>CAWUFW010000115.1:3830000-5030000 GCA_963921515.1 Calotriton arnoldi
AATCCCCTTCAATCCTGAGGGTCCCTGGGGGCCAACTAGCCCACCAGGTACCTCCAGTAAGCGCCTCGGAGCTGCATTGCAGAGTGTTGTAAAAGGGGCGTGGCCTCTGAACACCTCTCTGCAACGCAGCTCTCTGGCGCATACTGGAGGTATCTGGTGGGCTAGTTGGCCCCTAGGGACCCTCGGGATTGAGGAGGAATTAATTCTCCAACTTAAAACGCGCCACAGGGCGTGTTTGCAGACATGTCACCTCAGGCCCCGCCCCTTCCTTCACCATTGTGCAAATATTCCTCTAAAATCAGCAGAACTACGAATTCCGATTTACTCCCCTGTTATCAGGAGAGACCTCAGTGCTGCATCTTTGAGCCCAGTACTTATCCTGAAAAGTAATTTTAACCGTACTTACCAGTAACTTGAATTTCCTTCCATAGGCTAACATTGACTGGTTTCACTTGAAAATTCTTCTAAGTGTGGAGTTTTGGAACTTTATAATATTCCTCTAAAATCAACCGAACTACGAATTCCGATTTACTCACCTGTTATCAGGAGAGACCACAGTGCTGCATCTTTGAGCCCAGTACTAATCCTGAAAAGTAATTCTAACCGTACTTACCAGTAACTTGTATTTCCTTCCATAGGAATCCATTGTCTGGTTTTCAGCAGAAAAGTTTGTGTCGATTTTCACAAACTACAAATATTCCTTAAAAATCGCCTGTATGACTTAAACGCATTCTTTCAACTGTTTACAGGAAATGCACCAGTGCTGGATCCAGGATCCACCACTGAGTAAGAAAAAGTAACGATAACACTACTTACCTGCTAAGTGAATTTCCTCCCATAGGATAACATTGGTGATTCTATGTGAAAAAGTTTCTAAGTGTCAACTTTTAAAATACAATAATATTCCTTAAAAATCACTACTGTAACCAAAACGCTTTTACTCAACTGTTTACAGGAGATGTCCCAGGACTGAATCTAGGATCCAGTCCTGTGGTTAGAAAAGTAATCCGTAAAGTAACTAATTGCATTTAACTAGAAATTCACATTGAGCTCAATGTTGCATTGTGTTTGAAATTGTGTTGCCCATTGCAACAACTGTAACTACTGTACTTAAAAGTCTATTGCCTATTTGCAAAGTATTTAAACTAAAGTAAATCATTCTGAGAAAGTATATTTTGTAATGTATAATGTAATTACAATGTAATTTAAAAAATAAAATATTTAAAAATAAATAGTTTAAAAAAAATGTAGTAAATCAGTATCAAAAAAATAAATATAACAATTAATACATTTCAAAATTGTCATTTAAAAAACCTTTGAAATTCACTGAAAAAAACCATAGGTTTCAGACATGTTATAGTTAGAAATTAGCATTTAAAAAACCTTACAAATTCACTGAAAAAACCATAGGTTTTAGGGACAGTTATAGTTAGTTGGACATTTCACTCGTACAAAACCCGTGAAATTCCCCCGTTCTAGTTAGTTCAGCTAACTATAACTCGCGCCCCCGCAATGCACTGCTGATGACGTCACATATTACATCACTCATGACATGGTCAGTGACATCACTGATGACATCACTGATGACATCTCACATGACATCACTGATGACATCATCCACGTGATCTGATGCACCTCCTCACACCCTAATATAACCTTTGATACACCCACTCTAAATTACAGACTGCCATTCGCAAAACCATAGACACACCAATAACTACATACCCACTCACTGATTCTTAGGTCTACACACACATCCACTCACTCACCCGTACAGTCACTCATACTTACGGTCACTCAGTACAGGACTATCATATGCACTCATACTCCTATATAGACACTCACACACCGCCACTCATCCATAGAGGTACTCGCACACCTAGTCAGTCATGCAAATAATTAAACACACTGCCATTTACTCACCTATACAGTTATACACACACCAGCTCACTTACTCATACAAATACTAGCACATTCTTACGCTCTTATACAATCCCTGATACAAGTACACACTCATCCATACAGCCACTAACACAATCACACACTCTCGCTTATAGCCATTTATATACTCCATCACACATATATACTGCCTATAACATATGTAGTTACTCACACATGTACCACTGAGATATACATTCACTCACTAACGCACCCATACACACACTCACCCACCCATACAGTCCATCACAGATGCACTCTTGAAACCATGCACCCAGTGAATCACCCACTCACACATCTATGCACAGAGTCACACACACCCCACCCACACAAACACTCAGGCACCCATACAGATACTCAGACAACCAATCAATAACCCATGTAGACACTCATGTAGCTATTCACAAACCCATGCTGCCACTTACACAGCAACAGACAGACGGATACAGACATTCACCCAGTTTAGTCACTAACCCATGCATTCAGTAAGATACGTTTAATCACTCACTTATGGAGTCAGTCACGCACCTACTAAATCATCCATTCAGACAATTATACACCCACTCATTCTTCAATTTGCCTTTCCCTATATATATTAAACATATTTAAACTTTACAGAAACACACAGTCACTGGATGATGTCATCAGTGATGTCATCAGTGATGTCACTGACCATGTCATGAGTGATGTAATATGTGACGTCATCAGCAGTGCATTGCGGGGGCGCGAGTTATAGTTAGCTGAACTAACTATAACGGGGGAATTTCACGGGTTTTGTACGAGTGAAATGTCCAACTAGCTATAACTGTCCCTAAAACCTATGGTTTTTTCAGTGAATTTCTAAGGTTTTTTAAATGCTAATTTCTAACTATAACGTGCCTGAAACCTATGGTTTTTTCAGTGAATATCTATAGATATAGATATATATATATATATATATATAAGTCAAATCTTTACTTAATTCACAGGCTCTAGTCAAAGCTGTTGACTTCACAGCTTGGGCTGACGTGTGTTGTATTTTACATAACTGAACCACAGATTTCAAGGTAGTAACTGCAAAGGCCGCTGTACTAGTGCCATCAGGTAGTTTGTAACATGAACCATCCACGAACAGTTCCCCTTGGGGGTCAGATATAGGGGTATCTGTCAGGTCTACCCGTCCCTTAGTCTCCTCCTCAGTAATGAATATGCAATCATGCTTCTCATCTTGTTGGGACTCAGAGAGGGGTAGTACAGTGACTGGCTTCAAAATGTTACAGCATTTCAGAGCAATGTTTGGAGCAAAAAGTGTCAACTCCTACCCTGTTAATATTGCACTGGTCAGGTGCTGGGTCTGAGTTTTGTTTAATATTATATCCACTACATGTGTTACCATAACTGTCAAATTGTGATGTCAAATTGTGACTCAAAACATACATTTCAGATTGCTTTATCGCAGTGGGGTCCAATGTGGAGGAGAAATACGCGCATGGCCTATTCCTTACCCCATGGGACTATGCCAAGATGCAACCATATTTTTCATGCACAAATTTGTTATAATCAGGTTTTACCTAAAGCAGGAGCATTACATAAAGCATTTTTCAATTGGAAAAAGACAGCTTCACACTAATTAGTCCAAGGAAGCGGCATGCATACGTCCTTTAATGTTAAAGCAAGCAGGGGTTTTGCAATTAGTGAAAAATTTGGTAATAAACGCACAGATATTAGATCGAGTCAGTGGTTTCTGCAAGTTCTGCACCAATTATATCCTATGTTGGTGTAGCGTCTTACTCCTTCGACAGGAGGTGACCTAAAGAGGTAACCTTCTGTTGACAATACTGTAATTTGGAAAGAGACTTTGTCCAAAGGAGGCTGTGATGCAATAATTTCACTGTAGTCTGTTTGCAACCTTCTGTTGTATAGGTGTGTCTCCAATGAGTAGCTCGTGAGCTACCTGTAGCTCACCAGGTACCTGTGAGTAGCTCTCCTGTGTGCAGTCCAACCTGTATTCCAAAATTAAAACGCATGCATTCAAGACATTTTCTTTTTGTATTTTCACAACTCTTAAGCTGATGTCTACAGAAAAATAGGTGACATTTTGAAAATGTACTTAAAGCTAATATTTGAGTTTGAGATATTTATTACTCATATTTATACCTTGGTACAAGGGGTATTGCAGCTATGGTTTGTATTGTACCCACGTAATATTTCAGTGCAAACTGTGACAGCCTTTGTTTTTTTTCCCATTACTGCTGAAAATCCTGACCAATGTGATCATTGCTGACACTTTTGGATGGAGTGGGCACTTTTACATCACTAGTGACTTTTGTTACAGAAAACGTTGGAGACCCCTGTACTAACGTTCAGTTGTTATGAAATAGGGCTTTGAATGTGGATGCCAGAAAATCCCCCAGTTGTATTACATTTACCTGAGAGGGAAGTCCTAGGAAAGGGATTATGAACTAGAGAGGTAGGAACATTACCGGTATCTACCAGGAACTCATGTTTCTCCCCCCCCCCCTCCCCCCTAGCTGTACAGTAACATAGGGGTCATCTTTATTGACTCAGTAATGAACCTTCATCTGCCCTTCCTAGACAGCCCTATGGAGGGTATTCAAAGGTATTATAATCAAATGTCAGTATAGTCATCATTGTAAAAGCTTCTATTTGTATGCTTATAGTGCGGAAATCTTTGCTACCATATTTTGACCATAAAAGCGCCTTCATAAACACAGGCAAGTAATCAAATGTAAATATATATTGTAGTTACTAATGAGAGTTTGTGAGTATTTTTTAAGGAGTTATTCATTAGTCAGATATCAATCAGGTCTCAGAATTGATAATAGAAAAATAAAGTTAGTACAAAAAATAGCATAATTTGCACACAGCACATTCCATAAAGAAAAGAATACCTATTCTAATAAATAAGGCACAAATGATGTCAATCAAAACTTATGAAGGGTTAAAAAAATAAAGCAAGAATGAAAATAGCATAGAGCTACATCAATAGTTAATATTTGCAGAATCTCTCATAGAGAGAAATTAAGCATAAAGCAAATAAGCCTTGACAAAACCAGTTAGTCAATACATAAAGCTTGGTGTTTTCAATAAAAAAATAATCAAAATGTATCGCATAACCTACATCAAATCTGTCCTCATCCCAGCTAAATCTACCTCCCTCTGTTCAGCCTCGTCTGACTCTTTTTTCTTTTTTTTTTTTCTCTTTCATCGAAATCTGCCCTCTCCTCTTCTGCATCTGTTCTCTACTCCGCTTCCTTCATATCTGGGTCTAAGTCTTAGTCTGAGAAGTGTGCTTGCACCACTTCTGCTTGTTGTCCTTGTGAATGATACCCCTTACGCTCGCCACCGTTGTTTGGCCCTGTAAATTAGGGCATTCATCCTTCCAATGACCCCTCCTGTAAGCAATAGGCACACTCATTTTGGCCTAATCCTGCACTACGTTGCTGCGCAGAATCCGATGAGGTTCGACCAGCCCCTGTTCCATTGTCCTCCTCCTGTCATATTTCCCATTCATTTCTGTCTTCCCCTCTATAAAAAAGCCTGTTGCAATAACACTTTATCAGAATTTTCTTTGTTTAATCTTTATAATAAGAACATGTCTAAATGAGAGCAACCTGTGCAACATGGTCTGTAAAATTGCAATGCTAATTGTAGGTTTTCATGTTAACTGTGTTTTTATAGTGCTTAGCTTCTAGGCGCTATAATACTGTTTTGGGCCAGAACTCTGGCCCAGAGTGTTGTAGACATCTGGTTTTCACTGTTATTCCAAGTTTTATGTGTAGTATAATTCTCTTGGGTGTATTAAAGTACTTACTTTTATAAAAAGTAAAGCACTGACTGGATATTTTTTACCAGCTGGCATTACAGTGTGCACTGTATTCTGAATGTCTAACCGCACCTCACCTCTGAGTAAGCCTTGGACTGCTCTGTCTTGCTATCCTAAGAGGCAAATGCTGGAAAGGAGTACTTGGTTATCCAATTTTGGGTCCACTAGTACTGAGGACCCAGAACACAAGTGGGGGACACTCCTGTTGATGCAATTGAAGCATAGTGACCCCTGAGTCCACTGGTCCCCAGAAAGCCGTGTCTAACAGGCTGTGAACCTGGGGAGGAATGTACCTACACTGAAACAGATGGCCCAATTGAATGGGCCAGCATTTGCACATATCCCTGTTGAGGCACAAAGTTTTGCGCATCCTGGGCAAGGGGTGCGTCAGGCTGTTGACCAGCTGGACCTTGGGGTGGTTGGTAATAGCATTGTCATCTGGGCAGGAGTAGTAATAATTCCCAGCTCATGTCTACAACTCTCCTATCACAATTATATTAGTAAAACAAAGTATACTGGAGTAGTGCACTGTCATTACAGATAGCATATTTTCCATTGAAATGGCCACAAAAAGTTTCCCACTGATAAAAATACACAGTGCACAATGTTTGGAAATCGTGTTTCAGCAAAAATACCTAACATTTGCAGATCACCAAGCAAACAATTCTAATTTGTTTTGATCCTATAAAAGTATATATTCTTTCTCACCACAAAATTACAAAAATGTGTCTTCATAATTAGTGAAATATATTTGAAATGTTTGAACCATTCACTTATTAGCTATTTCAGTGCTGTGTTCGAGAAAAAGAAACCTGGCATCTTACAGCCTTTCATTTCACATGCTTTGCACAGTGCGATTGTCACGCAGTTCACTTTACAAAATCCTTCAACTTCAGTCACAGAAAACAAACTGACTTTTGACCTCTGTTTCTGAAAGCTGAGCAAATGTTGCAAGATAACAATATTTAAAAGCATTGTTATTTCTCATTCAGTTTGCTGAGTAAGCAGAACACCTGTTGTCAGCTCGCTATGGTAATCCCTAAAATAGCTCGTCCTTATTAAATCTTGCTCGACATTGCAAGTGGAATTTTTCAAGCCCTGCTAATGTGGTGCATGCTTTTCCCATTTTTGAAAACTTTCCCATATTGCCTGTCTCACCTTTTAAAAATTTTTTTTTTTTTTTATCTACCTTCTTTTTTTTTCCTAAAAAAATATTGTTGTAAATACTGTATTTTTGTTTAAATCTAAGGAACCGTCCAGCAGCCACTCGAATCTTCATTCTCCTTTGTATATTTTATACAAAAAAAATCTATTCCAAAGATTCACCCCAAATATCACCTACATCCTCCAATTGGGGTGGGGAGTGGAGCACTTTGTAAAAATATGGACTTCTAAAACAGCAATAACAATGAGAAATGCATTTACTTAGTTTACTCATTGTCCCCTAAAATTGGAGACTCTCAATAAATGAGAACTAATAATCCCAATCTCCCAAAATGACAAGTGTCTCCAATTCATTCAATTGCGCAAGCATGCATTTAGAACAACCTCACCAAGTTAATGTGGGGGCGTCCGTCTCTCCGCACTTTGGACAAATGTGTCAATCTGCAATCAACTCGTTCGGGACCTCTGCCGGGGAAATCCTGTTGCTGAGGGATGCCGGTTTGAAACGTCAGATGGCAGCTGTGAGAAACTGGTCTCTCTTGTTTACAGGGGCCCCCGCAATCTTTAATTCTCAGATTGGTCACCTCGGCCACAGACTCAAGAGCTGTTGGATGTCCCACGTAGAGGTCCCACTAGAGTCGCCATTTGAGGAATGCGCACTTTTACGCTTTTGTTTATCCCCACTCTGTCAATGAACAGATTAAAGTGCGATAAATCGGAGGCAACATTTTTAAGCCATTTATTACGCTAGCGGGAACAATATACAACTCGCATTCCGATGGCAAGCATACACTGCACACAGATCAACGTTTACTCTGCCATATTTATACAACACTCAAAGCAGAGCTTACGTGACTTCATACAAAATTGCTTAGCAGTGGAAATTCCTCGTATCAGCTTGATGTCAGTTCAAAAGTTGCATCGCACCAGATAAGAATTGAGTATCAGTGGAAAGACCT
This sequence comes from Calotriton arnoldi, assembly GCA_963921515.1. Taxonomy (NCBI): domain Eukaryota; kingdom Metazoa; phylum Chordata; class Amphibia; order Caudata; family Salamandridae; genus Calotriton; species Calotriton arnoldi. Next base: position 3,837,888 of record CAWUFW010000115.1, read on the forward strand.
TCTAATTCTGTGGTCTATCAGCTACATGTCATAAATAGATGAGTAAATTAGAGGACAATGGTCATCTTCCAGCGTGTTCAGAAAAGGGTTGCATAAAAGTGAACAAAGTCTATCAGCTGACTAAAAAAAACTTAGGAGCAAAGAAGCTTTTCTTGTGAAGGGGAGCTGTATTTGAGTTGAATGACACTTATAGGCCTATTATATGAAATTAATGTGCTTTTAGTTCACTCTATAATCCATGTCCTAAAACCAATATTTCACAGAGATATAGAAATTCCAAGTGAAACTCTGTCAAAAACGTTATTTCTTAAGTGTAAATTGTGTTTAAGGTACAATGATGCTGGGGGCGTAAAAAACAAGATGAGTACCTTTCCTTTCAAAACCCCGTAAAGGCAAAACATTTTTGGAACTCAGCAGGACTGAAATACTTGTTTGGAAGGATAAGCATATGTACGACTCAGCAATATCTGACCATTTGGATTTGCACATGTCCTCGGATTGCTGAAATGAAACATTAAATGAAGAACCACGGTGAAACACAACCATCTCAATCATTTCACTGCAAGGTAATGGAAAAGGCTGTGACACATTGTCAAAATAAGAACACGAAATGATGCATTTCTGTTCGTAGGCAGCTCTTCCACCAGTGACATTTGGCTGCAGTGCTAAGTAAAGCAACGCCTCCATCATGGGTGTAGATAAAAACACCAGCATATGCCTTTTTAGGTCTCGCCTAGGCAGCGCATGCGCTGTCTCGTCGAGAAATGATGTATACAGTATAGCGGGGGAAGCTCCGCCCACTTTCCCCCTATCTTTTTCATTGGCCGAAATTCTAAATGCTGCAATCTGATTGGTTTTGGCCAACTTAATCCCGCCTCCTGACGGCCATGTCGTCATTGTTGTCCTTCCACGGCTATCGGCCCCTTTACTTTTAAAACCGTTTTGTTCCCCTGCCTCCCCCCGTTCCCTCCCGCAGTCCGTGACTTCTCGGACCACCACCACCACCCCTCTACCCCCTCCCGTTTGTGCCTTTTTTAACGCACGTACCTCCGTTTAAAATGCAATAGGTCTCGCGTAAATACGAGTCCTATTGCATTTTAAATGCTTGTTTGTCCTCTGATTGGTGGGTAAACTCGCACTTGTTTTTAGTTTTGCATGCGCGCGATACCTCTGGGGCTGCGCCTGCACCGAACACACCGTATGCCATTATTGTAAGGAGACCCGGGAGGAGAGCGTTATCAGCGCAATAGCGCAACTTAGCGTAACGAGAGGAGGTGGCGAAAAACTGAGAGCGGCCAACTTGTTTAGTTTCAGTGTTCCCCCGTTCATGCCTCGTCGCTGCACGCAGTGTGGGAATCTCTTGCTGACCCCGCCCCAAACCTGAGCCACAGGAGCTGCTCATGAGCCAGCCTCTACCACCCGGGAGAGACGGAAGCGGCGAGAGCAAGAGGGCAAGAGAACGGAATACAAACCCGTCCGCCAGCAGGACCCAAAACCAAACGGGACCGGGCGAGTTAGCACACCGCTCCCTTCGCAGCTCTGAAGATCAGCATCGGCACCGGAGCCGCCGGCCCGCAGCCAGCATCAATGTGGTACGGACTGAGGATGATGCCGGTAAGTGCTGGCCTACTGTTAAAGCTTGCTAACTCTCAGCAGCACGGCCAAGTCAACAGAGATGTGTGCAGGTGTCCAAACCGGCAACAAAACGGATTCCAGCAGGGCCGCCCAATATGTATCGGTAAATAATCACTTGCAGTAGGGCTTTAAGTAGGATGAAAAAACTGGGGGGTGTCTCCCATAGGGGCGTGGCCAATGTAATTGAGGGCATGGCTTAAAACACTTATGCTAAAAATCTGTAGTGTGCGCCCGACTGGTGTTTTGCTGTTTCTGTCCATTCATCCGGATATAGAACAGAACAAGTAACATTACATGTACAAATGAGCATTACCTTTGATTTCGTTATATATAATATTAAACATGCTTCAGTTCTTGTAGACGAGGATGTGGCGTAAGTCTAAAGCTGCCGACCTTCGAGCTGAGCGCGCAGGTTTGAGCCTCACACCCGCTCAACATCCTGGGATTCAACACATGACCACGTCCCTGTGTGATGTCACTGGTGCTCATGTCTGCCATATAGAAAACTGACAAACGAGTCACTGCAAAGTTGCATCAAAAGCAGTGCCGGGTGCTATATTGACGAGTTAAGTTTCTCCCCCCCCCTACTAGGGTAAAAATGGAGAGCCCAATTGGGACCCGTTTCAGCACCTGCTTTTAAGAGCTGACAGTGCTGAGCATCGGCAGGACCTGGCCCACTTAAAGCCCTGACTTGCAGTTACTTCCACCCGATAGTAGATTCACGCTGCTTACTTGATACATTGAAGCATAAACAGGCTCTCTGTTTGCTCTCTCCTCAGTCCTGTCACCAATCTGTTTCTTCTGGCCTTCGTGAATTGCTGCATAATCTTGCCTCATGCTTGGGTTGAAATCTGGAGTCTAAAAGATATTTTGACAATATATATGCGCAAAATGCCCTCACCCCCAAGTGCTTCGAGCTACACCTGGTATTGCTCAGTGTATGTTTATTTTCTTACATATTGACTGATTGAAGGGTCTTTGGAAGGCGTCAACCTTTGTGGTAGGCCCTTAATCAAAACCTTTTGCAAAACATTGGCATTAATAGCAAAAAAATTCAGATCAGTTACAGAACTCTCAGCCTCCGTCATGATGCACTTTGACCTGGCCATGCCTTCCCAGACTTTAGTTGGATCTCAGCCCGTAGGGGGCTGCAAATGAAGCCTTGAAATCACTGTAATTGCTGCCATTGTTGACAATCGTCACAAATTCCCAACAATAACTGTTTTCCATTTTATGAGGATGAGTCAGTTCAGTTCATTAGTCTTTATTTCGATTATAAAAATCATAAAAGACATTACAGTCAGTTAAAAATTAAAACAGATTAAAAATACAAATTTGAAAAAGAACAAATCAAGACAGGACTGACATTTAATGAGAGGGGGCCACAATAAAATACATGAGTTTAAGTATTAATACAGTAGATCAACATACTCAAATACACTGTAAAAGACCATAAATTTAAAAGGATGTGATATGAAATATATCCACCCAGCAATGGTTTATTGGCAAAACGATGTTATAAGGCCAAAACACCTAAGGCAGTAGTTTAGGCAGACAGCTACCCCGGTCTTTGATGAAATCACTAAGCCCTGCATCAAAACTTGACAGGGTAGCAAATTCAATCTACGAGGATGAGTCACTCTCAAGTTGATCTTGTCGCCCACCAACAGCAGGAGATCAGGGCTCTGATTAAAATGTTTCGATAGCTGAACTTTTGCCCTCTTGTCAATTTGTATTTTTAATCGATGTCCTCATCCTGAAGCCGTTTAAAGTTGTTATATTTGGGCGCCCCTGTGCACAAATAGCATTCTGCTGCATCATTATCAGCTTTTCGTGGATAGATTATACTGCTCGGAGGGTGTCTTGCTGAACTCTGCTTTTAGAACTACCTGATTTTTTATACTCCTTTCTCGCACTTTACTGCATCGGAGTATGGTTGTCTCCCGAGCTTTCAGCCTCTCAGTGCTGTGCACCCAGACACACTTTTCAAGTAGTAGTCACTGTTTCTTTTTCAGCTGTCTGTTCCTCCTTTTACTTCATAGTACAGGAGACAACAGTCTTCCATTTCAGCCTAAGGCAACTCAAGGTCGCTGTTGGACTTGGCCCTTTTTGGCCGGTTCACCCCTAAACTTTTTGCCTTGTGTGTCAGTAGTTTTAAGTCTCTGGGCACTTTAGCACTGTGGGCCAGTGTAAAGTGCGTGCGCGCTGAGTGCGTGTGGTGAGATTGTCCTGCCCTCCCATAGGAATGCATGGGGGATATGTGTGTCCATGGTAATTCCTGGTGTGAGAGGAGTGCAGGGCGAGTTTAGTATGTGCGAACTCGTGAGAATAAATGCTGCGCAATGGTGTGCGCAGATTTATTGTGACTGGTGTAGAAATGCCACTTTTAGGAGTTGGCATTTATGTGTGCTCTGTGTCTGCCTGCATGATGTGAATTGCATGTCTGGCTTGTGAGTGACAGGGGCTGGGAGGTGTGGGTGGCTCCTGGAGGGGCAGGGTGAGTCAGCGCAGTGGTGAATAGAGAGATCTGCATCTAGATGGGAGGGAGGAGTTGCACCTGGGGCCTGAATAGGGCTGTGCCTTCCCTCCACAATGCTGGCTCCACCCCCTGTGGTGCGTCTGATGTCCCTAGCCTGTCCTGTGAAAGGAGAGAGGAGCTGAGCAAAACAAAGTGCTCCAAAGCTCCCCCAAACCAGTTGCGTCTGGTTTTTCCCCAGCCCTGTGCTGTGACACAAAGGGAAAAGGGTGTATAAAAGAAGGGGCTGTGACCCCAGGTAAATGTTCAGTCCTTGGTTGCTGTTCCTGCGGGCGTGCTGCTGTTGGGGCCCAGGGGGGGGCTGCCATGAGGGCTTGCCTCCCTGGGCCCTGCATTGCCCCTTGATGCCTGAAAGGACTTTTGGTAATTCTAGCGCCTCGTGTGCGCTTTCTTTGAAATTTCCCCAAAGAGAGGAAGAGCGTGGTCTACGCAGCGCTGTGCTGCCCGTCCTTTTGGGGGGAATCCCGACGTGAGGGATTCCCCCGTGATGCTGCTGGAAGCGGGAGCCCACCCGTGTTGGGGATTGTTTGCGGGTGCCCACCCCGCGTTTTGAGCTAATTGGCGGGTGCCCACCCCGCTTATGGGTGATTTCACGTTGGAGAGCGGGTGCCCACCCCGCTCTCATGCTATTTTGGATAGCGGGTGCCCACCCCGCGTTTCACCGCCGCGGCCCGTGCCGCGACCAGGAAGCCAGGCAGCCTTGCCTGGTTGTGGGCGGGGCATAGCGGCCGGCTGACCAATTGCAGCGCGGCCGAGAAAGGAGGTGAAGGAGCCTCGCGGGCTCCATCTCGAAGTCCCGGTCCCAGGAGGGGGCTGGGTGAAGGAAGGAGTGCGGCCGGAGCAAGCAGCGACCCCGCAGGCCGCCGCAAGAGGAGTCTGGTGAGTGGAGCTGGTGCGGAGGGGGCGCGAGGCACATTGTCGGTGCCTGCCCCTCCGCGCTGGGGGAGAAGAAGCGGAAGGCACCCTGGAGCCTCGTGGGCTCCACCTTGAAGTCCCGGTCCCAGAAGAGGGAACGGGCGAAGCCAGCTGATCGGCGGGGCTCCCGTGAGTGAGGGAAGCCCCGCGCCAGGAGACCGGAGGAGTCCCCGTGCAGTCCGGTGAGTGGCCGCCGCCTGCTGGGTGTTGGTGCCTTTCGAGGCACGTTGCCGGTGCTTGGGGGACTTGGGGCATTTCTGGGCACAGTTTTAGTGCCGGGCCCCTATTTTTCTTTACAGCTGCCCCGCTTGCTAGTGGGCAGCTGCAACGCTTGGGCATCTTGGTGTTTAGAGCCCCTGAGGGCCACAGAGGCCCGGGGGCATATCGAGGCACATTGTCGGTGCCTGGGCGGTCCCGCAAGAGAGCGGGCCGCCCCAACGATGGGGGCATGTGATTTAATGCCACTAGGAGGGTCCAGAGGGCACAGAGGTGCCGGGCCCCCTCCTTTATGCAAAGTGCCACGAACTGGGCACAATTGAGAGAGAGTCCCTGAGAGGGACCAGAGGCACAGTGAGTGCCAGTGAGTTGCACAGCTGCCCAGCAAGTAGTGGGCAGCTGCTACGTTTAGGTTTGCGCAGTTGCGCACCCTTGACTTTCGCTGCGTTGGCAGCGCGCCCTGACTCTGTGGACATAGGGCATTTGAGCCTCTTTAGAGATGGCCAGTTGGCCAGGGGGACAGTTAGATTTATAGGGCGCCAGGCCCTAATGTGAAAATGTGGTGCTAGGGAATGTAATCATGTAGTATGATTTACGCACCCCGTATTATACCTCTAATGTACTGTTATGATTATGAGGTTCTGCATAATGTTTTTATGCTTGTGATTTTATTATTACCTAACGCGTTTAGGTTGTGAGTTATTCTCTACTGCGCTTTACGCCCCTAATGTGAGTTATACTTAGGAGGTTAGGGTCTAATGGGTTTAGACTTATGAGAGGATTGCATAATGTATTTATGCTGGTGAGGTTGGCGCAGAATGTAATTCGCGCCTGATGTGATACTGTGCATAATGTAGTTTGTTACAGGCTGATGCTCAGTACAGTGGTTACCAGTGATTACTGGTTGTACGTTCATGATGTGTTCTACATTTATTATAAGTACTACCTATACTAAGTTCGCTTTGTGCTGGTTCTGACAGTGGTCCAGTTGGCCCTGTCAGGTGTAAATAATTCCCTTGTAAATATGACCCCGTGCCAGGTGGCACGATGTATATTATGTGAGTACTATTCTAATGTGTTTTATGATAATACAAAGGCTATTTTTATATATAACCTTGTGTGGAGTTCCTTTTTGTGGTGTGCCTAGTATGTTGTTGCTGTGGGTGTGTTGCGCAAACGCTTTACACATTGCCTCCGGGATAAGCCTGACTGCTCGTGCCAAGCTACCAAGGGGGTGAGCAGGGGTTATCTTTGGCGTGTAACTCCCTCGCCCTGACTAGAGTGGTGGTCTCTGCCTGGCTTTGGCGCAAGCCTTAGCCAACCAGAAATCCCATTTCTAACAGTCGCACAAACTGGTCAAGAATGGCTGTTACTTAACAAAACTCATAGGAACTGCTTTGGGGAAATTTAAAAACACCATTTCAGTAAGATTGGGTCTCATGTATAAATATGTTTTGCAAGTGCATTGTTATCTGCTAAATCACTTTTACTAGTCAGGAAAGCTTTTCCGACTTGTCAAAGGGGTAATGCTTCTTATTTCGAATCGCAAATAGAAAGGGGTGTTTAAAAGTGTCGCCCTCCTACTTCACAAAAGTGCGGTGGTGCAGACGCTCGGAGAAAAGACTGCACTCCAATCCAGGAGCACGCACATTTCTCTCTAGGTGGATGGACCCTCAGCTCCGTGGTCAGCTGCTTCTGGCTCGTCTTAGACGTTCACACATCCTGCAGGGTTTGTGCACTCCTTCCCTCTCAGCAGGCAAGTTAGCTTCTAGGTTAAAGAACAGTAGATGTTTCAGCACCCAGGATAATATGCTGCATTGCTAAATACATATAAGGTCCCAAAGGCGAGACCGATGCATTGCAAATGCTTGTTGAAGCTTACAATGGGAAGACAAGGTACCTTTTGGAAGGATAGCAACGTGATGCACTTTTGTGTATGTTACGGACATGGAGAAGAGCGACTCAGCCTTGCAAGAATAAAACATTATTATGTTCTACTTTTGTGTGCTATTTAGATTATTCAGATAACCTAATGAAATATACAACTGGTTGTGTTCCCTGTGGAGACATCGTTGTATTTGTCATCTAAATATCCTAGCTCTGGGCCCAGCACAAGAACAAAAGATTTGTGTTCACGCCATCCTAGACCACCTCTTAAAAGGAAATGCAGTAACGACCCCGTGAATCGCAGGCTTCAAGAAAGACCCCAAGTAACAGACCTCTCCTCCTTAGTTGAGTTTAGGTAGAGGATCAGAAGATCTGCATGTGCACCATAGTCCTCGAAGGGTTTGGGAGTGGTCCAGATTTTTCCTAACGGAGATATTGAGCGTCCGCCTCTAGTCCTTCGTAATGACCTATCTTAAGTAAACTGTTTGAGGTTTTTTTTCCTCTCTCTCTGTTCTCCTGTTATGCATTACACGTTTGACCAACATGCTCTCTTGCATAGACCATCCAGTGAGCTCTTTGTATAATTTTACTGTGATGATGGGTTTCATGTGAGGTCATACGGGCCTTTTGAGAAGTACAGTGGATTATTCAGTGGTTCATGGCATAAAGAATCACTAGGTACCTGTTGGGTCATTTTGTTGTGCTGTTTTGGTTGAATAAAGAATAGTGCTGCGTGTACTGAAGGAGATGAATTAAATATCTGAGTGTGTTGTTTAGGGTATTACCTTTCAGTGATTTATTTTCACCATGTGGTCTTTGTTGTGTGCAAAACATATGACAAAGCCAAATAGCTCCACTATTTGGCTTTGTCAATGTTTTTTTTTAAGCTATGTAGTAGAGCAGTGTGGCTGCTGTGCAGCATGTTTGAAAGCCTAAAAAAAGCACTATGACATGGCAGGCGTTGACTGCAGCGTGTAGTGTGTGTGTGTGTGTGTGTTTTTTGTTTTTTTTATTAACTTTTAGGCATGCTGCAGCCCTGCTGTACAACATGACTAAAAAACATTGATAAAGGAAATAGATCTAAACTAGGCGAGACCTATTGGCTTTGCTAATGCTTGTTTTATTTTTGCGTTCTGGCCCTTTCACAAAGTCAGTAGCTCTGCCTTACTTAAAATGACACTCTTTATATTTATGCAAAAGAAATAATTGATGGACGGAATGCTGGACAATGCAAACATTCACCCCCAGTCACAAGGATCTGGGTTAAATCCATCATTCTTTTGCTCACCACACCACCCTAGTTTGGACCCAGCCATATGGAAATCAGTCTTGACCCTGTTCCTTGTGGGAACAGTCCAGCCCGAACTGCCAAGCCAGGTCCTCCCTGGACCGGAAACCAGCATTGTGGAACTGGTTTCAGGGCATCACCCTTCTTCAGCTAGGCTAGCTTGAATCCAGTGGTGTAGTGAGCACGGGACCCCTGTCTGGGCATACCCTTCCCACTTAGGGCGACATATGCAAAAGAAACAATTGAGCAAAAGAATGATGGATTTAACCCAGATCCTTGTGACTGGGGGTGAATGTTTGCATTGTCCAGATATTCCGTTCATCAATTGTTTCTTTTGCATATGTCACCCTTTATATTTAGCCATGCGTGCCCAGGGGGTTAGTGCACCAGTGGGGGTTGGGTGTAGGGCCTGGCACGCAGCCAACCCCATGCTCAGCAGGGTCAAAGGCAGTACCCAACGTGGGGTTGCCTGCTTTTGAGGCAACCAGGCCTTGCGGCCAACCCCACGTATTGCACAGCCAAGGTCGATACCGTTTTAAATAAAGGAAATCACTGAAACTCACCAGTTATAGTTATCTCAAGAAACTATATGTTGTTTTCTAAAATAACCATAGCCTGTGCCCTTGCTATGCACTTCTAATTACCTCACATATTACATCACTCATGACTGTCTAGGACATCATTGATAATATGACTGCACCATCTGAAATGACCTCATTGATGCCAAGACTCTGTTTGGCTCGTGTTATGTTGTGGGATATTTGTATGCAAGGACTTTGTCAGGCTTAACCAGTAGTTAAGATTCTAAATCGTAGGGGAAGTCTTCAAAATTCATGATGATGTTGGTACTGCCTTTGATGTATGCTCTTGTGATGGGGTAAAGTATTGTAAAAATGATCAATGTAGGTACACAAGGGTTCCAAAATAAAATTGCTTCCTGACACAGTAGGTCTATGCCTGGTGAGTTTTGTAGTTGTTTGTGATTTTTGGTAAAAGTGTATTTAGTTCAAAAACGTAATATTCATTGCAGCTGGGAAAACCAACGATCTAATGCTGCATCAGTAATACCTTTTATGAGCCTAGTGATTTCTGTCATAGGGTCTCCTCTGAGTTTGGTATAGTGTTCAGGCACAAGCAGCTGATTTATGATTTCAGTCTGATAGTCGGATGCATCCTGAACCACGATCACTCCCCCTTGTCAGTGGGTTTAATCACTATATTGTTATTACAAAGGGACACTAGTGAATCACGCTTATCTTTAGAGATACTATAACCGGGGCCATGGAATTATGTGGCAGGAGAAAGGGCCAAATTATGCGGCAGGGTTGAGTAAACTATACAGCAAGAAAAGGCAAATTTTGCGGCATGATGCAGCACCTTTTGTAACAGTATTACTTCATTATTTCATCATTTGTAAACTTAGTAACACTGTCATTGGTTGCACCTCAGTTCCTATTCAACATCCAAATATAGCAACAGAAAGGGGTTCAGTCCATCTTTGCAAAGGGCCATTCACTGCGCGGGAACCCGTGTCGTCGCATTTTTAGTTATTTTTGAACCTTTTGAACTAGAAAAAAACATTTTTGTTAAAATCTGCAGATGACAGATTGTGGCAAATGCGGCAAATCTATAATTATGCGAAAATTGCCACGGTTGCACAATCTCATAAATCCAGTGGCCCTGACTATACTTGATATATTTTCTTTGGTTGGTGTGTTAAAGTCTCTAAGTGCAACCTGTTCAAAGGTCAGGGTCTTAATGAATATAGAATGAGCAGGCTAGGGAATTAAGACGAAGGTTGGAAACTGGTGGCATCAGTCTTGCTGTGGTATGGATTCTTGTTGAAATAATTACTTGGTCTTTGAGAATTTGTTTTACAATTTCAACTTGATATTAAAATAGTTGCACCTTTTTGTGGATACAAAAGAAAGCCCAGACTCAGCGCAAGTTTCAGAAGAGGTAAGGAAATGTTAAGATTAATTAAAAATTGGTGGCATCTGAGTTTGTAGATTCCCTATCAGTTGCTGAAGCAGAAGTAGATGCTGCCCATAAGAGATTCACGGGGAGAGATAAACCTGTCGCCAATACTGTGTTGGAATACATCTTTAATTTTATGGGCTCATATTCATACAGTGTATTTGCAACCATGGTTTTTTTGTCACTTAATCACTGAATTAAGTTTCCTTACATCTCAATATAGTCTTTTCTTTAACGTATTAGTCTATCCCTCTTTATATTTGTATTTATTCCCAGTGATTTTTTTTTTTTACTTTATAACAGACTCCTGCTCTCTTATGAAAAATCAAAATTTTCATTTTCAGTTATGTCTACAATAAATAATCCCACATTTTTTGAGCCATTTCATGCACACTAATGCGGCTGCCAAGACTTCTTTATTTATAGACAATGCACATGTGCATACGTCGACGCAGTAGTCAGTGCATCGATTGCCAGTAGAGTTCTATCACTCGTAGCCTTTTTTCATTATCTTTGTAGTGATAGATTGTTTCTTTCATACATTTTGTAGAGCCTAAGGGGATTATTGCACCCCGTTGTAAAATGAAAATGTGGCATGTTATGGTTTTCCCTGCATGGCTCGCCACAATTATAACCTTTTTGGAGATTCTCCATATCTATCTATCTATCTATCGTCGCCTCAAGTTTACTTTAAGGTAATGTCCATTGTGGCGATGTCACTGTGGTGATTGCAACTCCATATAGTATTGTTTTTGGAAAAATGGCTGTGAAGGTGGGACCCCCCTGCCCTGATCACAGAACATCGTTGGCGCATGTGATCATTTTTTATGACTTGGGCTTTATGATCAACACCCAGAAGTCCCGTCTCGTACCTGCTCGGACATTTACTGTCTTATCAGTTCTATACACTACTTGTGAAGGGATTTCCTCCTCCTCGGAGGATTGCATATATTCAGAATATGATTACGATCTTTCGGCCCAGACACTGATCTTGGTTGTGCAACTGTTAGGCCATTGCCTTATGAATTCTACTGATGCTGCATGACAGATGGCAGTTGAGAGCTCTTGGGTGGTGTGTAAAGGGGCAGTGGCTCTAGTATTAGGAGAGACTCTCAGTTCAGGTGCAGATTTCAAATGCTCTTCTGGATTCCCGCTGGTTGATGTTGCTCCAATTTGCTGGTGCGGCGTCTCATCTGAAAGAGACTGTAGTTATAGATTCCTTACCTTTAGAATTACCCCCAGGCGTCAGACTGGATCCGGAGATTTTTTCTTAGCAGTATCCCTGCTCTAACATCGAGGTGCCCAGATTCTACATCTTAATGAGTAAACACTGTGGCTGCATGAGTGGAGATTGATTGGTGCAAACTAGAATACTTGATGCGTAGCTGTCTTATTCACGTTTTTGTGTCTCTTTGAACAACCTTTGACATTTAAGTTGTCGCTAGTGGCACCTTTTCTGGAAAAGTTTGCTTTGTTTCCATTTATTATTCCACTATTGGCATCCCAATTGGAGCTGATGCACAGTTGCCCAGTTTCACTTCTGATCAACATTCGCATATTTAAACCAGATAAAATGTTTCTTCACACTTGCCCATCTATTTTACTGAAAGTGGTATCTGCTTTTCATATGGGGCAGTCTATCACTCTTACATAGTTTTTTTTCCTCCTTCTCATCCCACCAAAGAGGAGAAGCAGCTGCATAGATTGGATTCCAGGTGTGCAGTGTCTTGCTACATTGAGCACAATCACAGAAGTGTGGATGATCAGCTCTTTGTGGGCGTTGTGGGAGCCTAGAAGTGTAAAGGGGTGGCCAGGCGCACCATTTCTCATTGGGTTACCCTTTGTATTAAAATCCTTCATGCCTTGGCAAAGAAAGTCGCTCTCGGTGGCTTTATGCTGACTCCACCAGGGCCATGGTTGTTATCTTTTTGAAAAAATGTATTTCTTTCCTCACATCTGACTCAGTTTTCAGATGCTGTGCCAGGGCTATGATGTATGACATCCTTGGTGAATTGTCACTACACAGTGCCACCTCCTGGAGGGTATTTCTTGCAAGTAATTCAGTAGGTTAGGAATCTGGGAAGAAGTATTCATCAGATGAAAATGTACGTTCTGTGACCATATTTCTGTTGAATGCTGTACCTTCCCTCGGATTCCTTACACTCTTCCTCCTCCCCAATGAGTTAGTACTGTGGTTAATGACAGTCCATGATATTCAAACACATTGTACGCTGTATTGTCACTATCGTTGACCAGAAACTGATACCAACGAACTGGGTGGGACATTATATACCCCAATAGTGTCCCCATACAGAGAGGGTGGGGACATGGTTGAGGCTGCATGGAACTACCTCGTGGAGCTGGAGAACGGTTTGTGGGGAAAGGGTTTCTGGTTTCAGTTTTGCCTCTGTTGGATGTTCATAAAGTCAGTAATCTGCAGGGTAAGGGTCTGAAATACATCAGTTCTTTTTCGTTTTCTGGTTTTTCCTTTTCTATTTCTCACTGATCAGTCTTTCTTCACTTCTAACTTGAACTACTATTTCCTCATACTTGGGGTTTTATTTAGGTCTAGGCCAAATTCATATTACGCTGGTGTAATTTCAGGAATTTCCTGAATTTACGCCATGTGTAATTGCACCGCCCCTCATAACAAAATTATAGTGTGGAGAGCAGGAATAGCTCAAACTACCAGAACGCAAGTAATTGTCGTTCATTCCCGTTGTGTTTTTGTGCTTTTTATTATGTGCAAAATGCATCCTTATTTTAAAAATTGACATGAGCGCACATTTGTTCCAAAATATGGTGCTAAATGACAAATTTGTATTTTGCGCGATAACCTATAAGTTTCACAAAATATTTGTAATTAAGCGAAAGCAATTTAGGCCAATTTTGCACACCCCTAGTTTTATTTAGATAATTCAATAGCATAATGTGAATGAAATGCAAATAAGTGATTTTATCACACAGCTGCATGATTGTTAATGAATTGGGATTGACTAATTAAGATATTTGAAATTTGCAGGAAGCATTGGACTGCCCTCTCGACGTATACTGTCAAACCGATGTTGTCTCACTCAGATAAACAAAAAACTGATGGGTGTAATTCTTGACTAATCTCACTGGCATTTACTCAGGTTGCATTCCAGCCTATCATGTTTTGCTCACTGTACCACTGCAGACAGAGACCAATAATATAAAAATCAGCCTTGGGTCTTCCACAACAGGAATGTTTGAGGAAAGTTTGAGCTTGGGCGGTTGTGTCCAGTCCCTCCAAGTAATGACCTGCTAGTGAGGATTAGTGAATTATCGTAGATAAAGTTGTTTCAGCTGTGAGGCTACTTGGCTTTCAATGACCCTTGCTAAGAAAGGAAGTCCTAAGACAGGTCAGATGTTATAAAGAGTCTAGGCTAATTTTAAGGCAGTTAAGCAACACACTAGGAGCAAGAGGCGTATTTACTAGTGTTGTCCAGATGATGACGTGAATCTTTAGCAATATCAGCAAGAATCAAGCCTGTGAAGAGGGTTGAGGGTTTTAACATAGGTAATGTTTTCAGCAAATCGATGAGACATTTCCAAGTATGGATAGATTTCCTGTTGGCAGTGAGCCTTTTCTAGAGAATTAGAGTTGATGCAAAGGTAGTTCTGTAGAAGTAACTTTCCCATCTAAGAACTGAGCACATTCTTTGCATTTGGTTTCAGGAACTCTAATTGTGAGCGAAGGTAGAGGATTTTGTTTCATCCTATAGTTGTCTAGAGAGTAATGCAACAGAGAATTTCTATTTCTCATTATGTTGGATAGAGAGGCAATGACCTCTTGAGTGGACAAGATAGGGGTAAGAGTATTTTCAGCTATCAATTATAAGATCTTGATGTCAAACGTTTTGGTGTCTCAAAACTAATCTGTCTCATTTTAAGGTAAGCCAGTGTTTTTTTTATGAGGGAATATTATTTGGCAAGGTACTTGGAAATTATCTGGCCAATGAACAGCAATGGGGCCTTTAATAGTAAGAAAAGAGAATGTTTCTTAGAGATAATTAAGTCTGAGTGTAGAGTTGGAGGTGAGAAAGGGAGAGGGGAGAGGGGATCCATGCAAGCCATACCTCACTGGACTCTCCAGGGTGTCTAGTTTTCAGAAATGTGTGGGTTTGGTAGGTTTCCCTAGATGGCCTCGAGCCCGGGGCCAAAAACCCAGGTGCCCCCTGCAGAACCAGGTCGTTTTACGATAGGTAATTTTGAAGTCTCCACAATACGTTTTGGGCCCTTGCTTGTCGTGGGTACTTGACCCACCCACACGAGTGAGGTACCATTTTTATTGGGAGACCTGGGGGAATGCTGGTTGGTAGAAAATTTGTGTCAGCCCGGTAATCCCACAACTTTCCCACACAGAAATATGAGAACATTTTGATTTTTTTTTCCCAGCAAAATTTGAGGTCTGCCGTGGGATTCTGGGTAGGGAAACGTTGGGGGATCCACGCAAGCCATACCTCACTTCATGTCGTCATTGGTAATCCATTTTTTATGCATGGAGACAAGAGGGTTCCGCACAAGTTTTTTTTTTTTTTTTTAAATTAAAAAGAGGAGGGTTCACGGGACACCCCTCCATGGGCTTTATTATGCTCCAGGAACCATGACCTCCAGGGGCTTAATTTTAATAATGTGTGTTGGGGGGATGCTCGGACCCCCCCCCCTAAGTCCTAGGAACCACCACCTTCCCAGGGCTATAAATAAATTGACTGGGGGCTGGGCCGAAGCACCACCTCCCTGGGGCTAAATACAAAGAAATGGTGGAAGCTCACGGACCTCCCGAGCCCCAGGGACCACCACCTCCCCGGGGATCTCTTATTTATTTATTTTTTAAAAAGCTATGTCGCAGTTTGTTCACCTTGGGACATAGCTGTTTGCTTTTGCTTGGCAGGAGCTTTAACAGCTCCCGCCATTCAAAAGCAAACATTCCAGTTCCAGCGGGTGGGAGCTGTCAAAGTGTCCGCCCCCCACTGGAAGTGGAGATTTAATCTCTTTACCTACCCGCAGACATGCTGGCAGGGAAAGAGATGAAACGATTGCTCCTGCACAGAGGGAGCTTACTTTCCAGCAGCTTTCTCTGTGCAGCAGCAATGCCGATTATTGCATTAGGTGGGAAGCAGGTTGGGTCACCCTCTGGGACCGCGGGGGCCTTGAGGCTCCCACTGCGGTCCCAGGGAAAAGAGCATAAAGAGGCAAATTAAAGGTAAAAAAATGAGCAGGAAGAGGCAGAATAAAGGTCCGCATCAAGCAGAGAGGCAAAATAAAGATGAGCAACGAGCAGAAAGAGGCAAAATAATGAAGAGCAGAAAGGCAAAATAATGAAGAGCAGAAAGGCAAAATAAAGGTGAAAAAACGAGCAGCAAGAGGCGGAATAAAGGTCAGAAACTAGCATAAAGAGGCAGAATTGTTGTGGGTTGTTTACTTAAGTTCCATTTGCAGTGGAACCTTATGTTGAAATGTTGCCACAGTGGTTCTGGTGGAGCATTCTAAGGTACACGGCTAGTCTTCCTGAGACGGGCTGCTGGAAAGATCGAGGCAAAATAGAGGTCAGACATGAGCAGCAGGAAGCAAAATAAAGGTCAGAAATGAGCAGAAAGAGGAAGAATAAAGGTCAGAACAAGCAGAGAGAGGCAGAATAAAGGTCAAATGAGCAGAAAGAGGCAAAATAGAGGGCAGAAGCGAAGAGGCAGAAAAACGAGCAGAGAAGGCACAAAACTGAAGGCAGCAGAGGGTAGCCGACTGCAGGCAAGCTGGACAGGAGGACTGTCGCAGGGGGAGGGAGCTTGCACGAGGACCTGCTCCCATGTGCCCTCCTACTTTTTTTTTTTTTTTTTACTAACACCCACTAATGCACCCACTCACGCACCCACATTCTCTCTCTCTCGCGCACACCACACCCACAGACACACTCAGGCACCCACTCACAGATTATTCAAGCACTCGTTCACCCACTCACAGACCCACTGAGATACTCGCGCACACAGACCCACTCGGCTCACTCACACTAATGCATCCGCTCACTGACCCACACACCCACTCACTGACCCACACACCCACTCACTGACCCACACACCCACTCACTGACCCACACACCCACTCACAGACCCACTCAGACACTCATGCACTAACAGAACCACTCACTCATGCACCCACAGACCCACTCACTCATGCACCCACTCACAGACCTTTAGACTCGTCCATCCACTCACAGACCTTCAAAGACAAACACACACTCTCACTCACTCCTCTCACTCACTCCTCACTCCTCTCACTCACTCCTCACTCCTCTCACTCACTCCTCTCACTCACTACTCACTCACACTCACACTCACTCACTCACTCACTCACACTCACTCACTCACTCGCTCACACTCACTCACTCACTCGCTCACACTCACTCTCACTCACTCTCACTCTCACTCACTCTCACTCACTCTCACTCACTCTCACACACTCACTCACTCACACTCACTCACACACACTCACACACTCACTCACACTCACACACTCACTCACACTCACTCACTCACACTCACTCACACTCAGTCACTCACTCCACACTCACTCCTCTCACTCCTCTCACTCCTCTCACTCCTCACTCACTCCTCACTCCTCACTCACTCCTCACTCACTCCACACTCACTCCTCACTCACTCCACTCACTCCACACTCACTCCACACTCACTCCACACTCACTCCACACTCACTCACTCTCACTCCACACTCACTCACTCTCACTCCACACTCACTCACTCTCACGCCACACTCACTCACTCTCACGCCACACTCACTCACTCTCACTCCACACTCACTCACTCCACACTCACTCACTCTCACTCCACACTCACTCACTCCACACTCACTCACTCACTCCACACTCACTCACTCCACACTCACTCACTCCACACTCACTCCTCTCACTCACTCCTCTCTCACTCCTCTCACTCTCGCAGACCCACTCGCTCTCGCAGACCCACTCGCTCTCGCAGACCCACTCGCTCTCGCAGACCCACTCGCTCTCGCAGACCCACTCGCTCTCGCGCGCCCACTCGCTCTCGCGCGCCCACTCGCTCTCGCGCGCCCACTCGCTCTCGCGCGCCCACTCGCTCTCGCGCGCCCACTCGCTCTCGCGCGCCCACTCGCTCTCGCGCGCCCACTCGCTCTCGCGCGCCCACTCGCTCTCGCGCGCCCACTCGCTCTCAGACACACACACTCAGACACACACACTCAGACACACACACTCAGACACACACACACTCAGACACACACACACTCAGACACACACACACTCAGACACACACACACTCAGACACACACACTCAGACACACACACACTCAGACACACACACTCAGACACACACACTCAGACACACACACTCAGACACACACACTCAGACACACACGCACACACTCAGACACACACGCACACACTCAGACACACACGCACACACTCAGACACGCACACACTCAGACACGCACACACTCAGACACGCCCACACTCAGACACGCACACACTCAGACACGCACACACTCAGACACGCACACACTCAGACACGCACACACTCAGACACGCACACACTCAGACACACACACACACTCAGACACACACACACACTCAGACACACACACACACTCAGACACACACACACACTCAGACACACACACACACTCAGACACACACACACACTCAGACACACACACACACTCAGACACACACACACACTCAGACACACACACACACTCAGACACACACACTCAGACACACACACTCAGACACACACACTCAGACACACACACTCAGACACACACACTCAGACACACACACTCAGACACACACACACACTCAGACACACACACACACTCAGACACACACACACACTCAGACACACACACACACTCAGACACACACACACTCAGACACACACACACTCAGACACACACACACTCAGACACACACACACTCAGACACACACACACTCAGACACACACACACTCAGACACACACACACTCAGACACACACACACACTCAGACACACACACACACTCAGACACACACACACACTCAGACACACACACGCACACTCAGACACACACACACACTCAGACACACGCACACTCAGACACACGCACACTCAGACACACGCACACTCAGACACACGCACACTCAGACACACGCACACTCAGACACACGCACACTCAGACACACGCACACTCAGACACACGCACACTCAGACACACACACACTCAGACACACACACACTCAGACACACACACACTCAGACACACACACACACTCAGACACACACACACACTCAGACACACACACACACTCAGACACACACACACACTCAGACACACACACACACTCAGACACACACACACTCAGACACACACACACTCAGACACACACACACTCAGACACACACACACTCAGACACACACACACTCAGACACACACACACTCAGACACACACACACTCAGACACGCACACACTCAGACACGCACACACTCAGACACGCACACACTCAGACACGCACACTCAGACACGCACACTCAGACACGCACACTCAGACACGCACACTCAGACACGCACACTCAGACACGCACACTCAGACACGCACACTCAGACACGCACACTCAGACACGCACACTCAGACACGCACACTCAGACACGCACACTCAGACACGCACACTCAGACACGCACACTCAGACACGCACACTCAGACACGCACACTCAGACACGCACACTCAGACACGCACACTCAGACACGCACACTCAGACACGCACACTCAGACACGCACACTCAGACACGCACACTCAGACACGCACACTCAGACACGCACACTCAGACACGCACACTCAGACACGCACACTCAGACACGCACACTCAGACACGCACACTCAGACACGCACACTCAGACACGCACACTCAGACACGCACACTCAGACACGCACACTCAGACACGCACACTCAGACACGCACACTCAGACACGCACACTCAGACACGCACACTCAGACACGCACACTCAGACACGCACACTCAGACACGCACACTCAGACACGCACACTCAGACACGCACACTCAGACACACGCACACTCAGACACACGCACACTCAGACACACGCACACTCAGACACACGCACACTCAGACACACGCACACTCAGACACACGCACACTCAGACACACGCACACTCAGACACACGCACACTCAGACACACGCACACTCAGACACACGCACACTCAGACACACGCACACTCAGACACACGCACACTCAGACACACGCACACTCAGACACACGCACACTCAGACACACACACACACTCAGACACACACACACACTCAGACACACACACACACTCAGACACACACACACACTCAGACACACACACACACTCAGACACACACACACACTCAGACACACACACACACTCAGACACACACACACACTCAGACACACACACACACTCAGACACACACACACACTCAGACACACACACACACTCAGACACACACACACACTCAGACACACACACACACTCAGACACACACACACACTCAGACACACACACACACTCAGACACACACACACACTCAGACACACACACACACTCAGACACACACACACACTCAGACACACACACACACTCAGACACACACACACACTCAGACACACACACACACTCAGACACACACACACACTCAGACACACACACACACTCAGACACACACACACACTCAGACACACACACACACTCAGACACACACACACACTCAGACACACACACACACTCAGACACACACACACACTCAGACACACACACACACTCAGACACACACACACACTCAGACACACACACACACTCAGACACACACACACTCAGACACACACACACTCAGACACACACACACTCAGACACACACACTCAGACACACACACTCAGACACACACACTCAGACACACACACTCAGACACACACACTCAGACACACACACTCACACACACACGCACACTCAGACACACGCACACTCAGACACACGCACACTCAGACACACGCACACTCAGACACACGCACACTCAGACACACGCACACTCAGACACACGCACACTCAGACACACACACGCACACTCAGACACACGCACACTCAGACACACGCACACTCAGACACACGCACACTCAGACACACGCACACTCAGACACACGCACACTCAGACACACGCACACTCAGACACACGCACACTCAGACACACACACACTCAGACACACACACACTCAGACACACACACACACTCAGACACACACGCACACTCAGACACACACGCACACTCAGACACACGCACACTCAGACACACGCACACTCAGACACACGCACACTCAGACACACGCACACTCAGACACACGCACACTCAGACACACGCACACTCAGACACACGCACACTCAGACACACGCACACTCAGACACACGCACACTCAGACACACGCACACTCAGACACACGCACACTCAGACACACGCACACTCAGACACACGCACACTCAGACACACGCACACTCAGACACACGCACACTCAGACACACGCACACTCAGACACACGCACACTCAGACACACGCACACTCAGACACACGCACACTCAGACACACGCACACTCAGACACACGCACACTCAGACACACGCGCACTCAGACACACGCGCACTCAGACACACGCGCACTCAGACACACGCGCACTCAGACACACGCGCACTCAGACACACGCGCACTCAGACACACGCGCACTCAGACACACGCGCACTCAGACACACGCGCACTCAGACACACGCGCACTCAGACACACGCGCACTCAGACACACGCGCACTCAGACACACGCGCACTCAGACACACGCGCACTCAGACACACGCGCACTCAGACACACGCGCACTCAGACACACGCGCACTCAGACACACGCGCACTCAGACACACGCGCACTCAGACACACGCGCACTCAGACACACGCGCACTCAGACACACGCGCACTCAGACACACGCGCACTCAGACACACGCGCACTCAGACACACGCGCACTCAGACACACGCGCACTCAGACACACGCGCACTCAGACACACGCGCACTCAGACACACGCGCACTCAGACACACGCACACTCAGACACACGCACACTCAGACACCGCACACTCAGACACGCACACTCAGACACGCACACTCAGACACGCACACTCAGACACGCACACTCAGACACGCACACTCAGACACGCACACTCAGACACGCACACTCAGACACGCACACTCAGACACGCACACTCAGACACGCACACTCAGACACGCACACTCAGACACGCACACTCAGACACGCACACTCAGACACGCACACTCAGACACGCACACTCAGACACGCACACTCAGACACGCACACTCAGACACGCACACTCAGACACGCACACTCAGACACGCACACTCAGACACGCACACTCAGACACGCACACTCAGACACGCACACTCAGACACGCACACTCAGACACGCACACTCAGACACGCACACTCAGACACGCACACTCAGACACGCACACTCAGACACGCACACTCAGACACGCACACTCAGACACGCACACTCAGACACGCACACTCAGACACGCACACTCAGACACGCACACTCAGACACGCACACTCAGACACGCACACTCAGACACGCACACTCAGACACGCACACTCAGACACGCACACTCAGACACGCACACTCAGACACGCACACTCAGACACGCACACTCAGACACGCACACTCAGACACACACACTCAGACACACACACTCAGACACACACACTCAGACACACACACTCAGACACACACACTCAGACACACACACTCAGACACACACACTCAGACACACACACTCAGACACACACACTCAGACACACACACTCAGACACACACACTCAGACACACACACACACACACACACACTCAGACACACACACTCAGACACACACACACACACACACACTCAGACACACACACACTCAGACACACACACACTCAGACACACACACACTCAGACACACACACACTCAGACACACACACACTCAGACACACACACACTCAGACACACACACACTCAGACACACACACACTCAGACACACACACACTCAGACACACACACACTCAGACACACACACACTCAGACACACACACACTCAGACACACACACTCAGACACACACACTCAGACACACACACACTCAGACACACACACACTCAGACACACACACTCAGACACACACACTCAGACACACACACTC
Source organism: Calotriton arnoldi (assembly GCA_963921515.1). Lineage (NCBI taxonomy): Eukaryota > Metazoa > Chordata > Amphibia > Caudata > Salamandridae > Calotriton > Calotriton arnoldi. The sequence goes on from CAWUFW010000115.1 coordinate 3,860,666, forward strand.
AGACACACACACTCAGACACACACACTCAGACACACACACTCAGACACACACACACACTCAGACACACACACACACTCAGACACACACACACACACTCAGACACACACACACTCAGACACACACACACTCAGACACACACACACTCAGACACACACACACTCAGACACACACACACTCAGACACACACACACTCAGACACACACACACTCAGACACACACACACTCAGACACACACACACTCAGACACACACACACTCAGACACACACACTCAGACACACACACTCAGACACACACACTCAGACACACACACACTCAGACACACACACACTCAGACACACACTCAGACACACACTCAGACACACACACACTCAGACACACACACACACTCAGACACACACACACACTCAGACACACACACACACACACTCAGACACACACACACACACACTCAGACACACACACTCAGACACTCAGACACACACACTCAGACACTCAGACACACACACTCAGACACACACACACACACACTCAGACACACACACACACACACTTTCAAAGGTTAGTGGTAACATTTAGGAAATAACATTTTAAAAAACGTAGAAATTCACTGAAAAACAAAGATTACAAGGACGTTCTAGTTAGGCTCAAATTACACTTGTACAAAACCAGTGCAATTCACCAGTTATAGTTAGCTGAGCTAACTATAATTTACGCCCCGCAATTCTCTGCTTATGACCTCACATATTACATCACTCATGACAAGTTATGTTACACGCACTTGTAGAGCGCATTGCTGCCCCAGCAACAGGGTGTCCCAGCTCTAAATCTAACAGAGTAGAAAGGCGAGAAAGCTAGTGATTGGAGAAAAGCCACGTCTTGATCATTTTCCTGAAAGCCCAATGGTCTTGCGTGCTACGGGCAGCAAGAGGGATGGAATTTCACTGGGCAGGTGCCAGTGCCCTGAATGAGCGCCCCCCCTGCTCTTGTCCTGCGCACCTGCAGGACACGGGCCAAAGGCAGGTCCGCAGAGCGCAAGGCTTGAGCCGGGACATACAGAGAGCACAGTGCGCTCAAAATTTGTGGACCCAGGCCATACAGGATGTTGTGTGTCGTACACAGGGTCTTAAAGTAGACTTTCTGCTCTATAGGTAGCTAGTGGAGCCGGCGGAGAAGGTCTGAAGCATGGCAGTACTTGGGTAGTGCAAAGAGCGCACGGGCAGCCGCGTCCTGTGCCCATTGAAGTCTTTTGGTCACAGCTTTATTAACGCGAAGTAACAACCCATTGCAGTAGTCTAGCCGTGACAGCACAGTGGATTGGACAATCATCTGTCGAGTAGGTGCGTCAAAAAGTCCCAAAATGGGTTTCAGGCCACGTAAAAAACCAAAGCAAGTACCAGTAGTGATGTACATAGTCATTGACATCACTGACGACACCACTGATGACATTTCAAATGACCTCTCAAATGACCTCAGTGATGACATCATCCACAGAAGCATTTCGCACACCCACTCACACTCCTAGACAATAAAGCGCTCTGATACCCTCTCGGGTCTGGTTTGCGCTCTATAAAACTCTAAAAATAAATAAAATAAAAAAATACCCATACAAGTACTCCCACAACCACTCACTCATCTATAGAACCACTCACACATCCATAGAACCACTCACACAGCTACTCACTCATACAGCTACTCATACAGTCCCTTACCCATACACTCACCCATACAGCCATGCACACCCACTTATTCACCCATACAGTCACTCACACATCCACTCACCCATCCATACAACCATTCACTCACACATAGAGCCACTTACATACCCATTCACTCAGTCATTCACACATTACTCACTTAACCAAACACCCACTCAAACAGCCACTCACTCACCCATACAGCCACTTACAAACCCATTCACTCACTTATACAGCCATTCAGACACCCATACAGTCACTCACACACCCACCCACACAGCCACTCACACACGAATGCACAGAACACTCACATAATATGTTCGAAGTAGTATCACTAATTAGTAGTGCACCTAGTATACTAATCTAACTTTTGTAGTAGGTTAGTATATATCTTTAACACTCATAAACTCTTTGAAAACACTTACTGGATTATGTCATCAATGATGTCATTTGAGATGTCCTGAGTGATGTCACTGACCATGTCATGAGTGATGTAATATGTGAGGTCATAAGCAGTGCATTGTGTGGGCATATGTTCTAGTTAGCTCAGTTAACTGTAACTGCTGAATTTCGCTGGTTTTGTACTAGTGAAATCTGAGCCTAACTATAATGTTCCAGTAAAAAAATATATATATATACATACATACACACTTCACACACAGACTAGAGTTCAGAAGCTGTAATTGCGGCAGTCCTGGCTGGGCTCTGGTAGCCCAGTATAACACAACAGAAATCCTGTAATGAAGGAAAACTTGAACTGTCCTGGGTTTGCCATGCTGGTTTATTGCGACCAGGAAGTCCTCTCCAAAGAGGACTTGCTTGTCGCAATAAACCAGAATTGCAAATCCAGAAGGATTCAAGTTTTCCTTCATGACGGGATTTGTGTTGTTATATATACACACATATATACATCCCTGCATCCAGTGTTGTTTCGAAAAATCATACAAACCTTAAAATTAAGAAAATCCAAATATTTGTTAGGCATCAACGTTCCGTTTGTACTTCCGTTGCTCATTCTTCACTACCAAGAGCAAAGGCTGAACCCACTAAGCTATCCTGTCCACCGTTTTTACAGTGCAGATGTATTTGTCCCATCATTGTGACAAATGGTGGCTTTGTGTTGGCGTAGTGCCCAGAGCCTGTGGTGAACATTAATGGGGAAGTTAATCTCTGCCTCTATAATATGTAAACATTGATATCTTTTAATTTTATTATCACAATTCATTTTAAATTGAATGACTTGTGGCTATCGCACTTTGCAAATAAATGGGGAAATTTGTACTTGGTGCTGCTGAAGGAATGCCAAAGATAACGCCAAAATTGTTATGACGTGGTAGGTCTTTCGAGCAAACCATCATCATGCAGAAAGATATCAGGAGCATGATGTGGAGACGCTCCTGCATTTAATGCACCGGAACAGTCGCCGGTCTGTCCGAACTGCATCGTTGTGTGGGCTGCAGACATTTTCTCCAATAGTGCCTAACACTCCTTCAGGTCAACTGAGCTAATTTGTTAACTTTCCTCAACAGAGAGAAAGTGAGAGAGTCAATGGAGATGGTAGCCTTTTCCTGTATTGCAGCACAGTGTGTTGTGTGCTGAGCAGAGAGCTGCTCAGTTTGTTTCGCGCCTATTGCAACTCTCACAACCTGTTGCACTAATCCGAGCTCCAGAGCCTTAACTTTAGAGAACGACCAGTCATGCTCCTCCAGAATTTGCTACATCTTTATGGAAACAGTTTGTTCAACCGTTGTAAAATTGCTTCCTCACTCTTCTGATCTAAAACCCCCTCAAATCGTTAGAATTAGTTGTCGGCAGCATTAGAGGTGTGGGGAGCTGTCTGGACCTACTGGGCATGCAGTGGTTGCGACCTCCCATGGCTGGTCTCTGGAGGGTTTCACGGTTTGCTGCAATTGAAACAAGTTGTCGCTTCTGAGAGCTGGTCTGCTATTCTATTGCCTCCATATCAACCTCTGCGCCTACCCTTTTGGGCTTTATTTTTGTTATTTTTAGGTCACGTTTTCTCTAGATTCTTGCTATTGTGGTCCAATTCTGTGGTCTTACTTTTCTGTAAATATTCCTGCCATTGTGTGAGCAGCTTTGCACCGTGTGCACAGACCTTGAGCAAAGCCTATGGTCGTCTGTAGAAAGGATGGTACTGCATGGTCAGTGAGACAAGGGAGGGGCGATGCCTTCTCCATTGTTAAATACAATAGTTGTCCCTACAGCGTGCAAGACCCTTTCACTCACACTGGACAAAAGATACGGTAGGATGTCCCTGGGACTGGTTCCTGGGGCTCATACCCATGGATGACATGACCGTAGGGGAAAAGGCTCATACCCATGGATGACATGACCGTAGGGGAAAAACCACATTCACATACATATGATGTCCATTCAGAGCCATTCACAGTGTTATTAGTTTGGTTTAGTGCTCCTCTTGCTTCCTACTAACATTCTTGGGACAAGATCTTGTAATACTGGTTCATCATAAGACGTACATACTTGGCTCAATTATAAAGCAGTCTATAGAGACGAGGGGTGCAGTAGGTGCCGTTTACCACCTGCCCTGCGCTACTGCACAGAAAAACTTGTGGAGCAGCACTTTCTGCCCAGCACTACTGCATATGGAAACCTGTAGTTGAGCACCACCTGCCCTATCTCAGACCAAAAAACTGGTAGCGGAGCACTGTCTGCCTTGCGCTACTAGAAAACTCGTTGACCTCGAAATCATCAAATGAATAACAAGTAATAATAAGCAAATGCAGTATATCCTGAAGTATAGCTGTGTAGGAAAAAGGCACTGTTAAATAAAAAGCAGTAAGCAAAACTGCAAGGTTCAGGATAAGGTCCAGGGCGGGTGTGGTGAGAACACTTACATTGACAAATATTCGCTGTGGAGAGATACGAAAAACCGGGACCTCAGGGAGGGCAGAGTTGTCACCTTGGCGTCGTCATCTGTCTGCTGGTCCAGAGCGAAGACGGAAGAGAAGCTGTGTTCAGATCGTCCACCACCTATGACCGCATTCTTCCACCAAATGTAAAATCACAATTTAAAAAACACAGACAATTGTCAAGTTTTATAAGCAGCTTTATACGCGATTCACAGGAACATGAGCAAAGCAGTATGTCCATTTTACGGAACTTTCTCTGGGTATTTTACACACGTAAACCACAAAAGGCGTGTTACTACAAATCCAGTCATGATACAGAAAAGGTTGTTTCTTCAGCATTATGAACAAATATTTGGTGAGTTTTTGACAACAGGAGGCAAAAGTTAAACCAGCATTAAACGTACAACCAATCACAGTGGAGTACCACCTCGTGATTCAGGATTGCAGCGGGTAAGGTGTCTACATGTTCAGATGGCTGAGACCATCAAATGAGTCAATGCAGGTGTTTACACAATATCTGTGCGATTAACTTTCGACATTTGTCCGTTGCTGTATGTGGGCATAGATTGACACTTTCCTTTATCAGAATGTATGGTAGCAACTTGTTGTGGGTGTTGTCCATCTTATGACGTCATTGTGTAAGCTAAAAGGGCAAAAGTTCATCCTTAGGTCATGTGACTTGTTCTGCATGTTCCACAGGCCAGGCCTTTTTATTATTGAATGCCACATAAAATGGGTTTCTACAACTGAAAGTGTCTTCACCTTCTGAGGTAACTGTTTCTCAGGACCTTGCTTCCCGCCCCCCTCCCCCAACTGACTCCCTACTTGAGTTGGTTGCCTAAAGTGACTCTAAGTGACCTTATTTCAACTAGCCAAACTTTTTGGTGGGGGTGGGGGGTGGGGGGGGGTCACCATCTGGGGTTGTGGAGATTCTCTGAAGCAACTGATGTCAGTGCACGTGAGTGGTGCCTATATTGGCTCCACTTGTCCTTTCTGGAGCACACTAGCATGAATACGGAGCTGCATGGCGCCACCTCTGGTGTGCAGAGGCACTGCTGAAAAAATTCTGGATCCAGTCTGACGCCTGGGGAATATTCATAAAGGTAGGAATCTGTGGCTAGATAGTCTAGTACTTTAACATGGGACCCTGCCTTAATGGCAACAAGGCCTACTCAGGGGTCACTTATTCATTTTTAAAAGGATGGGTTTGCCCTGTCAAAAAGGATTTATTTGACATGTTGAATTGTCAATTTAATACTGCAATGCCAGGCTACAATGGTAAGTTAAGTAAGCCAGCCAAGTGTATACCAATTTCAACATGCTAAAAGAGGGTCACACAAGTACTTTACTACTGGTTAGCAAGAGTAAAGTGTGCAGAGTTCTATGGCCACCCAACATAGGGCTCACCAAAAAAGGCAAAAAATCCAGGGTGACCTTCCTGAAAGGGCAAATTTCCACCATATTTGTTTTCCTTATTGAAGATAGACCTACTAACCTGTGATTAGTGATGCCATATAGGGTGCACAGTGAGAAATCAAGGTCAAAAAACGAAAACTAAGCAGGTCTTTTAGATGCCACTTCCTTGAGCTTTTAGTAGACAATGCTGCTGGTATAGTTATATTTTATCAAAAGTAAATTTACCCATATTTTTATTTCGATTCAGAATATATGCACCGCATATCCATTCACATTTATTATGTTCCCTGTCAATCAATCAAAGAAAGCTTTATTCGATTGCTATATCAGACAATCGTAAAAGCACATAGAAACATAAAAAACATATAAAACAATTCATAAGTTAAAAAAGCATCCTACAAATATAAACATAATCTACAGTACATTACAATTAAAACAGTATTAAATTGACACCCTCGTCCGATTAGAATCAATCAAATAAGCATACGTTTCCTTTGACTCAGAACTTCCTTCAGAAAGATTACTATCCTAAAAACACTGTACTCGTTATCTAAATATTGTAGCGCAAGAAGAGCAGGTCGACATTGACGAAGTCCAAACAATTTTAAAACTGGTACTAAGTACATCCTCCTTGCATGGATATAAAATCTACAAAAGAGAACCACATGAATCGTAGATTGGCTGGAGATATTGTCACAAGGACAGAGTGGAAGGTTATAAGACCAGTCATTCATTATAGGTAAAGTGACTAGTCTGTGAAATATCCCCAACCTAAATCTAGTTAATGAAAACCCATCCTAAACTCCTGGTACAAAAGTTAAATAGGGTTGAATGTTAAAAGTAGATAAAATCAGCTGGTTATACAGGACTGTGGGTTTCAATATCTCAGATGACATTCTAAGTGTGTCCAACAACAAAAGGCCCTCTTTTCTTAGTTCTTTCCTTGTTATTGTCTGGATAGTTCTAGGATTATTAAAACAATCTATACGACCAAGATCTTTTAAAAAGTTGCGGACATATCTTATCCATGGGATCTTTAGGGCCCCTTCCAGTTTCAAGGTATCTGATAAAATGTCTGTTTAATTTTGCCTCTTCTTTAGTCCAGAGCCTGTGCCATAAAAGCACAGGCTCGAGCTTTATTAAATCAGAGATGAAGGGAAGTCCCAATTCCGCATGGCATATACATGATGAAGTACTATTTGGAACAGATAAAATGTATCTTAAGAAAGAATTTTCTATACGTTGGATAGGCTGCAGATCAGTGAACCCCCAAACCCCTGCACCGTACACTACTGATGAAACACACTTTGCCTTATAAATTTTAATGAGCTCCTCAGGTGGTCTTTTTCCCAAATTCCTAGCAAAGTTAGTGAGGGCAGATGTTGTTCTTAGGAGTACCAATTTTTTCGCTGCAACTGCTTGTGCCCAAGTGTCGTTATGTGCAAAGAGGATTCCCAAATATGAGAACCTTTTGGTTACCCCAATTTTCTGTCCTGTCACAAACATATCTTTAGATTTCTTAACACCATAGCTGCAACGCATAATAAAGGTCTTGGAGGAGTTTACTCTTAAACCAAGGTCTTTCATGAAATGAGAGAAGCTATCAAGCACCCTCTGAAGACCTACTTGTGTGCGGGACATCAGCACCGCGTCGTCTGCGTATAGGAGGGCTGGTATTGAACGTCCGGCCACTTGAGGGAAGTCTAGGTTATCTTTAAGAAGAGCCTCCCCCAAACCGTTAATATAAAGATTGAAAAGCAACGGAGCCAGGACACAGCCTTGCCTGACTCCGCTCCTAATCGGAAATGCAGCCAAACACTCACCCTTCAATCCACAACGCACACGTGCCTTGGCATCACTATAAAAACGCTTAAGAAAATCAATAATCTGAACATCAACTCCCATAACTTTTAAAATTGACCACAGTTTACTGTGGACCACGCAGTCGAAAGCGGCTGTGAGGTTCCCTGTCAAATTGGTGATATTTTTATCTGCACAATACCATATTGATTGAGAGGGTGCCATACACATTTACCTTTCAACGTTCGTCAGTAAATCTTGGATCTTCCTGTAGAACTGAAAGATTGAGCAGAGAAGACTGTCTTTTCACCCGACGAATTTCGAAACAGCTGGTTAATTAAGCTTTTAATATTAGTTCTGTCTGATTTTGACCTTAATGAAATAAGCCATGCAAGTTAGCCCTTGAATAAATGGCTGCAGGTTATCAATGCCCCTTTACATCTACAATCTCCAGTATCGAATTTGATGTGTACTGGAATAGAGATTGATCGGTAATGTAAGTCGGTAAATAAGCAATATACCTCCCATAAAGCAGGAAACCCCTTTTACAGTGAATTCTGTCACTTGTAAAAACTGTAAAATGTTTCTTTGTGTGAGTGATCTTCAAGCCAATGACCTTTTGTCAACAAGGTTTGTGCAGTATTAAACATGGCATCATTTTTTCATTGATGTTGCGCCCACTACTGAATAATATATGAGGCAAATTGTGTAGGCCTGCAGTTTAATTAGTTTTAAAAAGTTTTAGTAATGAAGTTAACAGTTTGAGCTCGAATAATGAGAAAGTATTTTAGGAGGACAATGCCTAAACTTTTTTGCACAGTTCACTTCAAGTTGTTTGGCAAAGGTGCTTGGATTATTCATAGCACATATTTTATTTCCTTATATCTTCTTAATCCAGGTGAAACAGGCGTTCAATATCACAATCAATCAAGTGGATGACTCCTTGCCTGTGCTGCAGAATTCGGGAATGAGTGTTCAGGAAGGAGTGAGGAAAACTATCACAGAGTTTGAGCTGAAAGCAACTGATGCAGACACACAGGTAAGGCTAGTCATACACAAGTCGGTTTTATCGCCAAGTCAGTGTATATAGGTTTTGGAGGGAATGGATTATCAGTTATTTTCTTTTGGTCCTCAAGCAGTCAGTGGTTACTGGGCTGTGTTTGTGGGGTATTGTTTACCACTGATGCTCAAGGGTCACATGCACTGTCTCATTTCATTTAAATAACAATGTGGCACTCGTTGGACACTTTAGAGCTGAGGGGATCTTTAGGTCTCGCCTACGCAGCGCGCATGTGCTGCATAGGAGAGACCTTTAGAAATCGGCACAGCTTTCCCTGCAAAAACGTGCACGCGTTGCATTGCTTCCAATGGCAACGCGTGCACGTCTGGCGATTCACTTGCGGGAGCGAGCAGCTGGCGCCATATGTTAATTATCGCGCCTTGCCGCTCGCTCCCGCAAGGGAATCGCGCTGGCCCCCTCCTTTCGCCCCTCCCTCTCCTAACGCGCGAGGCGCGCGCTTGTTTCAATTTGATTTGGTTTTAAAAAGTAATTTATTACCATAAATTGCATGACTTGCTCTATCCCTGCAACATATAAATCTCTTTCAAAACATTTTAATAAATCGCTGAAACCGCTCTTCGCCTGCCGAGAAAATGAAATTACAATTTTCAAATTAAAATAGTTACCAGATTTTTAATCACGAGTTTGTTTCTTTTCGTTTCTTTTTCTATGCCACTGGAGGGCAGCAGAGGTACATGTGTGAATGAATAGCTCCAAATCCAGCCAGTTTAATGTTGAACAAACTATTTGTTGACCTCGTTGTTTTGAGCAGTACACCATGATTAGCATTTACATAATGAAGAGACAAAGGTGGGATTCTATTGAATTGAGAGAGTTAATTGTTACGCGCGGAATTGAAGACATATAAAATCCCAATTTACCTTCTGTTCAAAACACTGCATTTGTGGTAATTGTTTGCTCGGTTTCATACCCTACAGTAGAAGGCATTTTTTTTAATACTCATGCTTGCTTAACAATGAGTGTCTGTAAAATCTCCTCTATCATCAGGGCATAGCTAGTAGCGGAAAACAGCCTGAAAATATTAAATTCCAGCCCCCTGTTACTGATGCGTTATGCAGGGGTGCTCAGCCCTTTCTCCACGGGATTTTGGAGAGGTTCTCAATCAAAAGAAACAACTTGCATCGTACATTGCCGTGAACCCACAGAACTAAAAAGCTGACAAAAGTATCTGAAAAATGGAATCCACAGAAATAAGGGTTGCTTTACTTTATGCAGCATTTTTATTTCAGCCGCGTTTGTCGCTGCTCTGCCTTAATTGCTGCCAAGCTGTTAACTGGCTGATTCTAGATGTAAAATAGTCCTTCATGCATTCCTAAGAAGGTGGAAGATCTTTTTTACTTGCGTTTGTGCTAAGCATGAAGGAATCCCAAGGTGAATCCTTGTACCTAAATGAATGGAAGAACAACAAATGGTATCCCACGACAGTCAATGAACCTCTGTGAAATTGCTGACCTGGACAATCAGGGGCACAGATGTTTTGATTGCCAGAAGTTAATCAGGACTATCCTACCAGAGCGCTATTTTGATAGCTTGAAAATGTCACATGTTAGATTGCTGAAACACAGCATGCTGGTTCAGAATAGCTGTGGGCATCCCGACTACCATATTTTGTTATCCATGGAAGCTTGGGCACCCCAAACACCTTGTCTTTTTCGTTTTTAGGCAAGAAATCACCCATTTTCTAGTGCACCATCCGAGTGAACCTAGATGTTTTTTGTCTGTTTTTTTTACTTTTCAAAGCAAATTACTCCCTGCGGGCAGGCTTCAGAAGTAGTAGGGACCAGTGAGGACTAGACGTCCATTCTAAATGTTGCCCACAACAAAGTCCTCCAGGGTTAGCAGCCTTCATGGGCTCTTATCTCAGAGCTGGCTCTTCACAGTCAAAATTTTCCGTTGGTGTGGCCAAAGAGCCTGGTAGCATCTCTGGATCCGATGGCCTGACCAATTTCAAATAAGCACTCAGAACTGCAATTGATATTTTCCAACTTACAATAGCAGTTTAAGTTCCATGGATAACTTCACCTTGAAATGTTCATATCTTGGTATTGGTTAAGGCTACAAAAGGTTCCAGGATCGAGGGTTAAGCGGAAAAATCTTGGGTACACAGTCAATCACACTACCATATGTCACAACGTTTCTTCACACGCATCCAATCCTCCATCTTTAAGACCGAGCTAAAATGCTTACTATGTTCTCTGTCTTATTATATTCCAAACCACTCTCCAAGGCCAATAAAAATTTGCCTAACTATATTGAAGGTCAGTTTAAATTCTATTAGCGACACAGAGGCGAGGATTATGCTTTATTCTCTCTTCGCTTTATTAACAATTTGTGAACAGCAGCCATTTTCAAAAGTCAACAATGAAGAAAAAAACTACAGTTCCCAGACGTCCTAGGGAACCAAATGAACTTCATCCTCTAATTCACCTAAGGAATCTATATAGTCCTTTGTCTGGTTCAGGGCTCCCTCTTTCTTTGCGCAGTCACGCTCCATTAAAGTCCTCATTCATCCGGTTTTGATCCATCATTTGCTAGGAAGAGAGGAAACCCGTAAGGGACCATTCCGAACCATTGTGTTCATTGCAGATCTCTGACAACATTAACAATACGACTTAATCAACCGATGGACATGCAAATCTGAGTTTAAACAGTACACTCCAATTACATGTAAGAAAACCTTCATGCTGAATCAGAACCTTACTTACTGACATCAGGGAAAGGTGAGTGTTCCAATGGATCTCTGGGTGGGATAATCCTTGCCTCAGTGTCCTTAATAGAATTGAAACTTACCTTCACTATAGTTAGGCAAATTTTCAATCTATGTCAGAACCAGAGGCGAGGATTATACTAGTTTAAAGCTTACTTGCCACCAACTGTGCCACATCCAATAGAGGCTTGAAATAAAATCTTTTAAAGGTGGAATCTAAGTGTGAGAAGTTGGCCTGGCATATGCTGTCCACTACTTATAGTGGGCACCTTGCACCAGTCCAAACGACCCTTATTGATGATGGGTTTAAAGACAACCTTTATTGAAAGCTATCCTAGTGGTAGCTATGGAGAGCAGCCTTCAGGCTAAGTCTTGAAGGAGTGTAAAGCAGCTTGGTTTACCAGATTATAACCTCTTGAATAACTAAATGAAAGGAGAACCACACAAGGTATATATATAAAATATATGTATTTATTTCTAAACACTAACTACTAATCTCTTTATGAGATTAGAGTTCAAGATACACAATATCACAGTATTAAAACGACAGTAAATAGCACAATATACACTGGGCCCCAGGGGGGGACCAAACCATATATTAAGAAAGTGGTATAAGAACCACGACTTGACTAGACACGGTGCCTAGAGCACGTAGAATCGCTGGGACCCCAAGGAACCACCCAAGGTAGTGACACAGGAGACCCACGGGGGACGTGTGCAGTGTGAGAACACAGCCGCGAGCGCCGTAGGATTCTATGCGGAAAGTCGCGGTTGGAATTTTAAAGTTAAAGGACACTTAGGAGAGGACTTTCAGCAAACCCCTTTAGACTTAAGGGGCTCTAGGGCCAACACCCACGTGAGCACCGGAGTACTCGAGTTACCTCACCCAGGGAAGCCGGGTGCATAGGTGTCAAAAGGTGTCGGGAATCGTCGTCGTTTTCAATGGCGATCTGCTGCAAAGTGCTGCTGCCGTGAAGGAGAAAAGTGTCCGGTGTGATCCAAGCCTGGATCGAAGATGTGAAGAACCTGAAAGCAGAGGGCACAGAGTCTGGGTCACTAGCCAGTGACCAGGAGCGGAGCAATCGAATGCCCACCGATGTCGGGTGCTTCAGGTGCGAAGAGGTGAAGCTTGACTCTGCAGCCACGGGGTCCCGAAGACGTCGACGACGACCAGGAGCTGGATTCGAGCTGCCCCACGAAGGATGTCGAGTGCTGGGGTGTCGGTGATCGGATTGACCACAACAAGCCTTGGCAACAGCAACCCACGCAGGAAGAGAAAATATACTTCTGTGCGGACCAGCAAGGTCCGGGGGACTCCCCAAGCGATGGAGAGTCAGGGCACGTCTGGAGCAACCAGGGAAGCCCAATAAAAGTTAGAGTTGCCTTATTGGGGACCCACAGGTCAACGGACCAGGGATCGCGAAGGGACCTAGAGAGGAATCACAAAATGGCGGCCCACGGAACACTCGTTGAGTGTAGGCCTGCAATCTTCGGTGCAATTACTGCTCGGGGTCAGGGCTACAAGTAACCCAAAGCTCAGCCTCAGGGGTCGCCGGAAAGCTGATGCTTCTGCAAATGGTCGCGGTGTCCAGGGTTTCGGGTTGCACGATCTCCACGAGGGATACGGGCCTCAGACTTGCTGTGGGCACAGATTGACCTCAGAGACCTCGGAAAACCCACCTCCTGTGTGGCAATTTTCTTCGGAGTCCGTCGGAGCTCGGAGATGCCAACCGGTCAGTTGCGTTAAAGGTGCCTGCCTTGCAGGGGAGTAACGCCTTTACTCCAAGGGAGATTCTTCAGTCATCCAGCGTCGTGCAGATCGTCGAAGTTCTTGGTTTCTGGTAACAGAGTTTAGAGCAGGTGTAATCTAAAGTCCTGTAGTCAGGGTTTCCTACTTTATACCCAAGGAAGGGGTGGGACAAACTCTGGGGACCCACCTATGGGAGGGTCAAGAAAGAGGGGTGGCTACACCCATTTCCTTTGTCCAGTTTCACGCCAGAGCAGGGGCTGTGTGCCCCTGCAACCGGTTTGAGCTGGACTATGCACAGGGACACCAAATGTGCCCCCAGTGCAGACTTCAAAGCACTCTGAGAGTGCACCCACCCAGCCCCAATACACTAAAGCCTGTCTGGGAGGTGGTCACACCTCCCTGTGACAGAAACCTATTGTCCAGGCATCCCCTGCCGGAGTTTCATCCAGCAGCAGGAGGGCAGACTCGTGTCTGTGGCTGCAGCATCCATTTTGTGATGCCAGGGTTCTGTTAAGCTGGTACCGGGTGTACCGGTGATGCCATGTGACTCCCTCTAGAAGGGAGGAATCATACCTCCCACCCCAGTACTGGGGTGGAGGTATGATTCCAAGGTGTTTGACACCAAACACGACAGTTTTCCATGCAGCCATTCTCAAGTTGGCATTTACAGCGGGGTTATAATGCACTTAAGAGTATATGGTCTGGCTGCATCACAAACAACCCCGGAATAAAGATTCCGAAAGCTGCAGAGGGGCTCTGCTCATGCATGCGCACCCTCTCACATGAAACCCAGCCACCCTGCCTTCAGGATTGTTAAGGCCTGCCATAGGGGTGACTGATAGGTTTCCATGTGCAGTGATATGGAGAGATATAGGGAACCTATATCTCAGTAAGGGGTGCATATACCACCTTACACAGGCTGCTGTAGCAGACCTGTTGTGTCATTTTAAAAGGCTTCCCAGGGGTGGCACAATACATGCTGCAGCCCTTGGTAGGCCTCTGGGGTACCTATGCCCTGGGTACATAGTATAACATATACTAGGGACTCCCAAGGGTACCCCAGAATCCAATCTGGAGTGTACCTAAAGTACATACAATCAATTTAGAGTAGAAAGCAGATAGCCTGGGGTCCTGATTAGCAGGGCCTCAGTCTGGCTAAGTCGAAAAACAGTGAAACATCAGCAAAAAGTGGGGGTAACTATAAGAAGCAGATCCTACTCTCCTACACTAAGGAACAATCGTCTGCCCTTTTATGTCCTCCAAAGGCGCACCCAGGCACAAATCCTTTGAAGCAATCGCCCCTCGCGCTGAATGTTCCCTAAATAATTTGGTATCAGTACCTGCCTCTTGCATGATCCATTGCACCCAGCAGGCTATGGTAGGGAACGACCCAGCCTTGTATGGTTTCCTTAAGGCAATAAGGAGTTGGCTTTCATCTGCTGGGCGAACCTCCACTGTCTTATCTTCATATGCTTTGAGGCACTGAACCATACACTGCTTTGGTACCTCCGTAAAGGGTGGATAGGAGATTACTCTAGTATTAGACTTGGTCCTTCTACTCACCGTAAATTACACCCTTTCTGGGGAAAACACTCTGTCTGTGAGGTCCAAGGCATGCACGTCTGACACACGCTGGCATGAGACGAGGCACAGGAGCATTGCTAAGTTAGCCGATAATTCCTTTCGGGATAATAACCTATAGGGGTTGCCAAGATAAAAACCCCATAAGGACCTGGTTCACATCCCACAACTCTGAGTAACGAGGTTTTGGCGGGAGGGAGAGTCTTCTCCCTCGAAGTAACCGCAGACAAACTGATGTTCTCCCACCGGGCTGCTGTCAACCGGGGTGTGCCCCGCAGAAATGGAGGACCTGAATGCATTAACAGACCTATATGCTAAACCTTCTTGTGCCAGAGAGGACAAAAAATTCAGGATGTGCACAAATCCTGCTCCCATGGGATCCACACCCCGTCGCAATGTCCAACGTACCTATCCCGTCCAGGCTGATTGGTACCGTTTGGTGGTGCTATCTGCCCAGGGCTTGGATAGGAGGACCTCAGCCTGTCGTGATAGTCCTGGCAGCGTCCAGCGTCGCTTGTAATCTGCCAGGCCATCAGTTGCAGGGAACCCTCCATCACCAACCTGTGTTGTGTGACATCCAGGCTCAGAATGATCTGAAGAAAGAGAGGGAGTCTGATTGGGGAACCCCAGGAAAGTTCCAGAAGAACCGGAATCCACACTTGAGATCTCCACAAGGGTGTCATCAGGGCTACTTTTCCCGTCTGGCGCTGCTTTAGGGCCGCCGCTCTGGTAATCATTGAGAAAGGGGGAAAAGCATAACCCTTCTCCCGGGACCAATCCTGGAGAAATGCGTCCGTTGCCACCGCCTGCGGATCTGGCCTCCAACTGAAGAACAGGGGCAGCTGATGGTCGGGACGAGACTCAAACTGGTCGATCAAGAAAGAGCCCCACCTGTCTCAGAGTTGCTGGAAGACCCGGGGGTATCGGTTCCACTGACTTGCATCATGAAAGTTGCGAGAGTGCCAGTCTGCCACCTGATTGGACTGTCCCGGAAGGTATTCTGCCGTCACGCAGACATGGTTCGCCAGGCAGAAATCCCAAAAGTACCTCCTAGGTGGCTGATATAACACACCTCAGATACATTGTCCATCTTTAGGACGACACAAGATTGGATCCTGTCCTTTGTCCCACAGTGCACCGCGAAAGAACCTGCTAGGAGTTCTAAACAATTGATATGAAAACTCTGTTCGTGTGGTGACCAACTTCCTCCTGTGGAGAATTCTCCACACCGAGCGCCTCAACTGGACCGGCTGGCGTCGGACTCTATCAGCAAATTTGAAGTGGATCCGAAGATGGCCCTCCCGTTCCAGGCCTCCATCTGTGGCAGCCACCAACCGATCTCTTCTCTTGCCTTATCTGACAGAGTAATCACCGGGGAGTAAGTGAGGCCTTGCGTAGGTGGTAGGCCTTGAGGTGCTGGAGGGCTCTGTAGTGTAACAGTCATGGGAAGATAGCCTGAATGGATGACAATAACGGGCCCACCAGGCGGGTAATCTTCCTGAGGGAGGTCCGAGGCTTGGCCAGTGTTTGGCGCAATTCATGTCGAATCTTTGCCATCTTCCGATATGGAAGACTGAGGGTAGCCATGGTAGAATCTATCACAAACCATAGAAAAGTTGTCCGCTGGGCCGAGAAGGGATTTCTTCTCGTTGATCACGAAGCCCAAACCTTGCAACAGGTTCACCACCAACCGGAGCTGCTGGAGAAGCTTTTAGGGGAATTGGGCCAGAATCAGGATATTGTCCAAATAGACTGAGTCTTATCCCTTGGGTTTGAAGAAACTCTATCGCTGGTTTGAGCACCTTCATGAAACATCACAGGACAGACGAAAGCCTGAATGGAAGGGTGGTGAACTCGGATGTCTGGGTGAGCCAGACGAATTGGAGGAACCGGCGATGAGGCGGGAACACAGGAATGGTACTATAGGCATTTTTTAGGTCCAGGCGCACCATCCAGTCCATGGGCAGAAGGACATCCCTGAGGAGATGTATACCCTCCATCTTGAAGTGGCGATATATCAGCCACTTGTTGAATGCCCTGAGATTTATCTCTGACCTCTGCCCACCACCGGTCTTGTCCACTAAGAAGGTGTTGCTGACGTACCTGTTGAGATGTGTAGGTGCGCGGCAAATAGCTCTTTTTTGTAAGAGTTCCTCCACTACTCTGTCTAGAAGTGCTGTGGCTTGTTGGGGAAAAACACATGGGGCGAGGTCTGGAGGTTTGAAAGGGAATCCCGTAAAAATCTATCTGGAAGCCCTGTATTGTTTGTAACACCCATGCGTCTGATCTAATGGAAGCCCACACTGGGAGAAACAGGGCCAGAGGACCTCCTACCCTGATCTGGCTGGAGGGCCTTACACTTACCGTTGCCGGAATTGTTGCCGGCGTGCCCTTTGAAGCCGCCTCGTCTGCGTAATCGCCGGGCTCTGGTGGAGTAGACATTTGTGTAACGTGTGTTGTTCTGCCACTGTCCACGCCTGGAGCCTTGTCCTGTGAAAGGAGGTGTTGATTGGTAACTGTAGCCGGTCGTGCAGCCCCTACCATGGCCGGCCCCTTGGAAAATCCCAGGGGTGAAAACCCACCTGATATTAGTCTGGGGCTTATCCAGTGAAGTAAAGGTCACCACAAACTTGCCCAGTTCCTTTAAGAATAGTTCTCCAAATTGTCCATCCTGGGCTACCGGACCTGCCTCCGAGGAAGCTAGGTTGCCCAGTTTGGGGTAAATCTTAAAAAGTAAAGAGCAGCGGCGCTCTGTGGACAGCGTGCAATTTGCATTCCTTATAAACACAACTACGCGCTGGGCTTAACTGGAGAGGACGTCTGACGGGATAAAGAAACCGGAGGCCTTCGTCTCCTGTGCCATGTCCAGAATCTTGGTTATGGGCACTCTGGCGTCCAGCAGCTTAGCCTGGCATGACTGCCAAGAGCAGTCAGTACCCTTCTTAGGGTCTTTTGAGGAATTTTACCAAAAAGTTGGCCATCTTAGGGTTGATGTCTGGTGTGAGGGTAAGCTTTTAATCAAACGAGGGTCAGGGGCACTCCGCCCGAAGGCGGTTGCAGACATCCTTTTCTAAAGGCTTGCGTAGGCAGGCAGCCACATACCTCGCCACCCTATCCAAGGGCACCCAGTCCGTGGACCTGGGGTGTACAATATCATCTGGGTCAAGCATATCTGAATCCCCTTCATGTGGAGGTGCCTAATCTGTAGACGGGTGCCAGGATGTGGAGGGGCCTGCTTCCTCGTCAGATACCCCCTTAGACTCATCTGGGTCAGGGGAGTTAGGCCGTGAACGCCCAGGAAAAATGTCTGCTGGCGCTCCTGACTACGCAGACTAGGGTACTTGGGCCAGGAAAGCCTTTTCTGACGTGCCAACGCGTCCAGGTCCACCCCTTCTGAGCATTGCTTCTGGTGAGGAGGGGGCCCTCCGGTGAGGTCTCTCGGGGGGGGGGGGGAGGGGCACCAGGGGGCACTGGGGTGGGGGACGTGCTGAGCAACATTTGTGCGCACTTTTTTCTGAGAGCCGTTGCTCAAGGGGCTCCATGGCTGATTGACAGCTTTAAATATTGAGTTATCAACATCCTCGTAAAAAAAATCATCCCACCAGAAGAAAGACAATGAGTCTTTCTCCTGGTACTCAGCATCGTATTCCATGGTGCTACATGTAGTGTAAAACGCCTAGACTGGGGGGAGCCCAAGTAAGGGCAGAGAATCAAGGCAAAGCCTAATGTGGTCACATGGAGCGTGCAAATGTGGTTAGCGGGGGGCAGAAGCTATGGGTGGCCAGAGGCACACTATGTAAGCCCAGGTACACGTTCACTCCACTTGCTCACTGGGGAATCAACCTGACTAGAAAAAACGTGTCTCAAATGGCTCACACGACCGTTTAATACAGACCCTGCATGACGTTGTTGAGGGAATGATACGAACCCCAAGGGGTGTCAATTATACCTCAATTATGAAATACAGACCCCGCAGGGGCGTAGCATGCAGGGAGGACAGGCTGCGGCATGACAGGGCTCCAGCGGTGAGGTTTGACAGCTTCTGTGAGAAACGCGTGCCATGGGGCCATCGATATGCGCCTCGCAGTTTCACCCCCTGCTGGGTGGCAGACCGTAGCGTCTGTAACGGTGGGCAAAGTTGCTTTAGGCATGCCAGAGCGGGCCTGCGACTGAGGGAGGGGGACCTGTAGGAAACTAGCATTAAAAATGCAATAGGTCTCGCCTTTCATTAAGTTAAAGCCATTTGCTTTGCTATACAATACGATTAGCAAAGCAAATGGCTTTAACTTAATCAAAGGCGAGACCTATTGCATTTTCACTGCTTGTTTTTCCTTTCTTTTTCGTTGCCGATCCAAGTTGTGGAAAGAGAGAAAAAAAAAACACGCAAACGTTTTTGTTTTTATTCAAAGCAAGCGGGGGGGGTCGGGACACAAGCAACAGGGGACAGAGAAGCAACACGAAGGAAGACTGGGAAAATGGACGCAACACGGGGAGGGTGAGTGGTGGGCGTAAGCAACACAGAGGAGAGTAGGACTGTAGGTGTAACTAACACAGATATGGAGAATCAAAATGGGGGTTAAGGGAAACAACACGGAATGCGTGGAAAGGTAATGGGGAGAAGCACGAGGGAGAGCAACAGACAGGAAGACGCACTTAGGCAACAAAGAGCAACACAAGTGCATAGGGAGAAAAGTACACGAGGGAGACTGCTTGAGGACACAGGCATTTCATGAAGTGCTTAACACACAAGAAAAAATTGAGCTTGTAAAGCAAGCAGTTAAACCCACTGTCTCACGATCAAAAAAAACATTCAGTTAAACAGTAAGCAAGTAACAAAATGCAGCCCACACGCAAGACACCGCGCCTCAAGCGTATACTAACAAGATGGCGTATAATAAAGAAAATGCATCACACGCAAGACACCGCGCCTGAAGACACGCAAGACGCATGCAATAGTAAAGAAAAAAAGTGCCGAAAGTAAATAAACCCACCGTCTCACGCCGCCAGTAAAACATCCAGTCCCGGTGGGCAGGGCCTAAAGAGGACCGGGAGGCAACCAGGAGGGACTAAAAACCCTCCGGTCCAATCAATGAACTCTGTTCGGCATAATGAATGATGACAAACGACGCACGCCAATCAAAATTATGGGCGGAGCAGAGACATGACTTCTGGAACCGTATTGATTCCAAGAAGCCCTCGCATGGCGAGAGGAGCGCATGCGCTCTGCTAACGCCAGGCGAGACCTAAAAATAGGTGATTGTTGCAATTAGTGTCCACCAACAGTAATCTAATCCCCAATTACATCGTACGTTTCAGAGAGGAAGAAAAGAGTCGAATTAACTGGCCTGCAGCAGCGAAGACTGAGGGAGCCCAGAAACAGACAAAGGACTATATGGACTCATGTGGTAGATTAGAAGATGGGCTTCAGTTGGTTTTTCTTCACTGTTGACTTTTGAAAATGGCTACTTTTCAAATATTGTTAATAAAGCGAAGAGAGAATAGCATCATCCTCTGGTCCTGACATAGAATTGCATTTGGTCTTTGGTTGACTAGTTAAGGCATTCTACAACGCCAGTGCTCTTGGAATAAAACAAAAATGCCTTAGTATGTTTGACACTCACTGATTGTACTCTTTCATGTCGGAAGATGTTAATTGATGACCATTCTCTGTAACTAATTCTTCTGGATAACTCTCCTGGTTAAAAACTCTCATAAGTTCAATCAGTGTCTTTGGGCTGATGTCACCAAATCTAATCTCAGGCCATATGGGCATTTAGTCAGGGTCTCCAATGTGAACTTAGACTCCCCAAAGACTCAAAAGCATTCACAAATGCCTATCACTAGTTTGTTCCATGGTAACATGAGCACCTCAAACGGTGAGACTAGTGAGGGAGAGGACGCCTGGGTCTTGTCAATTAGTGCACATACTGTACTATCAAAAAATGCTAGACTGCTTTTTCCAATGCAGGTCTCAAAAAAATCTTGCCTGCTCTTATTTTCATTGCATGAATTCCAGTGTGCCCTGCATGGGCAAGATCTGATAGAGACTTCTATCCACAAATTCCTTACCTTAGAATATTCCCTGGGCAGCAGACTGAATCCGGATGTTTTCAAGAAGTATCTCCGCGTGCTGGTAAGTAGCATAGTTCGTTCGACTCTGCATTGGCTTCGTCAGTGCCGTAAGTGATTTGCGCAGTGCCTATATAGGCACCACCACAGCATGCGGACATCAGTTCTTTTCTTTCCACATCTTCAGTGCACATACGGAGAGGACTACCCTTTTTGGACAATGTTTTTGGTATTTAGTCGAATTATTTTGAGCTTGGTCTCCCAGTGTGCTAGAGATGTCCCCCAAACAACTGGTGATGTTTAAACCCTGTGGTTCCTGTCACAGACCGATGTCTGTGACAGACCCCCATCTGGTTTCTCTGCTGCCTGGAGCTGGGCCACGACTCCAAGGCCTGTGAAGACTGTTGCACTATGAATCTCAAGGCACTGCGGGAGGGATCCCTGAAGCTTCTGGACTCTCAACGCCATTCGACTCTTTAGCGCTCCTGGTCCCGGTCGCATGGAAGGCCCAGGGCCCGTTCACAAAGCTGTACAAGGCACTTGTTCAAAGTCGTCTGGTAAATCCCATAAAACCTCCAAGAAGTCAAAGCGCTCTTCGACTTCGATGCATGGTCCACATCATCAGATGAGGCATGGTAAATAACGTCACTTCTCTAGGTACCGCTTCCACACGTCACCCGTGGGGCCTGCCTGAGTCCGCTCCACGCCTCCCCGAATTTCCCAGAGAGAATTTTATGGAGCCATGCACCCCATTTTTGGGCGGTCTGACCCTTCTGGAGTGCCTTTGGGCCCAATGGCTTCAGCGGATTTCATCGCCCGTGGCACTCAGTTGCCACACCTGGCTGAGATCTACTGGCTTTTCGGAGGGCATCCAGGCATCCCTTCTGGACATGCCCTTTGATGGCACCGCCTCTTCGGCGTGAAGGCTGAATCTGCGCTGGAGCGCTTTAAGGACAGCAGGGACACTGCCTGGTTGCTGGGTCCCTCCATTTCACCACGACAACCCCATTCTGCCTTTCGCCACTTCTGTGGCTACGGTATGGCTACCAGCCACATACATTCCTGCCCAGCCACGAAGCCAACAGGCTTCCCAGTCCTTTTGTGGCTGCGGACGTGGCTCCTAGAAGCCTCGGACACACAGCCAGAGGTCTACCTGGTCTACCCCCCACCACCACCAGCCTCCGAACCCCTTTAGTTTGCCATCTTCCCAACACAGGCAACCAGTTGGCAACAGGATCCAACACCACTTCCCCCGATGGCAGGCCATAAAATGGGTCAAGTGGGTATTTCAAATTCTTCAGCCGGGTTACTTCATCCCTTTCTTAGAAGCACCGCTACCCATGCCACCATCCTCAGATTGGCTGACAAAGGACCACCTCTCCCTCTTGTGTCGGGAAGTGCAGGTTCTTTTGGCCAAAGGAGCTATCGTGTGGGTGCTAGCATCAGAAGTAGATTGTGGTTGCTATTCCCACTGCTTTCTGGTCCCCAAGAAGGACTGAGGCCACCACCCTAAACTTCTTTCTGAAGAAGGAGAATTTCAAGATGCTCACATTGGCTCAGATTCTGTCTGCTCTGGACCCTGGAGACTGGATGGTAGCGCTGGTCTTGCAGGATGCCTACATTTATATACCAGTTCTGCCTGCCCACAGGCATTACCTGCGGTTCACGGTGGGCCACGAGCACTTTGAGTTAGCTGTTCTCCCTTTTGGCTTCACCAGTGCCCCTCGGGTGTTCACCAAGGTGATGGTGGTGGTTGCAGCACATCTGGGGAGGTCAATGGCTGGCTGTTGAAGGCAGACTCGTCCCAGGCAATTGTCTTCTACCTCTAGACTGTAGCAGACCTGCATTCTCTGGGGTTGAATATCAATGCGCCAAAGTCACACCTGGCTGCACGCTCCCTTTTAATCTGAGCTGTTCTGAACACATTGAATATCCTGGACTCACCGCTCTGGAGGATAGGCCCGAAACTGCAGGCTATGATTTCAGTATTTCAGCCTCTATACTGGATTTTATTGAGCGTGATTCTGAGGCTGCTAGGCCTCATGGCCTACTGCATCCTGCTGGTAACAAATGCCTGCTGGCATTTGCAGGCTCTGCAGTTGGACATGAAGTCCCAGTGGGTGCAGCATCAGTGGAATCTCTCCGAGCTATTCCAGCTATCAGAGGGAACTGCTGAAGATCTGTAGTGGTGGTTGACGAACAGCCATTGGGTCAACTGTAGACGCCTCTTCCCATCTCCACCCAGGGCTGACTGTAGGGACAGGTCTGTCAATTCTTGGTTGAGGAAGCCATCTGCGAGAGGTGGGGATCAGAGAACGCTGGTCTCAAGCGGAGTCTCGGCTCCACATCAACCTCTTTAGAGCTGTTCATCTGGCATTGAAAGCCTTTCCTCCTTACATCAAAGGTCAGCTGATTCAGGTGTTCACGTACAACAGCACCGACACGTGGTATTGCACCAAACCAGGCAGGGTATGGTTGTGGACTCTGTATCAAGAGGTCCTGCATCTCTGGACATGTCTGGAATGTCAGGAAATGTTCCTGGTTTTTAAACATCTGGCAGGCTCTTGTGACTGGCAAAGTGGGCAAACTTTGCCTTCAATCCCTAGCAGATCACGAATTGCGTCGCCATCCAGAGGTGGTGCAAAGTTTCTTCAGAGAATGGGGAAAACCTTTGTTAGATTGACTTGCCACTGCCGACAAGGCTCAGTATCGGCATTTCTGGGCGCTGGAGTTTCCAAGTTGGCGCTCGCTCTAACACAATTTTCATCTCAAGTGGAGCTCAGGACTCGCGTGCGCCTTTCTGTCGACACCACTCTTGCCCAGAGTTCTCAAGAAGATCAGGAACGACCGGGACCAAGGAGTTGTTGTGGCTCAGATTGGGCACTGAGAATTTGGTATCCTGAGCATGAACATCGATCCTACAATCAGGAGGGCCTGCAGCCACAGGGCATGGTCCTGAAAATTCACATGCTCCGCCTTCATGCATGGAGATTGAGTGGCAGCAATTGGCAGTTTTTTACCTCCTTGCAGAAGTCTGTGATGTCTTTTTTTTGGGGGGGCGGGGGGGGCAGCCAGACCTCCATAAACCAAGATCGGTCTTGCCTACTGTTGGGACAAATTTGTGGCTTGGTGTGTTACCAAAAATGTTGATCCTCTTTCTGCATCTTTGACCGAGATATTATTTGTTCTTTTGTTAGCCTGGCAACGGTTAGCTTTGGGCACAGTTGAAGTGTATCTTTCGGCCATATTGGCGTTCTTGCGGTTGCCGAACCAGCCCTCCCTGTTTAAGTCGCCTGTTGTGACTTTTTTCTAAAAGAACTCCAACAAATTCCCTCCATAACCCTTCATCATGCCTCCATGGGACTTGAACCTAGTTTTGAGGTTCTTGATGTGCTCGCTCTTCGAGCCTATGCACACCTACCCTCTACGTCTTATGACGATTAAAACTGCCTTTCTAGTGTCCATTACATTGGCCAGGAGAGTTACCGAACTAGAAGCACTCTGTGTGCACTCCTTAAACAACTTTTCCCCCCAGATAAACTGGTTCTGATAGCATGTGCCTGTTTTCTACTAAAAGTGGTAACACCCTTTCATGTAGGCCAGACCATCACATTACTGGCCTTCTTTGCTCCACTGCGCCCTTCCAAAGAGGAGGAGAGACTCCACCGCCTGGTCCCAAAAAGAGTGTTATCATTCTACATCGATCATAGAAAAGGAGCGCTCTGGGTGGATGAATAACTCTTCATTGGGTTTGTTGGGGCAAAGAAATAAAAGGCCATGCAGAAAAGGACCATGTCAAGATAGATTGTGCTCTGCATTAAAATCTGCTACGTACTGACCAAGAAGCAACCCCCTGAGGACATGCCTGCTTATTCTAAC
Source organism: Calotriton arnoldi (assembly GCA_963921515.1). Classification (NCBI taxonomy): domain Eukaryota; kingdom Metazoa; phylum Chordata; class Amphibia; order Caudata; family Salamandridae; genus Calotriton; species Calotriton arnoldi. The sequence continues at coordinate 3,885,536 of CAWUFW010000115.1, forward strand.
AGAGCCAAGGCTGTGACCACTTTGTTAGCTTGCAGAGTTCCTGTACTGGTCATCCGTCAGATTGTGACGTGGGCATCTCTGCACACGTTTACCAAGCACTACTGTCTGAACAGTTAGGTCCATCGTGACAGACACTTAGCCTGTTCAGTCCTCCAGGACTTCCTGGTCTAAATTTGTTCGCAGACCCTCCTGTGGAGAAGCATTGCTTGAGTATCTATTCTAAGGTGAGAAATTTGCGTCTAGAAATCTCTATCGGATGAACAAGTTGCTTACCTCCGTTAACGCCTTACTTGGTAGAGACTCAATCTAGCCGCACATTCCTTGATGACCCTCCCATCCTCTCCACTCTGCGACCAGATGTCCTACATAGGGTGACCCTTGTAGATCCTTAGTGTCTGCACACTGGCCCAACAGTATTTTGTCGCAGCTCCGCGCTCCTGGCATGGAAATGTCACAAAAAAGAACTGATGTCAGCGTACTAGGGTGGTGCCTATATATTCACCACACACGTCACTGCCGAGTCAAAGCTGAATGACGCCACCTACCGGCGTGCACAGTTCTTGCTCGAAAGTTTCTGGATCCAGTCTGACACCTGGGGAATATTCTAAGGTAAGAAATCTGCAGCTAGGTAGAGTCTCTACCAGATAAGGTGTTACTCAAGGTAACTAGTTCTTCTAGTATTTTTTTTTTTGCATACCTTCTCAGCCACACATCCGTACAAACCTGGATCTTGATTCAGCTTTCCTTCTTAAAAAACAACTTTATTTTAATGTATTCCATGACTTTAAGCAAAACCCAATCTTCTACAAGACTAACCTGACTCGCCATGCATATCACTGATTGGACGTTGTAATCTTCACACTCCCTTTCATCAGGTAAGGGCAAACGAGAAAAGAAAATCAGCAGCAAAGTTTTGATCCACAAACATATTCCAGTCAGTAGTGATATTTCTTCAATCTGTTGCCACCTCTGATTTGTGGTGTTGCTCGGCCACCAACCTGTGTGCTGTACAGATCTATAAGGTCGCTTGTCACCAGTATCCGGGGACTGTCCTACTATGGCTCTGGTAACTGTTTCAAGTACAGCTATTTCTGCACTTGAATCTCAGGATAGTGAAGGGACGCAGTCAAAAACTTCCCAGGGCAGTAGCATGGGGCTAAAGATTTCAAAACACAGGAATCGACTAGCAGACTCAATAACTTTAATGTCTAGCCCTGCACTCGGTTTTTAGTTAAAAGCAAGTAGTTTTATTAAACAACAGAACTAAATAATACAAAATCAATTATAGGGTCAAATCCCTGGTTGACTTCTTCAAATAATTATACTCCCTCCAGTTTTAATGTTCTTTTCCCAAGCAGGGAACTTCTAGGTATACTCTCCAGTCCTTGTAGCAGAGGCATGAATTAGCCATATGTACAGATAATCTGTGTCCCTCTGTATGGGGGTTGAGAGCGTAACATTCACACTTGGTCTTACCAGTGGTTTCCTTTGATTAGCAAGTGTCAAGTTCAGGACATTGTATCTTCAAGTATGCGCCTCTTTAGCAGCTTCAATTGCAGGGGAGCCTTGCAATACTGTGCAGCATCCTTCCAGCTCAGGCCAGGGGCTGTGAGCAGCCTGTACTTGTAGGAGCCGCTCTTGGGATTGATGGGGTGTCTAATGACACTGGCAGAAGGCAGCACAGCCCTAGATGTCAAGGTATTGCCTTCCCACGGAAGCGGTCTCTCCAATCAGACAGGTGCTCTTTTGATGGTGTACCAGTGCTGCCTCCCTGACTGATCAGGAGTCGATGGTGACATACATTTGCACCCACCCAAGCTGATCAGGTGTCCAATGGTAAGAGGTACTGGTGGCCTTATATGCTGATCAGGTGCATTTGCGGTCTACCAGGATTATCGGGCAGTGAGCAGCAAGGTGCAGCTATGTAGCACTGTTCATGGCCGTGATAGACCGCAGGTGTGGCTTAGCCTGTCTGGGGACAGTCTTTGGGTTTGTTCTGGATTAACAACTGCAGAAGAGACCTGTGGACTCACAGTATTGGTCTCTCCTGGCTTCGTTTTCTGTCAGTCTGCTTCCTCTGGGTGCTCGATACTCCAGGAACATGCTGGGCTTTCCCTCCGTGACGGTCTCTTCTTCTGCACAGCCAGACACACACTTTTCCTCTCCCATAAGGCAGGAAGGCTTCAGGGCACCAGGTAGACCCACAGCTCCTCCAGCAAAAAATGCAGACTGGCTGTCAGGAATACACAAGCCCTGGTTTTCACATCAGCTCTTTTTGTACTTTTCTTAACAAGCACTGCGTTGGCCATGACTAATTTGGAATTGGAACAAAGTGGAGTGCTTTAAATCCTACATTTGTACACTTTTCCTAGACAGGAGGAATTTATCCACCGTCTCAAACTTAAGACCGGTTACTTGGTGGTTCTCTCTCGGGTGTCCTACTCAGGCTGCTCTCCAGACACGGTCTTTGTGTAAGGCAATGCTTCTCACAGCAGGTAGCACTGGGGCTGTCTCCAAGCAGGGTTTTCCAATACATGGACACAATTTAAGTATCAGATATCTGGAAATCACTGTCAATATCCTTTCTAAAGTAGTAATCCGGGTCAGACAAAATGACAGGCCTGGCATAGAAACCTCCCTACTTTGAACAGAAACTGCAATTCCACATATCACTCCTAGCATCTAATGTGGTCAAGCAGCTTAGGCTTATCAGAGGGGAGTGTAAATCATTTGTTGCACAGACACTCAGTCAATAAATTCTGCACACACTCAATAAGAAATTCAAGACCAATTTAGAAAAATAACATAGATTTGTATATCCTTTTAGATACCATGATCTTTAGAATAACTTTCGAAGATATGAATTTTACTAATAATTAGCAAAAATACTCAAATAACGTTGTTTGAGGTATGAGCCTCGAATGCTGTAATGTTAGCCTATGGGAGGAAAAACATACTCAGCAAACATATACTTGCAGTCGAAGTTCGGGGTGCCCGGTTCGACTGAAGATGCTAGGATTCCAAGGTCCTAAGAACCACCAGTACTTTCGGGTTACCTGCCCTGGGGTGTCCGGGTGCAGACGTGCTGGCCGGATGGTAGCCTCGAGCGCTACACCTTAGAAGTCATTGGGGACCTGAAAACAAAAGCTGCAAGGAGGGACTTGAAGACCAGTCCAGGTAAACCCAAAGAGGGCCTCCGGTCATGAGGACCCCTACGCCAAGGTAACACAGTCAGGAGTCACGGCCCGGCCTGTGGAGCTCTGGTGCAGAGGGTCTTGGTTGTCTGGCCACTGGAGGTTGAGGCACTCACGGTTGTCAGCCGGTTCTTCAGAGGAGGGTAAAACAAGAAAGCAGGGCAACTCTAGTCGTGGATGTCGTCAGTCCTGAAGTCCCTCATCGTACAGGAAGGACGTTGAGGCTCTCATGTTTGTCGGCCGGTTCTGCAGAGGAGGGTAAAACAAGAAAGTACGGCCAGTCTAGTCGCGGATCTCATCAGTCCTGAAGTCCAACATCATGCAGGAAGGTTTTCCATGGCGGCGGTGTCCGGACTGGACACAAACAAGCCTTGGTTGTGCTCCGGTACTCGGGTTATTGGTGCAGGGAGGCTCCTGGAGGGTCAAGCGTCTCGAAACTCGGCAGAGTGACGGGGCTGACCTCCTACAGCCACTAAAACCTCCTCCTGAAGTGTTGCTCCCTCGGTGGGCCCAATGGCAAACAACACGGTGAACCGGAGAAATGCGGTTGGTGCCTGCAGATGCAGGGAGGTGGCTCCTCCACCCCAAGTGAGATGATCGCTCGAGGTATAAGTGCTGGGCAGTCCTCCAAGTGTTGGGGATGATGCACAGCCTCAGGACGAGTTGGGTTGTTGCAGTTGTCAAGGACCAAGCAGCCAGGCAGGGTTTGCTTCCAAAATTCGGTGCAGGTCCTTAGTTCTCGCGTGGTCAGCTCTTCTTTTTTCCTTCAGGAAGTCGGATCGGTCTGTCTGGTGTCAGAGGGACCACTAAAAACTCAATTTAGGGGAATATATGGTAGTAGCCAATGCGCTACCTACCATTAGGGTGACTACACCCCCTATATGACCACTTCCTGTGGGGAGTGGCCTTAACTCTGACCCAGAATTCTCTATTTTCACCAAAAACAAGATGGTGAAAACCCTGTTTGGCTGTCCACTTCAGGTAGCCCATATTAGGGGTGTGACTAGCTGTGAGTGAAACACGCCTCCTGAATATCTAATTTCCCACCTGCTCTTGTGCCAAATGAGCCTCAGGGCGGGAAGTTACATTCCTTAGGTCTGGGGGGAAGCTGAGGTCGCATATCAAAGGCGGTAGAGGCTTTGGAGCCTCTGGCCTTGGTATGCTGATTTACTAGCCATCCTGCTGGAGGAGGTGGGAACACCTTCTGCCGAGCAGGCATTGTTCCTGACCTCTTAGAGGGATGGGCTCTCTTGCAGGGAGTGAGAAACTCGTTTGTGGTGGCAGGTTGGAAAATACCAGTCTGTCAACACTCGCTAAGACTAGTAAGGTTATCTAGGGCACCTCTAAGAGATCCTTTGGGTGCATGTCTTCATAAATCCGATACCGGCATCAGTATGGATTTATTAAGATGTGGTTATTGGTACCAAACACCATTATTTTCAGTCAAGCCATTATGTAGCTGGGTAATTTGTGATGACCAGTGCCCATCACAAACTTTTAAAATGGCTTCTTGATCATTTGAAATGCCTAGCAATGAAACTAGACATCACTGAGGCATATATGCTCATGCCGAGGTGCCCTCAGATGTACTATAATGCTCCCCTCCTTAGGGTTCTAAGGCCTGCTGTTGGGGTGACTTACATATAGGACATGCAGTGTACTTTGGCATTGCCTACAGGGAGTGGGCAATGTAGTGGTTTCAGAATCGTTTGCACCATTTTACGCATCCTGCAATGGCTGTCTGCATGCAGTTTGTGTGTGGGTCCCTTAGGGTGGCATAATACATGCTGTAGCCCTCAGGGACCCTCTTTAGTACCCATGACAATTAAAGATGAGATGGTGTTGATGCCAATGTCGGACCCCAGACTGAATTCAGCTGAAGCCTGATGTTGCTCTACGAAATTACTAAAGTGCAACCGGTCATCCTATAAACTGACTGTAACCCAGTGTCTCTGCCATGTCACACCTACCAGCAAAGCTCAATTATCTTTTTGGTTCTGACTCTGATCCTATACCAGAGCAGGGGGCACAGCAAGCTGATGGCTTGCACCCCACCACATTATACCTACTTATTTACTTACTGCCAGTCATGCTGACTTTCATGTAGGGCAGCAACGAAGGACGCCCCCTTCTGTCTGTCTTGGACAAGTTTCTGTTCCTTGCCCCAGCTGTAGTTCAGGGTCTAGATTTCTGTTTCCACAATTCACCTCCAGGTGTTCTTTGTCCTGCCTTTCTTCCATTTGCCTTCTGGGATCCAGTGGAGAGTTGTTCTTGATGGAATTTGGCTCTCTTCTGGAGAAGTGTCTTATCCGTCTTCATCTTTATGATTGTGGCCATGCTCTCTTGCTTGTGTCTCATGAGCAGTTCCTGGTTAATGATGATTCGTGGCCAGAAAATGCGTAAGATTCTTCTCAATTTACAGTATAGAAAGCTGACCATTTGAGGTCACTTTTCTTCATCCACCATTCTGATCCATATATGAGTTTGGACAAAACGCATCTCTGCTAAAGCCTTAGCTTGGTGTTGATGCTGTACTGAGATGACCTCCACATATAGTTCAGCATCCTGAAGGCATTCCTAGCCTTGTTCAGTCTGCTTTTGAGGTCACTGCCTGCCCTTCCATCATGTTTGATAGTACTGCCTAGATAGGTGAACTCTTTAGTCATAACTAGGTTTTCTCCATCCACCTTGATTGGTGAAGTGTGTGGGATGTTAAGTGGCATGACTTCTGATTTCTTTGTGTTGATCTTCAGGCCCACTTGCTGTGCATATATGTTGAGTCAAGTCGCTTTTTCTTTCTTTTGCTGGTGTGGGTGTGAGAGCAAGGCTAGGTCATCCGCATAGTCAAAGTCCTCCAGTGTAGAGAATAAGGTCCATCTGATACATTTGGCTTGGTCTTCAGTTGTGCGTTGCATCACACAGTCGATGACTAGGTTAAATAGCAATGCTGACCTCTCACATCCCGGAGCTATATTCTAAGCTATATTCACTGTCTCCCACCTTGCAGGTAAAATTATCATAGAAGCTCTTGATGAGAGCCACTATCTGCTGCAGTATACCACCGGCTCTCAGTATACGCCAGGGACTGTCACAGTGGATCCTGTCAAAGGCTTTGTCAAAACCAATGAAGTTGATGTATAGTTGTCTCTGTGTCTCCGTGCACTGCTCCATGATATTTCATAAAGTAAGGATTTGATCAACCCACAAACTGCCTTGTGGAATCCAGCCTGTTTTCTTTCTTAACTGCTTCTCCACTGCTTCAGAAATGCGCTGTATATGATTTCTGCTAGGATTTTATCTGCATTGACATAAGGGTGATTCCACGCCAATTGCTGCAATTGGTTAATGTTCTTTTCTCTGGAATCCTGACGATGATGCCTTGGTTTCAGTCTTTTTGTACTTTCTTTCAATCCTAAATCGATGTAAACAGTGGTTTGAGGATCTTGTGTGATGTTTCAGGATCAGCCTTGAACATTTCTGCATTCAGGTTGTCTTGGCCAGAAACTTCTCTGTTCTTGAGAGATCGGATGACCGTGGTGATTTCTTCTTTCTGTGATGGGGTGGTGTTCATATTTCAGTCTGTCTCTGCTTCTTGGATGCCTTCTTCGCTTGTTGGTACTGGTCTGTTAAAGACTTCTCTGAAGTGCTCGGCCCAGCTTGTTTTATGCTTTTTCTCTGTTGTGATAAATCTACCTTGCTTGGCCATGATAGGGGTGTGTTATGTTGCACATGATTTGCCACTGACTAACTTCTTGATCTTGAAGACCTTCCCCCATTCTCCACTTCTGGCTGCCTCCTCTAGTTTTCTGGCTAAAGATCTGCCGTGGTGGCTAACCTACTGCGATTGGGTCAGTGGCAGACCGCTCTCTCGTCCCCAACCAGATCTGACTGTAGTGACACATGCGTCACTATTGAGCTGGGGCGACATCTGGAAGAGGTGGAGATCAGAGGACTCTGGTCTCAGGCAGAGTCCAAGCTCCCCATCAACATGTTGGAGCTTCGGGTGACCCGCTTCACATTAAAAGCCTTTCTTACTTGGATCATGGTAAGGCTGGTGTAGGTGTTCACGGACAACATCACCGCTATCTAGTACTGCAACTAACAAGGTGGAGTGGGGTCGTGGACCTTCTATCAAGAGGCCCTGCATCTCTGGACATACCTGGAAATTCAGGACATTTCCCTGGTGGTTAAACTTCTGGCGGGTTCTTTGAACGCCAGAGCTGAAAAAACTCAGCCGGAAATGCCTAGCGGGTCACAAATGGAGTCTCCATCCAGTGGTGGTGCAAGGTCTCTTTCAGCAGTGGGGAGAGCCTTGGTTAGATCTGTTCGCTACCGCTGAACACACAATGTCAACAGTTTTGTTCGTTAGAGTTTCCAAGGTGACAATAGCTCGGAGACGCATTTTGTCTCGAGTGTAGCTCCTGCCTCCTTTACTCCTTTCTACCAATACCACTCCTGCCCAGAGTTCTCTAGAAGATCAGGGAGGATGGGCTCAGGTTATTCTTGTGGCTCTGGATTGGTCATGGAGAGTGGTATCCCGAGCTGTTGAGCATGACTATTGGTTCTCCAGTCAGGCTGCCTGTTCGGGAGGATCTTCTGTTGCAGCAACAGGGGAGGGTCTTGCACTCGAACATGTACACTCTCCACCTTCATGTGTGGATATTGTGTGGCGACAGTTGACAGCTTTCGACCTTCCTCCCGAAGTCTGTGATGTTATTCTGGCAGCCAGGCATGGGAAACAGCGTTTACAACGCTGTCTCCACAACGCGGTACCATTACAACGCGGTTGTTACAATGACCGCGTTGTTACCATGCGTGCCATTACATCACAAGGCGTTTCAACGACTTGCTGTAGGGGGCGCGCTGATGTTGCATTTACAATCCAACACCTTCCCTGCTGTTGCACAAACTAGAGTAGGGGAATAGTAAATAATACTATTCCTAAGTCCAGCGCGCCCCCTACAGCAAGTCGTTGTAACGACTTGCGATGTACTGGTTCGCGTTGTTACAACGCGGTCATTGTAACGACCGCGTTGTAATGGCATGCGATGTATTCGCATGCGATGTGAAGGTATATATTCCCAGGCATCCCTCCATCAAGTCAGTATACACCTGATGTTTGGAAAAGTTTGTGTCATGGTGCGCTTCCCACAACATGGAACCCCTTTCTGCAACTGTATCCAAGGTTCTTTTGTTTGCTTCATCTTTGGCCCAGCAGGGCTCTGCTCTGGGCACAGTTAAAGGTTATCTCTCTGCCAATACAGCATATTTGCCAGACTAACCTTCTCTGTTTAAGCCCCCTGTTGTGGCTAGGTTTCTTAAATGCCTCCAGCATTCTCCCCACGCCATTCATTATTCTTCAGGGGACCTCAACCTTGTCCTCACCTTTCTGATGAGTGCGCCATTTGAGCCAATGCACAGTTTCCCTCTTAGGCTATTGACCATCAAAACTGCCTTTTTAGTAGCCATAACATTGGCCAGAATGTGTCAGTGAATTTCAGGCTCTCTGTGCACCCTCCTTATACCACTTTTCTACCTGGAAAAACTGGTTCATCGGACACGTGCCTCCTTTCTTCTGAAGTTGTCACTCCCTTCCATGTAGGTCAGAGCATCACCCTGCCTACCTTCTTTGTTCTCCCTCATCCCTCCTGACAGGAGGAGAGACTCCACTGTCTGTACCCAAAAAGAGCATTGTCGTTCTATCTTGACCCCACTAAAGAGTTATGGGTGGATGATCAGCTCTTGATGGGTTATATACAAGCAAAAAAAGGGAAGGCTGTTCAGCAACGGGCCATCTTGAGATAGGTTGTTCTAGGCATTAAGATCTGCTACACGCTAGCCACGAAGCAACCCCCTGAGGGCTTGTGGGCTCACACCACCCGAGCTAAAGCTGCAATTACTGTGTTAGCATGCAGCATTCCTCTCCTGGAAATCTGTCAGGTGGCAATGTGGGCATCCTTGCACACGTTCAACAAGCACGACTACCTGGAAAGTCAGGTCCATTGTGACGGACACTTCGCCTGTTAGGTCCTGCAAGACTTTCTGATTTAATTGGCTTTGCAGACCCAGCTCTGGGGGGGTTATACCTGGGTATCTATTCTAAGGTAAGGAATCTGCGGCTAGAAGTCTCTCAGATGAATAAGTTACTTAACTTCAGTAATGCCTTATCTGGTAGAGACTAACCAACCGCAGATTCCTTACCAGCTCTCCAATCCTTCCCGCTCTGCGATTTAATTACCGTGTAAGGGACAGCCTTCCGAGGGTCTTAGCTGGTCACACCAGTGATCAGTTCTCAACATAGCTTTGCACTCCGGGCATGGAAAGTCTCAAAAGTAATTAACGTCCGCGTTCTGGGGTGGCGCTTGTATGGGTGCAACACAAGTTACTTTCGGCACGGACGATACAAATGCAAAGCTGAACAACGCCACCTGCCAGCGCGCAAGGGTACTGCTAAAAAATCTTCCGGTCTGGCACCTGGGGATTATTCTAAGGTAAGGAGATGATGGACGGAGGGAGCGCTGAAACTTTTCACACTACTCCCCCCCCATTGTTCAACATTCTGTCTATCATTTGTTCTTTTTGCATTTGTCACCCCGAGTGGACTGGTACGCCCAGACGTGGGTCCTGTGCTCTGCATGCCACTGGAGTCAAGCTAGCCTGGCTGATGAGGGATGATACCCCAAAACCGGCCCCAGGATGCTTGTTTCCGGTCCAGGGAGGGCCTGGCAGTTAGGGCTGGACTTTTCCCATGGGGAACAGATTCAAGACTGATTTGCATATGGCTGGGTTCAAACTGGAATGGCATGGGGAGCAAAAAAACAATGTATTTAGGCCCAGATCTCTGTACTGGGATGAATGTTTGACCTTGTTCAACATTCTGTCCATCAGTTGTTCTTTTTGCATAGGGTCTCTACCAGATAAGGAGTTACCGAAGGTAAGTAACTTGTTGAACACCACCATGTGGTACTGCAGTAAATAGAGTGGAGTGCAGTCACGAACCCTGTGCCAGGAGGCCCTGCGCCTTTGGAAATGGCTAGACCACCAATAAATTTTCCCGATGGTGTATCACCTAGCAGTATTGTTGAATGCCAGTGCGGATGAACTCAACTGTTGATGCCTAGCGTATCATGAGAGGCAGTTACACATGCAGGTGGTGCGAGGTCTCTTCCGCAAATGGGGATATCATTGGCTCGATCTGTTCACCATTGAGAATGTGCAATGCCATGACTTCTGCTCGTTGGAGTTTCCAAGACGTCTTGTGCTAGGAGACGCATTCTGTCTCAAGTGGAATTCGGGACTCTTGTATGCCTTCCTGCCGATACCACTCCTTAAATTCTCAAGAAGATTACAACCGATCAGGCCCAAATCATCTGAGTGGCCCCGGATTGGGCACGGAGAGTATGGAATTCAGAACTCCTAGGCTTGAGCATCTGTCCTCCAATCAGACTGCCCCTCTGGTAGGACCTGCTGTTGCAGTAGCGAGGCAGAGTTCTGCACCCCGGCTTTTGTAATCTTCACCTTCATGCTTCATATTGTTGGGACAAATTTATGGCTTGTTGCAGTGCATGGCAGATAGACCCCCTCCAGACTGGGTTGTCTGATGTTTTGTTTGTTGTGGTCCTAGGCCGGAAAGGCTTTTCTCTGGGCCCCGTTAAAGGATACCTTTCAGCTGTTTTGGCCTTTTTTGCAGTTGCTGAATCAGCCCTCATTCTTTAAGGCTCCAGTAGTTCTGAGTTTTTTAAAAGGTTTACAACATTTGTTTCCTCCCTCTCCCTTTGTCTTGCCCTAGTGGGTTATTAACTTGCTCCCTGGATTTCTGAAGTGCACTCCCTTTGAGACGGTAAAAAACTACCCTTTGCAGCTTCTCACTGTCCAGACCGTGTTCCTCGTCGCTGTAACAGCGAAGCGGCATGTGAGCGAGCTTCAGTCTCTGTCATGCTGCCTTACACTACCTTCTTCCTAGGCAAGCTGGTCTTACGGACGTTGTCATCCATCTTACCTAAAGTTGTGACGCTGTTACACAGTGGTCAAAACATCAGCCTACCAGTGTTCTATGCTCCGATTCATCTGCTAAGGAGGAGGAGATACTCTGCCGTTTGGACTCCAAGAGAGCTCGCAGCTTTTATATTGATCGTACCAAAGACCACTGGATGGACGATCAGCTCTTTGTGGGGTACTCTGGAGCGAAGAAATTTGAGGCTGTGCAGAAGAGAACCATATCCCGCTGGATCGTGTGCTACATTCAAATCTGCTATGCATTGGCCAAAACGCAACCCACAGAAGGACTGAGTGCTCATTCTACCAGGGCCAAAGCTACCACTGTGTTGGCACATGGAATCCCTGTCTAGGCGGCTATGTGGGTGTCCCTCCGTACGTTCACAAAGAACTGCTATCTGGATAGTCGGGTTCACCGGTTTGGGGGCACTTTGCCTGTTTGGTCCTGAAAAACTTTCTGGTTTTAGTCCATCCACAGACCCACCTCCAAATGAGTACTGCTTAGGTACCTATTCAAAAAGTAGGGAAATGCGGCTAGAAGACTCTATCAGAAGAATAAATTACTTACCTTCGGTAAAGCTCTTTCTGGTAGAGAGACTATCTAGCCCCAGATTACTCACCTACCCTCCCATCTTCCCTGTTCTGTGGATGGACTCTATCCATTAATAAGATCCCAAATCTAGAAATCTGCACTCTGGTCACATCAGTTTGCTTTTAGGGCTCTGCGTCTGGGGACGCTGACACTCTTGAAAGCAACTGATGTCCGAGCGCAGAAGTCTTGCCTATATAGGCTCTGCGCATTATTTCCGCAGAGAAACTGCAGTAGAGCGGAGCAGCTTTGTGCCACTTACAGGCATACAGAGGTACTGGTGAAAAGTTTCCGGATCCAGTCTGACGCATGGGGAATATTCAAAAGATAACGAATCTGCGGCTAGATAAGGTCCCTACCAGAAAAAGCGTTACTGAACTTAAGTAATTTGTTCTTTCATGGTTTGTTGGGCTTTGCTCAAGTAGTCCTCCCTAACTTGTTATCTGAGCTCCAAACCCATTTTACAGTGCTGATAGATGATGGGCAGGCTGCTGCAAAACAGGTTATCCAATATGGGCTACTTACTGCAGACTCTGTGACGAGAGCTATCAGGACATCTGTCTCCCTGCGTTGACATGCCTGGTTGTGAAACTTTGGCTTTTCACAGGACGTCTAGATGATGCTTATGGACTTACCTCTCTTATGTCTTTTGTGCTAAGGCAGACTCCGCATTAGAGAGATTCAAAGACAGTAAAGCCACAGCCAGGTCCCTGGGTTTGCAATCCCAAGTCATGGGATTACAGACAGTTTAAGAAATGTTGGTGTTTGAGTAAAGGTTTCTTCTTTCAAGGCAAGGGTGCCAACAATAGGCCACTCAACAACCACAACAATCTCAGCAGCAGGTGAACACCCTGTACAACAATACTAAGAATGTGACTGAGGAAGACCACATGCCCTACCTTTTCCACCCCGCCCCCTTCCACTACCTCCCGTTCTTACCCAGCAACCACATGGAAGCAGCCCTAGTTTTGCATGACCTCAACACACTTAGCCTCTTGGAGGACAGGGATTCTCCTTTCCATAAGCGTGGAGGACATGCACTGCAGACCTTAGGATCTTGCAAATTGTCGAAAGGGGGTTGTAACAGGATGATGGACTAGACTCTACCACAGAAGTCTTAGTGATGTACTGATTTTTATTGATATAATGCTTATTGACATTCCAATAGGGCTGAACTATGAGACGTCTTGACTGACTTCTCTTCCTCTCTCCTTGGTTTCTTCTGATCTCGTCTGGGACAGCAGTTGGAGGATACCCTCGGGGAGAAAAGGACATAGGCCTCATTAATCAGGCTCTTATGCATATAGCAAACCTGACACCACACCATTTTGAGATTCTTCTCAACCTCTGCTAATGCCAGTAGTGGTATAGGGAATGTCTGGAGTTGTCTATAACCAGGACTACAGGAGAGAGAGGATGAACTTAATATTGAGACAGTGGTGCACTAAAGAGTGTGGTGAATTAGAGGTATTGCTCACAAGAGACATGTCGCTGTAATGTTATGTTAAACCCCAGCCACAAACTCCTGTGCAACCTCCCACCAAGACACTCCCTTTGTGCCCCTTGCTGGCACTTGCCTGAGACCACGGCTCTGGTCCAGAGCTGTGGTTGCCGGGTCCAGAACCTCTTTCCCTGGGGAAGGTTTCTGCTCCTTGACTCCTACCGGACACCAAGCCTTCTCCTCCTCTGACTCGGGTGCCATTTCCTCACCCCCTCTTCTGCCTCGCGATTGTCTCTCTCCACCTGTCTACGTCCCCCCACAGAGGGATTTTTAGAGAGGATTTCCTGGTCTGGCAGTGGTCCTTCAGAGCTGGCGGCTCCCTTTCGCCGACACTCGTATTTCCTGCATGCCGTTCTTCACCACACCTTTCCTCACGCTGCAGTTTTTCTTCTGGGTCCTTGTCGTCTGAACGCACATTGTCGTCCTTCTTATTCGAATTGGAGGAAGTGAGGTTAGCCACTAGCACGCTGACTCCATCGTTCACAGTACCCCGGGCCTATGAAGACCTTGACTTACAGGAGGCACAGCGGTCATCTCCTACCCTTCCAACAGTCACCGCCTCTCATCCCCTGTCGACCAGATACGCTCTAGCAAGAGCATCTGCACATTCTTCAACAAGAAGTGCATAGCTTACTCCAAAAAGGTGCATTGGAGTTGGTTCTAGAGCAGGAAAGGGGTCAGGGATGCTACTCCTGGTAATTATTGATCCCCAAAAGGACTGCAGTCTTGTCTGATCATCGACCTCTGTAGTTTGAACTGGTTCCTCAAAAAGGACAAGTTCATTAATGCTGTTCCTTGCCCATGTTCTTCTAGCAGTGGAAGCAGAAGACTAAATAGTGTCTGTCAACCTGCAGGATGCCTACTTCTACTCTATCCTGCAGTTTCGCTGGAAGTTCCTGCACTTCATAGTTTGGTCCAAACACTTACCAGTTTGTGGTACTTCCGTTTGACCTCACTTCCATACCTCGAGTCATCACAAAGGTGATGGCGGTGGTTGCAGTCCATCTCAGAACACAGGAATCCCGGTATTCCCTTAACTGGATGACTGGCTCAACAAAGTCAGATCTCCACAGATGGTGTCTCCCCACTTGTAAGCCACAACCCAGTTGTTTTATGACCTGAGCTTTTGATCAACAAGCCCAAATCTCACATTGTGCCCTCTCAGCCCGTTCTGTTCATTAACATAACATAACGTGTATTTGTAAAGCGCACGTTCACCCTGAAGGGCCTCATGTCACTGAATAACATATGTTTATTGTTTATTGGGGCTGTACTGCACACTACATTAATTCGAGCCTTCTCCCCTCCTCTGAGGATTCACGGTATTTATGCTATGATTCCGATGTTTCAGGAAGGAGCCGAGATACCAGTCCTGACGGGCTTTTATCTGCTGAGTCTGCTAACCTGCTGAATGCTGTTTGTTCAATCCATGCATGCTGACAAATGAGGGCTCTCCTTTGGTGCCTCCACAGGCAGTGGTTTCAATGCATTGCCTGTATCAATATCTCCCGGGACACTGCAGCAGATTGCACTGGTGGAGAGTGAGCAACAACCTTTCTCATGTGAAATCGTTTGTGGCATGTTTATCTCTAGATACACATGCTCTGTATACTCTCCTGCTATCTCGTGTTGGGCTTGAATGTGTACAACTTGTTTTTCTTCGAAGAAGTCTTTTGTCTCAGGAGCTGTAGGGACTCCTATGACTGGTAATGCTCATGGGCATCATCTACATTGTTAGATTGTTTTCTTCTGTCTGATTTGGGCTCCTGACTCTGAAGCTCCGAGTTGACGCCGTGTGGCGCTCCTGGTCTGTACCTTAGAGTGCTTCCACCCCAGTTGACACAAAACACTTGTGTTCTCTGCATTCTTTTCGACTTAGTCCCGGTTTCCGCCGGGTACTGGCCCGGTATGCCTTCGCTTCATTCGGGGCCTCTGTCCTTCTTGGACCCTTCTCTTCGATCACCCTCCTCGAATGTGCCAGCCGTAATGGAAAAGCCCCCTTTCTAGTACTGCCCAGAGTGCCACTCTACGCACTTGTGGGAAGATCACCATCTGGTCTGTAACCTCTGCTTATTGCCGGAGCATGACGAGACCTCCTGCCCTGCCTGCCTCATGTTCTGGTCTAAGACCCTCCTGTACTGACTCGATCGATGCCTTTTCTCAGTGCAAGATGGCGCAGTGACAAGATGAGGATACCCATGATGTCTTCAGGGAGCATGTCTAAGAGGAAACAAGTGCGTCCTCTTCTGCTGAGCAACCCGCGGCCTTGAGCCCAGGGTCCCGTTTTCTATTGGGCTCTGATCTCGAAGATCCGCTGCCCCCGCTGAGCCAACGTCCGAATAAGTCGACCAGGAGTACTGTCCCACCACCAAAAACAACCTTCAGGAGGTCGCTTTTACAGTCCACTCCCAGCCAAACAGCCTCCTGGCAATGCCAGCTGTGGCTGGCACTGACCCAAGGCTTTGTCACTGACTCTGGTCACGCTGCTGAAAGTTCTACATAAGACCCGGCCTTCCTTGAAGCCGGCAGTGCCATTGACACCTTCCGATTCCTTGACATGGCTGGCTCTTCAGAGCCGAAGCAACATTCAACACCCATTGCGGCTTGAAAGTCGAAAGAACCGTCTAAGCCCTTGATGGCATTCCTTGATGGGCTCGGAGCATCTTGACACCTCCATTCTTCAGTGCCTCAAGTAGGAATCTGACCGTAAGCAGAAAAGATTATTAATTCACATGCAAAGGGGCAAGATTTCTGCCAAACTGCCACTGAAGGTGCAGGACACTCTTCCTCGCAAAAGGGGGCTTCAAGGAGCAGCTTACCCTGGAGCCACCGCAACCTCCCAGGCTGAAGAAGCATCGAAACAGAGGCACTAGCACTATATCCTCTCATTCCTCCTCCTCCCTCTCCTACTCCTCCTAAAATTCTTCCTCCTCTACTCAAGGTGCCCACCCCTCCATTAGAGCCCTTACTCCCCCTCCATCACACAGGCCATCACCACCATCATCTCCAGAGGGGTCCCCACATTACTCCTATGGGGAGGTTAGTCCCCTAGATCCTACACATTATGATGCTCAATATGAACTTGAGCTCCTGGATGATCCATAGGATCCTTATGGTGTTGTCCCCCAGGTGACAACGACCCTGATCTCTACCCAACCAATCCTTCTCCTCCAGATGATACTACCTTGTATCACAAGTTTATTTACAGTGCAGCCACCTTTCACAAGGTGGACTTATACCCCAGCACAAAGGAGGACGACTTCTTGGTGGAAATGCTTTCACATACTCTCAATACAATACCTCTCCATGCTTGAGGGTATATTGAAATCTACTCAAGATGTCTCTAAAGATCCTGTGAAAGCCCGAGTAGTCACAACCAGGGTTGACAAAAAGTATAAAACTTCTTTCTGACCCGTCTTGCATCATAGGGCGGCTCACATCCGATTCTCTGGTGCTGCATACTGCCCGTAAGCGCGCCAATGCCCAGGGTACTGGGGATGCCCCACCCCCTGATATTTGCTCTCACCCGTTGTTAGATTTGGGGGTCTCTAGTTGGCAGAGGTAGGTACCTTTGTCCAAATAGGGACCCTTGAGTCTAGTCAGGGAAAGTAGGTACACTCCCGAAATAACCCCTGCTCACCCTCTTGGTAGCTTGGCACGAGCAGACAGGCTTAGTTCAGAGGCAGTGTGTAAAGCATTTGTGAACACATACAGTAATCAAGTGACAACACTACAAATGGACACCACACAGGTTATATATTTATAAAAATAGGTATACTTTATATAAATTTATCACAAGACCATAAACGACAAAAATAATCCACAATACTGTCGAGTGCTTAGTTCTGATCAAAAAGGCTTAATTCAAGGTTCTATGCGAGTCGGTAGCCTCCTCCGGCTCCGGCGATGTCGAGAACAAACAGAGTCTAACAAATCCAGCTGACCGCGTCGAGACGGGCCAACACAGCGTAGACAGACTCGGTCACAGTACCTTTTACTTGAAGCGGCAGGCATGGGCGTGCGAGCCGGATGGCTGTTCGTCGCGGTCGCGATGCAAAAATGGAAGCATTGCAGGACGCGTTGTCCCTCGATGCGGTGCAGGCAGCGGCTCGTTGACGTCGTCGAGACGGAGTCGGTGAGACCAGGGCCGTGCGTTGCAGGGCGAGACGGTGCTTCGAAGCGGTGCTGGCAGGTTGCGGTGCGGCGACGGAGCCGGATTCAGGAGCTGGCGTCGATCAGTCCGGACAGCGGTGCGAGTCGGGCGGTGCGTCGCAAAGCGTGCGAGCGGGGCCCAACTCCGGTGCGGTCACAGGACTCGAACTCAGCAGCAGTGACCGTGTCGGTCGGACCAGTTCGATTTGGCGAAGCGTTGCAGGACGCGTTGTCCCTCGATGCGGTGCAGGCAGCGGCTCGTTGACGGAGTCGGTGAGACCAGGGCCGGGCGTTGCAGGGCGAGACGGTGCTTCGATGCGGTGCTTACAGGACACCAAGTCGGTCGTGAGAGTCGGTCACAGCTCCCTACCTCTGTAGCCACTGAAGCAGAGTTTCCAGCAGCAATTCACAAAGGGGTGAAGTCCAATGGTCCTGGGACTTCGGTCAGGGGGCAAGCTCTCTTCCAAGCCCTTGGAGATCCTTCACAAGTTGATGAAAGTCACAGCAAAGCAAAAGTTCCTTTCTCCTTTCTTTGGCAGTCAGGCAAACCACTGCAGGCCAATCCCCCAAGCAGCACTTCAGGCTTAGGGATAGTCTCTCCTCAGTTTCTTCTTGGTTCCGCTCCTCAGCAAAGGTTTCTTCTTGTTCCCAAAAGTGATCTAATTTCCTAGGGGTCTGGGTCCCCTTTTTATACACAGTTTCTCTTTGTTCTCTGAAGGCAGAGAGGCCTCTGCTTAGCCCAAAACCAGTTCTGGTCAGTCCTGGAGCACTTTGTTTTTCTGACTCCTTCTTTCCTTTCAGAATGTGGGGCAGAGTGCTCAGCCGCCCGGCAGGAGGTGGAGCCAGCATTGTGGAAGGCAGGCACAGCCCTATTCAGACCCAGGTGCAACTCCTCCCTCCACTCTGGATGCAGATCTTTCTATTCAGCCCTGTGCTGACTCACCCTGTCTCCTG
Organism: Calotriton arnoldi; assembly: GCA_963921515.1. Classification (NCBI taxonomy): domain Eukaryota; kingdom Metazoa; phylum Chordata; class Amphibia; order Caudata; family Salamandridae; genus Calotriton; species Calotriton arnoldi. The sequence goes on from CAWUFW010000115.1 coordinate 3,903,921, forward strand.
TAGCCACCCCCAGCCCTTGTCACTCAATCTCCAGACAAGGAATACACAACCTAGCAGAGGCAGGCTTGGATAGTTAGGCAAGAAAATACCCACTTTCTAAAAGTGGTATTTTCGAACACAGAATGTTAAAACCAACTTCACTAAAAGATGTATTTTATCATCCTGAGTTCAGGCATACTAAATTCGTTTTTCTACCATGTTCCCTGGGTCAGTTCTGACTATAAGGTGTAATAGTCAGTCTGCCCATTCTGGCCTATGGGGAGCAGGTAGCCTTGCAATAGTGAAAAACGAAAATGGCTGTAATTCACCATTAGGACATGCCACACACACCAGGGCATGTCCTACCTTATACTTACAATGCACCCTGCCCTAGGGCCTACTTTAGGGGTGACCAACATGCAGTAAAGGGAAGGTTTAGGGACTGGTAAGTGGGTGCACTCACCAAGTCGACATGGCAGCCCTAGGCTGCACACAGGCTCTGCAATGGCAGGCCTGAGACACACTTTACAAGCTGCTTCTGTGGGTGGCACAACCCGTGCTGCAAGCCCACCAGCAGCATTGGATTTACAAGCCCTGGGCACACTCAGTGCACGGTACTAGGGACTGACAAGTAAACCAATCATGGAGTCACTAATACATACATCAATTCACGATAGGGAGCACTTGCACTTTGGCACTGATTAGCAGCGGCAAAGTGCCCATGAGCATCTAGTCCAGCAAAAACATATCGGCAACAGTGGAGGCATTACGAAAAAATGGAAGGGAGACCCACGCCAAGGATGCCAGGTCTAACACCCGTTTTTTTTCCTTGGGTCACGTTTTTAGTCGCAGTTACTCCCCTCAGACAGATAAGTGAAGAACCTTTTTTTAAAGGTACACATTGATAGGATAGTCCTTAGAACTAACCCAAAGTTTTGCAGCATGAATCCTTTTCTGGATTCACATGCTGTGCATTATTCCGCCACCTAGTGGTTGGGTCCGGTATAGTCTTTTTTTCTTTTCTCTGTTTTTAGGTCTCGCCTGAGCCAGCGCGCATGCGAGACATTTAGTAAGCGGGTTTTTAAAGTGCTGCTTTTGCCGGCCACCAGCAGGCGGTTACGCGCACAAGCGCCTCAAAGCTGCCATCTGTCTTTCTCGCGCGCGACGTGCATTCATCTTCATTTTCCACTAGCGTGCTTGCCGTCGCGCGCGCGCACCCCTGCTTTCACTTTTGCCTTCGCACCACTCGCGTCCTTTTTTTTTTTTTTTCTTCTGCTCGCGTGCTTGTTCCAGCTTGCTGCCTGCATATAACATGGCTGCCGATGTCAGCCCTGTGCAGGCTCCGGCTCCCTCGGCACTCGGTACTGTAACCCAGCTCCTTTGTTTCGCTCTACAGTCCGTGACTAAAAGACTTTAACCTTCGCTCTGCAGCACACGCAATCACGTGATCGGAGAGCCCCGCAAGCAATTGGTTGGCACAGCTCCCATTGACTTGACTTGCCTTGACCATCGAGCTTGCATGCAGTTTCAGAACCGAGTCGTCTTCGCTTCTTAATTCTGAGACGCTTGAAGCTCTCTCGTGCATGTCACCATGGCTACCCGAGGCGGCGATGCGGACGACTCTTGCAGACCCTACCAGGTGGCAGTGCTTGGAGCCTCTGGTTTCACTGGTCATACATTCTCAGCGGCACTTGTGCAGCAGCTCATTGCTTTGTACCACCAGTGTCTGCTGGGAGATGTAGTTTCCTCCATGGTCTCTTACCTATTTGACTTGTGTTGCTTCCTTTACAACATGGGTTTTGTAGTCCAGAATTGTTTTTTACGCTTATGTTGATTTATCTTTGTGGTATGTCTATGGATGTCGCTTGCCAATTTTATATTCTTGTGGATTCATGTCCTTCCTCCAAATCAACGATCGGGGTAGATTTTACACAGTGAATTTACCGGCAAACAGAGGATTTGTACCAGGAGATCCCTGCATCATGCTTCTCTCTCTCTCACATCTCTCTCATCTCTCTCAACTCTCATCTCTCTCATCTCGCTCAACTCTCTCATCTCTCTCATCTCTCTCAACTCTTTTACTCTCCCTCTCATCTTTTACTCTCTCTCTCATCTTTTACTCTCTCTCTCTCTCATCTTTTACTCTCTCTCTCTCTCTCTCTCTCATCTTTTACTCTCTCTCTCTCTCTCTCATCTTTTACTCTCTCTCTCATCTTTTACTCTCTCTCTCTCTCTCTCTCTCTCTCTCATCTTTTACTCTCTCTCTCTCTCTCTCTCATCTTTTACTCTCTCTCTCTCTCTCTCTCTCTCTCTCTCATCTTTTACTCTCTCTCTCATCTTTTACTCTCTCTCTCTCATCTTTTACACTCTCTCTCTCTCTCTCATCTTTTACACTCTCTCTCTCTCTCTCTCATCTTTTACTCTCTCTCTCTCTCATCTTTTACTCTCTCTTTCTCATCTTTTACTCTCTCTCTCTCATATCTCTTTTACTCTCTCTCTCTCTCTCTCTCTCATCTTTTACTCTCTTTAATCTATCTTTCTTCCCTCACAACCCCCACCCGCCTCCCTCGCTCTCTGGGACAAAGAGACACTGAAACCTATTGTTTTCACATGTTGAAGCTGCAGTAATACGTGGTTACGTGTTGCATTTGCACGCCATCCCTTTGTGTTTTTGCCGCGGGTAGAATTCCCCAGCCCCTCTTCTTGGCGTGTCATCCCAGCCACACCCCCTCTCCTCACTCCCCACCAGGGCCTTCACACATCACTATTTGCTGAATCACTCGGATGCTGTAATGTTCTACAGCACAATTCTGTTAGCGTTATCTTTCCTCCAGACGGCTTGACCGTAAACATCCCACACATATCCTGTCTGTAGCCAGCAGGTGTATGACATCTGCATTTGGTGGACTATCATTGGACTAAGCACTGGCATTGCCAATAGGTCTCGCTTTTGGGACCTTATAAGTATTTAGTTATGCAGCACAATATCGTTGGTGCAACAACATCAACTGTTGCATGGCTAAACACTTATAAGGTACAAGGTTTAGCCATGCCACAGCTGATGTTGTTGCACCAAGGATATTGTGCTGCAAAACTAAATACTTATAAGGTCCCAAAAGCGAGACCTATTGGCTATGCCAATGCTGGTTTCTCTTTCCCGTGAGCGTCTTCGACCACCGGTTGGAGCTAGGTCTGTCCCCTGTGTGTCGTCAGATGGCGCCCTGGAAGTTCCTGTGCGTTGAGCCATCTTCAAATTCTTTTTTCCGCAGTTGGGTCTGGAAGCAAAAGAAGAAGCGCCAACATTTTGGAGAAGATTCTCTAAAATGTAGGCCTTTTGGGGAAAAAATAGACGAACGAAGGATAGTAAGGTACCAGAGAAGGAAGGGGACCTTCATCCACGGAACTCCGATGGGGGATCCCATCGGAATAACACATGTGGTCGGAGAATGAAGCAAGGTAGGGGTCCTGGAAAATAACCCCTTTAAATTTTGTCCAAACTGCCATCACAAGTTTGCACAACGCATCTTGCATGAGGTTTGTAACCTCTGCCTACCAAGGGACCACAGGGACCAGGCCTGCGCCATATTTGTGCTGAAGACTCCCAAGGCCCGCCGAAAGCAGAGAGAGGAACATCACGCAGCCGTATACAGCAGCCAGAAGCAACCAGTATCGCTGAAATACTTGGGCCTCTCAAGCGACTAAGAAGAACATGTTGGGGCTGCAGTGTCAGCCCACGGTGGCTTGGATGTTGAGATTCTCAAGGTGGACGCCAAGAGGAAACGTGCGGCGAAGAAGGTGATGAAGGACGTCGAGAAGAGACCTGAAAAGGTAAACAAAGCCCTCAGATACCTAGGGGCATGAGGAAAAAAAGCGCACAAACCATCCCAGGCATCAAAGAAAACGACGACTGAGGGTCAGCTGCGACCAAAGGAGTCTCACGGATCCCAACTTGGATGCCGATGAGGGCAAATTGTTTAAATCGACCAAGACTGGCTCGGGTCGAGAGGCCCCAAAGGAAAACACCAATCCTTCGGAGGCAGAAACCGTGACACCAAGGAAGTGAACATCTCCGACGCAAGATGTTAAAAAAGCCCTCGAGGTGGAAAAGAAGTGAAGGAGATTGGAGGCGGAAATGGCAGCGCCCCTTCAACGCAAGAAGGAGTTCGATGCACTAAAGGAATTCAGGATTCCTACCAGACCTTCCACGACTTTAGACGTCGAAGAAGAGAAGACTTTTGATGCACCGGCAACTCCTGAACCTCATGAGGAGGAGGCTGAAGAGGAATTCGACAACCCAGAAGGGAAAGAAGCAGCAGGGAGCTTTGAGGAAGCAAGGAACCTTGACACAGAATCCAGAGGAGGAGGTTTGTTGTTACCCCTCTAAGGGTTCGCCATCAGACAACATTGCCTTCTACAATAGTCTAGTAAAAAGGGCAGCAGACACTTTCAGGGGGCCCTTGGAGGAGGGGAAAGGACACTCTTGTTTTCTCCTAGAGGCACTTATTCCATCTACCAAGGGAAACTAATTCCTCCCAATCCTACCAAGTATACTGGACCTGGACAAAGAAGCCTTTAAGGAACTATCCTCAACAAAGGGTGTCACCCCAAGGGTGGAGAAAAAATATAGACCCTCTTCAAAGGAACCCAAGAACATACAGGGAAATAAAGTGGCAGATTCTGTCATCGTCACCAAAGCAAGAAGAAGTAGCAGCCCTCACTCTTCCAACGGCCCACCTCCTGAGAGAGAAAGCAAAAGACTGGATATTGTGGGTAGGAAAATGGAGAGAGAGGCAGCAACACAATGGCGTATTGCCAATTCAAATGTTCTCCTCAATAGGTATGGACATCAACAGTGGGACGAGATCGAGGAGCTAAGGAAAAAGCTCCCCAAGTGACAAGAAAAGAGCCCAGGCAATCATTCAGGAAGGTAAGAAATATTGCAAACACCTGCCTATAGTCAGCCTTGGATGCAGCTGATAAAGTAGTAGACGACAGATGTGTACAGGCACAACCCTCAGATGACATTACTGGCTCAGGATTTCGGGCTTCAAACAGGAAGTCCAAACCACTATAATAAATAAGCCTTTTACAGGAGATGCCTTGTCCGGCCAAGAGGTAGACGAGTCCTTATAACAAATGAAAAAGACAACGAAACAGCAAGGGCGATGGGTGCCCTGCAGTACACAGGCACTTTCAAAAGGGGAGGAAGTAATCTTAGGAAACCCGCAGGAAGGGGACATTTCTCTGCAGGGCAGCATCGCCAACAACAATCGCAGGGCAGTAGACGGCAGACAACCCAGCAGTCCGGATAACAATCCTGTCAACAACCCACAAGGCAGCCCTTTTGTGGTAGAGGGAGAGGATAGAGCACAGTCCTCCGGGGGGAGGAACAGGCACCAAGTGACTTGGATATAAAAACAGGCCCCCACATAACCCCAGTGGGAGGCAGGATAGCGCAATAACCACAAGAATGAGAAAGGATCACCACAGACAATTGGGTTTTAAACATGGTGCATATATTGTATAGAACTAACAAACATTCCACGACTAAACCCTCCAAAAAGAAGTGTCTAAAAGCAGAGCTTATAAAGTTAAGGAAAGAGGTAAAGGAACTCTTACAGAAGGAGGCAATAGAAAAAGAACCAACAAGGGAGCACAACAAAGAAAACTACTCACCTTACTTCTTGGTACCAAAGCAGGATCTCACTTTAAGACCAATTCTAGATCTAAATTCATAAACCAATTCATCCGGACACAACACTTCAAAATGAGAACGCTACAAGATGTAATTCCACTCTTCCAAAAGGGGACTACATGCCAACCATAGACTTAAAGGACGTCTACCTGCACATATCCATAAATCAAGCGCACAGAAGGTATCTCAGATTCATGCACGAAGATACACACTACCTATTCAGGGTCTTACCCTTCAGAATAAAATCTGCACCAAGAGTTTACACAAAATGCCTCGCTACAGTGGCAGCATTCCTAAGAAGGAAAGGAATCCACATCTACCCAAACCTAGACGACTGACTAGTGAAGGCAAAGTCAAAACAAGAATGTCACAAACACCTTCAAGAAGTGATCACAACCCTCCAGATGCTGGGAGTCTCCATAAACCTCAAAAACCTGTGACAGGAAAAGATCTTCCTAGGGTTAAGACTGAATTCCAAGGTGGCACGAGCATACCCGACTCAAAGATTCTAAGCGATCAGAAAGCAGACTCTTCTCCACCAGAAGGGTTAGTCTTCGACAGTGAGGACATTCATGAAACTGATGGATATAATGGCATCATACACTCCCCTCATTACACATGCACGGTTACACATGCGCCCACTACAAGAATGGCTATGCAACAACTGGTCACAGACTACTGGGAAAGGGGAAGATCTAGTGGTTGTAACAGAAAAGGTACAAAAGGAGACACAGTGGTGGGAATCCAAGAGCATAACCTTAAGGAGACCTTTCAAAACAATAACTTCCTCAGTGACCATTACAACAGATGCATCTCACAAAGGGTGGGCAGCCCATACAGAAAACTTCAGAATTCGGGGACAACGGAGCAACTCCGACTCCATAAAACACATCAACTCTCTAGAGACGAAGACCGTGCTCTTAGCACTGAAAGCTTTTCAAGCACACTTTACAGGGAGGACAGTATTAATCCAAATGGACAATATAACAGCGATGTTTTACCTGAACAAACAAGGAGGAATAAAGTCATTCACCCTAAGCAAACTAGCACAAGAGATATGGCAATGGGCTATAGCATGCAAAGAATCCACCTACCGGGAAAGGACAACACAGAAGCAGATCGACTCAGCAAGCAGAACAGCAGCTCCCACGAATGGGAGATGAAACAAAAGAGCTTAAACAAGATTTTCAGGCTCTGGGGCACACCAACAATAGACCTATTCGCAACAGCAGATAACAGGAAATGCCAACTCTTCGCCTCCAGGTTTCAACCCCACTAGTCAGAAGGAAATGCCCTATCACTAAATTGGTCAGGGAGATTTGCCTACGCCTTTCCCCGATCCCTCTATTACACAGAGTACTGGAGAAGGCCAGGCAAGCAGGAACAAACCTAATCCTGATAGCCCCTCAATGGGCGAGAAGAACATCGTATTCCAGCCTGCTGGAGCTGTCCAGGGGACAAATGATCAAGATCAAGGAAGAGTGAGACTTTATCACGATGCAAGAGGGTCAAGTGTTCCACCCAGAACCAGCAACACTCAGCCTAGCAGCCTCGCGCCTGAGTACATGGAATTCAGACACCTAAACTTACCCCAGAGAGCAATGAAAGATACTAAGGGAGACAAGAAAACCAACAACAAGACCGTGCTACGCAGCTAAATGTAGAAGCTATCTTCTATGGTGCAAAGGCAACAATGCCCTAGATTCTATGTCTACACAGGAGACAGTAATGATCTACCTCACCCAGTTACTAGACAGTCAGTGCAAAAACTATTCATCTCTCAGGGTTCACTTGGCAGCAATTGTGGCATACACCAGGGCAGCGTCATGTAAAAGCTTTTTCACATCACCGCTCATCAAAAGGTCCCTAGAGCTTCCAAAAAAATAGTTCCTCCATGGAAGTCTCCGGCCCCCATGATGAGCTTAAACACTGTACTAGCACAGCTTATGACGGAGCCATTAGAACCTGTGCATAAAGCAGAAATACAGCATATCACACTAAAATCTGTATTCTTTTTTAATTTAATTTCTTTTTATTAACAAAGCTCAAGAGATCACATCATTCAAGAACAGTATCATAAGTACATCAGTTGTCGTATACAGAGAATCAATGCCGTCGTTTGCATGGACAGAGAAGTCTCGCCCATTGCCCCTCATCTTGCCCCTTATTCCGCCGTCCCCAACCCTCTATACCTTCGCCATGGCCCCCACACCCTCTCCCATTTCTTTGCGCACCCTCTACTTTCGTACACGGTCTCCTCGGCCCTCTGACACCAATCGAGATCTTTTTTCCACTCCTCCACCTGTGGGGGTGCCGAGGCTCCCCAACCTCTGGCGATGTTGCGCTTTGCCACTCCCGCTGACAGGGCCAGCCACAGACCCACATATCTGGACCAATCTGCCTCACCACGAATCAGTAATAGCAGCCATTTGGATTTAGGGGAACAGGCTCTCCCACCACCTCCGACATGACGCCCGTGACCCTCTGCCAGAATGTGGATACCTCGGGACACTCCCATAATATGTGTATGAAGGTTCCTTCCTCCCCGCATCCCCTGACACATAGCGCAGAGGGAGCCCGACCCCAAGAATATAGGTGAGTGCGAGGGTAATATGCGCGGTGAAGGATCTTGAGCTGTACCAGTCGAAATCTAACTCGCATAGCTACTTCTCTCGGACCCTGAAGCGCCTCTTGCCAATCCTCGTTATCTATAGCCCCCAGATCTTTGACCCATGCCTCCCTAAGACTGACCAGCGGATCCGGGAGGTTGTTGATCAGTTTGCGGTAAATTGTGGAGGTGGGTTTCCCCTGAATGGGGTCCAGCAGCAGCTGGTCCTCCTGCGGGGAATAGTCCGGAATGGAGATCCCTCTCTGGATATGCGAGCGTAGAGCATGCAAAAGCCTCAGATGAGAGTAGCGCTGCGAAACATGCATATCGTACTCTTTTTGCAAGTACTCAAACGTACGAGGCGAGTCCCCCTTCCACACATCTCCTAAGTACTCTATTCCAATCAGTTGCCACCCTTTGAAACCCGGCAGCCCAGCCACTTCCCTTAGGGGCTCCCCTGCCCACAACGGGGTTCTGCCCATCAGCTTTCCGACCCAACCCAATAGTTTGTTGGCGTCCCTCCAACACTGGACCACTACTCTGGTGTGCTCTGGCCAGTCCGGTCGCATCCTACGGGAATACAGAAGGGGTTCACAGTTCCCCCGCGGCATTGCTGCCCTGTCCACTCTGTAGGCTGGCTCTACCACCCCTACATAGACCCAGTCGTTGATAACCTGCAGCTGGGAGGCCCAGTAGTATAACTTCACATCCGGGACCGCGATTCCTCCATCAAAGACACCCCTGTTTAGATTATGAAGAGCGATGCGTGGTGAGCCTCCCGCCCACAATAGAGTCCGCACTTCCTGCGAGATACGCTTGAAGACAGTCGGCGGGACCGGAAAGGGGGTATTCTGCAGTATATATAGGAACCTCGGCAGCATCAACATCTTAAAAAGCGCTGCCCGCTCCATAAGCGAGAGCGGGAGCGTGCTCCAATGGCTGACATCTGCAGTGAGACGACTCATTTGAGGCCCCAAGTTCCTTGCCAGAAAGTCTTTCTGGTCCCTAGTGATGTATATCCCAAAATATTTAAAGCCATCCACCACCACCTGGGCCGAACACCGTGATGGAACCCTGGGGGAGGACCCCAAGAGGGGGAAAATTACCGACTTTGACCAGTTTATGCTGTATCCCGAATAGCTGCCAAAAAGCTCAAATATGTGGAGGACACGCCATGGAATGGTACGGACGCGGCAGATACAAGGCAATATTGTCCGCATATAACGAAATACGTTCTTCCCAATCGCCCGGCGCTCGCAGTCCCCAGATCATAGGGTCTCTTCTGACCCAGTGGGCCATCGGCTCCAGAGCCTGAGCAAACAGGAGCGGGGAAAGGGGGCGCCCCTGTCGAGTGCTTCTCCTGAGACAAATGGATCGAGACATGGCACCATTCACCCGTACCCGTGTCGTAGGCCCCTCATACAGGAGCCTGACCCAGCCACAGAAGGATGGGCCAAAACCCAACCTCTGGAGGACCATGAATAGATATGGCCATTCGATACTATCAAAGGCCATTGAGGCGTCCAGCGCCATCAATGCCGTCTGCTGGGTCACAGTGCCACTAGTCATGTGCAACACCCCATAGAGCCGCCTCAGGTTGTGTCTAGTACTTCTACCAGGCATGAACCCCGACTGGTCCACATGCCCCAGGTCTGTGATGACCGACACTAACCTGTTTGCCAACACCTTTGCCAGGACCTTGGCCTCCACGTTGATAAGGGAGATCGGCCGGTAGGAACTGCACTGGTCTGCCGGCTTGCCCTCTTTATAGATCACCACTATAGTGGCCGCCATTTGGTCCTCCGGCATGTGGCCCACTTCCTGCGCATCTAGGAACATATCTAGGAGTGGGGGGAGTATGATCGCTGCCTGCTTCTTATATATCTCTACCGGAAGCCCATTGGGTCCTGTTGCTTTTCCTGATTGAAGTGACCCCAATGCTGCACCTCAACTGTAATGTCCGCCTCTAGTTGGTCACACACCTCCGGGGACACCATGGGTAAGTCAAAGTCCCTGAGGAATTCCGCACAATCCGTCTCCGATCTCGTGCACACCAGTGCGTACACTCGCTCAAAGTGGGCCGCGAAGGCCTCTGCAATGTCAGAGCTGGTGGACTGGAGCACGCCTCCCGCGTCACGGATCCCCACCACCAGGGACCTGTCTCGGTCGCGCCTCTCCAGCCACGCCAGGAGCTTGAGCGCCTTATCCCCGACATCATATATGCGGTGTCTGGTAGCTAGCGCGTACGCCCGGGCCTCGCCTTCCGCCAGGGCCCGGAGGTCTCGTTGTTTTAGCGCCAGCCGGTGACGCAATTCCGCACACTGGTCCATCCCTGCCTCGCCCTCCAGCTGACTGATCTCCTGTTCTAACTGCCTGCTCTGCAGGGTCTCTTCCTTTTTCTGCGCTCCAATCAGCGCCTGCGCCTGTCCCCGCAAGACTGCCTTATAGGCTTCCCACAGCGTAACAGACGATGTCACCGTCCCCTTATTCTCTTTAAAATACAATTCTGAGCCCTCCCGGAGCTTGTCGCTAATTGTCGGCACCGCAGCCGCCAGGGATCTAGCCTAGGGAAAGTGGCTCTGTCGAAACTTGGGCCCTGTAGAGCAACGCAAACTGGCGCCTGATCCGAGATCCCCCTTGCCATGTGCTTAGCCTCCAAGAAATCTCCCACCCTGACTGCGTGAGTGAAGAGATGGTCCAGTCTGGAGAAAGACCCGTGTCTAGCCGAGTAGAAAGTGTATTGCCTCAATGAGGGGTTGTGGGCCCGCCACAAGTCCGTCAGCCCCAGTGCCATGGCGAAGTCTGCCAGACCCCGCTCCCCACGCGTGTCAGACCGAACCCCCGACCTATCCATTACCGGGTCCATGACAGCATTCATGTCGCCCCCCAAAAGTAGAGTGCCTAGGGGAAGGTCAGTGATGAGTGAGCTGAGCTGTGGGAGGATCGCCGAATGAAGCGCCGGCGGCACGTAGCATGAGCCAAAAACTAGCGTGCGCCCCTCCCATCTACCTGCTGCCGCAACAAAACACCCAGCCGTGTCTGCCCAAGTGCCCGTAATTACCAAGGGTAATGCTTTGCGTACAAGAATTCCCACCCCCCGGGCCCTGGATGTAAACCCGGAGTGGGCGACCATCTTATAACCAAAGCGGTCCAGTGCCTTGCATCTGCTGCCCCGCAAATGGGACTCCTGGATAAGAACCACGTCAGGGGCATGTCTCTTGAGATGCTGCATCACCAGCGTGCGCTTAATCTTGTGGCCCAGCCCATTTACATTCCACGACCAGATCTTCACCCTAGCCGGTTCACCCATAAGAATTGTGTCGGGCCAAACTCAGTGGGGCACGCCTGCTCCATCACACATCTCTCTGCGACAACCCTCAGTGTCTGTTGGATATTCAAGTCTCGAGCAACTCCCCCCCCCCCCCCTTTCCCTGTAAACAGAACTAACAACAACCCCAAATCCCCCCTCCCTGCATCCCTGCTTGGTGAGCCCCCAACTTCCCACCACCCAAACTTGCAGAGTGCCTGTCGCCTCTAAGAACAGTACAAACCAATGTCGAGGGGTCATGGTCAAGCTTCCAGCGTGAAGTGAGATCTGACTGCTGCCCGGGATAATCAGCCCACATGTTAGACACCCGCCAGGCCCTTCACCAAACATGCCCCCTAGAGCACCGCCGCTTCCCCCAGCGTGAACACACACAGTTTCTGCCAGGCCACAGTCTCAGTGCGATATGCCACAAACAGTCAAGAGGACCAAGCCCCTGCGTTTCAGGAGTAATTTAACATCTCCACCCTCTTCCCAGTGACTCCCACCCCCCTTCATGTGCCCTGCCGGGGAGCCCCACCCAGTGCCCGCCGGCAAAAAGGTGTCCCACCGGATGTCCATCCGTTTCTTGCTAGTTCAGCTAGCCACTGGGAGACCCCCCCTCCAGGTCTTGCTCCGCCTGGCCCTGGTCCGTCGCAGACCTCCGCTGTCCTCCACGGCGATGCACCGTCCGCCAGCCTTCCAGCCAGTCGCTTGCCTCCGCCGGTTTGTCAAAGAAGTACACTTTTCCATTGTCCAGGATCTTGAGAAGCCCTGGAAAGAGCATCATGTACTTCACGTTTTGCTCTCTGAGGGCCCTCTTGACCCCCTCAAACGAGCGCCTCTGACGTTGAACATTAAGCGTGAAGTCCGGAAAAAACCTGATGGTCGCATTCTCATGCCGGAGGTCGCCGTGCATCCGTGCAGCCCACAGAATGGCGTCCCTATCCCTGAAATTCAGGATCTGGGCAATGATGGTACGCGGGGGTGCCCCAGGCCGAGGCTTGCCCCCCAACGCTCTGTGAGCCCGTTCTATCGAGAAGAACTGCGACAAACGTTTGGGCTTGAGATGGTTCAAGATTAAGTCTTCCAGGAAGAGGTCAACAGCCAGCCCCTCCATTCCCTCCGGCACCCCCACCACGCGAATGTTGTTGCGCCGGGCCCTCCCTTCCTGGTCTTCAAGCCGGGCATAGATGTCCGCTTGATTCTTCGTGAGAGTCGCCACTTGTTCCTCAAGGCGTTTTGTTTTCGAGTGGATGCCTCCAATGTCTGTCTCTGCCTTGGCTACCTTCTCGGACATTTTACGAAAGCCAGCCCGCAGGCGATTCACCTCCTCCGTGACAGAGTCCAATTTCGGCTCTAGGGTGCCCTTCAGCTCTTTAATGGCCCTCAGAATGTCCTTCAGGGTCGGATCAGGGCTCTGGTTACCTGCGTCCTCGTGCTGCTCGCCACCGGTAGCTCCGTCTTCCCGGCCCAGTGCGACAGTATATTTATCTATCTGGTTGGTCTGCCCAGGCCCCGGCCCTTTGTTTCGTCCCATGGCGCAGTCCCTAAAATAATGTGTGCCCACTCAGGATGGGCTGGAAGTCTCTACCACAACAGGGGGTCACTGGGCACCCCCCTAGGTGTCACTAGAACTGAGGTCGCCTCTTAAGCCTGTCGTAGCCTGCCCCTCCGCGCTACCTCCTGCAAGGGCCCAGGGAAGGAATGGGCCCACGTCGAACTCAGCACTCTCACAGACGGAGACCCCTCCTTCCTGCCTGTGACTTAGGCCGGTAATAGTGCGCTGCGTCAGAACCCTCACGCTATTCCGGTACCTCTCCCGATCGTCTCTGGCGTGGTTCAGCAGCCCGCCTCGGCTCCCGGCTCTCTCTCACTTGTCCCCCAACCGGCCAGGCCCAGTTGGGTCTCCCCACCGCAATCACGCCGATTCGGGGCAGGCTCCGGATGTCACCGCTGCCGGCCTCCCTCCAGCCTCCGGGTGCACGCTCTAGCACTGCGCAGAGGTTCCGTCCCAGCGGCAAGCCCGGAGTGCGTCTTCCGGGATACACACAGCCCAACCTCCGCTCACGGCCACCAGCAAGCCGCCATCTTGCCCGCCTGCACCTCTGATCGCGGACTGCTCGGTGCCGGTTCTCCACCACCCGCTGCAGGAATTTGGCACCAGATGGTCTCCGCCGCTGCTCTAGCACCTCTCCCGGGGATAGGCGCCCGCCGGGTAAGGATTATGCCGGATTTTGACGGGCTTAAATGCCGTTCACGAGCGGAGCACGCTCAGCTCGCGGCCATCTTCCGCGGCTGCCCCCCAAAATCTGCATTCTTAATAGCAATGACGTTACTACGGAGAGCAAGTGAACTCCAAGCGTTAACTATTGAAGAACCATATATGCAAATCCACAAGGACAAGCTAGTTCTTAGAACTTATCCACAATTCCTACCCAGGGTTTTGAGAAAATTCAACTGATTGAAAGCATTCAGTTACCAGTTTTCTTTAAGAACCCTCAAACACGGCTGGAAAGGATCCTGCATACCTGAACATAAGGAGAGCATTACTAAATTATTTACAGGAGACAAACCGGTTTTGTAAGGGGAACCAATTGTTCGTCTCACAAGCAAAGCCCAGCAAGGGTTTACCTGTTACAAAAGGAATAATCGCACAATGGATTGTGGATACAATTCAAACGTGCTACTCCTCAGCGGGGATCACTCTAACTTTACACCCAAAAGCGTATTCAACAGGGAAAAATGGTGCAACCATAGCCTTTATGGCAAATGGGCCATTAGACTCTATGTGCGCAGCCGCAACATGGGCTTCTCCACATACTTTTACCAAACATTGTGTGGATATAAAGATGACAGAGGAAGCTCAGGTGGGACAGAAAGTACTTCAACACCTGTTCGCAAACTCTTCCTCATCTCACCACGGCCATCCCAAGAAGGGAGAAACAGGCACGTAATCTAATGCACAGCATGTGAATCCAGAAATGGATTCATGCTGCAAAATGAAATGGATACTTACCGGTAGGAGTAGTTTTACAGCTTGAAGAGTTTTCTGGATTCACATGCGACCCACCCACCTCCCCAGAAAGCAAACCAGTGGGAAGGAGGTCACATAGAAGGAAGAGAAGAGACAGGGGGGAAGGGGGCAGAGAAGAAATAAAAATCCAAAGATGGCTACCACGCACAGGAACTTTCGGGCCGCTGTCCGACGTCATGCAGGGGATGGACCTAGCTCCAAATGGTGGTCGGTGACACCCACGAAAATAAAAAAGAAAGACTGTTCCGGACCCAACCACTAGATAGTGGAAAAATGCACAGCATGTTAATCCAGAAAACTCTTCAAACTACAAAACAACTCCCACTGGTAAGTAACCATTTTGTTTCTGCCTAAGGGGGTCTCTCCTTTCTACCGCAACCCAACAATTTTACTCTTTTCACAACCAGATTCAGTAGTGGAAAGAGCCCTCCACACACTAGATGTAAAGAGGGCCCTTGTATACTATATTGATAGGACCAACGTTTTTTTTGTAAAACTCAAACATTTTGTGGCCTACACTAAACCACACAAAGGCACTGCCATTTCCAAAGCAGAGATAGCTCGCTGGCTAGTCGAGTGCAATCAAACCTGGTGGGCCAAGGCCAAAACATCGCTGCCTGCTCCACGCAGGCCACGTTCTACCTGTAAAAAGAAGCCTTCATGGCCTTTCTCTGTAATATCTCAGTAGCTTATATCTGTAAGGTAGCTACCTGGTTCACACCACACGTTCACCAAACACAAAAAAATAATGTAATAAACATAATGTGTGAATGTCCTAGCACTCAAACAAGCTCAAGTGAGCCAGGCTGTACTGCATACACTTTTTAAATCTTCTGCAACATTCTCTGGCTAACCACCGCTTAGGGGAGATCTGCTTTACTTTCTATGCAGCATATTAAACAGTAGGTTCACTCCGGCAAACCAAAGTGGCAAAAGATGAGCCAAGAGGTAGATAAATACAACTACTGATATTTAAATAAATAAGTCAAACCCCACAAAGAAAAGAGTGAATGAATACATTGAAATTTATGAGTCAGTCATAACAATGAATGACTAGATTGAGACTATTAAAACAGTCACATTAAATAACAGCGGCGCAGTGTAAAATGTTTGACGCAGTGAAGGATTGGTGAAACTTTAGGTGCACAAATTGAAATAAACACAAAAATCATCATAAGCTGCAATGAAAAATAAATTGATGTGAAAAAAGTCTCTCAAGCAACTGAAGCTTATCAACTCTGAGAGTTAAGTATACAATTAGTTTTCGCAGTTCATATTGGAAAGTTATGTCGACCTTTTAGCCCCTATGGTTTATTTTACGAGGGCTATCAGGATAGTGTCAAAAGACATTTTAGAAAGAACAACCTAAAAAGAAAAGTGAAAGGAAAGACAAGTCACCTATAGTGTGTTAGAAAAAAGGACAAGGCTTATAGACACAACAGTCAAACCAAAATGAGGCTTACCTAAAACGTTCTGAGAAATTACATGCAGTTAAATATAAAGCGATGCCTCTAGGCCAAAAACACTGACGTCACCTACATGGATTTAGAAAAAGGACAGAATTGAAGGGGAGCAGACCGTCTCAATGCAGACCGCAGAACCAAACCAGGCAAGAAAAATACAGGAGGATGGAGGCTGAGAAATCATACACGGCCAGTCATCAAGACCAGTGAGGAGTATCTGAGTAAAACATTACAAGATGGAAAATTAGTGTAAGTAAATTTAACAAGATCAGTAGAACAAAAAGATTAATTAGCAATCGCAAAAACATTAAAAGACTTACTGTGCATTGAAGAACTAAGCAATCCAAGGCAGAACGTAGTTAAAGAAAAGCAAAAACAAAGGACAGCAAGTAATGGAAAACTGTCCAAAAGGGGAGAAAACCAGCTGGTGCGGCCAACCAACAACGGAACACAAACCACAAAGGACTGCAATTACCAGAAAGCTGCGGGTCCAAAAATGAAAGGATATGTGGCTAGCCTGAAGGAGACATAGGCTCGGGGGTGGGGGTGGGGTGGCTGAATGGTCTGATCCTACGTTCAAGAAGGGGCATAAAGGAAATGCTGTTCCCCTAACAACAAGAACTACGCGTACAGTAACTAAACCCATTGAGGCCAAGCAAGGGAAATGGCTTACACGAATAACAACACATGGAAAAAAACAGGATATGAAAAAAATCATAATACAATTTATTATTATTATCAGCATTTATAGAGCGCAACTAACACACCCTACGGGTACCCTGGCGCTGTGATACGAATGCCTGGCTAAGTGTAGATACCAGTGAAAAGCACTCACTAAAAGGAAAATTAGCAGAATGTCAGAGAGCTGACTTGAGGATAAAGCCAGGTTTTTACCCTTTTTTAGGTCGAGCCTCGAGTAGCGCGCAAGCGCTGCTAGGCGAAGACTTTATGTAAGTGGGTTTCCAAAGCTGACCAAACGCTCGTGCGTCGTGGCCTTTTTCGGGTCGGTTACCCGCGCGGCAGACATGTGTTTCCAATTATCGTGCCCGGGCGCGATAATTGGAAACACATGCCGGGAAAAGGCCATGACGCACGAGCGTCTGGTCAGCTGAGCAGGCTGCCGCGCTCGCTCGCCCCCGCTCCTCCATTGTTGTCCTTGTTCACTTCTGCTGCCTCCCCCACCGTGGCTCCCGTTCCGTTGCTTGTTTTCTTTTGTATTGGGGTTAGGGGGACCGTTTTGGCCATGGAGAAATGCATTTATTCGACACCCCCACCAATATTGGGGTTGCTGTCTAATGCTTGATAAGGATTTAAATCGCCTTCCTTTTCCGGGCTTGAAAGAGGCCAGAGAAAGATTTGTGAATATCTTCAAAGAAGTCGGTCTGTTCAAGTGTGAAATGCTCCTCTTCCCCCCCCCCCGCAGAAACCCACACAATTAGATTTACTTACAAAAAAACTCCATTTGAATAAAACCATTTACGAATTGAAAAAACCAACCTTCCTCATTTCGAAAAATGGTTTTGCACATGTAGATCGCACGGTATTTGTGTGTGTAAATCAGGCTTTCACACACGTGCACTGCTTTGAGATGGTGGTGTTCATGATAGCCACATCTTCCTGGCCGTCCTTTGATATCTAGTTTAGTAGGTTCAGAGGGGGGCTTTGTCTCTAAAACCTGGACTGCCGGTAGCTGTGTGTAAAGGCAGACAAGTGCGCCCAAACTTTCCAAGGCACCGAAAGCGCACGTGCGCAGCAAGCACCAGGCAAACACGCATCAGGGACGAAAGCATCTAGACATGGATGGAAACTGATAAGGGAAAGCTATCGAGGCGGGAGCGGGGTGGAATCAGTGGGCGCGTAAGTTTGTGCCGCTTAGAGCACTTAACATCAAACGTTCCCAAAAGTGGCTGCTCGTGCCTTCTTTAACTCACTGTGGCGCACGCGCACAGATCCTGTAGTGCGCGAACTCACAATGCTGCACGGGCTCCTTCGTGAGTGAGCGCGTGGGGCAGCTCGCACGCTGTGCACTGCTCACATCCGACGCCAGAGCGAGCTAATGCCTTGCACTTTTGTTCCACTTTCTTTCTGCGAAGGCCGTGACCGCAGCAGACTTTCTGACAAACTGATGACCCGGCGCGGGGGTGAGGGAGTGATCAGGGTTGGAGGGAGTGATCAGGGTTGGAGGGAGTGGAAACTAAAACCAGCCCGAGCAAAAATGTTCATAGCAGCCGCACGCCGCATGAAGCGGCTACTAGAATCGGAGCTCTGGGGTGGGGCTGGGTCATGGCAGCCCACCCTGCTCTGAGAGCATTCCTAGCCTGAAGCCGACCGGAGGAAGGGCCCCGAATGGCGAGTCTGGCCCTATACGACTCACGGTCCCTTGCAGCGGCTGCTCGCCCTTTGAGCAAAGGCGGCTCTGTAGTACATGCACAAATGCAGCGACTGCCTGATCGAGTGGCGGAAGGAAACCTTAGGGGACCCCCGCCAAGGAATGATGAGGGGGCACTGCGCAGTACCCCTGCCCTCGAGCTGACAGGCAGAGGGCGCCCCCCCTTAATGCCCAGATCATGACTGCTCCCCAGACCCCCTCACTCCGCACCGCGGCTGCAGGGGTTTCCGTTACGCGGAGTGAGTGAAAAGGCCTCCAGTGTTGAATGTCTCCCCTGTGTAGTGTTGCATCACTTGGAATCAGCCTCGCTGCGCTAGAAATAGAAATGGCCGCAAACTGTGGCAGGAGGGACGCTAGAATGGAGAAGTGAGGTGTGTGCATGAGAAGACCGACCACTAGCTGCAGTGAATTATCCAGAGTCTGAGTAGGCCCTAGACACTGACAGCAGTGTCACGAAGGATATTGTGCTGCAGAATTAAATACTTATAAGGTCCCAAAGGCGAGACCTATTGGCTATGCCAATGCTTGTCTAAATTGCAGGAGATCGTCTATTTGTCTAATATCAGGCGGGAGTTTGTTCCAGAGGCGTGAGGCTGCCGTACTTAAGGCCCTGCCTCCTGATTTAATTTTCCTGACTCTAGGCACCTTCACCAGATTGGCCGAGGAGGAACGAAGGGGGGGGGACATACCATGCAAATGTTTCCAGCAGTGATTTGGGTCCACAGTCATGCAAGGTTTTGAACACTATGCACAATGCCTTAAAATGTATCCTCTGCGAGATTGGAAGCCAGTGCAACTCTGAGAGTGCCTGGGAGGCGGAAGAGCGGCGTGATCTCATCAATGCCAGCTTAGCCGCCATGGTCTATATTCGCTGTAATCTCTCAATCAGATACTTTGGTGATTCCAACAACAGGGCATTACAGTAGTCCAATCTACTGAGGATAGTGCTTCTGACTATCAGGGTTCTAGCCTGTGTTGAGAACATTGGGAAAAATTTTCGGAATGCTCTGATCAAGGTAAAGCAGCTCCCAGCTGTTTTATTAACATGATTTTCAAGTGTTAGTTTATTATCAAACATGACTCCCAGATTACGTACCGAGTTGCTGGGAACCAATGGAGTAATAGTGGAAGTAGGCCAGAAGTCAGAAGGGAGTGTAAGGGTAATTCTACTTGCTGCACAGTGTAGAATCTCTGTCTTGTCAGAATTGAATTGAAGAGAATTCTCCCTCAGCCAAAGTGCTGTGTCCTGCAGACAGGCATGGAAATCTTCTAGGGATACAGATTGCTCACCCTCTAAAGACAAGATAAGCTGGGTGTCATCCGCGTAATTTACTAAATTAATGTTATGAGCCCTTATAACAGCAAGTAAAGGGCTCATATAGATGTTAAATAATATGGGGCTAATTGCAGATCCTTGTCGGACACCATGCAAGGTATTGGAAAACTTGGAGCGAAAAGGGGGGAGGGCTACTTGCTGTTGTCTATTGAATAGATACGATTGGAGCCACTTTAAGGCAGTGCCCACAACCCCCACCTCTTTAAGCCTGGACAGAAGAATCTCATGGTTTACCGTATCGAATGCGGCAGACAGGTCAAGAAGAATCAGTATAGCTGACTGTCCCCTGTCTGCACGCATACGTATATTGTCCATGACAGTCACCAAGGCAGTCTCCGTTCCATGGCCTGGGCGAAATCCGAATTGCACCTTGTCCAGGATGTTGTTCGTTTCTAAGAACTGGGAAAGTGCTTTACTAACTAATCGTTCCAAGATTTTAACTGGGTAGGGTAGGAGAGAAATAGGTCTGTAGCTTTTTGGACATGCCGGATCAAGTGATGCTTTTTTCAGGAGGGGCGTTACCAACGCCTGTTTCCAGCAAGTTGGCACAGAACCACTAGTCAACGATTGGTTGCAAATTTGCCGTTGTACCGGGAAGAGTTCAGGGGCCAACTCCTTCCAGATTTTATGTGGTAGCAGATCCAGAGAGGAACCTGAAGATACCCCCATGGCCATTTTATAGAATTCTTCCACAGAGAGTATGTTAAAATGATCTAGGGAATGAGAATTGTCCACCCCTGCCCGTTTTGCAGGCATTCCCTGGGCATGTTATCCGATTTGAGTCCATCAATGATATTACTAATCTTATCCTCAAAGAAGGTTGCCAGGCTATCACATAGTTCCTGACTAGGCACAATCTCATTCTTTGAGTAATCTGGATTAATCAGATTATCTACTAACCTGAAGACACTTCGAGTACTATTTTGTGCCTTCAGAATAGAGTCTGCAAAAAACTCTGTTTTTGCTACAAGAATTTCTTTTTTATACTCCGCTATTGCCATTCTCCAGGAAATTTTTTCCTCGTCTGCATATTCCCTACGCCATTTCCTTTCCACTTGCTTGCAGCCCAGCTTCAGGTTTCTCAGTTTTTCATTAAACCATGGGGCTGACGGTCTACCTAATTTTTGGAGTTTTGACCGGGGCAACTTGGTCCAGCCTAGTGGTTATTTGTTCGCAGTATGTTACATAATTCTCTTCTACCTGCTTATTTACATCACAGCCCTCGTTCGGCAGAAATATTGAGGATACCATTGCTTTTTTCAGGAGACCCTTCCAGTCCCTGCTTTGGAAGTTCCTGACTTTCTTAGGAATCGGTTTATTCATCCTGGGGTCATACAACTGAAAAACAATCAGGTGATGGTCCGACCAACACACCGGTAGGACATCATCGGTTCCCATTGTCTGTTCATCAGAGAACACTAGATCCAAAGTGTGTCCCCCCTTGTGTGTGGGTCCCATAACCCATTGTTGTAAGTTTAAATTTCCACAGGATTGAATAAGATTATGATATCCTGAATCCAAAATCCCGTTATGCCACAAATTGAAATCCCCTACGACAAGCAGTCTGGAGTGGGTCAGTGCCAGATTGCTCAGCACCTCAATGAACCACTGCTGTAATTGAGGACTGCTATTCCAGGGGGTCTGTAACTGACTATGCCAGTTAATACTTGTCCTTTGGGATCCTTTAATAGGAATCCCAAGAGCTCAATGCCCTCTAGCTCATCAATATTAAAAGGAGCAAAGTCCCAAATTTCTTTGAAAATGACTCCCACACCGCCACCTCTGCCACTTAATCGAGGCTTGTGGAAGGCTTTGTATCCAGATGGGCATGCCAATCCCAGTTCCAATTCTGATCCAAGGTGTGTCCATGTTTCAGTCATGAACAGCACATCTAAATCATGCATTTCTATTAACAATTGAACTTCCAAATGGTGCTTGGGCAGGGATCTAACGTTGAGCAACCCACATCTAAGACTACCTCTTTTCACGAAGTCAGATACAGGCCCTGCAGTCTCCTCTAACCTGATCCTGCCTCTCCTACCCTCTGCTATTCCAATCTCACGCAGCTGATCCGTGGAGTAATAATACCTCCTGTCTCCAGCTCCGACTTTCTCCAAACGGGCAGCGTCGCTGGCGCTGTGCGTGTTCTGTGCGCGGACGGGTGCAGACGGGCTTGCCTTTGGCGCGACGGCTGCGCGGCCGCGCCAGCGTGCTGCTTTTATGGGTGCAGAGCGTGGAGAGACTAGAACGTTGACCTCTGAGTAGGCGGGTCCGCTCTGACAGACGGGCACCGCGAGGTCAGAGGAGCCGGTAAAGGTACTGTGATTTAAACAGCCTCAGATATGCGGGCAGTATTTAAAACGGTTAAAATTAACTTTCATCAGTTAAAAAGAGTTACAGAATAAAGTGCGATCGTGCATCAACAGTGGTCACAGTAAAACAGTAAAAACACGCAAAGCAGACACACCTCGTAACACGCTGCGCGGCCGCGCCTGCGTGCTGCTTTTATGGGTGCAGAGCGTGGAGAGACTAGAACGTTGACCTCTGAGCAGGCGGGTCCGCTCTGACAGACGGGCACCGCAAGGTCGGAGGAGCCGGTAAAGGTACTGTGATTTAAACAGCCTCAGATATGCGGGCAGTATTTAAAACGTTTAAAATTAACTTTCATCAGTTAAAAAGAGTTACAGAATAAAGTGCGATCGTGCATCAACAGTGGTCACAGTAAAACAGTAAAAACACGCAAAGCAGACACACCTCGTAACAAGCTGCGCGGCCGCGCCTGCGTGCTGCTTTTATGGGTGCAGAGCGTGGAGAGACTAGAACGTTGACCTCTGAGCAGGCGGGTCCGCTCTGACAGACGGGCTCCGCGAGGTCGGAGGAGCCGGTAAAGGTACTGTGATTTAAACAGCCTCAGATATGCGGGCAGTATTTAAAACGGTTAAAATAAATAGGATAACTCTTACTCAAAACATGAACAATAAAATAAATGTACTGGTCTAAAGTAGGCAAAACATTGAAAGAAACAATGAAAATACAGAGAAAGAGAAATGGAATAGAGAATAGCCTACACCGAACACCTAAGATGTAAAGTGCCAGAGTACCGAACAACAATAAGGAAAGTAGTGTTCAATAGGAAACATACTGATTGGACAGGAGATTAGAATCAAAATAGAAATTAGAAAACCAGTCATTAAATACAAAATAGTGACCAACATAAATCAGATTAATGGTCCACAGAAATAGCCACATAAAGAAATAAACATCTCAATATCCATATATTCCCATTAATGTCGAAATAAAAGGACATTAGAAGATCCTAGCCAAAGAACACATGGCACAAGAAAGGAGATACATATCAATCAATCAAACAGCATTTGTAAAATGCAACACTGTCATCCCTAGGGGTAACTGGGCACTGTGTCTCGATCGAAGAGCCATGTTTTGAGTCTGTTTCTGAAGTGTGCCAGCGAGGGGGCTCTACAGAGCTTGGGGGTAAGGTCGTTCCAGGTCTTGGCAGCTTTGTAGGAGAAGGAGCGGCCACCGCTGCGACTGATGCTGGGGGGGGCGAGGGCGAGTGAAGAGGAGCACAGGTGTCTTGCAAGTTGGTGGAGGTTCAGTCGATGGTTAAGGTAGGCAGGTCATAGGTTGTGGCGGGCTTTGTAGGCGTGCGGGAGGATCTTGAACTGGCATCTTTTCTGGATGGGGAGCCAGTGGAGGTCTCTGAGGTGGTGGGGGGGGGGCGATGCTAGTTCGCTTTGGGAGACCAAGGATGAGTCTGGCTGCAGCATTCTGTATGGTCTGGAGTCTTGAGAGGAGTGCCTGCAGGTAAACGCAGTTTGAATTTTTCATTGTTGATGTTCAGACCAGTAACAGCAGAGTTCAAGCGGTCTATCCATCTACATTCCAACGTCATGAGGGTCTGAAGTATGTTGGTAACCCTGTTGTTCTTCAGTGCTTGTTCTACAACTTGCCATTTCATGCCTTGTGCAGCATGACCTACTTGTTGATAGTGTTCAACCAATGGAGCATTGGTACTTTCTATACCAATAGTCTTATCGTTACTTACTATGCACAGCATGTGTAGCTACAGCTACACATTCCACAAACAGAAAATGTGACTTACCTTGTTTGTTGCGGATCACTGACAGAATATCGACGGACCGAATATCGACCTACAAGAATATCGACCTACAAGAATATCGATGGACAGAATATCGACATCCTATCTCTACAAAGGTAAGTACAAAAATATCGAAACCAAAATATCGTTGTTTAAAATATCGTTGTTTAAAATATCGTTTTTTTTAAATGTCTTAAAAATAATATAAAATTAAATAATAAATATAATTAATAAAAACAGTTAGAATTATTTAAAAAAGTTAAAAATGATAAATGAATGTAATATATAAAAATATTAAACATACCTATTTAAAAAAATTATATGTATATTAACTTAATATTAATAAATAATTATTTTTATTTAATTATAAAATGTTAGAAACATAATAAAAATTATAAATACATATATGTATATACATAAACCTGTAATATAAATATAAAAATAAAATATATATATATATAATAAATTAAAATATTAAAATTAATATTTATTTGTAAAAATATTTTACACTACATTAACTATAACAGTAGGGAAAATGTTGGATAGCGTAGGGGATAAAATTACTATTCCCACTCCAGCAAGTGCAACAGTAGGGAAAGTGTTGGATAGCGGAAGGGAGTAATTTACTATTCCCACTCCACGGAGTGTAACAGTAGGGAAAGTGTTGGATAGCGGAGGGGTTAAAATTACTATTCCCACTCCAGTAATTGCAACAGTAGGGAAAGTGTTGGATAGCGGGAGGGTAAAAATTACTATTCCCACTCCAGTGAGTGCACCAGTAGGGAAAGTGTTGGATAGCGTAGGGTAAAAATTACTATTCCCACTCCAGCAAATGTAACCGTAGGGAAAGTGTTGGATAGCGGGTGGGTAAAAATCACTATTCCCACTCCAGTGAGTGCAACAGTAGGGAAAGTGTTGGATAGCGGAGGGGTAAAAATTACTATTCCCACTCCAGTGAGTGCAACAGTAGGGAAAATGTTGGATAGCGTAGGGGATAACATTACTATTCCCACTCCAGCAAGTGCAACAGTAGGGAAAGTGTTGGATAGCGGAAGGGAATAATTTACTATTCCCACTCCACGGAGTGTAAAAGTAGGGAAAGTGTTGGATAGCGGAGGGGTTAAAATTACTATTCCCACTCCAGTAATTGCAACAGTAGGGAAAGTGTTGGATAGCGGGAGGGTAAAAATTACTATTCCCACTCCAGTGAGTGCACCAGTAGGGAAAGTGTTGGATAGCGTAGGGTAAAAATTACTATTCCAACTCCAGCAAATGTAACCGTAGGGAAAGTGTTGGATAGCGGAGGGGTAAAAATCACTATTCCCACTCCAGTGAGTGCAACAGTAGGGAAAGTGTTGGATAGCGGGGGGGGGGTAAAATTTACTATTCCTACTCCACTGAGTGCAACAGTAGGGAAAGTGTTGGATAGTGGGTAGGTAAAAATTACTATTCCCACTCCAGTGAGTGCAACAGTAGGGAAAGTGTTGAATAGCGGGTGGGAATAATTTACTATTCCCACTCCACCAAGTGTAACAGTAGGGAAAGTGTTGGATAGTGGAGGGGAATAATTTAGTATTCCCACTCCTGCAAAATAATTAACATTAATTAACAAATAATTAATTTTTCAAAAATAATTAACATCCCACCATATTAACATCCCACCATATTCCCCTATAAACACCACCACCAATATTATAAAATATTACACAATTAACATAATTAATTAACAATTAATTAATTAACAATTAACAAGCAAATTAAAAACCATCAAAAAGAAATTGGATCACACAATTAACACTATAAAATAACTTTAAATAAATATTATATAAAAATATATATTTTTTTAAATTAAAATTAAATTACTTCCCACCCTACTCCCCTATCAACCCACAACCTGCTCCTAAAAAAATTACACAATTAACATATTTACCAATTAATTTAAAAAAATCCAATTAATAACTAACATTTTTTAACTATTAACAATATAAAATATTAATTACATAAATATTAATAATTATTAATTAATTATAATTAAATTACTTCCCACCCTACTCCCCTATAAAACCAAAACCCGCTCCTAAAAAAATTACACAATTAACATATTTACCTATTAATTATTAACCACTTAATTAATTGGTTAATTAATTTTTAACACAATTAACAATATAAATTATTAAATAAAAAATTATTAATTAATAAAATCATTAATTAATTAATTTCAATTAAATTACTTCCAACCCTATTCCCCTATAAACCCACAACCCGCTACGTAACTAAAACGCAATTATTATTTTTTTTTTTCATTAATAACTTCTAAAAAATTATTAAGGGGGGCGTGGCCAAGATGGCGGAGAGCTAAGACGTGCTTAGCCTTCTCTCCTCCGCTCACCGACTTTAAGCACCGGCCCGGGTCCCTGCGCTGTGCTGAGGTGCAGTCCTGAGGCTTCTGAAGACACACAGAGCCTGGCGGACCTGGTTCTGGGGGCCTGCGAAGCTCCGGTGGTTCCGGCGGCAGCGTCCATGTCCGGGGGCTGGGCCTATCGCCGGAGTGCGTTGCGGCGCGGACTGCGAGGCTGGTGTCCGGGGGAGAGCGCACCAGTAGACACCCGCGGGCTGCGGATGGCGGCAGCTCGGATCGGCGGCTGTCCCCGGAACCCCTCCTGACTCCAGCACCGAGGGTTGGGTGGCGACCGAGAGTCGGTGGCCGGCATACTGCCGGGACCTCATCGCTGCCTGGAGTGCGACGAGAGGAGCGACAGCCGGGGATCGCGGAGGCGACCAGCAGCACTGAAGGCGTGAGCTTGGGGGGCATTTCGGCTCCCGGTGGACGGACGGGCTTCGCAGGCTACGGCAGGGGGGCTGCTGCTGCCTTTGTCAACGCCGCTGCCGTGGCCGGGACAGCGGGAGCGCACTTGGGGCCGGCTCGGAGCAGCGTTGGCCTTGGGCCCAGCCATCGGGGGGCAACCTGGCCTCCGGCCTGCGACCTGAGGCGCGCGGCGACCGGCCCACGCACTTGGATGGTGGCTGCGCAGCCGAGCGACCGAGGTAGAGGCCCCAGCGGAAGGTGGAGTTCTGGGGCGCCCGACAGCATTGCAGACGGCGGTGGCGGCGGCCCGGTGGACCCCGGCCTTTGTGGACTGAGAGGCCGCGGCGGTGAGTCCTTTGTGTGCCCCCTCATTTGCGGCAGTCCCCGTGCGGGTGTCGCTCCCTGGTGACTCCAGTTACACCGGTGGACTGCGCTTGTGAATCCCGGTGTCCTTGCCCGGACCTGAGTGCAGGCCCTAGCGAAGATTCCCTGCCGGGGCCGGCTGAGCATGACCTCTACCCGGGGCAGGAAGGACAAACAAACCCTGAAGGAGAGATCCCTCAAAGATCTCTTCGCGCGGGCCAGGTGTGAGGGCCTGGCGGAGGCCGACCGTGACGGACTAGCGGGGCAGATGGCTGACGCGGCAGACATGCCCGTGACGCGGGCCTTCCTGGAATCTTTGTTTGCGTCCCTTTGGGACGACCTCCAAGCTGTGAAGCGCTACCTTACGGCAGAGATCAAAGATGTCCGTAAGGATATGGATGAAATTGGGGAAAGAGTGACGTCCCTAGAGACCAAGAGCGACACCCGCGATACGGAGCTGGAGGCCTTGCGACAGGAGGTGGTGAGAATCCACGAGCAACAAGTGGACGTCCAGTCCCATTTGGAGGACCTAGAGAACCGTTCACGCCGCCACAACATCCGCATCAGAGGGGTACGCACCGATGCAGAGGCGGGGGACATCTTTAACTATGTGCGGGAGCTTTTCAACTTCGTCCTGGGCAGAGCGCCCGACTCCGATCTCAAGTTGGACAGAGCACACCGAGTGGGCCCTCCTAGGGCGCCTTCGCCACCCCCGGCAGACATCCTGGTCTGCGTACAAGATTATCGCACTAAGGAGGACATTCTTCGCCAAGCCCGATGGATGCAACCGATTACTTTTCGAGATCAACCATTGGCTCTTTTTCAGGACCTCGCTGCAATCACGCTTCAAAAGTGCCGGCTATTTAGACCCATCACCGAGGCCCTGCGACAAAAAAAAACATTTCCTACTCATGGGGGCACCCGTTCCGCTTAGTATTCAGACATGAGGGGAAACTCTTCCAACTCCGTTCCTTCACTGAAGCATGCAAGCTCCTGGGGATCTCTCCTCCAGCGGACCACGATTCCGTGGAACGCCCGGACCAGAATGCCTCTGACAATCGCCCGAGGTGGAGGCAGCAGCGCGGCCGACGCCGCATCAGGAAACCTGACCCGCAGGAGGTCAAGAGGGAGCAACAGGCTGCTATAGCGGCGATGCCGGGGGCTCAGACCAACGCGGCCTCCGAGTAATGGACCTTGGCCGCTATGTTTCTCACCTTGCAGATATCTGGTGGGCGGGGGGGACGGGAGGAAACCTCTGTTGGCCACCATTTCAACCCAAAGACTTTTCCCTATTTCTGGTTCATCCTGGGATGACGGACTAATGATAGACTGGGTACATTTTTTCCTTTTTGTCCTTTTTTGGTGCCAGTTGCGCCTGGGGTTTCTTTTTCTCTTCTCCCCTTTTTGTAGGGTCTTTCTCTTTCCTCTTTCTATGCTTCTCGCTCTCGGCTGCGTTCTGACTCTGGGGGGCCCTGGTCCAGGGATCGAGGGACTGCTTTCCCTGGCAAGACTACATCGAAGCGCAGGTAACGCAACAGTACAGGTTAACTATGGGGCTCAAGACCTGGGCAAATGATTTCATCCCCAATTAAGGTTCTCACTTTCAAGGTCAGGGGACTCAATAGTCCAATCAAACGTAGGGCTCTGCTATTCTATTTAGAGAATACTCGTGCTGACATCTGTCTTCTGCACGAGACGCATCTTCTCTCGAGGGACTGTCACCGTCTCAAGTCACGCGCATTCCCGATCCAATTCTTCTCTTCCACGACCACTAAGACGGCCAGGGTGGCTATCCTGGTTTCTAGGGCTTTCAGGGGGAAGGTGATACAGAAGGGGGCTGAGATCAAGGGCAGGCTCCTCACTTATCACTTTTCTATTGGGGGTCACACTGTGGTGGTGGGATCGGTTTATGCCCCCAATGAGGGACAGGAACGCTTTTTACAGACGCCACCGCAACACAAGAACGCCACATATTGATAGGGGGTGATCTTAATTTAGTGTTTAATAATGACTTAGATAGGTCCACCCAACGCACAAGTCAGGTAGGCGCGCTTTCTTACACAGGGTCCCAGTGGCTACGTGACCTTGATCTCACCGACATTTGGAGACACCATCACCCACACTCCCGGGCTTTTTCATATTACTCCCACGCACATAAGACCTACGCGAGATTGGATTATTTCCTCGGTACCAGGGCCATTTGTGCAGCCACCCTCGATACTGACATCCTGGTTGCCTCCCTCTCCGATCATAACCCTGTGGAAATTTCATTGGATCTCCCCCAGGTCAGCCGCCCACCTGGGCAGTGGCGGTTCCGGGATGCTCTGTTACATAGGCCAGATACGGTCACCCAATTGCAGCGCGCCATAGCGGATTACCTCGCGCACAATGACACACCGGACACATCACTCTCGACACGGTGGGAAGCCCTTAAGGCGGTCATCAGGGGGGAGGTCATTGCTATCTCGTCTGCAGACAATGCGGACCGCAGGGCCAAGAGGGGGGAGCTGTCGCAACAGGTTTGGGAACTGGAGCAGATGCACCAGCGGACCGGGGCTCCCCGTGTGTGGCGTCAGTTATCGCTCGCACGGAAGCAATTGTTAGCTTTGGATCAGGACAAGGCTGAATACGCCGCTTTGCGACTGCGACACTCTTTCTATACAGGGGGGGATAAGTGCGGTCGCCTCCTTGCGCATAAACTCCGTGAGGCGCGGTTACGTGGGGGCATTCAGGAGATCAGAGATAGCGCCGGAGTACTATCTACCGATTATGCGGTTATCGCAGATACCTTCCGCACATATTACGCTCACCTGTACGACGACCAGCCCCTGGCGGAGGCAGACATTGTCTCTTACCTGTCCGGAGTGGACCTTCCGACTTTAACGCCAGATCAGGCGGCACATATCGAACGGGAGATTAGGCCGGAGGAAGTAATCTCCGCCATAGCCCGCCTGAAACTGGGCAAATCCCCGGGCCCCGATGGCTACACCGCGGCCTTTTACAAGCAGTTCGGCGCTGCCCTCACTCCCTTACTGACCCGGCTTTTTAACTCGTTTGCGATGACGGGACTCTTCCATGCTAGAGGCGGCGATAGTCGTCCTCCCTAAACCTGGGAAGGACAGATCCGTATGCGGTTCGTACCGGCCCATATCGCTTTTGAACTTAGTCTTGAAGCTTTATACCTCCATCTTGGCGAGTCGCCTGGGCCCTTATATGCAGGGGCTGGTGGACCCCGACCAGGCCGGGTTTATACCACAACGGCAGACAAGTGACAACACGAAAAGAATGGCGCACCTCATCGAAAAAGCCTCCCGCATCCTGGGGAAATACATGCTGCTCACGATCGACGCCGAAAAGGCCTTTGATCGGGTCCATTGGCCGTATCTTGAACAGGTGTTGAGCCACATTGGATTTGGGGATAAGATGCGGACACATATTTTTAACTGCTACTGCTCCCCCACAGCGACCGTAAGAGTTAATGGGCATACTTCCGCTCCCTTCCCCATTCATAGGGGATCGCGGCAGGGTTGCCCCCTTTCGCCCTTACTTTTCGCTCTTTATATGGAACCTATGGCACAGAGGGTCCGGAGGCATGCGCAAATCACGGGTATACGCTTTGGGGGGGACACTCATACTATTAGTTTATACGCGGACGATGTCCTCATCACATTAGCGAACCCAGAGGGAGCTCTAGGAGCCTTTTTGGAAGAACTGGATGTTTTTGGGGGTGCGTCGGGTTTAAAGTCAACCTCTCTAAGTCGACAGCGATGAACCTCTCCTTGCCCCCCCACGAGAGA
Source organism: Calotriton arnoldi (assembly GCA_963921515.1). NCBI lineage: Eukaryota > Metazoa > Chordata > Amphibia > Caudata > Salamandridae > Calotriton > Calotriton arnoldi. The sequence continues at coordinate 3,934,818 of CAWUFW010000115.1, forward strand.
GCGGACTTGCAGGCTCGTTTCCCACTATCTTGGTCGGACGACCCTGTCCCATACCTGGGAATATACTTGGCTCCCACCTTGCAGGGCATGAGACTTGCCAACTTCTCACGCCTCCATACTCCGATTCAGGCCGAGCTTCGGCGATGGAAACACCATCAGATTTCCTGCCTGGGGCGAGTCGCCACTATAAAAATGACTGTTCTTCCCAAGATCCTTTACGTATTCCAAACGCTGCCTTTGTCCCCCCCTACGGGTTGGCTCCGAAAGGTGCAATCAGATCTCTCTTCCTTCATTTGGCAGGGCCGTAAGCCAAGACTGAAACGTGCGGTCAGTTTTCTCCCGCCGCATGAGGGGGGTCTCGGGGTTCCCGACCTCTCCCTCTATTACAAAGCCACACAGTTACGCTATCTGGATGAATGGAGTCGGGCCGAATCTGAAAAGAACTGGCTTTTCCAGGATCGTGCTGTAGCGGGTACATCACTTAGGAAGGTTCCCTTCCTCACGAAAGCTCACCGCCCTCCTAACTTATATGCCTCACAAGTGACCCGTACGATACTCACGGCATGGGATCAGACGAATTTAAGCCATGAACTCACGTCCTTTCCTTCACCTCTCGCGTCGATCCTGGATAACCCTGAGTTTAGCCTGGGGTTGGACCAACAATCCTTTCACCGGTGACGGGAGCCGGTTGCTGGGCGCTGGGTCCCTTATTCGCCGATGGCGAGTTTATCACATTCTCGCAGATACGGGAGGACTTTGACCTTCCGGAATCGGAACGCATGCGTTGCCTTCAGGTACGCCACTGGGCTCTACACCCTACTAACCGCTCACAGGCGGCTAGACGCCTTACGCCATATGAACGCTGGCTGGTAACGAGGTCCTCGGACAAAAAACTGATCTCAGATCTCTACAAGTTTCTTCAATCTAAATACTCGCACATGTACCACGCGGGGCGGGCCCGATGGGAGAGGGAGCTTGGGCGCGATCTTAATCCTGAGGAGTGGGAGGGAGCCTGCTACAGGGCACGTCACACAGCAACACACGTCGGACTTACAGAAACTTTCACTAAATTGGTGTACCATTGGTATTACACCCCGGAGCGGCTCTACCAGGCCGACGCGACACTAAGCCCAGATTGCTGGCGTGGGTGCGGCGGGAGGGGCACTTTGGTCCATTTACTATGGGACTGTACTCATCTCCGGTCATACTGGACACATGTCCTGGATGAAGTAGACAAACATCTCGACACTGAAATCCCTAGATTTCCCGCATATGTTCTTTTGGGGGTGCCCAACCCACTCACGTATCCCCTTAAGGCCCGGAGAGGGAAGCAAATAGCCATCGCTCTAGGCTCAGCAGTTCAGAACATATTAATCCACTGGCGGTCCCCTCAGATTCCTACCCACACGGGCTGGTACCAACGTTTATGGCACGTATTGGGAATGGAGAAGATTTCCCTCACCCTGGCAGGGAAGGGCTCTTCCTTCAGCGAGCTCTGGCAACCCTTTCTTACTTTACTTGCACAAGACTTTCGAGAGCTGGCTTGTCCACGGTACTTACGCCTCTTACGTCTCACCGCACCAGAACCCAATTTGTAGCCAGATAGCTCCTTCAGCTCAGACAAGCTGCCTGCGCTAACGCTTTGTCACTAGCCTGGACCAGGGATGGGAGGGGGTGGCTCTTTTCTTATTTCCTTTCCTCCTTTACTCTCTGGGTGGGGGGGGGGATGTTTGCGTTTATTTTGCGATACAATTGAGTTGCCTCTATTACAGCTGGGCCCTGCGTGGCCCTGATGTCATGCCTTTCACTTTTGCAACTGTCAATAAAAAGAGTTAAACCATAAAAAATTATTAATTAATATATTATAATTAAATTACTTCCCACCCTATGCCCCTATAAACCCACAACCAGCTACGGAACTAAAATACGCAAAAATTAATTAACATAAAATTAATTACTTGTAAAAAATTCAAACATCCATTAGGAAAATAAGCTATACTTTTAACACATATACTAACATACAAAACACTAAAATAAAATTCGATATTATAAACGATATTTTTACTTACGATAATACTAACTTCGATATTAAGTAAAACGATATTTCTTACCTGCATGTCGATATTCTTGTTGACGATATTCTTGCAGGTCGATATTCTGTCACATCGAAATTTAAACATCGATATTATGGCATATCGATATTTAAAACTCGATATTATGTCTGCATACCGTTTGTTGCATGTAGTGCTGTAGATTCATATGCGCCCTCACTCCTCCCTGGAAGCCTTCTGTTGTTGCTGATGCCTTTTTTTTTAACTTTACTTATTTCCTACTTTTTTCTTGCATGGCCATCTTCCTGCACTTTTCATGCTCCATCTCCATCCTCACTGGCTGTACAGAAAAACAATGTCTATTACCAGTCATAGCAGGAGTCCCTATTACTTGTGACTCAAAAGACTTCTTCGAAGAAAAACAAGTTGTACATGTCCAAGCTCAACACCAGATAGCATGAGAGTATGCAGAGCCCAACACTAGGTGGCAGGGGAGTATGCAGAGCATGTGAATCTACAGCACTACGTGCCACGAACAGATGTTTGCAGGGTAAGTCACATTTTCCTTGCCCTCGTCCTCTGATGGCAACAGTGATCACAGATACCTCCACTCTAGGGTAGGGAGGTCATCTGGAGGAACTGGAGATCAGAAAAGACTGGTCTCTAGAAGAACAGGTTTTGCAGATAAATCTATTGGAATTGAGAACGATATGTTTAGCTCTCAAGACCTTCCTGTAGAAAAATGCCCCTTTTTGTCATGGTCACCCCCATTTTTTCTTTCTTTTTCAAACTGTCTTTATCGGTTTTATAAGGCATATACACTCCCATGGCATTGACAATATATATCCAGCCACCCCGACTGAATGCTAATCATCATTTCAGTGTATTACAAATCATTGGCTGACAAATTACAAGGCATACATATGAACCAGAGCAAAATTACGAGCCTCCAATGTTATCGTCTTAAAACATAAACGTACCTTAACTATAAACTGGAAACATTCAGGCTATCAACTTCTGTAAACAAAGATAACAAATATTAGAATGTCAAACAACACAGCAAGCATGGCGGTTGTGGTGGAGGCGCAAGAACCCAAGAGTGGGTGTTGTGTGGCGGGGAGGGATTATTCTTGTGTAGCATTGTAGAAATGTTCTGTGTGAAGGAATGGGTGGGGGATATTATGTCTGAAACAGATGAAGCGCCCGCACTCGGGTGGGGCATGAAAAGAGGGGGGTGGGGTCCCTGTGAGAGAAAGCGAACCAAGGGTCCCCATATATAATCAAACCCTCTCCTTGGGTTCGTCAGAATATCGGTCATACGCTCCAATGTAAGAGCCTGCCATAGTCAGGCGTGCCATTGGGATATAGACGGGCTTCAGGTTTCTTCCACACTGTGTCCAGGGCCGTTTTAGCTGCCCCCAAACACAGCCACAGAATAGATAGATACCATATAGTTTGATGCTTAAGAGTATAAATTAGAGCCCTTCGGAATTGGGTATCCCAAAATCTTTCATCTGTTCTAAGATTTCGTCCCAATATGGTTGAATAGATGGACCGTTCCATCATATGTGCCTGAAGTCTCATCCCACAGCCCCTCCCGCACCTATCCGACATGTTTGGATAAGTCTTCTGAAGCTTCTCCGGGTATAGGTACCAGTCATAGAGAAGTTTATAATGAGCTTCCCGTAGCCCCACAGAGCAAATAAAGTTATGGACGTCCCTATATAGGAATTGCCATTGTTTGGGCTATATATCTCTCCCTAGTTTTTTCTCCCAGAAGATTACATGGCGTGGAAAAGGGTTGCTGGCAGAGGACATTAAGAGGGCATAGAGAAAGTAGATGCACCCTCCGATGGTCCCGGCCATCCTGTTATGTACCTCAATCTAGGCCTAAGTAGCTACATAACCTTTCACCTACATTTGTCCGATCTTGCTCTGCATAAGGGTTCTAGCAGTGACCCTTTACCCAGTTATGTGCTGAATAAATGTCGATTGGTTTCCTTGAAACTAGCCTAATTAATTATGCATGAGGATTCTTAGAAACGTCCCCAGCACATGACGTACATAACAGGATTAACATGCTCTGTATAAAAGTCATGGTCATATTCATCCTAGGGCAAAAGAACTACTTTGCATAATTGCAGGTATGGATTTAGGCTCATTTACATAATCGTACTCGCAACATATTGATTGTGTAAGGAACCCTGAGGCTATCTTTTATGGTATAAAAGAACCATACCAACACTAGATAGGCAGAGGAGAAGCTTCCACGCTGACGCAAGACGCTGAGTCCGGGCCTGCAGAAGCTACAACACGCAGCGCTCTGACATCCGTTGCGGGGTGTCCAACTCGAGACCAAGGCGGGATCCTTCATTCTCTCCCATCAGGTAATGGGGTTGGCTCTTTCCTAGGGGATTCTTGGCTCTACACCCACATACATGCTAGGTTCACTTATGTACTTGGGTAGGGTCAGCATCGTAGGAGTACGCTTGATTACTGTCATGTATATATGCCTGCATATATATACTGTTTTAGCACCATGGTAGAATTCTACCTTTTATTTACTTTGTTGGTGCTTGTAATCTTATACATTTGCTTCTGTCTAATGATTGTTGCAGCAAAACAGTTTTATACTAGAGTGACCCTGGTTCAATAAATGCTTATTGAAAATGTCCCCATCGTTTATTCTGTGTATCTCTCTGAGACTGAGTGAGTAGGATTTACTGAGCGAAAAGTACTGTACTGTTTATACGATCCCTGAAGGATCAAGGGTTGTCATGTTCGATAGTTGCCAGAAACTGTTCGCTCCTTGGTAAGGTTAGGGGGCTTATGGTGGCACTGTGAACTAGCTGGTCTAAAGGCTAACATATCCTTTGGGGGTGTCAGGAATCAGTCTAGACACCAATCCCTTAGTTTATGTTGTCTAAAAGCGCAGATCCTATGTATTTTTAGGAACTACACAACAATCCGGGCGAAGCACCCAATGGGGAGCAGATCTCTAGTATCAGTGAGTCGTACCTGTGGTTGCAGTACCCAATGTTTCAGTTGAGTGTAATGGAAGATCTCTGAGGGAAGTAAATTAAAATTGCGACAATTTTCAAATGTCAATATGTCCCCACTGTGAAATAAGTCGGAGATCGTCAGACAACCACCCTCCTGCCAATTATTGAAAGGGGTCTGGCATCAATGCTGGAGAGAAATCCACATTCGAATGGATAGTTGTATATGAGGAGGGGAAAGCCGTTCGTGTGAGGGGGATTACCGTGTCCCACAGTTTAAGAGTAGCGGCCGTAGGTGTGCTCAAATAAGCATTGCATGTACGATCTTGTTTAGGTTTCCAAAACATGTCCCAAATTGTCCTGCCCTCCACTGCCCTGTCCATATGTAACCAATGCTTATCTGACTCTCTAAGGGACCATTCCTATATTACTCTGAGTTGGGCAGCTCTATAGTAGGATAGTAAATCCGGTAGTGCCATTCCTCCTGCCTCTTTGGAGAGAGTCAGGAGCTTATGGAAGAGTCTAGCTCTTCGTCCCTGCCATATGATTTTAGTAATCATCGATTAAGCAGTAGAGAAGAATTCCCTGTGCACCTCAACCGGAAGCCCTTGGAACAGATATAATATGCAGGGACGTACTGTCATTTTAATTGCGTTTGAGGCTAGTCCAAGTGAGATATAGTGGAGCCCATTGTTTAAAATCTACTTTCAATCGCCATAACAGTGCAGGGTAATTTGCTTTATATGGATCTGCCACTTTGGGTGTAAGCTTTATTCCTAGATAGGTAATTTCTTTCTTAACCCATTGGAAGGGAGAAGTTGCGGCAATCTTCGACATATCCATCTGTGGGACCGTTAAGTTCATCAGGAAAGACTTTTGAAGATTAACCCGGAAGCCTGCCACACTTTCAGAGACGAAGTTCAGATTGAAGAGCCAGGAGAGATGTGCGAGGAGAAGTAATGACCAATAAGACATTGTCTGCAAATAGAGATATTTTGTGTTCTACAGAACTGAACTGGAGCCCTTGAATAGCAGGATTAGCTCTTATCTTCGCTGCTAGGGGTTCGATGCTGAGAGCAAAAAGTAAGGGTGAAAGGGGGCACCCCTGTCGCCTCCCCCTAGTTAGCTCAAAAGGATCTGAGGCTGTGTCATTGATCAAGACCCGAGCCTGACAATGAGAATAATTGGCCTGTATCATGGATATAAAAACATTCACCAAACCCAAAGCGGTGCAGGGTGTTCATCAAGAATGACCAGTCCATGCGGTCAAAGGCTTCCTTGGCGTCAAGCGCCACCAAGATGGCCGGGATACATTTCTTTGTTGCTTTATCCATCAGATGGATATCTGCCGTAGATTGTCATGGGTCTGACGGCCCTTGATAAATCCTGACTGGTCAGGATGAATCAGTTCAGGTAGAACGTCCTCGAGTCTATTAGCTAGAATTTTGGTATATAATTTGATATTAGGGTGATTGGCCTATAAGATGCACAATGTTTAGGGGTTTTCCCTGATTTAGGAATGACCGTAATTAAGGCGTCGCTCATTGTTGAGGGCACAGCTTGGGAGCTGGCTATATAATTAAAGAGGTCAGTCAAGTATGGGATAAGGTCTGAACTAAAACTCTTATATAAAAAAAAAGAGCATTAAATCCATCTGGGCCAGGTGTTTTATCGGGCTTGAGTGAGTCGCTCGCATTCTGCAACTCCTCTCTCGTAATGGATTATTCAAGCTATCCTGCATCTCCTTGAGTAGTCACGGAATGTTGACTGAATTGAAGAAGTGATTGTTCTCCTGAATTTAAGGAATCAGAGGTGTAATGATGCTGCTAATATTATTGGAAAAGTTCTGCTTTCTCTTCCTCTGATTGGTACACAGTCTCTCTCTCGTCCTGTATCGGACCTATATAGGCCTTTTCCTGTTTAATTCTTAACTGGTGCACCAAATGAGCCTCTTTTGTTACTCCGTTTGTAGGTAGTCTTCCTCAGGCGTAGGAGGGTGATCTCAGCTCTATTAGCATATATAGCCTGAATCTTCCCCTTCAAGGCCGTCATTTTCCTCTGGAGGACAAGAGTGGGATTGGCCTTTTCCGCTAGAAGCAGTTCCTGCTCTAATGCCGGTCTCTCCTTGACATCTTATTGATGTAAGGTAGACATCAGAGAAATACACTTGCCCCGGATAGTCGCTTAAATGCTTCCCATGTGGTGGAGTATGAGGTATCACTGGGATTGTTTAATTGAAAGAATTTGATTGTTTTCTGAATTTCATCACTAAAGATACGGTCTTGTGTGAGTACATTAGGGAAGTACCACCTGCGATACCCAGATTGTGGCTTAGGCCAAGAGAATATAACCTCAAATGGAGCGCGATCTGATACAGTGATTGGATGCATCACTGCCAATGTAATGGCATGATATAGCTGTTGACTGAGAAAAGTATGGTCAATCCTAGAGTATGTTCTATGGGGGTGGGAGAAAAAGGTGCAGTCGTGTGGAAAAGTAAACCCAACTGGTGGATGGCAGATCTGGCTGCTTTGGTAAAGACGCCGATCTGGGATCTGTGTGAGTGGGTGGTATCTACGTCTGGGTCCCAAATCGTATTAAAATCTCCCAGTACTATTATATCTCCTTCTGCAAAACCGCCAAGCATAGAGAGGATGACCAAAAGAAAGTCCGATTGCCCGACTTTAGGGGCATATATTGTAGATATAGTATACAGTCAGCCATTGATTAGCCCTTTAACCATTAAGATCCTCCTCTCCTCATCTGTCTTGCTGCCCAAAGTATAAAATTTAACTGAGGAGTGAAATATTGTTGCCACCCCTTTGTTTGGAGACAGCTGAGGATCTATAGATAAGTGGGTATGATTTGTGATATAGTATCTTCTCTTCACTCCGCTTAATATGTGTTTCTTGAAGGGCTACTACATCATAATGATGATCCCTGAGGTACTTCGACAGCTGGTGTCGCTTATTGGGAGAGTTCACATCTCTAATATTCCACGTCAAGGTGTTTAACGCCGTATTAGGAGTTTAAAGTTGAACATGTTGATAGAAGCTGCTCTATAACTGGTACATAAGGATTCAATGAGACTCGTAATCACTCTCCGCCCTTCCCCCACCCCCTCCATATCCTCAACCCATCCCACCCATCGCTAACCGCACCTCTCCATGCTCGCAAAACCAACCAACTAAAAGAACAAAATATAAAGTATGAACATTGTGACGAACTAGTGGTATTATCTATTGTACAATTTAATGGGTATTGGGCGCAAACCCGCTCCAGTACCCCGCAAACCGCACCCAACTATCATAGTTCTAACATGAACTGCATCATGACATATATGGCTGAGAACTTTGCCGTCAAAGTTGAGACCCTTAAATATTGCATGCATCTCGGAAACCCCTGGGTACAGGGACCCCTCGTAGAGGGTCTGCTCTTCCCCACTACCGTAAGGAACAATGGTTCACAGGCATACCCAGAATTCAGTAGGGAAGCTGTTATCCCCAGAGTGATTTGTAAAGTGGGGAATTGCGACAAATTAACATATAGCCACAGAGGAAGGAAGAATGGAGCACCCTCCCTCTCATTTCTTATTAGTTTTCCCCCAGTCCTCTGTGAGAGCCATGTTCTGGAGGAGCGTTTGGCCTCAGCTGACCCTGGGGGATCCTCTTCAGGAACATCAGTCCTCATCAACACTACTTCATTTATGCCCAGCTTCGAAACAGCCCCGCCATACTCTGTGAAGTAGCGGTGTTTGTTGTTGAGCTCGAAGGCAATACCGAAAGGGTAGGTCCATCTGTATTTAATGAGGTGGTCTTTCAGTGCTGCAGTGACTGGTCTGAATCGTAATCTACGGGCCGGGGTAGCCGGGGCAATGTCCTGATATAGGGAGCATGTCGCTCCTTGAAAGGTTATATTGTAACATTTCCGGGCTGACTGAAGAATCAACTCTTTGATTTTAAACGAGCCCAACCTGGCTAAGACATCTCCCTTCACTCACAGTCTGTGGTCTCACTCTATACACCCATTCGATCTGTACTTCCAGGTGGTCATCGCCCAAGATGTTAAAAAAGAGGCCAACCATGAAAGCTGCGAGATCAGGGCCCTCACTTCCTTCCGCCAGGCCCGCACTATTATATTGTCTCGCCTGGAGCGATTCTCTAAATCTTCACCCTTAAGTAGGGCGGCCTGTAGCTCAGAGTGGAGGAGTTCCGTCATCCCCTCCATCTCCGTTATCCGCTGCTTCATTTCTTGAAGTTTCACCTCCAAGTCTAGAGCCAGGGTCCCAACTGAATCTACATCGGCCTGAAGGGAGACCAGACGAGAATTACCCTCCGTCCGCTTTTAAGGAGTCGAACGAGGGTTTAATATCTACTCTGAGTTCCTCTTGTATCTCTTTTTTGCAAAATTCTTGTAGAGAAGAGAGAAGGGTGTCCTTCGTTGGTACCATATTGTTTATTGAGGAGGGGCTGTGGCGCCCTGAGCTGACTTCTGCTGGGGCAAAATAACTCAACACTCTGTTAGCATGGACCTTTCTACGCCACATAGAGACACGTAGGGAGTAAAGAGCCAAGCAGACCCAGAGAGAACAATGGCCCCAGGTAGGCTTGAACAAAGTTCAGGTCTGAGGCAGATCACTGGAAGAGGTCTTAACTTTCGGGCCCTCTCAGCAGAATTGTCCATCCATTCACGCCGGGGACAACAAGCGACTGGGTCAATCAACCCCTGCAACGCGCTCTCAAAGAAATGTCTCAGGAGGTACAGGAAGCACCACTAGCTTCCACCCCGAAGTGCTCCTCACCAAGGCTTACATAACATGCAGCATGGGGCAATAGCTTTTAGTGAAGGTTCATCAACAGTCCGCACCAAGCACTTGTTAGGGGAAAAGTAAGGGTGTCACACCTTTTCTCACTGTTTGCCGTGCAGAGCTCGATAGTACCAACAGTATTCATAGGCTTGACTTGAGTGCAGTCGTCATTTTCGAGTCAGGCACCCGGTATTGCATAACGTTCGCACCTGTGCCGGCTGCATAGCCCCCCCCCCGCTAAGGGAGATACTCGTCTCTTATGTGTGCGCTGCGATCAGGCAGCCAATCCGATCCCTTGCTGCCCGCTCGGCTCCTCATCACAATTGCGCCTCCGCCATCTTACTGCGTCTCCCTGGAGCCGACCACACACAGGCACCGTCATTCACAGCAACGGCTCCAAACAGAGGAGATTCTCTCCGTGCTGGTGGATCACAGAGCGGGGGTATTCAGGTTGTGGACGCTGCAAGGTAAGGCTGGTGCCCCGGGTGACGGCAGCAGAGGCTAGGTCCGAGCCCTCGCGCCCGCCATATTGTTTCTGCCGTCCCGGTCTCCACTCACTGGGCACACAGGTTTCTCCCTCCCGAGCCTCGGGAGCTACACTATTAGGGTGCCATCAGGATTCGCCGCCTCAGCCCGATTTGATGATAGCTGTTTATATGGTGGATGCCATCTGTTTATGGGCGCTCTGCGGGGTAAAGGGGGAGCCCCTGTGGATTAAATCCACCCGGCCGTGATGGTTGGCCACGCCCCCTCCCACCCCCACTTTTTCTGCGGTACTGATTTTTTTTGACTGATGTGCATGCTAACCAGGCCACAGTGCCAGTGCTTTTTCCCTAAAAACAAGGTAAAATGGTTTAATTGTATTACAATTGGCACACACTTTAGCACCCCTTAAAGTCCCTAGTACCGAAGGCATGCGTACTAAAGAGGGTCCCTAAGGGCTACAGCATGTATTATGCCACCCGAAGGGACCCCCATACAAATTGCATGCAGACTGCCATTGCAGGCTGCGTGACATGGTGCAAATAATGTGCAAAAACACGACATGGCATACTCACTGTGTGCCATGCCAAACTCACCATTTTTTTAGTTTTTTTTTTAGTTTTATATAGCGCGAACTCAACCCAAAGGTATCGGAGCGCTTTACATAAGCACCAGTTCTGTTTCAGACGAACACATCAATTTTGCTAGGCACGGGGAGATTGAGTGATTTGCCCAGAATCACAGGATGTGGAGCGTCCCTGCCGAGACTCGAACCCGGTTCCCCAGCTTCGAGGTCGACCGCTCTAGCAGCATCCTCTCCTATATAATATATGTAAGTCACCCCTACAGCAGGCCTTGTAGCCCTAAGGCAGGGTGCATTATATTCTACGTAAGGACATATCTGCATGAGCAGATAAGCCCCTGTGATGTCTAGCTCTATTACTAGATGTTGCAAGTAAACAGTGAAGCCATCTTAAGGTATGTACTGGGCACCTGTCGTCACGAGTTACCCAGCTCCATAATAGCTTCCCTAAAATCTATGGTATTTGGTATCAAACACCTTGTTTTAATAAATCCATACTGATCCCAGTATTGGATTTATTATGACAGGCACCCAGAAGGCCCTAAGAGGGCCCCCCTGAACTCTACTAGTGTGTTGGCTGACTGGTCTTGTCCAGTCTGCCACCACACATGAGTTTCTGATCCCCTGTAGGTGAGAGCCAGTGCTCTGAGGTCAGGAAATAATGCCTGCTCCGAAGAAGGTGTTACCACCTCCTCCAGCAGGATGGCTAGTGAATCTGCATACCAAGGCTTCGGCCACCTTTGATATGCGACTCTGGCTTCCTCCAGACTGGGAGAATGCCATCCCCTGCCCTGAGGCCCATTTGGCACCAGGACAGGCGGGAAACTGGTGGTCATATAGGGGGTGTAGTGTCCCCATGGGTAAGTAGCTCATTGGCTACTACCCTGCACTCCCTTAACGCCCCTAAATTTAGTATTTAGGTGGACCTCTGACACTAGGAACTCAGATTCGTCTGCCTGAAAGAAGGGGGACAAAGAAGAGACAAATATGTGAGAACTGTGGACCAGCACTGAACTTGGCACAAACCTTGCCTGGCTGCTGCTCTCCCAACAATCACCGAGATCGACTTGTCCAGAAGTGGAATAACCTCCCCAAACCCTTTGTGGCCTGCCCAGCACTTCATTTACCCAGCAACATCGTCCTTAGAATGGAGAAGCCACTTCCCTGCTCCAGCAGGCATCGACCGCATCTGCCCGGTACAGCGTTCTGTCGACTCCTGGGCCCACTGAGGGAGCAGTACACCAGAAGGGCTTTGTGACTCCCAGAGGTCAGCTTCAGCTCCCCAGCGAGTTCTGAGCCGCTAGACCCTCCAGGAGACCCCCCACCCGCACCAATACCCGAGGTACTGTAGCCAGTTGCAAGCTCCAAGGCTTGTTTGTGTTCAGTCGGAACACCACAGCTGCCAAAACTTACCTGCATGTCGAGGGACTTCGAGAGAGGGCAGCTCCACACTGAGAGTGGCCCTGCTGTGTTTCTTTTCCCTCTTCTGCAGGTGCACCAAGAACCGTGAGAGCCTCTAACTCACTGACCGCCAAACACACCTCTGCATCCGAGCCCACCAGCCCAGGCTCAAGTAAACAGACGGTGTATCTGTAGTCCAGAGACCCTCAAGTGCTGAGCCCCCCACTTGGGTTTTGCCAGACTGTTCCCCAGTCCCCACTTGCAGCCTTTTTCCTACAGGTACTTTTCCCATTGACTTTAGCGTGTAGAGTTTAAGGCTACGACCACATACATCACCTCTGCACCAGGACACCCCAGGGCAGGTAAACTTGAACTGTTGGTGCCTTCTTAAACCTTGGCCTCTACTTACCTTAAGTCCAGAAGAACATTCCTAGAATTAGTCTCTATGTGTATCTATGCAGAAAAAGTTTCTCCCATAGTATAACATTATCACGGTCGAGGCTCGTGCCTCAAATCTGACATCTGTTATTTTCTACTGTTATTACTGTAAAAATTGAAAACTTCTAAAGCACTTACCTGATTCTGATCATCTTGGTGTCCAAAATTATTTTAAAATCTGTTTTTTTTCTAAATTGGTTTTCAGTTTCTTCTTGAGTGTGTGTCTCATTTATTGACTGTGTGTACAACAAATGTTTAACACTACCCTCTGATAAGTCTAAACTGCTCACCCACACTACCACAAAGAGACCATTTTGGATTATTAATTTAAGCCTTGTAAACCAATAAGGGTCGTCTGGACTTTCTACATAGTAAACCTCTTTTGGTGCACTATATAAAAAGCCACCTTCCTACACTTCCTCCCCTCCTTTAGCAATCAGTCTGTCTGGATCTTGATGGACAATACAACCGTGATGTTTTACTTCAACAAACAAGGTGAAGTAGGGTCACATTTCCTCTACAGCGATGGTCTGCAACTCTTGTCCTGAGCTCAGGACAATCAAATCTGCTTGGTAGCAGATCACCACCAGAGTGCTCAACATGCGAGCAGACCGTCTCAGCTGGCATTAACTTGCCGACCAGAACTGGCGACTTCATCCGGATGTAGTCCACAACATTTTCCAGCTGTTGGGGGCGCCTCAGAAAGAACTCTTCCCCACTCACGAGAATGCTCACTGTCCAAAATTCTGTGCCGTCCTTTATCCAGTGCAGGGAGCATTAGGGGATGTTTTGCGTGCGATCTAACTGTCTGCTTCATTATGTGTTTCCTCCCATACACTTGATTCCTTGCATTTTAATTAAGATACTTCTCGAGTGGGCTCAAATAATTCTAATTGCACCGGACTAGCCATGAAGGGTGTGGTATAAAGACTTCATTCACCGCTCACTGTGCTCTCGGCTAAGTCTCCCTCCCAGGTTAGACCTCCTCTCACAGTGTAGGGACAGGTTCTATACCTCGGCCTACAGAGCCTCCAACTACATATCTGGAGATTGAGAGGGCCACCTGAGGTTTATTTCTTTCCCTGCTGCAGTGGTGGGCATTATTTGATATTGTACAAGATAGGGCTCCAAAACTATTTATTTTGGAGGATGGGCCATATTTGTTAAATGGTGTGCAGATGAATCCATAGATCCTCTTTAGGCTCACCTGTCTGACATTCCTTGTTTTGCCTATGCTCAGGCTCAGCGGGACTACACTGTTTCTACTGCTAAAGGTTATTTTTAACCTTTATTGGGTTTTCTATGTTTGCCTGATCAATCATCTCTATTTTAAATCTCCCATTGTTCTGTGATTCCTAAAAGGACTTACAAATAAGTACCCTCCTACTCCCTTTACTATGCTACCATGGAATCTCAGATTCTTCATTTCCTTATAGGTTCCCCATTTGAACTGTTGCATAGTTGTCCCACACCTTTACTAATGTTTAAGACCATTTTTGTAATCTGTAACGCGTCAGGAAGGTGGGTAAGCAAACTTCAAACATTTAGCATGAAAACTCTCTTCACCTCTTTCCTCCATGAAAAGCTGGTATTACATACCATGGCTGCCTTCCAATCTGAAGTGGTTACCCCTTTTAACTTGAGTCAATCCATTATCCTTGCCACATTCTATCCTCTCCCCCCCCCCCCATTCATCCAAAGAGGAGGAAAGACTTCGCAGTCTTGATCTCAAGAGATCTGTCAGCTTGTACGTGGACAAAACACGTGGGTTCAGACTGTATGATCAATCAGTCAATCATAATTTGTAGAGCATGGCTAATCATCTGTGAGGGTATCCTGGTGTTGAGATCCTGCTGCGGTCAGTCTAAGAGTGTTCAGTATTAATGGGGTTACCCAAAAAGCTACCCGACCTGGGTCAAAGTTACAGTACAATAAGCAAATGGTCGCAATAGCAACAGTTTCAAAAGAGAAGAAATATCCGCATTCACAAGACCAAATTTACATGAACTGCAAAGAATGCAATTTATTATCAAAGTGGTTGGCAATTATAATTCAAAGCATTGATCACATAAGGCAACACAGTTGCTCATACGTCTGGAGATATAATTGTATTTACAGTGCTCTTGGTGTAGGAAAGGGAAGGTAAGTGGGTTCTGGGTTCAAGTGAGTGAGTGAGGGTGGTGGACAGGGAAGAGGTAGCGTGACATATATACATCAATTATACATGGTATGACCTTTCCGGCCTATATCAGGTCAACTGTTCCCATATGTACACATAGCCATGAAGGACATCAAATAATGAGGATTCAGTCGTCGGAGCTTGTGGGGTGGGTATGTATAGTCAACGTTTCGACCCCTGGGGAGCAGGGTGGGTTCAGTCCTCAAGGTGGGGTCTTCATCAGGACAAAACTGATCAGAGCACCTGGAAACAATTGGGACAAAGTGTAAGAGGAGGGACATAGCAAAAAAGTAGTGTGAATGCTTCAAATCAAAAGGTAGTAGATACCTACTCCGGTCAATTAGTAAGTTATGGATTTGTGCCACCCTAAACACATTAGTTTTCCTATTGAGTTAGACGCTCGCGCCCTGATCCTGTGTTCTCTCTGACTATAGGAGCTCTGTTGAGCCTACTTCTTCCGACTGCACAGCCGAGCCCACATGCTGTTGACCTGAGTAGGTATCTACTACCTTTTAATTTGAAGTATTCACACTACTTTTTTGCTATGTCCCTCCTCTTACACTTTGTCCCAATTGTTTCCAGGTGCTCTTATCAGTTGGGGGGGGTCCGTAGCTATCGTAACATAAAGTTCCAATTCTTCTAAGGACACAGAGGCGAGGATTATGCTTAACACGTTCTTCACTTTATTAACTGCAGCCACTTCAACTGTACCAAAGAAAACCACATTTCCCATGAACCCCAGGGAAATTGGTAAACCACAGGCAACATAGTCCACCAGGTTCCATTGTCCAATCAGGTACCAGGGTCCTCAAAATAGTCCTTCGTCTCTGTCCCCAAATCCTCTTTCGTTGCGTGAGTCACACCATTGTCCTTTTCCTACACATCTTGCTTTCCCGTATCCAAACCTGGAACAAAAGAGATGAAATTATCACGAGAACTTTGACCAACCAGGGCAATTAACCAAAACCAAGTTTGCACAAGAACATACCTATTGGCATCATACGATTATAACAGTCAAGAGCAAGAGAGACAAAAAACCTCATTACTTACTAGTCACGGGGAGGGCCTCCCGGATCAGCTAACCGCAGGTGGGATAATCCTCACCTCCTTGTCTTTAATAGAATTGAAACTTTCCGTTACGATAGCTAGGGAATCTTTTATTCTACAGGACCCGGAGGCTCGGATAATGCTTGTTTAAAGGTTACTTACCACCAAATGAGCCATATCCAAAATAGAACCTTTTAAAGATAGTCTGAGGACCAGTCAGCCACGTTCATAATGTCCTCTCTTCTGGCGCCTAGTCTGAAGGCCTTAAAGGCCATGCACCCCCCAGTGGAATGGGCCCCAAAAATCGTGAGATCTATGCTGGCTTCCTGCATGACCCCCACCACCCCCAACGTGCTATAGTGGGAGACGAAATTGCCATGTGAGGCTTCCTGATAGTAATTAGGTGTTGTCTCTCTCCTGGAGGCCTGAAATCCGCCAACATCTCCTCATAGGCCTTAAGGCACTACACCACGCATGACTTAGCAGAGTCTGGGAAGGCTGGGTACTCCATAACCATAGTGTTACATTTTGTATGCCTACTAATTGGAAAAGATACCCCAGTGGGTGAAAACGTCCTTCCCGTAACATTCAAGGCCTTAACATCAGAAACCCTTCTGTCCGATATCAAGCAGAGAAGCATTGCCAGCTTTGCCGAGATCGCCTTCCTCGAGAGAAACCTATTAGATTGCCAGGATAGGAAAATGTTGAGCACCTTGTTAACATCCCAAAGTGTCGAATAACGTGGTTCTGGTGGAGGAGATAATCTGATACCATGCAGCAAACGCCATACAAAAGGATGCTCCCCAACCGGGGAACCCTTAATGGGTACATGCCCTGCCAAAATGGCGGAAAGGAAGGTATTGACAGAGCGATAGGCCAAGCCTTGCTGGGCCAGACTGGCCCAAAAATTCAGGATCTGAACTACATCGGTGCCAATGGGATCACAACCCCGTCGCGCACACACCGACGACCCAATCGCACCCAAGCCGATCTGTATCTTTTATTTGTGCTGTCAGACCAGGCCTTGGACAAGAGGTCTTCAGCTTGAGACGAAAGGCCTGGAGCACCATCTACCCCTGCAATCTTCCACGCCATCAGGTGGAGGGATCTGTCTAGTACCATCTGATGCGGGATTCGCTCCTTATTTAGAAGATCTGAAACCAGGGACGGGGGGGGGGGAGGGTGAGGGGGCAGTATGTGACGGATTGGAAAATCCTGAGAAAGTTCCAGAAGAACTGGAAAGCATACTTGAGACTTCCATATCGGGGTGATCAGGACCACCTCCGCTTGTTGCTGCCTGATCTGGGCCGAAGCTCTCATGATCATTGCAAACGGGGGAAACGCATATGCTCTCTCCTTCCCCTTGTCTTGCAGGAACGCATCTGTAGCAGCCACCAGATGGTCCGGTGTCCCATTGATGAACAGGGCAACTGATGATCCAACCTGGAGGCAAAGAGATCCACAAAAAAAGGACCCCACTGAGTCTGGAGGGTGGCAAAAACCTCTGGATGGAGCTTCCACAGGCTAGAATACCTGAAATGTCTGGACTACCAATCCACCACCTTTTTCTTCTGCCGATAGGGAAGGTACTGAGCCATCACTGAAATCTGATGATCCAGGCAGAACTGCCCAAAATGTGTTGCCTGGTCAGAAAGAACTTTTGAGCGGGTGCCTCCACATGATTACTGTACCTGACGGCCGAGATGTTAAACATTTTCTGCAGAACTGTCTTGTCCCTGGTCCAATACCAGACCGCAAATGAACGCTGGAAACTCCAAACAGTTGATATGCAATGCTTGCTCTTGCAGAGACCACAACCCTCCTTGGCAAAATCTGCACACCGAGCGCCCCAGCCTGACCTGCTGACTTTGGATTCTATAACGATGTCCAGAACTGAGCCAAAATTTGCTCACACGTTCCATGCTTCCATGTGGGAGAGCCACCATCAGATTTCCTCTCCTGCTTCGTCTGACAGGACTGACTGGCGTAGAGGAAGCAAGACCTTTGCGCAAATGTACTGCTTTCAATCTCTGCAGGGCACGATAATAAAATGGTCCCGGAAATATGGCCTTATGTTGAAGACAACAAGAGCCCCACCAGGCGAGCGATCTGTAATAAGGACACCTTCTGCCTGGCCAACGTTCTCTGGAGCTCATGACGAATCTTGGCTATCTTCCAAGAAGGAAGGCTCAAGGTTGCCTCAATGGAGTGTATGGCGAATCCCAAGAAGGTTGCTCTCTGCCAAGGCACTAAAAGGGATTTCTTCTTGTTTATGACAAACCCAATATTTTCCAGCAGATCAGCTGCCAACTGCAATTGCACCGACAACTGCCCGAAGTCCTGTGCCAGGAGGATTATATCATCCAGATACACAATCAGGTGAATCCCCTGAGCTCGCAGATACTCAACGACTTGCTTGAGCACCTTCGTGAAGCACCAAGGGGCATAGGAGAGGCCGAAAGGTAGAGTTGTGAACTGGAACGTTTGCTGGCACCAGAAGAACTGTTGGAACCTTTTGCGAGGAAGGAAAATCGGAATGGCCAAGTACGTGTCCTTTAGGTCCAGACGGACTATCCAGTCTGCAGGACACAGTACATCCCGAAGGAGATGAATGCCCTCTATTTTGAAATGGCGGTAAACCAGCCATTCGTTGAACTAATGTAAGTTTAACACTGGCCTCTGAACCCCGTTGACTTTGTCGACTAAGAACGTATTGCTTATGAAACCCGCGAATGAGGGGAGGTAGGACAAATAGCTTCTTTTTTCAGGAGTAAGGCAACCTCTGCATCCACTAACTCTGCCTCGTGCTGTGAGAACTGAATGGGTCTCGGCAGTGTACCCTGATGAGGGAACCCACAAAACTCTATGTGAAAGCCTTGGACAGTCTGCACGACCCATGCTTCGCTTGTGTTAGCCTCCCAACCATAGAATACATTCGCCAGATGGCCCCCTACTTTTAAGAAAGAAGTGCGAACACTGAAAGGAATTGGTGGGAGCGTCGGCTCCTCTGGAACCTCAGCCTCGAGCACCTACCGTGGGTTGGGTAAAAGTTGCTGTAGCAGTCTTGATCCTGAAACTGCCTGGGCCCTTGCCCTCTGGGAGGATACTGGGAGAAGGACTGGCTGGTCAAGCGGCCCCAAGGAAAACCAGAGAGGAGAAAGTGTTCGTAAACTTCCTGAGCTCCTTGATAAAAGGCTCTCCTAAGAGCCCCCAGTGGGCCACCGCCCCCGGCTTCAGAATCCGCTAGGTCCCCAAGTTTAGGGTCCACCTCTATCAGGAAGGAGCGTCTCCGTTTGGTGGACAGCGCGTAATTGGCATTGCCCATGAATAAGATTGCGCGCTGTGCCCAACTAAAGAGCACTTCCTAGTGATATGAGCGACCCCAATGCTTTGGCATCTTCTGCCATGTCCAGGATCCTGGTCATGGGGCCAAGGGCATCCAGAAGCTTGTCCTGACATGCCCACCAGAACCTATCAATGCCCTTCTTAGGGTCTTAGATGAATTTCGCCAAACATTTGGTCCTCCTGGGATCCAACTCGGGTGTCTGGGCTAGCTTCCCATCCAAGGAAGGGCACGGGCACTCCGCCTTGAGGCGACTCTGTGCTTCTTTCCCCAGCGGGGCTCTTATTTTACTCCTGATGTAGTTCACCACCTTCATTCAAGGGGCCAAATCAGATGATTTGGGGTGGATGATCTTCTCTGGATCAAGCATGTCTGGTTCCTTGTGCGAGGTTCAGAGGCTGGTGGTGTAGGGGAAGGGCGCTACGGTCTGGACGGGTCAGGCTCCTCATCCGTATCGCTGTGGGCATCATCCCCAGGGGGATCAGGCGAAACCGGGTTTGGAGATGCCTTCTGCAGGGGAGCTGCATCATCGGATGCGGGAAGAGACTAGTTTTGGGCCAGGAACGCCTGTCGCAGATGCGCAAAGGTGTCATGCTCCACTCCTGCCTCCGGGGGGGGGGGCGTGTTTGTCCAGGACCGGTTGGTCATCTGAAGGAGGGTCCGGGGCAGGGGGCGCTGGGGTCGCGTTGCTCAGGCCTGGGCGCATTTGTGTGCGATTTGCTACGCCAGGCGCTGCTCCTTGTGGGCCATAACCTCCTCCACCCCTTGTAAATTGATGTATCCACTGCATCATAAAAATCATCATCCAAAGGTAACTGCGCTAGGGGATCCTCGTCCCACTGAATGTCTCCGTGTTCTGACATGCTCACTGGAGTAAGGGGAACAAGCGCAAAGCCCAAATTACTGATGCATGGGGGTTGTGCGTTCAGAACACTACACAAATCCATAGCGCAATGGCAACTTTTGGGCAGCTGGAAGGAAACCACAGATTTTGGTGCTGGGGGGCCAGCTTTTCAAAAGTGGGCAGAGCCTCAATCAAACGGGTCTAGGCTCCCGGGACACCACCCTCCTGGCCAGAGGCGCAACTAGAGCCAAATTTCAGCGGGAGCTAATAAAAATTTCAGGGGGGGGCTAATTCTTCCAGCAATATGCAGAGTGGAGATGCAGGGGCTCTAAGAAAAAACAACAAAGCCTCGTTAACATGTAAATAGTCTTTTAAAGACCTGTTGAGAACTCGGGTTCGGCTGTAATAAGACGGACGCCAGACCAGCCAGCTTACAGCAGCTCAAAAACTGTCTGTGCGTGTGCCCGGGAATGCTGTCATGCTGTCTCATCCCGGGCAGACACACACGCTAGGGTGACCAACCGTCCGTAAATTTCACGGACCGTCCGTTATTTTAGTATGATGTCACAAGGCGTCCGTAATTTGGGGACCCCAAATTACGGACGCCTTACAGGCATCATACTAAAATCGAAATGGGAAATTTCAGTAAGGTATGCTGTTTCCCTGCGAGAGGCCCCATGAGTTTAAAAGATTACACTCGGGGCCTCTCGCTCTTATCTTTTAAACTGAAGAGGCTGCCTGCAGCGGCCCCTCCCGTACCTCGCGCAGACTGTGGAGTGGCCATTGTCATTCTGAGACTGCTGACGATTAGCACTTATAGAATGACAATGGGCCCAATTGTAGTGACAGCATGTGGGGTGCCTTCTCCTGCATCTGACTAGGGCAAGGCATTCTGCTTTTGTCTTGGCGCCATGCTGGAGAAAATAAAAATAAAATAACTAACAGCGTTTTCACTGTACATTTAAAAGTCAGATTTCAACATACAAATAAAAAAATACTATTTAATGTTTTTTGTTACATTAGCACAAATCTTGATTGCAGAAAGGGCCTGATGTCGCTTTGCAAAGCTGTGCGTATACTGAAAAACTGTGGGGCGTTTTGGCAATCGGGCAAACCGACCCTGGAACACAGGGTGTCAAGAATGAAATGCAGGCTGTACAGACCCTCTCTACACTACAGCGAGGGCGTCACTCTCCAGAGCCAGGCAGAGGTATGCGATTCTGGATCCTGACAGGAATTCCAAAATCGCACGTCGCATACCATAAATAACTTACGCTCCCACAGCGCCAACTCGTGGTTGGAAGCCAGCACCGCACTCTCCACAAGCCATCGAATATAGAAGAGCGCAAAAGCGGTCCTGCGACGCGTCAACAATCGCACTACACTGAATCAAATCAATAAGACAAACTGTAAGAAAAAAGACAAAAACTGGACCTATCTGGGCAGGTAGCAGCGAAGAAAGAAGATTTGGGGACAGAGAGGAAGGACTATGTTAAGGATCCTGGCACCTGATTGGACAATGGAACCTGGTGGACTTTGTTGCCTATCGTTTATTTTTTACCAATTTCCCTGAGGTTCATGGGAAATGTGGTTTTCGTTGGTATTGTTGAAGTGGCTGCTGTTAATAAGCGTTAAGCACAATCCGAGCCTTCTGGTCCTGACATAGAATTGATGTAGCATATCCTCTCTACTAAGGAACAGCTCGCAGGGAGGCCAGGATCAGAAGCATGTATGTTTAGGTTGTCCGTTTGAAAGTACATAAGGATTGACCTATCTTGTTTGTGCAGCCATTTCACCAGTGCTGTCAGGATGATCTGAAGTCTTATATGCCATGTGCTACTGAACTAGACAATATGAAGAAGACTTTTCTCTTGCAAGAGATAGTTTGCGCCTTACAAATGTAATAAATCAGTCAATTATGTGCTTCACATGCACTCTACTCCTGAAGTATGAAATTGGCTAGACACTATCTTCCCTAGCCACTGTCTTGCTATCACCCTTATTCCTGAGTGCTTTCTGGTTTACAGTTCTTGAATACAGCAAGTAGCTCGCTGGCAGTTCTAATTGGTGTTATTTGGCATTTGTTTTTAGCACAATCTGACATATGATATGGTTTTGAAGCACTATTCAATAACCGGGCGTGACTTTTCATTCAGTTCCGTGGTTTACAACACAGTGACTGATCCAGTTTCCGAAGATGTGGGAGAATTCAAGTCAATTATGAGGTGTTGCTGTTCAGATCTGCAGACCTGAAAACGAATCAGCCTGTAAAAATCTTACCTATGCAGCATGAGAAAGTGATAAATGCACGAATGAGCATACCAGCAGAATAGTTGCTACAAAATCAGTACATTTATTCAAAATGGTCTACCTACAGATACCTGAATATGATTGTAGTCCGTAAATAGCAACTGAGTCGAATTGGAGTCTCCTACCTCAGCAAGAAGTAAATAAATCGACAACAATGTCCGAATGTTCTTCACTTGCCCATAGTATCTGTGTTTCACAGCAAGTGCCCTAAAGTGCTCTAGGTGTACAAAGAACGGAGATGTGGCCCTGGTTGCTTGCCAGTGTTTGAGACATTTGCAACCATTCCATCCATCTTTTCCGTTTCACTGGCAGAACGGGGTCACAGCTTGTCCAATGAAAATCCTAACTGCTTCACATTCCTGTGTTGTAAATGTTTTATTGCCAATTTACTTTTAGAATGACCGTGGTAATGCAGGTTACAAGTAGTGTTTATATTGGTAGCCTAGTTTGAAATAGATATGCTTTGGCTTTTAAACTATGGCATGGTGAAATTTAACAAAGGTTCGAGCTTAGACAGCTGATGGCGGAGAGTAAATAACTGAGAGCCGAGAAACCCAATAGAGGAGACTTCAGAATTATAGTATCTGATGTGCTAACACCCATGTTGCAAATAGTGGGTGCAAATTGTGCACTGACCTTTTCCAATCTGTGTGCAATTTTGCGATGTCATTTTACAAAGTGTCTAGTCGGTGAACGGCCTACCTATTTGCAACTCATTGTGATTGGCTACAAACACACTTTGCGGTAGAAAACCATTGTGAAATCTTATTGCCGATTATAATTAACAGGGCATTCCTCTTAAGGGTCCCCTCCCAATAACGATTCGCAATAAGTGTCAAAACCTCTTTTGCAATTAGGAAAGGATTTTCTAAATCTGAAAAGGGTTTAGTACATTTGAAAATACCATTTTGCACTTGCAAACCACGTGATAGTGTGAATTGCAAGGTTTGCTACTGCAAAATACTTTGCACATTTGGTCCATGGGTCTTTAAAAGGAAAATGTTCTACAGAAATGTGTGTATGGTTGTCTGAACAATGCGGACGAGAATGTAGTTCCATGCTTCACAATCCTTTCTTTTCTGAACAGGCTGAATCGGTAACTTTCACCATTGTGCAACCACCTCGCCATGGTACGATAGAGCGCACGAGCAATGGGCAGCGCTATCTTCAGACTACCACTTTCACAATGGATGACATCTACCTAAACCGGATCAGCTACAGCCATGATGGAAGCAACTCCTTGAAAGATCGCTTCACTTTCACAGTTTCTGATGGATCCAACCCATTTTTCATTGTGGATGATGAGGGAAAGGAGGTAGGTCAATGAAGATTGCAGTGTGGTGTCTATTTTTCAAGTAGAACATTTGGAAATATTTCCCTTTGCATCTTTCCACTCTAGTATTATAAATTTTGATCTGGACCAGACTTGGCTGTTGCAGGTAATGAAGAGCTAGACTTGGTGGAGGCAGGGGGTGTAGGGGTTTAAAGGAGCTGTAACTTTCCACTTTTTGTTCTATGTTTTTATGTCTGTGTCCTGTGTCGTTATTAATCGCTGCAGGAAGCTGGCTTTTTATGTGGTATTGCCAATGTAAGGGCACACCATGCAAAAATTAGACGACCCTTATTGGTTTACAAGGCTTAAATGAATAATCCCAAGTGCTGTATTTGTGGTAGTGTGGTCGAACAGCTTAAGGCTTATCACAGGGTAGTGTTAAGCATTTATTGTAAATGCAGAGTCAATAAATGAGACTCAAACTCAAGAAAAACTCCAGACCCATTTAGAAAAATAATACAGATTTTTATAGAATTTTAGACACCAAGATAATTAGAATGAAGTAAGTACTTTCGTAGTTGTACATTTTTGTAGCATTAGAAAAATACATTCAAATAATGGTTTTGAGGTATGAGCCTCGAATGTGGTAGTGTTATCCTCTGGGGGAAACATTTACTGCATAGAAATGCTTGCAAACGGTTTACAGGGTTCTTCTCCTGGACCTAAGGTGCTTAGGGGCCAAGTTCCAAGAAATCACTAGCAGTTTGATTTTACCTGCCCTGGTGAGTCCGGATGCAGAGGTGCTGGTCGCATTGGTAGCCTCGAGTGCAACGCGGTAAAGTCAGTGGAGAAGTACCTGCAAAAAGAAGGGCTGCAAGTTGG
Organism: Calotriton arnoldi; assembly: GCA_963921515.1. NCBI lineage: Eukaryota > Metazoa > Chordata > Amphibia > Caudata > Salamandridae > Calotriton > Calotriton arnoldi. Next base: position 3,959,458 of record CAWUFW010000115.1, read on the forward strand.
CACTGGAGGACCAGTACGGCAGAACCCGAAAGGGGGGCTTGGCTCTTGAGGGTCGCTGGAGCACGAAGACCGTCTGTTTACGTGGACCCGGGCTGTCAGACTCTGGTGCAGAGGTGTTCTGTCCAGTGGGTCGCTCGAGTCAGAGGCTCCCACTTTGTTTTGGAGAGGGAGAGAAAAAAAATCTGCAGGGTCACTCTCGGGGATGACCTTGGAGATCTTGACGTCCCTCGTCTGCAGCTCAGTGTTAATGTTAATGTTATGGGTATTTGTATAGCGCTAACTGTTACCCGAAGGTGTCTTGGCGCTGTATGAAGTCCTACAGAGGATTGGATGTCAAAGGAGAAATAGCAGGATCAGTTTGAAAACAACCATGTTTTCAGCGCCTTCCTAAAGGCCAAGAGATTAGTCATGCTTCGCAGAGATAGTGGCAGAGCATTCCATGATCTGGCCGCATTTTCTATGAAGCCTCTTCCACCCCAGGAGGCCTTTTTTACCCTCGGGACAGTTGTGAGTCTTGCCTCAGAAGACCGCAATGTTCTTTGAGGTGTATACCAGCGAAAACGCTGTTTTAAAAATGCTGGTCCGGTTCCCTGAAGAGCTTTAAAAACCAGACAGAGAGACTTAAATTGAATGCGCTTCCTAACTGGCAACCAGTGAAGTGTTTTGATTTTGGCTGAGATTGAGTCGAACTTTGGAGTGCCTGTAAGGAGTCTTGCTGCAGCATTCTGCAGAATCTGAAGTTTATTTAAAGACCCTTCCTGGATTTTAAGATATAGACTATTGCAATAGTCTAATCTGGACATTATTAATGCAGTGACGACTGTTTGTTGCGCATCTTTGGGTAGTAGTGGCATGATTTTTTTGCATGATCTGAGGATGTATGCAGTAGATGAGGCCAATGTGTTCACCTGGTCTCTGAAACTCAGTTTGTCGTCTATCCATATTCCCAAGTTCTTCACTTTCCTTATCGGCGTGGGGAGCGGACCTGACGCCTTGGGCCAACAATCGGGGGTCCAGAAGTTGGGGTTGTTGGCGTTGGTGGTGTCTGGGCTGGACACACAATAAGCTTTGTTGTTTGAAAGGGCTCCTTTATCCTGGGTATGTGTGCAAGGAGGCTCAGGGAGGGCTCATCGTCTCGAGACTTGGCGAAGCAATGGGGCTGACCTCCTGGACTCTTGATCTCTTCCTGGCGAGTTGCTCCCTCGGTGGACCTCATGGTCAGCAAAACAGTGGAGCAGGCAGATGCGACCTTCAAATGGCTCCTTCATCTTAAGGGAGATGCTGCTTGATTGGCAAAGTACTGGACCGTCCTCCAAGGGTTTGTGGAGGCTGTTCAGCAGCAGGACGAGACGTTTATTGCAATTATCGGGAGAGTAGTAGCCAGGCAGGGTTTGGTGCCAATTTCAGTGCTGGTCCACCGTTCTTGCGTTGGCTTTTTTGTCCTCCTCCTTTTCCCAGGTAGACTAATCTCAATTCCATGTGTCAGGAAGCCGCCTAAATACTGAATTTAGGGGCATTGAGGGGAGTATACGGTAGTAGCCAATGGGCTACTGGCCCCTGTGGTGACTACACCCCCTATATGACCACTTCCTGGGGCAGTGAGTATAAACCTGACCCAGAGCTGCTAGTTTAACCAAAAACAAGATGGTGAAACCCTTCCTCGAGTGTCCACTTCAGGTGGTCCACTTTAGGGGTGTGCCTAACCTGATTATGCGACGCCTCCAGCTAATTTTCTTGCCTGCTATGGTGCCAAATGGGCTCCAGGGTGTGGCATTCTCCAAGTCTGGAGGAAGCTTGGGTCGCATATTAAAGTCTGCAGAGGCTTTGAAGTGTTAAAGCTGAATTTATCTGAAAGGAAACAAACCGTCAGTACGCAGTCATGGTGATTCAAAGCAGCAAAATGTATTTGCTCAAGCCCCGGGACGGAAACAGAGTGTATTCTGCAAAATGTTTCAGCTTGCTTGAGTTGTGCCGTGTCTTTTATACCCTTCCACACCCATTGGATTACATTGAAAACACCAACTCATTCGACTATGAAAAGCTGCCATGTTTATACTTCTAGCAAAAAGGTAAGTCTGTCAGCACAGTGAATTTATTGTAAAAATATTCGAGGGGCCTATATCGGCCCATGGTCATCTGTACTCTCCGCTTCGAGGTCTTTTGGCTATAGAGTTACATATTTGGAAGAGTTGGTTATAAACATATTCCACCTTCATCAAACAACCAATTCTTCTTCTCCGTGCAAACGTTGGGTCAAGGTCTCAGATGTTGCATGGCTGAGATAAGGCAGCTTTTACGTGCTTGTGCTTCCACACCTGCATTTTATAATTAATTAGCAAGAAAGGTAAGTTTCCGGTTTATATCAAATAAGCATTCTACAAAGACATGAGCGTATTGCAAGAACCATTCTAGAAGCACAATTCAAAATGGAGTTTCTATTGCTATATGTTTGAACAATGTTTCAGCTCTCTATATCCTTTCTCGCTTTCACAGAAGCCTCTGGCCTTGATATGCTAATTCACTAGCCATCCTGCTGGATGAGTTGTGATCCATAACCTGCGGAGAAGACCTTGTTCTTGAACTTTTAGAGCATTGGCTCTCCCAAGCAGGGGATCAGAAACTCGTCTGTTTTGGCAGGCTGGAAGAGTTCAGTCAGCCAGCACACAAAACGACTGGTACTTTTCAGGGGGTACCTATAAGGTACCCTCTGATTGCATGTTATAATAAATCCAACACTGGCATCAGTGTGGATTTAAGACTAGGTGTTTGATACCCAACACCATTGGTTTCAGTGCAGCCATCATGTAGCTGGGTAACTCGTAATGACCAGTGCCCTGTACATGTTCTTAAGATGGCTGTCAGATCACTTGTAATATCTAGGAATGGAACTAGACATCACAGGGGGCTATCTGCTCATGCAGATGGACCCTGACATGTATTACAATGCACCCTGTCTTAGGGCTCTAAAGCCTGCTAAAGGCGTGACTTACTTATAGTATATGCAGTGTACCTTGGAATGGCGCACAGGGAGTGTGCCTTGTCGTGTTTTCAAAATGGTTTGCAGCATTTCACTCATCCTGCGAGGGCAAGCTGCATGCAGTTTGTGTGGGTCCCTTAGGGTGGCATAATACATGCTGCAGCCCTTTATTACCCATGACCTAGGTACCAGGGGTACCATTTACTAGGGACTTACAGTGGAGCTAAAGTCCTTGCTAATTGGGTTACAATTGGAAATTTTGTTTGAAGGGAAAGCGCACTGGCAATGGGGGGCCTGGTTAGCAGGGACCCAGTGCACTTTCAGTCAAAAAGCATCAATACTATGGCAAAAAGTGGGGTTGACCATGTCAAAAAGGGGCACTTTCCTACAGTTGCCTCTGTCAAGTATTATAGCATGTGGCATAGGTGGTTCATGCATTACCTTACCAAACTATTCTGAATTGTAGATCACCATTCCACAGTTTAAGCATTATTACCCTCTGATCATGATTTTTACTGTTGGTAGTTGCACGTCCCTCAAATATGTAACAGAGTGGGGGCGTGACGCGCACGCAGACAAGATGGCCGCACATGCTTAAGCTCCGGTGAGCCTCCGTGAGGCCGTCCGGTTTTGCAGTACACGGAGTCCTGGAAGGGCGGTTCTAACGAGGGATATCGGCAGCGGAAGGTAGCGAGGGCACTCTGGTGAATTTGTGGCGCATTCGGAGCGCTTTTGGTACCTCTTTCAGCAGCATCTGTGTTCTCCTCAGGGTGGCGCCTAAGATCGCGGCGGCGCGAGGAACACGGGCGCATTAACCCTCATAACTTGGAGTTTCCAGGGTACAGTGACTGACAAGTAAGAGCGCGTCGCCTGAATCGCATACCACGCTGCTGCTGGGAGTTAATACATGCTCTGAAGTACTTGAAACTAAAGTCCATTGAAATGAAGTGACTTTTAAACAGCGCTGAGAGGCTATATATGTAAAAGGACAGTGGCTGCGTATGGGGAATGCTGCTTGCCCTGAGGGGATCTCCAGGGGTCAAAAGAGTGCGATTATTTGCAGCGTTGTTTCACCTGTAAATGAAGCGCTGTTTTTTGCTGAGGGGATATGTTTCTCCTGAGGGGCAGCACATCTATTATGGAAGCTCCTTGAATGTGCGCTGAGGTGCGGTGTTGTTCTCTTCACCAGCTATGTGGAGCACTGTTTTATCACAGGATCATCAACAACCCTTTTGTGCTTAAGACCTGACTGGAAGTTCATAGAGTGTACTGCGATGATAACCTTGTCTACCAGTTTTGGAGTGGCAGAAGATTAATACCTACTCCTTAATGAGCTGGTTTTGCTACGGTGATTTGCTGCAGTTGCACCTATTTCCTCTATCACTGTCGCGGGTTGGACACTAGTTTCTCAGTGGCGCATACTTATTTAAGTGCTCTTTAACCACGAGGTAGAGATTGCTATCTGTCTGGACAGTGTCTTTTTGCAGGGCACAGTTTGTGTTTGGTCACTGTTCTTTGTCCTCTGAGAACTTGTTCCGCCATATTCCCAGGTAACGCTCTGGTGGTCTGAAACAGAGTGGTTGGCAGTGCTGTCTTTTCTTTTCATCTATATTTGTCTTTTCCAATGGCAGATAATATGGGCCTTCCTGTTAAGGATAAGGATGCAAAAGGCGCTCTTAAGAGATCTAAACAAACGTCTCCCCTACCAGAGGTAACATCTAAAGACTCTACTACTACTTTAGACACAATACTTCTACGTCTAAATACGGTTCATGATATTGCGCAGAGTACTAAAACAAATACAGATCTACTTCAGGTTGAAGTTGCAGCGATTAGAAGTGACTTCAAAAGCTTGTCATTACGTGTCTCAAATGCAGAATCCCGCATAAGCACAGTTGAGGACACATCTCATCAGCAGACCAGGCAGGTACAGAATTTGGAGCGTTCTATGGCTTCTCTGCGGAGGGACCTTACAGAGCAGGAAGATAGAAATCGTAGGAGCAACCTACGTATTTTTGGTTTACCAGAAGATGCAGAGAAAGGTGCTCCTTCAATGCTTGAGTTTCTGCTGAAATGGATCCCTACGGTTCTCCATATCTCTTTTCAGAAAGACTTTGAAATAGAACGGGCTCATAGAGTTCCCTCTTTTCGCCCTAAGTCCTCGCCGCATCCTAGGCCGATAGTGTTCAAGCCTTTACGACACCAACACTCAGAACTGATTTTGTCTCAGATGAGGAAAATCAGATAGATTACATGGGAAGGCCACAGGATTGCTATATCACAGGATTTTGCTAGAGATACTGTCATCAGGAGAAAAGGCTTTTTAAACCTTCGGCGGAGACTTTTGGACATGAACATTCCCTTTTCCTTCGCTGGTCCCTCACGATTCAGAATAACTGTTAAAGGTCGTTCTCAAATTTTTTACGAACCATCAGAGTTAATAACTTTTTGGGATAATCAATCTGAATCGCGAATGGAATCTGATTCTCCCTCAGTCTCCTCTGGTTCTTGAAGGGATCATTGCCTTTATGGCTGGACTCTGGTATTTTCTGTGCCTATTTTTCCCCTTACAGGTTTTGAGGCTTCTTTTTCCTGTGGGAAACTGGAGGTTCCCTTACTTCACCCACGGTTATGGGCCTCTCAAGTTTATCTTTATCTTTTTTCTTCTTTGAGTATTAACCTTTCCTTGCAGGTTTTTTTTTTTCTCGCTTATAACATTATAACAATGGTTTTTGAAGGAAGGTTGATGTCAAATAAGATTAGGCTCCTCTCTTAGTGTTCTTTATTCAATATAGATTAATTGCCTATTGTAGGTATGGTCCATTAATTCCTTTTCCTTTGCAGGTTTTTAAATGAAGCAGTTATAGTAATTTCTATTTCCTCATTTCATTATGTATTGATAGCTGATGTGACGCTCTTACAGTTATCATTATCTAGCTTCATAGCGTAACTTATTCCATAGGTTTGGCTGAGGATTACTAGGTGGCTGCTTATTTAAACACTAACTGTTTTTTAGGTGATATGTTTATTGTGACAGCTGGGTGCCCTTGTAGAATCCTTTTTTCAGCAGGCGTCAAGAGTGTATCTATTTAACTCTTTCTTAGATATGTATTTTATAGTATGTGTATGACACGTCAAATGTGGCTCGCTATTCAGGTTTTTATCACATGATAATGTTGCGAGTACACTCATTAATTCTTGTTAGTCGTCTTCCCCTTTTTTATCAACCATAAAGAGGTTCACACATACCATGGAATAATTTTTTATTGTAGGAATAATATAGTACATGTTAACTATTTTGTAATTTGGCTGATGTTGCTTTACGCCAACATTGTGTAACTTATGATAATGAATGTTATATTCTACTTATACCCTATCCCCTTTATGGCTAGTGATAACAATGGCCCCTTCTTGATGGGATCATTACTTTTATGGCTGGACTCTAGTATTTTCTGTGCCTATTTTTCCTCTTACAGGTTTTTGGGGCTTCTTTTTTCTGTGGGAAGTTGGAGGTTCCCTTACTTCATCCATGGTTATGGGCCCTTCAAGTTTATCTGTATCTTTTTCTTTTGTATATTAACCTTTCCTTGAAGGTTAACGATATCTTTTTGAAGGAAGGTTGATGTCAAATAAGATTAGGCCCTTCTCTTAGTGTTCTGTATTCAAGATATATTAATTGCCCTTTATAGGTATGTTCCATTAATTCCTTTTCCTTTGCAGGTTTTTTTAAATGAAGCAGTTATAGTAATTTCTATTTCCTCATTACATTATGTATTGACAGCTGGTGGGACGCTCTTACAATTCTCATTATCTAGCTTCATAGCGTAACTTATTTCCTAGGTATAACTGAGGATTACTAGGTGGCTACTTATCTAAACATTAACTGCTTTTTAGGTGATATGTTTATTGTGACAGCTGGATGCCTTGGTAGAATCCTTTTTCCACAGGCATTAGAGTGTATTTATTTAACTATTTCTTAGATATGTATTTTATAATATCTGTATGACACGTAAAATGTGACTTGCTATTCAGGTTTTTATCAAATGGTAATGTTGCGAGTATACTCATTAATTCTTATTAATCGTTTTCCCCTTTTTTCATCAATAATAAGGGTGTTTACTCATATCCTGGATTAGTTTCTTATTGTAGGAATAATATAATACATGTCCGCTAATTCGAAATTTGTCTGATGGTTATTTACACAAACATTGTGTAACCTATAATAAGGAATGGATTATGATATATACTGTTTATATCCTATCCCTTCTATGGCTAATGGTATACAATGGCCTCTTTGGCTGCTACTTCATGTTCCCCCCATATATGGTTCTGGTCTCTTATAGACTTCCCCTGGTGGGGTTACTCTTTTTATTTTTACAGTATGTGTTTTTCTCCTCACTTTTTCTTTCTCTCTTCCATTTTTGTTTCTTTCTTGCTGTACTAAGTTCTTTCTTTCTACGGACTTCAGCCTTACTTGCTTATTTTTATGTGTATAAGTTTTCTTTCCGTGACGTTCATCTTATGCAATATACATTTCTTAGTGTTTTTCATTTACTGACTTTTCTTATCTGTACTGATCTCCCTTATTTATGGCTGGCTTAAATGTTATGTCACTTAATGTGCGTGGTTTGAACCACCCAGTAAAAAGAGCAAAAATGTTGGATTACTGCAAAGGCCTTTCTGCTGATATTGTGTTATTGCAAGAAACTAAGATAGCGTATAAGGAGGCTTTATTCTTGCGTAAGCAGTGGGTTTCTGATGTGTCGTGCTCAGAGGCTTTTGGGAAGAGGAACGGGGTGGTGACTCTTATTTCTAAAAATTCGGGGCTGTCCATTGTCTCGGCTGAACATGATCTTGAAGGTAGGTGGCTGCTTACGCAATTGTCTAATGGGTCCTCTGCTCTCTATATTATGAATATATATGCTCCCAATAGTGATGATCCTTCTTTCTGGCGAACAATAACCAAGAAGCTTTCCGAAATACCTATTAGTGACAAAGTGGTTGTCGGGGAGATTTCAATCTGCCAATGGATCCTATCTTAGATAGATATTCTGCATTCCGATTCCGTCCTCCCAAGGCGCACAAGCAAATGATTAACATGTGTTCTTCCCAACGACTCATTGATGTGTGGAGAATGCACAATCCCACTGGCAGTGACTTTACTTTTTTCTCTTCTCCTCACTCCAGCTTCTCTCGCATTGATTATCTCTTGGTTCAAGCAAATATGTTGAAACATACTACAAATGTAATAATCCACCCTATAGTTGTCTCTGATCATGCCGCAGTCTCTTTCACTCTTCTTAATCTCACAGATAGTCGTGGACCGCGTACTTGGCGTCTCAATACAGAAATCTTACAGGACGACAAAGAGGTTGAGTTGCTTGATGCAGCTATACATAATTTTTTCAGAGAGAATGAATTATCCGTGACATCTCCTGTAGTACTATGGGATGCGTTCATATGTACTCTTAGAGGCAACATTATTCAAACTATGGCACGAAGGAACAGTATTATTAAAAAGAGCTTCTCTTGATCTCAGACAACATTAAACAAAAAGAATCATTGTATAGAGGTTCTAAAGATAAAGCGATACTGCAGGAAATCAAAAATCTTAAATATAAGTATAATTCTATTTTGACCAAGAGGGCACACATTGGGGTACAATTACAAAAATCAAAACGCTTGTTACTAAAAAACCGAGCAGGTAAAGTTCTGGCAGCTACTTTAAAATATCAGGACACTAATGTTCGATCAACTCAGATTACTTGCATCACAGACACGGCGGGAACGCGGAAATTCTTGACTAAAGATATTCTGGAGGTATTTCGTGACTTTTACTCTAATCTATATACCCCTGAACACCAATCTTCTTTAGCGCAGTGCCAACAATTTCTGACTTCTATTCCGACTAGTACCATTGCTGACACGGATATTGCTTCTCTAAGCAAACCGATTGAATCTGAGGAAATTGTTCAAGCCATTAAGGCAACTAAATCAGGGAAAGCGCCAGGACCGGATGGCTTTTCTATAGAGTTTTAAAAATTTTTTAGCTCTTCCCTAGTACCACGTCTGCAACAGGTTTTTGATACCTTTGTTTCCTCTGGGAAGGTTTCGGGCTCGGCAACGGAGGCTACTATAGTGGTTATTCCCAAGGAGGGTAAGGATCATTCGGACCCTAAAAATTTCCGCCCAATTTCTTTGCTAAACATGGAGGCAAACATTTTTGCAAAAATCTTGGCAAAACGATTAGAGTCCCATATTCCCACTCTCATTCATCCCTCCCAGACGGGTTTTGTCAAAGGAAGATTGGCTAGGGATAATATCCGCACTTTCTGCCATATCTTAGAGAAAGCTAAGAGTTCTAGTTCGCCGGCGGCAGCTATTGCGCTTGACGCCGAGAAAGCTTTCGATAAGGTCTCGTGGCCTTTTCTTCAGGCTGTACTTCAATCCCATAACCTGGGGGATGCATTTATTAGTATGGTTATGTCCTTGTATATTCAACCTAAGGCTAATATTAAAATTAATGGAATTACCTCACCCTTCTTTGATCTAGGCCAGGGCACTCGACAAGGTTGTCCATTGTCACCACTGCTCTTTTTACTGTCTATTGACCCGTTACTTCGCCTACTTAACCTTAATCAGGACATTCGGGGTTTCAATTTGGTTCACAGCGCATTAAAACAGCCGCGTATGCGGATGATGTTCTTATCTTTTCTGAAGATATAGAAAGAGCAATTCCTGCTATTTCCACTATTATCAAACAATTTTCTCTGGTCTCAGGATATACTTTAAATAGAGACAAAACCGAAATGTTTCCTCTTAATCGGCTGTGCTTTTCTTCTCAAATGGGAGATGCAGGATTCAAATGGCAGTCTGAACGGCTTAAATACTTGGGAATTTGGTTTTCTGCGAATTTATCGGATACTATCTCTTACAATGAATCTCAGGTATTGGATAAAGTCAAAAAATTATTGGAGGCTTGGTCGCCTAAGTTCATCTCATGGTGGGGACGGCTCCAGTCATTAAAAATGATAACTCCTATTGTCAACTTTGTGTCATCCATGCTCCCTGTGAATCTCTCCTCTTCCTTTTTTCATGAGATAGATGTGATCACTTCTAAATTTCTCTGGAGCGACAAACGTGCTAGGATTGCATATAAACAATTAAGGAAATCTTATGATATGGGTGGTTGTAACTTCCCAGATTGGAGGTTATATCAGTCGGCATTTTTAGCCTCTCAGGGGGCATTGTGGTTTCCTTCTGATAAAAGACACATTCCACCATGGTTATGTATTGAACAACATTTGTGCTCTCCCTTACCCACTTCAGCTTTGATGACTGCGTCTACATTGACTTTTTCTTTCTCTGGACGTATCATAACAGACACGATTTTAGCATTAAAAAAGATTGATAAGAGAGTTTCTTTACACATTCAAAATTCTAGGTGGTCTTCTTTGTGGCACAATCCTAAGATTAAGATTCAGTTGGACGCGGAGACAAAGTCATATTGGGCCAACAAAGGTGTTACATTGATTAAACATCTTTATAATGCTAATAACGATCCTTTGCCTTTCTCCTCGTTGGCCCCAGCTTATTGTCTTAATTCTATTGACCTCTACTCATTTCTTAAAATTAAAGTAGCTTTGTCCAAGAATTCCTTTCATCCAGATTCACATATGGTCTCTCTACTACAGCTTTGGGGTAAGGTAGGACATATGGCCTCTAGGATATATACATTTTTGTTCACTTCTCCACCATCATCCTCTACGGTTACACAGCTCAAATGGATGCAACATTTTGACGCTGATGTAGTCAAACATATTACATCGGATACGTGGAAAACTATTGGGAAACTCTCCCTACGGAACAAAGTTGCTCCTTCTCTGATTCAATCAAAGTTTTTTACTATCAACCTTTTACATTGGACCCCAGCTCGTTTATATACACTCAAACTTAAAGATGATGATCTTTGCTGGAATTGTAGAAGTGCTGCAGGCACTCCTCAACATGAGTGCTCCCTTCTCCATGCGTTCTGGGATCTCATCCATAAACATTTATTATTAATCTTTGATATTCAATTCGAGCTTTCCTTTCCTTTAGTCGTGTTGGGTCCTTGGGCAGCGCCATCTCCACTTCCTTTAGATGAAGTAGACTTTCAACTCTTAGACTTACTAATATCCATAGCTGTTAAAATTATTTTGTCAGAATGGAAATCATTTAATGCCTTATCGTACCATACGTGGTGGGCATGGGTATCATTTCTCCGTGGTGCCCACACTTCGGTAGAGGAGAAACATTATACTCCCTCCATTTCCTCTGGTGTCTGGAGATCGCTTGATAAATATATTCACTTAGCCTCTCAGGGCCTAATCGCTCAGTACCCCTTTTCCACTGATGGTTGATTTTCCCTCTTTATTTTACTAAGGCTGGAGTCCCTTTCTTTCTCTCTCTTTCTTTCTCTCTCTCCTCTTCTCTCTTTCTCTCTCCCTTTCGCTCTCTTGTTTCATCAGTCTCTTTTCCTATTTTCCTTTTGTTGCTTACGTTCTCTTTCTTTATTATTTTCTTTGGTGTGTTCGTCCTTTGCTAGTTAATGTAATACAAATGAATTCACATGAATAGGTTCCTATATTCCTGCTGATTTTAGATTTTGCCCACTATTTATCATATTGCTTATATTTATGTGTTTGTTAAATATTTATTGGTCAAGATGACTTGTATGTATTACATGCTGTAGTACCTTAATTATTTATACTCTCTCTTAAATTAATAAAAATTGTTGAACAAAAAAAAAAAAAAAATATGTAACAGACTAAAGGCTATGAGTGTACATGCCTAATCTTACCCAATACAGCAGCTACACAGGCCCTCTATCCCTGTCTGCTTCATGTTCCTGTTCAGGCACTTACTGACTTTACAGTTCAGGCAAATGACCGTAATTATTAAAAGCGTTATGATTGGCCAAGCAAATCTCCCCATTACCCCCTCATAGGTGGTCCTCATTCATCCCAGTCCTAACGAAGTGAGGCAGCTCCGCCCCCTAGACAGGCTAAACACATGCTAGTCCTATTTCTATTTTAATAGAATTTTAAGGCTCCTCCCTCCCCCATTCCTGTTTTCGTCTTGTCTGAGACAGGTGAGACGCGCTTTCATTTGTTTTCCTTATTACTTATTTCAATTTTATTTGTATGTTAAAGTTATTTTTTTATCTTACCGCTGTCCCCATTTCAGTGGGATTAATGTGCACCGCCCGCAACCGTCCTCTCTCATGTGCAAGGCTGGGACAGGGAGCATGTCAGGTGGACTGTGAGCGGGCTGTTCAGGTGCTTGGAGTTCCGGCAGCACTCTGATCCTGCGGCAGTATCTTTGATTGTATACGCAACCACAGGGAAGGCATTTTTTTAAGCAGCCAAATCTCGTCGGGCCTCAGATTTGGTTGTTTAGAACAGATATGAATTGGAAATGGCCTCAGCACTTCTGACTTCCTGCTTCTCATAGCACTATAATGTAGTCTTGGGACGCGTCACCTGCTCCTGCTGGGGGGAAAAGTGGCACAGAAAAGAAAGCATATGCAGTCCTTGGAGGAGGATGAGGAGTGGGGGATTTGCTACAGATTTCTAAATTTGACCTCCAGTCTATTATTTATCAGGTGGTTGAGGATGCTTTAAATGATCCTCATAACAAGAAGCAGAAGGGGGACATGGATAATGATCAGAATACTTCCCTTTAAAGAAAATATGTCCAGGGGAAACTTTTTTCAGACATGTTGATAAAGATAAGAGAGGTCATCGATTTTGAGCCTAAAACCGTGAATGAGAAAGGGTTTTGCACACAGTATAGGTCTTCCGTGGATTATGATCTCCCTCTGCATGATGTAATAAATAAATAAAGGATTGATAAGCAGAATATTCCACACTTTCTGAACAAAAGGTACCTACTTGAACAATTCCCAAAAGTTAACACTATCTAGACTTCAATGACTTCTGCATCGTCTTTAGCTTCTCAAGACTCTACCCTGGCAGATCCGGTTGACAGAAAGGTTGAGTGAACCTCAAAACATTCATACACTGCATGCAACTCTGGTTTGCGAGCCAGCCCATATGCTGCGTATGCCTCCCAAGTGTTGTTAAAAGACTTTGAAAAGTTGTTTGATTGCCTATAGGAAAAAGGAAAAGAGTGGCGCGTCTCCTATTTTTCCCCAGATGGAGATTCTGGCAAATTTCTTATCGGATGTGTCATCTGACAATCTTTAGGCATTTGTGTCGGCCTCTGGGGTTGCTATGGCTGGGCGCTGAATCCTTTGGATGAAGCCTTGGAAACTGGAAGTTAACCAGAAATAGTTAATCCATAAGCCTCTGTTTTTAGGCCCCAGACTCTTTGGTGAAGATTGTAATGAAATTGGCCAACGGTCAGCCGAAGAGAAAGTTACTCACGCCCTTCCGATTGTTTCAGGGACGGAATTTTTTTTTCACAAACCCCGGATTGAGCCCACACGAGATAGTGATGGGAAGAGCAATGAGACAAGCACATGTTCCCATTAATAAATTGCTGAATATATCTGATGATATGGTTCTGGATTATTGCAAAGGATTGGCTGATGCAGCGCGATATTAGCAAACCGCATTCATACACTAAATACTCACTTGGGCCCATACATTCATACTATGCTAATACTTACGCTGAGGAGTCAGTTGTACTCTTTATCAAAATCCCTGCTACCAATTACTTTTCTGATTGAAGAGTAATGACTTACCAATGAATCCTTTGCTAATTGGGAAGTTTAAAATGAGTGACATTCATTAAAGTACATAATTCCGAAATAATCACTGAGTCAGGAAGTTTAAAATGTTTATCTAAAGATTTAGCAGAGTAAAATACAGAACCACATGGTACTTAATCGCATATCAAGGATGAAGCATAGAATAATAATTATTGATTAATGACGGTCCCTCAGAAAGGAGAAGATAGAGACAGCAGCGCAACTAAAGGTTGCAGATATATTTACCTAAGTGCGAGAACCAAACCCCTTGGCCAAGGAGTTGGAAAAGATAGGACCCAGGAAGGATGAAGAGCAAAGACCTCCTCCAGGTTCAGGACTGGACCGGTGACCTCTCTACAACGACGCCTGCGTCGTTCCCCTCTCTGTTACTCGGCTTCTCCTCGATTCTCCTGTGCCTTCCTTCTAATGGACTCCGCCGCCCCCTCCTCAGGACCTCTCTGGACAGCGGTTCAGTCTGCAATCGATCAGCTTGTCGGTCTGGAGCCTCTGCCTCTCTGTGTGAACGCCTGTTCTGAGCTCCTCTTCTGCCTTCTATGTCTTCTGATCTCTCTGTGTCCCCTGTTCTGATTAATTAGCTAATTCTATATCTGTTATACCCTTCTACGCCCATGTACCTCCCATTAATGTTTCAAAAATATGGGACCACTACTTCTGATTGGACAGGGACAGGGGGTTGATCCTCACACCATATGATTTAGTTCAATTTTCTGAAGACCATTGTTTTAAAATACCGCCCATTAAATTTAATACATTTGCTTTATTTCCCACCCGTCTCACGACAAAGTTTATACATTGTTCATGTACATAGTTGCAAATTTAACAGGAACAACATGGGTACAGCAATGTTGGCCATTAGGTCGTGGCCTTGGACGACGTCCAGGTTGACTTCATCCTTTTCTTTGGCAGCCATGCAAGACGCATGCGCAGAATCATTGTCTCTCGAGTTTCAGTTCAGCAACCCCAGGCCCAAGTTTACGAACTGATAAAAGTCAAAGAAGAAAATATTAAAATCACAAATAATAGGTTTCACTGTATACCCACTCTTTCTATTCTATTCCCATTTACTTATAAATTCTATCCCGCATTAGTAGCGTTAGGAAAACGACAATTTAATAATAACACGAGAGCAAGCTGTAGCATGTGAAAACATCAAGCAGCCATTTTAATGCACACTGCGCAGAAGCAGGAGTTTTCCCACCAAGCAATGAGAGACGTCACACCACGTGATGTGGTTGAGACATGCGTAGTAAGGTTCCCGCGCTTTAGCGGCCATTTTAGAATAAAGACAAGCGTTACTTGTTAGTTAAACACATAGGCAAGCTTCCTTACTATTTATGTAGTGTATGCAAGGGTTAGTACAAACAATACAAGTTTAATAAATTAATACTGTGAGGAGATTGTGTCCAAGCAAGTCTCATTTGTGAGTCCTTGCTCCATCACTCACGCCCTTCCGATTGTTTCAGGGACGGAATCTTTTTTCACAAACCGAATGTTCAGAGGTATCAAGATAATAGTCATCGCTTTTGTGGCCGGGCTCAAGGTCAGGAGCTGCGTTTGATACCAAATCTCGACCACAGAGGCAAGTTGTTCAGGAACCAAGTCAAGTGACTATCTGGAAGTGGGAGCAAGACTTAAATTTTTCCTTCCTCAGTGGATGGGACCAATTATGGATCAGTATGTCCTGTATATTATTTATCCAGGTTATCGGATTCCTTTTGTTTGCCATCCTCCTCTAAATGTCTTCAAGTCTACACCATTATCAAGAATCCCTCTGAAAAGGGATGCAGATCTCAGTGGTGTACAGAAATTGCTTTTGAAGAAGGCAGTGGTGCTAGTTCTGGTGGATCAAGATGGCTGGGCTTTTATTCAATAATCTTTTTTGTATGAAAACCAGACGGTTCTTTTCGTCCCATATTGGATTTGAAAAATCTCAAGAAATTTGTAAAATTGGAACCCTTTTGAATGGAGACTCTTCAGTCAATTATTCCACTGATTCGGAAAGGTGAGTTTTTGGCTACCCTAGATCTGGAAGATTCCAATTTTCCACATCCCAGTCCACACAGACAGAAGTATCTACGGATTGCGGTGGATGAGAGACGGTTTCAGTTTCAGGCCCTTCCATTTGGGCCTTCGACCTCGCCATTGGACTTTTATCAAGGTACTGACTCCTGTAGTGGCAGTTTTACAACTTAAAGATGTCTCTCTCTTTCCCTATCTTGATGACTGGTTAATTTGCACCACTTCTCTCCCAAAGAGTCAAGAAGCAGTGAAGCTGACAATAGACCTTGTGCATTAGTTGAGGTTCAAACTGAATTTGACAAAGACTCATCTCGATCCAGTTCAGTGACGACAATTTATTGGTGCGATTTCCAACACACAGAAAAGAGAGGTGTTTCTCTCTCACAACAGGATCGAGACATTGAAGGCCAACCTTCAGACTTTACTATACCTTCCATTGGCATCAGCCAGGTTCTGGTTGAAAGTACAGGGGCTGCTGGCTTCCGCAACATCAATGGTATCTCGGGCTTGACTCCATCTAAAACCACTGCTGTTTTTTCTATTGAGCCATTGGGATCCAGCCTTGGCCAACTATGACACACAGGTCCCGTTGTCACTGACAATTGTACAGGAATTGAGGTGGTGGCAATACACCCCCAATTTGGAGAAGGGTATTCCTTTTCAAATGACTCCCCCTGTGCTGTTGACAACAGATGCCAATCTGTGGGGGTGGGGAGCAACCCAGGGAGGGCCGGAGGCCAAAGGTCATTGGTCCAAGCTGGACAGGGTCCGTTCATCCAATTGGAAAGAGTTGACTGCGGTGTGGCAGGCAGTATAGTTTTTCAACCCCAGCTGTGGAGTTTGAGCCTGCTAGTCCGAATAGACTATCGAGAAGCAAGTTGATACTTGAATCGCCACAGAGGTACGAAGTGTCTTCATCTGAATGCACTAGCTCAGATGATTTATTCATAGGCAGATACTCATCTCATGGCCATGCAAGCAGTTTATCTTCAAGGGGATCTCAATTACCTTGCAGACCGAATCAGTCACAATCTCCCCTTGTTTGTTCTTGCCCAACTGTGTCAGTGTTTCATCAAATTTGTCGTCCGTTTGGGGACCCCTGGATAGATCTCTTTGCCTCTCCTCCCAATTCACTTCTCCCAGTTTTCGGCACAGAGATGAGTTGCCATCAGGCATGGGCATTAGATGCTCTCTCGGTTCCTTTGCCCTGGGGCCTTTTGTATACATTCCCTCCAGTTCCCCTTCCTTCCGAAGGTGCTGCAGAAGATTTGGGAGGAGAGGGTGGAGGTGATAGTAATTGCTCCCTTCTGGCCAAGACGACAGTAGTTTCCTTTAAACTCCTGTTCATTCCATCTACTCTACAATCCCCACTCTTACCTCTGCATCAAATTCAACAACTAAAACTGACGGCATGGTACTTAAGAGGTTAGCATTACAGAATATGGGTTGTTGTTCTAGCTAGGTAGCTAAAGACCTGCAGCTCTGGGGGGCGTGGTTAGCCTGACTCTAAGATGGCCGCTGCCTAACTGGGCTCCGGCGGTCGCCTAAACTATCCTTCATTATTTTGCAACTTCAGGTCACCTGGTTACAGCAGCAACATCGGAAACTGCAGTGCATGGCTGGTGAAAGTTTGAGAGCTCTGCTATCCTTGGCCGTCGAGTGGCGAGTACCTACGCATATTCGCCCTGACAGAGGCCCGCGGCAGCCATTTTACGTGGCGCTGAGGCTTCGTGGGAGAGCCGGCGATATCCAGCGTTGTGCATCAGAGCTGCGGTCCCTAGCGTGATCCCGGCCGGCTGAGCACACTGCAGGCAGTCCTGAGCAGAATCGTCAGGAGCGATTGGAGGCTCTGAGGGCCTGCTGGTAAAGTGACTGCGCTGCGGGGTGTACGGACCGACTGGCTCGGGTGCACCGAGTCCAGGGCCTAAGTTTCACAGGGTGTCTGCTTCCCCCGCGCGGCCCCGGCCGCAGTGTGAGCGTTCAGCGGTGGCTCAAGACTCTGGACATAGCGGGTCTGTGCGAGACCGTTACTCTCATCGCACCCAGCGGACCAGCAGCAAGCCCAGGCAACACCGGCAGGAGCGGCGGCTTGCTCTGGAGCTTTGCTGACAAGAGTGCAGGTGAGCGGCGGAGCGCGCGATCTGGCTGGCCTGGAGGCGGTGCCCCGCTGGACCCAGGGGTTTGCTGCGACTCGGATTCTTGTTGAGCGGACCTGGCCAGGCGGAGAGCGCATATCGTGGGCCTGGGCCTACAGGGACAGTTTATTGGTGCGCGTCCATCACCTGCATAGACTCCACCACGTGTGGGCCCTGTGAGCGAGCTGTGGTTGAATGCAGTGCCACTGTCGCTCAGATGGGGCCTGGGATAGACCCAGCAGACTGAAGACAAAGTATTTTGCGTGTGAGGCCTTGGAGCTCCTCGTGAGACCATCTGATTTCGCCACTTGTGCCTCTGGAAGCCACTTTGGAGGTACCGGGCCTGGTCAGACAGAGCCGTGCCGCAATAATCTGGTCTCCATCAAGTTAGTTGGAGTGCAACCCTTTCAACAGGGATATATCATACAGGGATCCTCTATCACCGCTACTCTTGGCAACGCTGCAGTGGGGGTTCGCTTGTCCACTCGGGTGGGCTCCCGCTGTGGTTCAGGGGCACACTCTTCCCTGGCTGGCCTGGACGAGTGGTCTGGCCGACTTCACGGACGAGTCTGAGGCACAAATATCTGGCATAAGTGCAGCACCTAAGGGCGAGATGGGTAAAACCGACAAAACTCAATCTAAATTACAGTTCGAACAACGTAAATCAAACAGGCACCGCGATGACGACCGCAACTCAATAGCATCAGAGCCCGCAGTGGATTCTGCGGCGCCAGACGGGGACATTTGGCAGATTCTTGGGGCCATGCAGCGCAGCCTGACGTCTTTCGACGCTAAGATGGACACGCTGGTGTACCGTATGGACAGAATGTCCGAAAGGGTGGATAAACACGCAGAAAGGATTGATATGGCGGAGCGCAGGATATCGGATGCGGAAGATGCCCAGACGGACATGGGGAATGCGCAGAAACAAATGGAGAAACTCATGGCGGCGTTGAAGGACAAGGCTGAAGACATCGAGGCGCGCTCCCGACGAAATAACGTGCGCATTTTGGGCCTAGCTGAATCTACTTCAATCGACTATATGGAAACGTTCGTTGAAAAGCTGCTAGGGCAACTAGTGGGCCGGGAAACCTTTTCAGAAGTCTTTGTCGTCGAGCGGACTCACCGCTCGGTGGGGCCTCGAACCCCCCTCTCCGGCGCCCCTCCTCGACCTCTGATTGCAGTTTGCTCAACTATAGGGACAGGGATGCAGCGTTGAGGCGTGCCAGAGATCTGAAAGTTCTGAAGTATGAAGGTTACGATCTGTCCCTGTTCCCGGACTTTACACCACTTGTTCAGGAGGCACGCAAGAAATTTGGCCCGGCAAAGCGCAAACTCTGGGAGCTACATCTTGACTATGCTATGTTATACCAGGCCTGGCTCCGGGTTAACTTTGATGGCCGACCCAGATCCTACGTAGACCCCAACCTGCTACAACGAGACCTCAAAAAGTACTGTGCAGAAAAGGCAAGCAAATCACCTAGATCACTTTCGTCGGAGGACTCCACCGCTGCAGGGGGTATAGCACTGGAGTGCTCAACAGATTCAGGTCCTTCGGCCTCATAGAGATCTGTCACTTATGTCACCTGCTACTAGAGAAGTGGGTTTCACACCTCACGTAGTAAACCTTAAAGTGTGCACCCATGCTCGCCACTACGCATGGCTGTACCATTATAATGTGAACATTGAACGAGAAGTAAGACTGGTAATCAGTTGACTAGTTGGTAATTATAAGTATGCGGCGGCAACAGACCATCTAGTAACACCGTGCGTCTGGCTGCCATTGCATTTGAGTGTATTACACATGGGGGCATATTGTTGGAGAGTTATTCCAGTTTGGGAAGGTAACTGTCATGGGAGGGGGGAGGGGTGGCTGGGGTTTCGGAGATCGCCACGTCTACCTTTTTTGATGTGGTGTGGGAGGGTCTGGGGGGGGTCTTGTTCTTTTGGTTGGTTTTTTGTCTTTTTGTATGTATCAACAGGTCCCTTGCACAGTGTTAATTCAGGTTACGTTAATTGTTATCAACATTTCGTCAAAAATGAGTAACCCTCTCGATGTCAAAGTCTAACAATCACTGTACCGATATTAGTTTCCTTTCCTGGAATGTTAGAGGTCTAAATGACCAGAGAAAAATACGTAAAGTGGTGGCGTACCTGTACCGCCACAATGTAGATGTGGCCATATTGCAAGAAACGCATCTCTCAGCTACGACTGGATTACTATCCCAAAGACGCATGAAGGGCACATGTGTTTCAGCAGGTTTCTCCTCACACGCTAGGGGGGTGCTTATATGGGTCCGCAGAAATTCGGGTATACAGATTCAAGCTATGGAAGTTGACACAAGTGGCAGGTTTGTTCTGGCAAAATGTCGTAAAGAGCATTTTAATGTCTTATTAGTTGGGGTCTCTGCGCCCAATTATGGAGACCCGAAATTCTATCGCGCACTACACCACAAAATAATGCAACACTCTCACATGCCTATTCTTTGGGGTGGAGACTTCAATTGCATTCAGAACCCTGACCTAGATCGCTCCAGAGGAGCCCCTAGACCTCCTTCGCGTGCTGCAAAAGCTATTGTTGGTATTGGCCAGGCTGAGGGGTTGTGGGATGTCTGGCGTCACCGGTGGGCAGGGAATATTCACATTACTCCGCTGCACATGATATACACACACGAGGATAGATTACTGGTATGCCTCTTGTACCTTGCTTTCCTCCATACGGTCCTACTCACACATGGCCCGCACACTTTCTGACCACTCTCCAGTGCTTTTAAAGATAGGGCTCCCTGATGCACTCCTTCATAAGAGGGTGTGGAGATTCCCACAGTACTCCTTGTTAGACTCTGTGTTCCGTGCCGAAATTGGCACAGCGATTGAGGAGTACTTTCGCACTAACATGGACAGTGTCACGACAATGGGATCTATCTGGGAAGCTTTTAAGCTCTACATTCGAGGTATCACGATCTCTAAGCACGCAGGTGTTCTCAAATCTATCCGCACCCAATTACGTATCACGGAAGGTGCTCTGAAGGAGCTAGAGGGTAGGTTGCAGGTCACTGGCGATCCACAGATACTAACGCAGATCAGGACAAAAATTAGTGAGTACAACAAATTGGCTGAGGACGAAGTCAAGCATTTAGGGAAATACGCAGTCGCCAGGGTATATTCAGAGGACGATGGACCTGGTGCCACCTTGGCTGCGACAGTCAGACCACACAGGGGCGACAGCCATATCACTAGTATTTATGATGGCACTCGGGTAATGGCAGAGAGCACTCCAGCCATTCTAGATGCATTCGCTGACTATTACACAGGACTCTATACCTCTAGAGGAGCATCAACTCCTGACTCCGATGATGAGTACTTAGCCCACCTAACAATGACATGGTTGACGAATAGTGATGGGGAACGACTTATAGGCCCATTGAGACCCACAGAAATCAGTGCGGCGCTGAAGGACATGCCCAATGAAAAAGCTCCCAGAGCTGACGGCTTAACAGTAGCTTTCTACAAGGCATATCAAGATAAACTGATCCCGCATCTGGTGAACTTATTTGAAGAAATGGCCAAAGCGGGAATAATGCCACCTTCCATGAGGGAAGCTACAATAATCGCTATGCTCAAGCCTGGAAAGCCTCCCGAACACTGTTCATCCTACAGACCGCTGTCCTTATTGAACACTGACACGAAGCTTTTTGCTAAAGTTTTGGCAAACAGGCTAGCTCCCCTACTCCCTAGGATGGTAGGACCGGAACAGACCGGATTTGTGCCAGAGCGGTCGCTGTCCAGCAATCTTCGCACTTTATTTGGCACCATAGCGCGCATCAGCCCGCAGGTCCGAGCAGCAGCACTGTTCATAGATATTGAAAAAGCCTTCGATTCGGTAGAGTGGAGGTTTTTATATGCAGTCCTTCGGAGGGTGGGAGTTAGGGACATATTTATACAACTGGTGGCGGTGCTATATGCCCAACCAGTAGCCCAAGTAAGGATCATTGGTGTGTATTCCCGGACAATTGCCATAACCAGAGGTACAAGACAGGGCTGCCCCCTTTCTCCTCTTTTGTATGCCTTGGTAGCGGAGCCTCTCATGTGCGCAATGCGCGAATATCATGCATATCGTGGTATCCGGTCCCTGAACTACAATCTCACTATTTACGCGTACGCAGACGACACGCTACTGTATATAAGGAATCCGGAGCAAAATCTAACCCCGATGCTACAGGAAGTAGAGCATTTTAGTCAACATTCAGGGCTTCATATTAACTGGCATAAGTCTCTTATATTCCCGCTCACACCTTGCACAATTCCAGTGCAGACCACTTATCCACTGGAATGGACCACGGATCAGGTCAGGTACCTGGGCAGTAATATTCACACTGACGCTGAACTTGTGCTCTCTGAAAATTATGGTCGAGCAGTCCACAAACTGACAGAGGTGGTGGAAGCATGGATCAAGCTCCCCCTGTCCATGGTGGGTCGGATTGCACTGACGAAAATGCTGGTGCTTCCTCGTTTTCTATTCCTGTTTGCGAATATACCCATCACTCTACCTCAATCCTTTTTCCATACTTTGCGTGTTTTAATGTCACGGCTGGTGTGGGCAGGCAAACAGCCAAGGGTCAAGTGGGATATCCTAACGAAGCCATATACGGAGGGGGGTCTGAACGCACCTGACATGGAGAGGTACTACAGAGCCGCACAGACACTACATGCACATGTCTGGATACATGGGCCTAGTAACTTACCGCATCATCTTATAGAAGATAACATGATCTCCCCCATCCCACTCCCAAGGATGTTGACCGGGGCGTCATGAACCACCCCGCGCACAATCGACCCAGTAAACTGTACCGGACACCAGTTAACTAGAGTAGCCAGTAAACATCAGTTGAAATTAATATACTCTGCCAAACTTCCACTGCAGTGGTGCGATTGGCTTCCATTGAAGGAGGACGGGGCCATCCTGGCCACGCTGTCCAAACTAGGCATGAAGTTGATGGGAGATATCTTCCAGGAGGGGAAGGTTAAAACATGGGATCAGGTAGCTGCCCTAGAACGGGAAGTCACACCGCTTGATGCCTTTCAGTATTACAGATTTCGCAGCGCTATGCACGAACTGTTGGGCCCAGAACTGCATGAACCAAAAGGTTTACTATCCCTAACTTACTTGCTACAATCTCAAATCCCACAACATGGAATATCCATATTGTACGCTCTCTTCAGGGTCCAGGGTACGCAGGCTAAACTTAAGTTTCAGCTGGAATGGGAGGAGAAGTTGGCAATTGAAATTACCCTAGCACAATGGACATGGTGCTTCAATAAAACCAAATCGATCTCCTTGAATGAGCGACATAGGTTACTTCATTTTAAATATTTACATAGAACCTACTACACCCCAGCGAGGATGTGCAGATATGGCCTGAGGGAGGACAGCAAGTGTATGAGATGCTCCGCTACGGACGCTCATTTCACGCACTTAGCTTGGGAGTGCCCGGGTATACGTACGTTTTGGAGGGAGGTAATCAATGACTTATCCAAAATGCTGGACCATAATATACCAGAATCGCCACTAGTGGCCCTGTTGGGGTTCGATAGACAGATACCCAAGGGCGTGCGCAAGCTGGCGGCCATAGGACTTCTTTTAGCTAAACGTAGAGTCGCTATGAGGTGGATGAGGGGCCCCTTACCTACTGTAGCGGAATGGCACACTGATTTAGCGTATTGCTCTACACAATCCGAAAACTACAACGCATTGATGCAGGTAAAATGCGCACCCAAAGATATATGGGGGCCTTTCAGACAATATCTGTTAGATAAAACAGTCGCAGGAGACTCCCAAGAGGAGCAAGATCGTACTGGAGTGGGATGAGAGGATATGGTCAGGGGGTATGGTACGTGTTTTAATCGCATATATAGCAAAGGTTATAGTATCTACAGCCGTATGTCGTTCTCCTGTGTAAAACAACTGCCCGAGGGAAAGGGAGCTCACAATAATGCAGACTTGTTATGTTATTTGGCATGTTGCAACCCAAAAGCTATGCACTGTAAGGGACTCATGCAGCAGGATATGTAATGTGTGTAACCTGTATTACTGATTGGATTGTCATTATTGGTAAGACCTTTTGTTGTCCCTTTTTTGTTGTATCATTCATGAAAAATGACAAAAGTTTAACAAAACAAAAGAAAAGACCTGCAGCTCTCTCGTAAACCTTCTACACTCTCTTCTTATAAGAAAAGTTGGGGTTCATTTGTTAAGTGTTGTTCTTCGAAAGGGATAGATTCGGTGTTGGGATATCCATTTAAGATCTTGGAATTTATGAGGGTTTGAAACGGAACTTGCCCCTGCTACCTTGGCGGCAATAAGAGCCTTTGTGTTTAGAGGTGAGTTGGTTAAGATTGCTCCATTAGCTGTTCGCCTGCTGAAAAGTTTTTGTTTACAGAGACCAGTTTCACAGGTTCATTTTCCCTCCTGGGATTTGTCTATGGTTCTCAAAGGTCTACACCTTACGCCATTTGAACCTGTTGAACAGGCAGGCATGATGTGGGTTTCAGCCTAGGCAGCATTTTTACTAGACATTACATTGAGTAGGAGGTTTAGGGAACTGGGAGCCCTGGTCATTTCTTTTCCATATTTGCAGGTACTTCCAAATAGGTTGGTTTTGCGATCTGATCGCAAATTCATTTCAAATGTCAATCCAAAATTTCACTTGAAGCAGGAGATTGTGCTTCCTGTGCTGCAGGAGGAAGGTGAACCGGTTCCTTCAATGTTGGATGTAAAAAGGGTGTTGCTTATTCACCTGCAATGCACTAAAGATTTTCTTATATCAAAATCTTTCTTGGGTGCTTTTGGTAGTGGCAATAAGGGCAAAAAAGTTAACGACCGCCACTTTGAGTAGGTGAGCCCAACAAGCTGTTTGTCAACCTTGCCAGTCTCTGGGTGTGGCTCCTGTAGGAATCTGGCTTATTTGTGGTAGTGCCAATGTAAGGGCA
Source organism: Calotriton arnoldi (assembly GCA_963921515.1). NCBI lineage: Eukaryota > Metazoa > Chordata > Amphibia > Caudata > Salamandridae > Calotriton > Calotriton arnoldi. The sequence goes on from CAWUFW010000115.1 coordinate 3,984,356, forward strand.
CACCATGCAAAAAGTCCAGGCAACCCTTATTAGTTTACAGGGCTTGAATTAATAATCCAAGGTGCTTTATTTGTGGTAGTGTGGTCGAGCAGCTTACGTTTATCAGAGGGTACTGTTAAGCATTTGTTATACGCACAGAGTCAATAAATGACACACACTCAAGAAGGCAATACAAGACCAATTTAGAAAAATAATACAGATTTTTATATTATTTTAGACACCAAGATCATCGGAATCAGGCAAGTATTTTGGGAGTGATAGATATTTGTAGAAATAGAAAATACTATTGAATAACGGTTTTGAGGTATGAGCCTCAAATGCGGTAATGTTATCCTATGGGAGAAACAAACACTGCATAGATATACTTGCAAACAAATTTGTAGGATGCCTTCTAGGACTTAAGGTGCTTAGGAGGCAAGGTCCAAGAAACCACCAGCAGTTCGGTTTTACTTGCCCTGGTGTGTCCTGGGGCAGAGATGCTGGTTGCATTGGTAGCCTCGAGCGTTACGCGTTAGTCTATGGAAGAAGTACCTGCAAAAGAAAGGCTGAAAGTGGAGACTTGGGGATAGGTCAGGCAGATCTCAGAGGGGGACTCGGCTCTTGAGGGTCTTTGGAGGTTTATGTGAGCCCGGGCTGTGGAGCTTGGGTGCAGAGGTGTTTTGTCCGGTGGGTCGCTGTAGTAAGTGGCTCTCACTTGGCTTTAGTGACCTGGAGAGGGAGAGAGAACAGGGCAACAGGGCCACTCTAGACAAGGGTCTCGTGGATCCTGAAGTCCCTCAACAGCAGGTTGGTGTTGATGTCTGTGGTGTCCGGACTGGACGCACAATATGCAACGGTAGATACAAGGGCTGCAGTACCCAGGGTGTTGGTGCTGAAGGAAAACTGTTGCTTCTCACAGATCAAAGTATAGATAAATTGCACCTCTGTTCCGCTGGAAGTAGTCATTCTGCAAGCTTCTATGAGGCCCAAAGTGGAAAGCATCTTTGAGCTTGAGGAATCTTGCCTGTAGTTTACAAGGAAACAGCAGGAAAGAACATTTGTAAATGTGTCTGCTTTGCCTTCTATGTCTGGATGTCTTATGTAATTTAAATTTGAGACTCTTATTCTAAAGACTAAGAGTTCAAATCCTTTCATCTCCTTGGTAGTATGTTTGCTCGGTGATCGGTCTTGTTTTAAATGATCCCAGTATTCACCAAAATATGTAAAAGGTGAAATTATTTTTGGGAAAGCATAAGGGGCTTGGAGTGTTCTTTCGGCTCTTTTATGATAAATGTTTAATTTGAGGCAAAGCCAAACCTCTGTTTTCGTAGGGCCAGGATGCACCAGGGATCACTGTACACGTTACAGACAAAGGTATTATGTTAAAATATGGTCATGTTTGATCATATTGTCGGCGTATTTTCATCCGATAAGGCAGTTCTGTTAAGGAGAAAAGAAACCTATTATTCAGGAGAACCGAATCTCCTAGTTTTGGAGAGCTACTTTTTAATGACTTATTTTTGGTTCCCTGCTTGATGGAAAGTATGCATTTTTTTTTAACTAAAGAAGCCATTCCACTCTTCATTTTCGCCGGAGGATTATCTTCATGGGTTAAATAACGGTGCTAGCAACTCTTCTCAATGCATTTCTTCAAGAGATTGGCGTTTGTTCTTTTGATTGTGCATTTTCATCTCAGTGGGCCAGTTGGCATTTAATTTTTCCAGAGTCCATGTGAAGGGTACCTCAGGGTCGCTAATAACAAAACATCGTTATATCTGACCCTGTAGGGAGGTACAGATGCAGGAGCATTGTAAGAGCCTTGTGTTGTAAGATTTATTCTGTTTTTTACGTTAATCCTTACTCCGATGTATCCCCCCCCCACACTTTTCAGATATTTAAAAGGGGGTGAACTGTGTGCAGCTTTTTGAGTGCAAAATGCCAGCTGAAGTTTGGATTTGTTTTTAATGTATTTTGGAATTCAACATTCTCTGAAATTACTGTCGATTGCGCAGTAACGGCCATAAATTACCTGATTTTAAAAAGCAATCGGAAAACTGGTCATTGGACCTCATCTTTTCATTGAAGATATTTTCTTAGTGAAGAGCAAAAAGAAGTTCTGTATGCTTAGCTTTTCAGTTATAAACGTGTCTCTTAAGATTAATAAAACAAAGGGAACTCAAGCTTTGAAAATATGATTCTCTTGTTTTAAAGTATCTTGCTTCAGCACAGGGTTGTTCAGAACAATAAAAAAAAAAAAATACATTATGGCTGGGTCTGATGGTTCAGTAGACTAATTCATCCCTCCTGAAAACTGTTTGTGACCTTGTGGCCTTAGGCTTTGTGAGGAAATGGGCCATTAGTTGTGTGGCCTGCACAAGTAATGGATCCACAGTCACTGGGAACCAAACACCCCATTGTAGGGCTTGATTCTCTGAGTAGCTAAGCTGAGCAGTCTGAGGCCTACTCAAGGGAGGCGGTGTGGGCTAGTAATTGCCATTCACTGGTACGCAATAATAACACTCAATAAATAATTGTCCACTCTGTGCTTTTTTTTTTTTTTAGAAAAGCAAAGGTACATACGTTTATTACACACACACACACACACACAAGTTAATACTATGCAGTAATTTACAAATATACATTTGGCTGGTGAAAATACCTCTGGCAAAATTTCTTTTTGATCTCTAAAGGGTAATTACCCCAAAATTCACAGTATACCTCCCTTCATGTACAATACAGCATATAGCTATCTATGGTGGTGTCAGTTTACATTAGGTCAATGTTGTCACATTTCAAAGCTGGAATCACATGTTGAGGTTATAGTTCATTCTGTCACTGACTCCAGTAGCCATAATCCCTCTGCACTTAAGAATAGTCAAGCATTGCAATCATGTGCCTACACTATCAGTCATAACGTATGACATACCTTCATTATCAATAATAAAGCATATCGTCCTTTTCTGCATGTATTATGAGTAGCCAGGCATTGCAGTAAGGTACTCGCATCATCATTAATACAACATTGCAGCCTCTTAGGAATATGAACTATTGTCAGCATTAACCCTTTAGGAAAGCATTGTTGACATTTGCGAATAAAGCATTACTTAAAATCATGGTGAATAATACTTTATAATAAAGCATTGTCAATCCATCATGCAGGTAACTTTGCAATAAAGCATTTGTAACTATTGTGAATAGCGCTTTGAAATGTAGCATTTTTCAACTTGCACCACGTGTCTGTCTTCTTTGCCAATTTAGGCTACAGAGCCTGCAGCCACCGCCCCGTAGAGGGTGCCACAGAACACCTGCTCCAGTCTAGCTAGTGCTTGCAAACTTAAGCAAAGCTTAGGATGGTCCTCTTGTCCTTGACCACCCTTAACTTAGTCACTACTTTGTGGTTTTCGTTTGGGGGGGGAGCTGCTGCCCTCCTGCAACCTCCATGCTCTCTTGCAATTGTTGATGGTGACGCTGCCATCCTGGTGCCACCACATTTCAGTTTCTGGGCTGCCAAAAAGGCCGTGCAGGGCATTATGGGGCGGTCCTTTGTGGCTCTCACAAATTTCTAATTAGCGGCTCCTGCTGCTTGTTTTTGCTACGCCACGTGGCTTAAGTTCACATTCCTTTTTAGGTTGCCGCCTACCAGACAGCGCAGCTGTCAGGCTACGTGAAAGACATCTTGGGGACTTTCAGAAAGTTGACCTGGGAATGCATTCCGCCCATGGCTTGCTATTGGCTTTGTAACTCATGTTTTCTGCCTTAAAATTTGCTGGCTTTATTTGCTTTAGGCTATGCAACTTGAGTTCATACCTCCCCATGCTAAAGCCGTACTTGCAGTATTCTTCGATAAACTCGTTTTCTGTAATAAACAGGCCTTAAAATCTTGTTCTGATCTCGTCACATTTGCTGGGCATTCAAAGACCGAGGTCAAATGTCAAGCTGAGTTTTTGTGGGAGCCTGGTGTTTATTTTTCTTTAGGCTAACTTCAAAGTGAGAGCGTCTATAGGAAAGAGGAATGCAGCATACTTTCTCCAAGGTGGCCTGCTATGCCATTTTTTTAAATTTTATTTCATACCTAGCCATCTCAAAAGGTATCTCGTTCTTCAGCTGCACAAAACATTTGCACGTTTTTTTCAAAATTCATCTTCTTTGAGTCCATTTAATTTGTGAAACTGCCTATTTAGGAACAATGTACAAAACTGCATTTCAGTCTGTGTCATCCTAACATATGGTGATCTTGGACAATTTACTCTGTTTATGGCCCATTCACTGTCAAGCACAGGATAAGACCTTTGAACAGGAAAGAGCCGGACCGTATGGTAACACAATTTAACAATGCTTGGATTTTCACTTTGATGTGTAAAACATACGCTTGATTTAAGACATCTGTAGCAACTCGTTTTTGGAGAGTTGGATAAGCTTCAAGGCACTTTTTTATGAAAGCTTTTGTGTTTGTTTAGCTACTCAATAATGATGTATTCTATCTGCAAATGTGCCGGTTTCGGAACACACATATTACTGGATATAAACTATTTCCTAATTTGTCCTTGCAGGCACTAGGGTCATGATTTGAGTGGTGCAGCATGTGCAGTGGCACAGGGGCCAAAAGCTCTAGGAAACCCACTGAGCACCGATTATTGCTATTTTATACTACTAATCAAGCAGTCACAAGTATAGTTACCTTGCAGGCACTAGGGTCATGATCTGAATGGTGCAACAGGTGCAGTGGCACAGGGCCCAAACGGTCTAGGAAACCCACTGAACACCGATTATTGCTATATTTTACCACTAAACAAGCAGTCATTAGTGCTTTTTTTTTTTTTTTAACCATTGCACCCAAAGTAACACATAGCTTAAAGCACCACTGCAATAAAAGCTGTAACCTATTGGACTTTTCTGTCTACCTACAGCTTATGTTACATTCAGCGCATTTATATGGCACATTTTCACAGTATTTGTATGGTCCTAAAATGCTTCTGAATCTGGTCTCGCTAACACCTTGGCAAGGGCATTTTCCATTCTATAATATTAGCACTTCAGCCGTTGTAAACACTATATAAATACTTATAACTTACCATATGGCATTTCATACCAAGCATTGGTAAAGTCAAAAGTCTCACCTATGCGAGATCTATTGGCTTTGTCGATGTTTTTTTAGCCATATTGTACAGCAGTGCTTACTTCAGTGCAGCATAACTGGAAATAAAAAAGAAACGTGCTATAATGCAGACAACGCTGACTGTGTCGTACAGCTTTTATTTTTTTTTACATTACTTTCAGCCATTTGCAACATAGCTAAAAAACATCATCAAAGCCAATAAATCTGACATAGGCGAGACCTATTAGCTTTGTCAGTGCTTGTTTTTCTTCTTCTCAAGAGTGCCCGGTCCCACTCTGGCACCCCCTGTGTGCTCCCAATGGTGGGGGCGCAGGGAGCTTGGCAATGCGGCGAGCGCAAGATAAGTGTTTTTTAAACATTTTGTATTTAATATTACCTATTCCGTCGCACTGATCAGCAAGACTTACACGGAGGAAAAACTGTTAAGCGTTTAAACAGCACCAAAACAATTGAAGAAATCGACACAACACTCAAGAAATCCAACGCCAATTTATAAAAATGGACTGTATTTTTATAAGAATTTAAGCACTAACTATGAAAAAGATCCACCGGAGGATTCCGGAGATATACATTTTACAAGCAATTACAAATCAGAGCAATTGCACTCAACCACGAACAAGCCTTGGTAAAGTCAATGAATTGGACACTTAAAAAAGTTTGCGGATCATTAGAAGTACTTTGGGAGACCCACTCCAGCAGGGAGATAGTCAGGGGGAAAAGCAAGGTCCTCAAGAACAGTTACCTACACAAGAGAAGCAGTTCCAGGCACTTTATCTGTGTTGCAATGGATTCCCATGGAGTGGTCCCTATGCAATTGATGAAGGCTGCTGAAGGTGCTCCAAGGATGCTGGGAATGCGAAGCAGTAGACTGGGGTCTTCCTGCAGGGATTCCTCGGTCCACGAAGACGATGAGGGGGCCCTGGTTGCATGGTCAACGTCTCACAAAGTCCTCTCTGGTGTGGCCGAAGTCCAGTTGCCACTGGACTACCAGTCGCCCGTGTTTGCAGTCAAAGGCCAATTCTTCCTGGGCAGATAACTCGCCGTCTGAGGGTCCCAGCAACCCTCCAACAGCACTTCGAGGCTCAGTGAACTCGGGTGCAACTCTGAGTCAGGTCTTGGTCCTTGTTGCTGCACGGAGGGGTGGTAGCAGCTTGAAGACTTTGGGCTACCAACTTGCCCTAGTAGGCGTCTTCAGCCGCTGTGTCCCTGTGCTGCGAACAGGAGGCAGTAAGCTGGCCCTTGGAGTTCTCTTGGCTTGACTGGACTCTGGAGATCGCTTCTCCCTGAGCAGGACACGGCAGGGACCGTCCCTCTCTTCACTAGCCACCAGGTGCAGCAGGTGCAGTCCTTGTAGCCTCTAAGCTGGTCCCTCTGTGCAGCAGGGCAGTCCTCCTACAGCCCTTCTTTCCAGTCGGTTGAGATCTGAGGTGTGGGTGCCCCCTTTATGCGGTTGGTAGCCAATGGCTACCAGGTTCCCTCCCACCTGATGACTACTTCCTGTGTAGTGTGGCATCTGGCTACCCCAGACTGCACCAGTTTGTCCACTCCCAAGTTAGCGAGACCCCTCTCTCGGTGTTCAGAATTCTCTAGCCCACCCCTGGGGTGTGGCTACCTCAGGGCTACATGCCCCTAGGGAAACCGGTTTGGCAACTTGTTTCCCCTTTCTTCTCCCATGCCAGCCTGTCTACCTCAACAATGAGCCAGCCCTCTCCCTGGTGCTACATAACTGCCCTTTAAAGCCTGCCTTTTGGAACTAGCACCCAAGTGACACCTCCCGGGCCTGCAATCCCTCATTGTTCTCCTTCCTGAGAGTTGTTGGCACATCTCTTCAGGAGGGCAGAAAGCTGTCTTGTGGTGCAGGCTCCATGTGTGCCTGGGAAGGCACAGGGGATTTAAAGGCAGCAAAGTGGCATCTTTGGTAAAGCTGCACACTACAAAAAGTTACATTAATTTTGACTTGAGATACAAGTCGGGCTTAATGTAATGAGTTGTTTGATACCTTTGAGTGCCTACTTTGGTTGCACTTTTCTGGAGTTAGCACAGCTGAGGGGTCAGTGTGTAATCCTGCACTCGTCAATTGAGCTTCCAAGTCTTTCCATAGTGAAAGACAGTGTTTTTGCATGTTTTCTGTCAGGACATGTAAACTACATGTCCTGTCTGTGTCATATGTTGGACCATGCCTTAGGACTCAGTAGGCCCGCCCGAGGGGTGATGTACACAGATGTACAGGGGAAGTGGTGCTTTGTTATTGCTTTCAGTGGTAAAGTAGGACTAGCAGTGCATGACTGCTCTACCAGTCTGTAGTGGCGGACTGGGGGACTTATTTTACTTGGGTGACTCCCAGGGTGGCACAACCAGTGTTGCAAGCCCCTCTAACTTGCATGTCCTGGGTGCCAGAGTACCATATACTAGGGACTTACTGGTAAGTTAGCCATTTCCAATTGGGTACACCCAATTCGACATTCACTTTAGGGTCGGGGAACTGGCACTGAGGTCTGGTAGGCATACCTCCGTGCACTCGGAGTGAAAAAAACAGCAGCTTCAGTCAAAAAACCAGGGGGTGACAATACAAAAAGAGGCATTTTTTACAGTTACCCTAGTAGTTCACACCTACACATCTGGTATAAGGGTTTGTGTTTACAGTACGTCATCCACGAGATTTGGACTACCAATGTCTTAAAAGTTGGATTAATGAGTACCTTTGGACAGTTATCCTAAGCCATTTAATCTATCCAAGAGTTTCATGTTTTTTAACTGGGGGTCAAGTGTTTTTAAACTGGCCCGTGTTGGTGGTGATGAAAGAAGAATCTTCTTATTTTTGTTTTTCTGGACTGTTTTATTATTCCTGTAGGAGAATTTTATAGCAATATTTAAGTGGCTGCCTTAAACCTTCATTGGTCTGCAGTACAGTCATTGTGGCTGCACATTTTTTAGTTAATTGAAAACAAACATCTGTGGTCTGTCCTGGATTCTGCAGTTGGGTTGTTCTCTTCTAAGGGTTACCTTCTTTAATGAGACTCCTGAGATTCTGACCTTTTAAGTTCATATTGTGGTAATGTGGTTTTTGTTTGTGGATAATGACTCTTTCCAAGAAGTTATTTAAGTTGTTGCTATAGATAAAGGATTTACCTTCCCATTCTGAATACCAGTGTCTCTTCAGAGTCCAGGACTGGTATTCACCCTTTAGAGACTGTTGTATTCCTCTTAGGGTGTCCATAAACGGGCTTTCCAGTATCATGTCCTTATATATCCATAATTCGCCCTGCCCTTATATAGGCATAAAATCCCAGCCCTTATTTAGGCATTAACCGTGCACTCCGAATACAGGCATGGTCTCCGACATCCGTCCACCCTAACGTCACAACGAGTTCGTGAAGAACAGACCCTTAGGCTGCGGGACTTTCCCTAGCCCAGGACTATTGATTTCTTCAAGGACTCATATATTATGCATGAACCATTATTCCTTAGGGGTTCATTCATGACGTCTTCCGCTGTCCGACTCACGTCAATGCTAACATTCTGAGGTAATTCTCAGGTATAAATATACCTTCCCCAGCCCCTGTAAATCAGAGGAGACCTCGACTTCAGAGGAGCCCGTTTCCCGGCCTGACGCACTGAGAAGATGCTGTCATCCCTGCACGCAGAGAGTTCAGCTTCCAGTGATCTGACTTCCCTTGTGGGGTGTTGGAGTTCGAGTCTGGCAAGAGATTCCTACCTCTCTCATTCTTCAGGTATGGAGCTGACTAGAACCTAGAGGGACTCTTGGCATACTGGGATACTTGGCATACTAGGCATACTGAGGTTAGCGTACTCTTAGTATACCATAGTAAGGAATACTTCACCTACTTCATATCTCGTCCTACACCTAGGTTAAGTTAGGTACATTGGGGTAGAACTAGATTAGAAACGCATCGTATGAGTACTCGCATTTTTAGTCTGTTATTTATGTAACAGCATATGTACTAAAAGATAATGCTCTCGCAGTATTATTTATTTCTACTGCTCACCCTGTACATTATTTATCTCGCATACTGTCTTGTGATCGTAACAGCACATTTTACTTACACCAGAAACAAGACTGTTCAATAAATCTTTTATTGAAACGCCCGTCTATTTCTTTCTGTGTAACTTGGAGAAAACTAAGCATGCACAACTGAGCTGAGTGAAATAGTTATCTATTGTTTCCACGACTCTGGGACACGTTCTGATTCTAAAGGGAAACACAGTGGTCATGGTTTGCGGCTGACAGAAACTACTCCCTTCTTGTTGTCAAGGAGTTTCTAGTGGCCTCTGAGCTAGCTGGCACAAGTAATTAAGTTTAATATACTCGATAGGGACATACTGACCGTAGTCCTATGTCAAACCTATAGGATATATTATTCCAATGCGCAGAGCCTATTAGGGAAATAGGAGCTACACTACATGGCGCCCAACGGTTTGGTAAGGCAGTAATTCAACGTTAGATACTGAGTAACTCAGCCGTGCTTTTTCTCTCAAGACCCATACCCATATACTCCAAAAGACGTCTGGAGTGGGCAGGGTTTAGTATCCACCAAGGCTACATAGGGCAGTACCCTATATATTAGCTGTTTGGTTTGCTCAACGTTGAAGGATACAGTGTTCCACAAATATTGTGCACCTTATCTTCGTTTCCTTGAAACTTGTTCTACATTTTTTCAAGAAACAAAATGACCGAAGACGCCGGAAACGGTGTAGCTGCGGCTGATCTAGCCCAAGTAGCAGCATTTTTTAATAATACCGGTTTAAATGAAACCGAGGAGGGTGTCATTGACATCGCTCCAAACTTAAGAAGAGCCATTACTCTAAAACTTATAAAACATGGCCTACCACCAAGAGGAGGTAGAGCAGTTTTCGTGATAGAGGCACACAAATCCTTTCAGACAGAGGTATTCTATTCATGGGTAATATTTCCTGAATCCAATTCAGTAACACACATGTTTCACTTCTACAAAGAAGATGAACCACCAGAGGAATACATTCCTTTCGAGGATATAGAAATTCCATTAACATACCAGGAGCATCAGCTCTGGTTTAAAGGCGCCCTAAAACATCACAGAAACATTACCAGGCTCGGTCCACTAGGTACCCCAGGAGCAACATGGCCGATTCTAGCCGGCTACACACCTCATCCTGACATTGAAGAAATGTCAAACGATGAACTACTTACTCAAATCACAGAGTTAATAAAAATTTACAGACAATTGGTCCAATATGTCATGAGGACTTTCACAGTCCAACCACCATTAACAATTCCAAATCAAACCCCTCACCAGGGGAACACTCTAAAAATTACACCACAGGCTCTATACGCAGTCATGGGTAAAATGCCCACAAAACGTGAGCAAATTCCTTTCTGGATAGCTCAAAAAATTACTCAAATCGAAGCAGTATTTCCAAATACTAGCCCGCATGAGAAACACAGAATACTGACAATCAGTTTACCGATGGGGATCACACCACAACTGGAAGACTGCACCACTTGGGGCTCAGTCTTTGCTGCCATCTACACTAAAACACACGGCATTCCGTCAATTGCGGTAATACCTGATGTCCTGAAACAAATTCAAAACGAATACGGGGCAGAGCCTGCTCTAAATTTAGGTATGAAATTACTGAAAAATTTCGACCAGGTCTCAACAATAATATTATCTAATATTAAAGGGGAGGCAGCAGCAGTGGCGATCCGCCAAAATTAAGGGAATTTGATGTTACAGAACATCAAACAGAGCTACCAGAATTATAGAACAATCTTATGCAGAATTAGGCAGAGATAGTTTGGGTGGAAGACCAGTGAAACCAAAACTATCAGAAAGTCCTGAGAAGGACTCAATTAAACAAACTCCTACATCTTCTAAAAAGAAGTGAGAGTCTAATAAACAAAATTCGAATGAGAAACGTTCTCAATCCCGAGGTAGGTCTCCTCAAAAGGAGCCCTCTGAAAGGAGGTATAACCTCAGGAATAGGGATAATTTGAGAAAGCCTGACAGGTATCAAGATACTGATACACGTTCCTCTCGTCCCTTTCAGATCTCATCACAGACTTCGGAAAGAAGAGGACGATCAGCACATAGAGAAGAACGCGTGAAATCGAAAGACGACAAACATGCTCCAAAAACCAAAGTAAACCTCAATTCTCCAAAAAGAAAGTAGCAGGTCTGAAGATCAGACATGCCGAGAATACTGAGAACACAACTCAAGAACGGAGAACGGGCTCAGACAATGCTGGACAGTGCAGCAGAAGTCACAATAGCTCGCCAGAACCTGAAGGAACTTCTGGAGATAGTGGACTTGAATGAGTACATCACAGTTGAGACTGTAGACACCAGGGTTAGTACTCCACAAAAGTTATATGACATAACACTCCGGATGGAGGGAGACAAACCTAGACAGGTGAAAGCACTTTTTTGGGAAAGACTATCAAAAGGCTATGACATACTTCTAGCAGAAAAGGACTGGCCACCACAATTTGTCAGGGAGTGCCCACATGGCGAGGACATAATTATGCCTGCCTTCTCCAACCATATACCAATGCATCTAAGATATACATATGCCAGGAAATGGGCAGTGGCCCAGGCCCCAGCATTATATAAAAATCATGTAGGATGGGATGAGGATTCACCTCACCATAAAATACATCTGAAACATGAACCAACTGCACAACGGCATTACCCAATAAAGCAAGAAGCTAAAAAACAGGTCAGGGAGATCTTAGATCAACTTGAATATCAAGGGGTGATTGAAACATGCACCTCCTCAATGAACAATCCTTTGTTTCCTGTCTCCAAACCAGACAATACATATCGTCTAGTTTTGGACTACAGACACCTAAACACTTGTTCTAAAACTTTTGCAGTGCAAAATGCACATAGCACAGCATTAATGAATAACATTGTGCGTAAAAAATATAAAACAACATTAGACATCTCAAATGGTTTCTTTTGTCAAAACATAGCACCTGAAAGCAGGTACTTAACAGCATTCTCCATAATGGGGACCCAGCGTCACTTTTGTCGACTCCCACAAGGGTTCAAGAACAGCCCAGGTTTATTCTCAGCGAGGGTAACGGAGTTACTACAAATTTATGACAACGCAGCATTGTCCTATGTCGATGACATCTATCTGACAGACGATGACCTGGAAAAACACTTGAATAGGGTGAGCACCATTATACTGGGTTTCGCCTCTGAGGGCTACAAATTCAACTTTAAAAAGTCCCGAATTGCCCATCTCAATGTCCTATTTCTAGGATATGAGCTTTCAAGTGAAGGCAAGAGCTTGGCAGCTAACTTTTTAGAAAAGTGTACGCTGCTCCAACCTCCAAAAACGCTAAAAAACTTACAATCCATCCTGGGTTTCCTAAACTTTGGAAGAACATACATTCTAAATTACGCAGAAAGAGTTAAACCTCTCTACGCATTAATCAAACCTGATTTTTCAATCAAAAACTGGACACGAACACACAGAAATCTTGCGTTCACTACAGGCTAACATGTTAGCAATAAATCACTTACAAACACGCGTAAGTCAACGCAATTTGGTGATCCGAATAATTTCGGGTCAATGTGGATTCACCTACTTAACCTTCAATGAGGGTGAGAAAATACCAATCGCATACAAATCCCATTTGTACACACAAGCGGAAATGTGCTTCAGTTCAACTGAAAAAATTCTAACAGCAGTTCAAACCGCTGTAGCAAAAGAAAGAGCCTTAGCCCAAGGGAAACGCATTATTGTCGTAACCCCGGTACCAGCTTTAGAAGCGGTCACAAAAGCGAGCATTCCAAATGCCAAAGCATTACATCCAAGATGGATACAATGGGTTAATTCTCTTGCTGCAACTGATGTTGAATATGTTTTTGATCCAGATTTAAAAACACAAGCATTCCTCCAATATGAACAAGAATGTCCTCTGCCTACTGAAATTCTGCCTCTCGATCAGTACGAATTCATAATTTACACTGACGGATCAGCACAGCCCGCAACAGGGAGTAAGCAAGCTTACAGTGCAGCGTGTGCAATCGTTAAAGGTCTCATGCGTAATGGCATCTTCAGACCCATGGTCACAAAAACTCAATCTCTAGGAGATTGCACAGCTCAGCGAGCTGAACTACAAGCATTCCAACTGGCACTTGAAAGTACAGATTGAGAATTCCCCACACTAATAGTGTGCGATTCCTTTTACTGTGTTCAGTCGTATAATGACTATATACAAAACTGGCTTGAAAATGGTTTCAAAGATGCGAAAGGTGGCACAATAAAGCACAAAATGCTTTGGGAACAAGTAGTTCAGTTGAAAAACGAACTACCAAAGGCTCACGTGATCCACACACTGAGTCATCAACGTGATGGCGTTCACGTTGCAGGGAATTCATTGGCTGACGAAGCCGCAAAGGGGGCTGTTCAGACGGCTTCCGTAGCTGCGATCACTCGTTCAAAAACAAAAATAGACGGTGAGATAATGTTGGCTGTCAATGCATCAAGCAAAGGCAGCAGTGCAGCGTTACCAAAAAAGTTTCCACTCAAGTACTCTTATGTAATTGATGCAAACAACGTTCCTTTTGCTCGAATCCCTGGAGTGGGGGATAGGGTGATTCCAAACATGGAACGTAGAGCAGCCTTGATGTAAGAAACACATTTGGGGGAGGGTCCGTCACATCAAGGGATCTCTAAAACAATTTTGACGTTAAAAGAGATGTACTGGTGGCCTGGAATGAATACAGAAATTCACATATTCATCAACAACTGCTTAGACTGTAAATTACAGCGAGAGAGCCACCAGACACCATGCTGCGAATGCGGCAGCCCAGTACAGACACCACTGTTAGACAGCATTCGACTATCTACGCGCCTGCGTCCTACTGGACAAAGGCATTCCCACAAATACTGAATCTAGGTTCCTATGGTTATGGCCTCAGCGCTCGGCTGACGCTCGAACTGTTATAAAAGATTTGCGAGTCTTTATCGGCATATACGCAATAGGCACGCTACATTCTGACCAGGGTCCTGCGTTTAGCTCTCGGGCTTACAAAGAAGCCATGGCCAGTCTGGGCGTTGCATTGCGGTACTCCTCTCCATTCCATCCTGAGGGAAATTTGGTTGTGGAAAGGAAAAACAGGGACATAAAGCAGTCTATAACAGCTAGGGTATTGGGTTCGGGTGATGGGTGGGTCAAACACCTTAGTGGGGTTCAACGCTCAATGAACAACCTGCCAAGAAGTTCTCTAGGGGGGGGTCACTCCGTATGAGGTCCTATTTGGGACAAGAATGTGGGTACCAGACCTTGAACACGTAGGCACAGTGGTGGAAAATAAACCGTTTGATATCAAAGATCGTTTGGCTGTTTTACAGGAACTAAACAAGTTAAGAACGAAACAAAGCAACGTATTCCTACAGCCCACCACCACTGGGGATCAACCTGCTGTCCCAGCAAGGCCTGTCTGGATTCCAAAAGTTGGGGATCTAGTCAGAGAAAAGATTGCGGACAAGAAGGAATTTGGACCTTCTTACAGCCAACCAGTACCTTTCCTAGCAGTTCAAGGAACAAGAACAGTACTTCTGCCGCCCCTTGCTGGAAGAAAGGAGAAAAGATTTGTGTCCATCGACCTCATCAAACCACAGTATGTGGCCAATACTAAACAGTAGGCCTCGTGGACTCCGACCTAGTAGCAGACGCACTCCTCTCGCTACTATCCAAGAGGTTCAGACTGAAAGACTGATAACAATCGAGAACTCAGCTGTAACTGATGGAGGACTATGCAACCAAGCTATGGAACTCATCCCTCTTGAACACCAAGTAACAGTTCGTCCAAATACACCTGTCTACACCAACGTGGCAGGTGATGAACTGGTTCCAGTGATTTCTACAAATCCTGATGCAATTCCAACAATTGATAGAACTGCTTCTGGCTATTTCATTGACTTTGATACGTTCTCAGAAGATCCGAGTGAACCTGAAACGACGCCAGCATCATTGAAATTGAAGCAGGGAGTACAAGACTTTATTCACTTTCTGAAAAAGACTTATTTGGTTTCTCCATGGATTGAACTCTGGATTACATCTGGACTTTTTGTTTTCCTGCTCTGGCTAGCTTTGGTAACAACTGTGAGCGTGCTTATAAGTGGCAGATACATCCATGTGAACACTGAAGGAAAAGACGTGAACGTACTTTTGAAACCTCATAAATCTTCCCATTGTGAAGCAAGAGACTTGTCATCGGTGAACATCACAGCTGTTCCTATACAGTATGGTATAGTGTGGGACAAAACAGATTATGATATTTTCGGCCCAACGGAACAATTGAACATTCCACATTTGTTTAAAATTTCACTAAGTGATCTAATTACCTCCAGTACCTATTCGGATGATTGGGACTTTGAGACTGTCAATGATATAATGTTTGACCTAGAAAAATCTGCTGCATTTTCTAAACATGAATATTTAGAGGGTTCATCAGACTATGAACAAATGTATTGTTATAACCACTATGGTCATCATTATTTGCATAAATCTGCATATCCAAGAAATGTGTATGTTTAACCAATGGGAACATTGTCCTACACCACCATACGGTAGTTCAAAAACATTTGTTAACAAATTTCCATATTTTTCAGGTTACAATACATCTGATCCAGAAATGTTTTACTATAAAAATGTAAACCAGACAGGACTGAAAATTATGTTGACAAATACAAAACAGATTTACTCTGCATTATTTAATGCCCAACTGTCTAGACAGGGTTTCGACTTTTGGAAAGACACAATATACACAAAAACTGTGGGGTACTAAAGAATGGCAAGTGCAGGGGATGGAAGCTTTATTTAGAGCCTGTATCATCCCTGAACAAATAATGTTTTTGAATGAAACCATCCAACAAACATCTTGTCTTGGATTAGCCAAGATCAAAGAGATGAACACCCCTTCTGTGCCAACACCTGCCAGTGATAATGATACAAAGGCAGTGGTGACAGTTGACAATATACTACAACTCAACAGATCTAATCCTGATTGGAAAAAATGGTTGATCTGGCCCGCAGACACGAATAACTGTCAGGAAAGATTCCTGAATAAAACTCAGGGCTTTACTATTAATAGGCCAGACCCAAGATACGTCCAAAGACAACATCCGGGGTAGTAACAACATACAGTGTAGGAAAATTATGCCTCGATTGGCTGCATAAGTCTACACTACAGGATGTGAAACAACACTTAACCTTACTTAAAAAGGACGCAGACCTTAGGGAATTCTTGCTTGGACCAAGAAAACCGCGTCAAAAACGTTTCATATATGCCGGCATTTATGCTGCCTATAATGAAGCATGGAAAGTGTCACAGATGGAGGCTGCAGAACGAATACGTGGACTTGATCGTATTAATTTAGAGAAAACACTCTCTGTGGTCGACAATGGGTTAACTTTGTCCTCCAGAATATATTCATTGGATCACTAATCAAAGAGGGGGGAGAATGGACCACTTGTCCTGTATAACCAGGGTCTTTATGTATATAGAAACTTTCATAAAAACCCTCAAACAAGTACACAGGCCGTTGGCGGTATATCTTGGTTATCCGCCTTAGTGTACTGTTTCAGCACTATCATTGGGTCTTTTTTAGTCAGTTGCTGACCTCCACCTGGAGGAGGACCTACTGGTTGTACAGTAGTGGTCAGAGAAAAAGAAAAAAGTGCTCGTGCTCTTAGTGCAGTGAGTTAAAATTCCCTACATCACAATCAGTGATAATGTTTTATTCGTGGAGATGGAGATGTGGGAAATTAAAAACCGAGGTGGTGCATTCTTAGATCAAGTTACTAATCCGATGCACTGTCATGGTCAACATGTTTCAGCCCCGTGGAAACTCTAGAGGCTTTCGTCAGGACCGAATTGTGTCATAGGGAGCTTATTTCCACTCCTATGGAGTGGTATATTCGCCACTCTTATGATGTGAAGGTCAGACCATTAGTATCTGTACCTATATTGGATAAAGAAAAAACATACAGAAGTATTTATAGAGACAATTGTCTCTTCTTAAAGTCTGTTCAGAAACAGTACATACTCGAAATCACAAAATTGATTGAATTGAGTATTACATTATTAAAGATTGAAAGCATCCATACACAAGAAAACAAATCGTGTAGGTAAAGCGGAAAGGTAAAAACTTCCAGAGGAATATTGTTATGAGTAGAAGTGAATAATGCCAAGTTTAAAAAACTTTATCTAATGCCAAGTTTAAAATTGAAAAAACCATTTATATAAGGACATGAGTGGTCCAAAAGTAATCACTGAAAATGAATACTCGTGGTTTTATACAATGATGTTTCAGTTAAAGAACTAAGGCGTCTAGGGTCCTCTACGACCAAAATCCAAATGGTGCGAAAAAAGAAACAAATGTGACATGTGTGTAATCACGGTATCAATGTGCTGTGCATCTGATTGCTAATACAACATTATTTTACATAGCTAAAGAAGCGCTGTATGTATAGCCAGGGATTAGTCCGCTTTAAAAGAAAATGAACTATCCCTGTAAATTGATACTCGTAATTTTACACGTTTATGTTTCAGTTATGAAACTAAGGCGACTGGGGTCCACTGCGACCAAATTGTCAGAGGTATAAACAATGGAGAAAACGTGACGAGTATTAAGTCACGGAGTTGTTTTACTGCGTGCCTGATTGTGAAAGCAGTATTATCATACTTAGCTTCGCCGCGCATATACCCAAGGACTAATCCACTTTAACAAAAAATGGTCTATGTCATCAGGTTTTACCTTTTGGTATCTTAGGTACGGCCTCATCAGGGTTACGTCGAGTTTAGAATTCCGAAATCTGTGGAAATGAGAAAGTAAGTTAACCGCATCTTACTTGGATATTTCTAACGTGTTGGCGGGAACTCCCAAAGCTTCTCGTCCCTGGTATTTATCCAGGTCAGGAAATCCTGTAGTTCTTCTTGAGAATCCTCCCAGATCAACAGGACGTCGTCGATATATCGACGCCAGAATTTCATGTGTCAGTCTTTCTACTATGTTTTATTTCTACACAGTAGAGAATGCCAACCACTTCTGCCAACCACACATCAGTCCCTTTTCTGTTTTTACCCTGACCGCGAATAAGAATGAGCTCTGATTGGGCCCACGCCACCCGGAGTAACGCTCGAAGTGTCAGTACAAGCAAATTGGCTTGCGGGAACCGGTGAGAAGCTTTGGGAGTTCCCGCCAACACGTTAGAAATATCCAAGTAAGATGCGGTTAACTTACTTTCTCATTTCCACAGATTTCGGAATTCTAAACTCGACGTAACCCTGATGAGGCCGTACCTAAGATACCAAAAGGTAAAACCTGATGACATAGACCATTTTTTGTTAAAGTGGATTAGTCCTTGGGTATATGCGCGGCGAAGCTAAGTATGATAATACTGCTTTCACAATCAGGCACGCAGTAAAACAACTCCGTGACTTAATACTCGTCACGTTTTCTCCATTGTTTATACCTCTGACAATTTGGTCGCAGTGGACCCCAGTCGCCTTAGTTTCATAACTGAAACATAAACGTGTAAAATTACGAGTATCAATTTACAGGGATAGTTCATTTTCTTTTAAAGCGGACTAATCCCTGGCTATACATACAGCGCTTCTTTAGCTATGTAAAATAATGTTGTATTAGCAATCAGATGCACAGCACATTGATACCGTGATTACACACATGTCACATTTGTTTCTTTTTTCGCACCATTTGGAGTTTGGTCGTAGAGGACCCTTAGACGCCTTAGTTCTTTAACTGAAACATCATTGTATAAAACCACGAGTATTCATTTTCAGTGATTACTTTTGGACCACTCATGTCCTTATATAAATGGTTTTTTCAATTTTAAACTTGGCATTAGATAATGTTTTTTTAAACTTGGCATTATTCACTTCTACTCATAACAATATTACTCTGGAAGTTTTTACCTTTCCGCTTTACCTACACGATTTGTTTTCTTGTGTATGGATGCTTTCAATCTTTAATGATGTAATACTCAATTCAATCAATTTTGTGATTTCGAGTATGTACTGTTTCTGAACAGACTTTAAGAAGAGACAATTGTCTCTATAAATACTTCTGTATGTTTTTTCTTTATCCAATATAGGTACAGATACTAATGGTCTGACCTTCACATCATAAGAGTGGCGAATATACCACTCCATAGGAGTGGAAATAAGATCCCTATGACACAATTCGGTCCTGACGAAAGCCTCTAGAGTTTCCACGGGGCTGAAACATGTTGACCATGACAGTGCATCGGATTAGTAACTTGATCTAAGAATGCACCACCTCGGTTTTTAATTTCCCACATCTCCATCTCCACGAATAAAACATCACTGATTGTGATGTAGGGAATTTTAACTCACTGCACTAAGAGCACGAGCACTTTTTTCTTTTTCTCTGACCACTACTGTACAACCAGTAGGTCCTCCTCCAGGTGGAGGTCAGCAACTGACTAAAAAAGACCCAATGATAGTGCTGAAACAGTACACTAAGGCGGATAACCAAGATATACCGCCAACGGCCTGTGTACTTGTTTGAGGGTTTTTATGAAAGTTTCTATATACATAAAGACCCTGGTTATACAGGACAAGTGGTCCATTCTCCCCCCTCTTTGATTAGTGTACCAACCATTGGAAGTCGAATGGATCATAGCTTCTTTTTCCCTCTATATTGATTATCCTATATTCATTGGATGGCATTGTATCCTCTGCTATCGACATACTAGAACAAGATTTGGCGATGTTACAGCAAGGCCAGTCTCAATTACGTTCTATTATGTTCTTAAGCTGGACGCTGCAATCTTTGCGAGCGGGCTATGTGCCTTGGCGTTTCATAAACACAACGGCTCTGTTTGCAGAATACAATCTAACTGATAAACAGATCGAACTGGCACAAAGAGGAGCAAGGTATACAGTGCTGAGCATTGAAAAACTGGAAAAATTACCATTCACAGTGGCAGAAAAACCAGCTACAGAATGGCTAATTCATGGCAAAATAACATTACCTGTGAGTACTTTTCAGTTTCAGTATTGCCTCAGACAAATGCAAGCAGGCAAATATGAAAGGTTGGGTAAGGAATACATTAAGACATCTTGGGATTTACCGTATACATATAGATGTTGGAGTGGGGATCGTGAAGTGTTTTTGAGCGGTACAAACTGTAAACTTGCACTAAGCGGTTCGCTTATGTCAGGACATTTCTTTACACGGGGCTTGTAATGGTTCTGTGGCAAATTTGTCTTGCCATCAGCAGGGTACACCAGCTGCTGTGATTAATCCAACGTTTGGACAACTTTCTAATGGGAGTTACCTCATGTTGAATGATCAGAGTTGCTGCGGCATGTTGCCAGGCATCCCATATCTAGTAACGGTCAACTCCAGGGTCACTTGCTGTATGCAAGTATTGTTTCCCCCAATAGACACAGTCAGGGAGTCGCCTCTATGGCCTTCGCTGAACGTCTCTTTTATAAGATTTGATACTTTGAGCAGAATGAAAGCCATGCTTTTACAGCAAACAGTGCCTTTGACCTCGGCCAAAGAAACCTATGATTCTCATTCTTCAGGTATGGAGCTGACTAGAACCTAGAGGGACTCTTGGCATACTGGGATACTTGGCATACTTGGCATACTAGGCATACTGAGGTTAGCGTATTCTTAGTATACCATAGTAAGGAATACTTCACCTACTTCATACCTCGTCCTACACCTAGGTTAGGTTAGGTACATTGGGGTAGAACTAGATTAGAAACGCATCGTATGAGTACTCGCATTTTTAGTCTGTTATTTATGTAACAGCATATGTACTAAAAGATAATGCTCTCGCAGTATTATTTATTTCTACTGCTCACCCTGTACATTATTTATCTCGCATACTGTCTTGTGATCGTAACAGCACATTTTACTTACACCAGAAACAAGACTGTTCAATAAATCTTTTATTGAAACGCCCGTCTATTTCTTTCTGTGTAACTTGGAGAAAACTAAGCATGCACGACTGAGCTGAGTGAAATAGTTATCTATTGTTTCCACGACTCTGGGACACATTCTGATTCTAAAGGGAAACACAGTGGTCATGTTTTGCGGCTGCCAGAAACTACTCCCTTCTTGTTTGACAAGGAGTTTCTAGTGGCCTCTGAGCTAGCTGGCACAAGTAATTAAGTTTAATATACTCGATAGGGACATACTGACCTTAGTCCTATGTCAAACCTATAGGATATATTATTCCAATGCGCAGAGCCTATTAGGGAAATAGGAGCTACACTACAAGACCATAAACCCTTTTTTGTTGGTTCTACCGGGATTGATTGATCTCAGAAGGTTTAAATGGTATCGATTGTGACAGCTAAGATGGTCTATATCCTTTTTGTGTCTATCGTGAGTGAGTGGACTTGAAGTGTTACACTTTTACTTAGTAATTGCACAAAGACCCTCTAAGTTCAGTACAGTTGTTTTCTAGAGGGGATATGTTCGACTCATATGAGAGTTCCTTTTTGTAGACAACTCTAGGCTGCCCCGTGGGCTACTCAACTTCATTGGTTTCTTTGACTGAAGAGAGCTCAGGGAATTCATTTATGCTTTGAAAATAGGTGCTACCTACGGTTTACTGTGGGCCAAGAGCACTTTCAATTTACTGTGCTCCCCTTTGGCCTCACCAGTGCCCCTATGGTATGCACCAAGGTGATGGCAGTGGTAGCAGCCCATCTGGGGACATTGGGGTTTCCAGTCTTCCTCTATCTCGATGACTGGTTGTTGAAGGCGGGCTCGCCCCAAGCTGTCGTCTTCCACCTCCAGACTACGGCAAACCTCTTGCGTTCGCTGGGGTTCACTATCAACGTGCCAAAGTCGCATCTGACTCCCTCTCAGACGCTCCCTTTCATCGTAGCCATTCTGGACATGGTGCAGTTTCGAGCCTATCCTCCCGGGTGGCGAGTCCAGGATATTACAGGTATGATACTGATGTGTCAGCCTCTATCCTGGATCTCAGTGAGACTGACTCTAAGGTTGCTGGGCCCTTATAGCATCCTGCTAGTAGATCATGCCAGATGGCACATGCGGGCTCTGCAGTGGGACTTGAAGTTCCAATGGGCGCAGCATCAGGGGAATCTCGTTGACCTAGTCCAGATATCGGAGGGCACTGCGAAAGATCTGCAGTGGTGGCTGTCAAACTGCGATTGGGTCAGAGGCAGACACCTCTCCCTCCCTAACCAGATCTCAAAGTGGTGATGGATGTGTCACTTCTGGGATGGGGCGGCCATCTGGGAGAGGTGGAGGTCAGAGGAATCTGTTCACAGGTGGAAGCCAGGCTCCATATCAACCTCCTGGAGCTTTGTGTGTGATCCGATTGGCACTGAAAGCCTTCTTACCATTCCTCAAGGGAAGGCTAGATCTGAAAGAGACTGGCGTGAGACTGGACCCGGAAAACTTTCTTTGCCCCAGCATCTCTGCGCGCCGGGGGGCGGCACCACGCGACTCCGCCCTGACGTACTCCGCGGGCGTGACGTCCGCGAGGTCACATAAGCCCCACCCCGGCGCGCTGACATCAGTTTCCTTCTTTTCCTCGTGCCACGCGGATCCGGATCGTGTCCCTGGCCTGTTTTCAGGCCTCCTCCTTCTTCAACGCTTTGCGTTTCCCTTGAGAACAGTGTGCAAATGCCTTCGGGCTTCAAGACGTGCTCGTCTTGCGCGCGCCAGATGTCGGCGACGGACCCTCACCCCATTTGTATGTGGTGTTTGGGGGAGCACCATGACTCCACAGACTGCGAGGCTTGTCAGCAGATGAAACCGAAGTCCCGGCGGGAGCGCCGGATGAAACTCCTTTCGGCCCGCATGTCCAGGTCAGCGTCCTCATCGCGTCCGTCCCCAGCGGAAGGGGCCAAGAACCGCTGCTTCCGCCTCCGACATCATCCTTCCCTGAGGCTGCAGGGGCGTCGCTCGCCCGTTGGTAAGTGTCACAGCTTGTCCCCGAGGCCCGGCCCTCGCCCTGTGGGGGGCGCGGGTTCTCCGCAGGTCCTGCGGCCTTGCACGTCGCCGCCTTACCCGCCGTTTCCCGGCGCGGGGCGTCCAGAGTCCAAATGGAGGCCTATGCTGCCGCCCTGCAGGCCTCCTTGGCTCCGCCTCCTCTTCCTGGGACGTCCGCTGATTCCCTGCCACGTGCGGGGCCTTCTGCGGAGTCGCCGGTGGCTCCGGCGCCGACAGGTTCGGCTTCAGGTCTTGGAGGTGTGGCGTCGTCGGGGTGCGGCCCTACGGGGTTACCTCCTTCGGCCCATGGCACCTCTACCTCGCCGCAAACCCCCGAGGGGGTCCCTGTGGTGTCGCGGGAGGTTGCCGGGACTCGTGGCTTGTCCCCGAGTCCTACTCTGTCCTCTGGGCAGGCTGCGGCCTTGACCGAGGCCGAGCTGACGCCGCTCAGGCGCCAGCGGCTGTCGGTCCTTGCTTCCTTCTGCTTGGTGGGGGCTGGGCCGCCCTTCTTGTCCCCGTGACACATCCCCTGCTGGGCCCTGTGTTTCTTTCTACTGGGGACGTTCTCTCGCAGGCCCTCCTCCCCTCTGGGTATGGCTAGGGTATCTATTCTACGTTAAGGAATCTGCGGCTAGTAGTCTCTATCAGATGTACAAGTTACTTACCTTCGGTAACGATGTATCTGGTAGAGACGATTCTAGCCGCAGATTCCTTCACGACCCGCCCTTCCTCCCCGTTCTGCGAGGACCTTCAGCTTGGTTTTCTGCACTCGCCTCCCTCCGGGTGGCTTGTTTTCTGTGGGTGTCCTCTTCGCTTCCTTCCGGACAGGCTGCCTCGTTTTGCTTGATTATTTCACCCCCTTTCTTTTTCATACAGGGTCGGTTGGTTTCTGTGCGCCTCTGCCTCCCTCCGACTGGTTTCTCTCCAGCGTAGGGGTCTACTTTCGCTCTTCTCCTTTTACTTGCTTGGGGTTTCTGCTCCCTTCGCAGCCCTCTACGTTGGGGGTTCTTTTGCCTTTCCCTCGGCCTTTCACTCCTTTCAGGGGATACGGCCCTCCTTGATGGTGTCGTCTGGGGGTGGATTGCTGTTACTTCTCTGTTCCGGGCGTGTTGCCCTTCTCTGTTCTGGCTTGTTATTGCAGTCTCTCTCTCTCTCTCTTCTGCTATGGCGTTGTTCACATGCTTCCTGCCTCCAGGGTGGATGTGGCCTTGGCTTGCAAGGTTGTTCCTCAGCGCGGTGTTCTGCTCTCTCCCTGCTATGGCTTCACTGCTATGGTTTCTTGGTACCTTAGTGCTTGGCACTTTTCCAACCGGTGCTGTTCCTCACCTTTGGTTTCTCTCTTCTGTTTTTGCTGCTTTTCGCACACTGTTCCCATACTCTACACAGTTTTGTTTGTGATGGCTCCGCGTTGTGGCGCGGAAAAGTTAAAAGAAAACTGATGTCAGCACGCCGGGGTGGGGCTTATGTGACCTCGCTGACGTCACGCCCGCCGAGTACGTCAGGGCGGAGTCGCGTGGTGCCGCCCCCCCGGCACGCAGAGATGCTGGGGCAAAGAAAGTTTTCCGGGTCCAGTCTCACGCCTGGGGATAATTCTACGTTAAGGAATCTGCGGCTAGAATCGTCTCTACCAGATACATCGTTACCGAAGGTAAGTAACTTGTACTTCAAGTGTTCACAGACAACACTACCGCCATGTGGTACTGCAACAAACAGGGTGGGGTGGGATTGTGGACCCTCTGTCAAGAGGCCCTGCGTCTCTGGCGTGGCTGGAACAGCAGGGCATTTCCCTGGTGGTTCAACATCTGGCCGGTTCTCTGAACGCCAGAACGGACAAACTCAGCCGCCGGTGCCTTGCGGATCACCAGTGTCCTCTCCATCTGGAGGTGGTGCAAGGTCTCTTTCAACAGTGGGGAGAGCCTTGGTTAGATCTGTTCGCCTCCGAAGAGAAAGCGCAATATCAGCTGTTTTGCGTGTTGGAGTTCCCAAGGTGGCTTTCGCTCGGCAACGCTTTTCACCACAAGTGGAGCACAGGCCTTCTGTACGCCTTGTCGCCCATACCACTCCTGCCCAAAATACTCAAGAAGACCAGGAGAGACCAGGACCAAGTCATCCTTGTGGCTCCGGACAGGGCACGGAGAGTGTGGTATCCCGCTCTTCTGCAAATATGCATCGATCCTCCTATCAGGCTGCCTCTTCGGGAGGAT
This sequence comes from Calotriton arnoldi, assembly GCA_963921515.1. Taxonomy (NCBI): domain Eukaryota; kingdom Metazoa; phylum Chordata; class Amphibia; order Caudata; family Salamandridae; genus Calotriton; species Calotriton arnoldi. The sequence continues at coordinate 4,009,649 of CAWUFW010000115.1, forward strand.
CTTCTGTTGCAACAGCAGGGGAGGGTTCTCCACCTGAGCCTCCACTCTCCGCCCCCTTGCGTGGAGTTTTAGTGGTGACAGTTGACAGCTTTTGACCTTTCTGCCGAAGTCTGTGAAGTTATCCTGGTAACCAGGCGTCCCTCCACAAAGTTGGTTTGTAAATATTGTACAGAACGGTCTGTTGACCCCTTATCTGCCTCCCTCTCAGACATTCTTCTATTCATTCTTATTTGGCCCAGCAGGGCGCTGCTCTGGGCACCCTGAAGGGCTATCTTTCGGCCCTGTCTGCTATTCTTAGTTTGCCAGACCAACCATCGCTTTTTAAATCACCTCTTTACTGAGATTTCTGGAGGGGTTCACTCACTTGTTTCCCCTTCACCTTTTATTATGTCCCAATGGGACCTTAATTTGGCTCTCGCATTCTTGATGTGCGCACCGTTTGAACCATTGCATAACTGTCTCCTCCGGCTGCTCACTATCAAAACAGCCTTTTTAGTGGCAATAACTTCTGCCAGTAGGGTGAGTGAACTGCAGGCTCTGTCATCACAGTCTCCTTACCTGACCGTCTTTCCAAACAAAGTAGTGCTCCGCACTAGAGCTTCCTTTCTGGCCAAGGTAGTAACACCTTTTCACATGTCACATCTGTCAGCTTGCCCACCTTTTATGCTCCTCTGCATCCTTCTAAAGAAGAAGTGTCTCCACCGTCTGGATCCAAAAAGAGGGTTATCCTTCTACCTTGACCGCGCTAAAACATTCCGGGTGGACGACCATCTCTTCATAGGGTACGTTGGAACAAAGAAGGGGCGTGCTGTCCAGAAGAGAACCATATCTCGTTTGGTCATCCTCTGCACTAAAATATGTTACGCCTTGGCGAAGAAACAGCCTCCTTAGGGCCCATTCTTCCAGGGCACAGGAAGCCACCATGGCTCTTCAGCGTGGTGTTCCGATTTGTGACATTTGCCAGGCAGCCATGTGGGCATCTGCACACGTTCGCCAAGCATTACTGCCTGTATAACCAGGTCCGCAGGGAGGGCCTTCTTGGCCATTCTGTTCTGCAGGACTTCTTAGTTTGAAGCTTCTCCGCAGTCCCTCCAGGGATGGTTTTGCTTGGGTATCTGTTCAGAGGTAAGGAATCTGCGGCTAGATGTCTCTATCAGATGGACAAGTTGCTTACCTTCGGTAACTGCTTATCTGATAGAGACATGATCTAGCCGCAGATTCCTTACCGACTCACCTATCCTCTCCGCACTGCGTGTAGGAAAGTGGGTTTCTGTTGCAGTAACCCCCCCACTTTTTGCCAGACTTATGATGCACTTTGACTTAATGTGCCCTGGGTCCCTGCCAATCAGGTTCCCAGGGCCTGTGTTCTTTCCCAAAACAGTACATTTGTACCCACAATAGCACCCCTCTGGCCACATGTAAGCCCCTTGTAAACGGTACCATGGGTACCAAGGGCACTGTGACCAGGGAAGGTCTCTAAGGGCTGCAACACATATTGTGCCACCCTTAGAGGTCCTGTACCTTAACCCACACACACTGCCATTGCAGACTGCGTGTTTTGGTGCAGAGAAAAATGAAAAGTCGACATGGCACACATACCTGTGTGCCATGCCTGCAACCCACTGCCTATGGTTTAGGTAAGTCACCCCTCTAGCTGGGTGCACTATACCACTGGTGAGGGTACAGTTGCATGAGCGCTGTACCCCTAAAGTGTCTAAGTCCATTCTTAGACATTGTAAGTGCAGTAAAGCCATAAAGAGTATATGGTCTGGGAGCTTGTCATTACGAACTCGACAGCACCATAATGGCTTTACTGAGTTCTGGGAAGTTTGGTAGCAAGCTTCTCGGCATTGTAAACCCACACTGATGCCAGTGTGGGATTTATTATACAATGCACTCAGAGGTTATCTTAGAGATGCCCCCTAAAAAACAACCAGCTTGTGGTGGGTTCCCTGACTGCCACCACGAGACAAGTTTCTGGACCCTTGGTGTGGGAGCCTTCCCTCACTGGGCCGAGAAACAGAGCCTTTCGTGGGCGAAAATGTTCACACCTTCCCCAGGTCAGAAAGAGATATTTGTGACAGGGGAGCTTCAAAGGCCTTGCCGCCTTTGCAACGCGACCCCCCAGCCTCTCCTGTTATCAGGAGCAGGCCCCCTTCCTGTCTCACCCATTTTTTGGCGGGAAGACCGGCAGGATAAATTAGAACAGCCCAGAAGGTGTACCCACCGCTGCCAACCCCACCCCTCAGGTGGGGAAGGTGAGGTGAAGCCCACTCTTCAGTGCCCATCATCTTTCAGTTGGCAGGCACTCTCCAGTGAGGATTAGGGATTGTCTCCACTCCCCCGTGTGAGGTGAGCACACCAAGGGTGTAGTCACTCTAAGGTCAGTAGCCCATTGGCTACTACCTCAAGACCCCTGAAATGCCCCATAAATATGGTATTTAGGGGGCAGTCCTGAACCCAGAAGTCAGATTCCTGCAACCTACAAAGAAGAAGGATTGAAGAAGTTGCACAGCAGAGGAGACTTCAGAGAAAAACAGGCTTGGGCCCTAGCCCTACCGGCCCGTCTGAAGTTTCGGAGATCCTGTGCCAAAAGTCGACCTGTCCTGCAGCCAGTGGCCTCAAACCCCTGGGAGGACTGACTGCCTTCAACAAAGACCGGATGTCCTGCAAACAGCTTCTCTGTTCATAACAAACTCCAAAGACAGACTCTGAGCCTGCTGAGGACGAGAAACTCGACACCTGAAACCACCACTGCGTCAGTCAGCTACGGCCCGAGTCCATATGGCCCACCGGTCCAAGCGTGGTCCCCCAGCGCTCCAGAGTCTGAGTCCACCATGGGTTGACCCCTCCAGGACGCCCCGATGTCACCTGCACCCTCTGCATGGAGACCCCCCCCTGCAACAATGGCCCGGTAAGGTGAAATCTGACCTTAAAAGGCACCCCTGTATCCGGCCGCCCTGCGCCCTAGATCAGAGGACCTGAGGTGCACCTACGTCCCGAGCCCTCCAACTTACCTGCTCTGCTGTTGGTTCCTCCTAGAAGACTTCCTGGAACGAGCCTGCAGCCAAAATCCAAAACCAGCAACCTCTATAGGATTGCATTGGGCTCCCGACCCCTCCTAAGCACCCTGCACCTGGTCGCCCTAGTGCCACTGGTGGTGTAGACTTGGTGCTGACTGGGGACCCCCTTTGCCCTTAACCCTAGAAGCTTGGCTCCCGAGATCGATTGGCCTGCCGTGAGCCACCCCCAACCGAGGTGCCCCATTGGCTAACATTGGCATCCTGCACTCTGCACCCGGCCACCCTAGTGCCGCTGGTGGTGCAATTTGAGTGCCTACCTGGAACTTGGGGAACCTTGGTCCTAACCCCAAAAACTATCACTTGTAAGACGTTTACTCACCTGTGAAACCGATAACCATTTTTCTCCCATAGGAACCCATGTTAAGAGATTTTGGGCCTAAAACGTTTTAAATGTTGACTGATGTTTGTATGGAGAAAAGAGAACTAAACTGCAAAGTATAATAGTCTTAGTTACAGTGTAATGTGAGATCCTAAGGTGTGGTATCTAGACAATCTACCCCTGGTACTCAAAGTAATCTAAAAGTAAATAAAACCTATTCTGAAAGTAATTACTGTGTAATTCAAACTGCAATTTCAAGTGATACAAACTTGTAACAACTGCAAATCATTCCTCAATTGCATTTCTGTGTAAAGGTTTACAATTGAAAGTATATTTTACTTACCTGTGCCAAGTCCTACTTGGTTCTAGAAATAAAATACAAGTATACTTTTTTTTTTTTTTACTTACCCAATTGGTCCGGATTCAGTCTCTGAGTGTGTGCATCAGTCTTGATTGAAGTGAATACAATAAACGCTTAACACACCCTCTGTGTAAGCCTTACTGCTCGTCCACACTACCACAAAGAGAGCTGTTAGTACTCACCTAATTTAGCCTCTGCTATATCTCTGGGGACTCCCTGGACTCTGTGCACACTATAGCTTACTTTGGTATAGTATATACAGAGCCAGCTTCCTACACTGCAGATTAGTTTGTGTCAGGGCTGTTTCCCCTAAGGGCCCTATTTGTTTTTTAACACACCATGGCCAGTCACTTCATGGCTCCGCTCTTCTGGCTTGGAAAGTTGTGAAAAGTACTGATGCCAGTGCTCTGGGGTGGCGCCCATATTGATGACTGGGACGTCATGACGACGAAGAACCAGACGCCTAAGACGTCACGCGGAGTCAACAAACGCCACCTATGGCGCGCAGGAGTACTGCTATCAAAAATCTTACGGATCCAGCCTGACGCTTAGAAGTTCGAAGGTAAGGAATCTGCAGCTAGATCATGTCTCTACCAGATAAGGCATTACCGAAGGTAAGTAACTTGTCCATCAGGGAAGTTGTCAGTTAAGTCCGCAACAACCACACAACTGACAGTACCAGCAGGGAGGACAGTCCTTTCGCGGACGCCCACGCGGAAAAGAAGAACCACAAAGGGGACGGGCTCCCCTGGCAATTAAGTGACCTGTCAAAGTTCACAAAGGATACTCGTCAAACATCCAAGAGTGCAGCAGTAAGAGTACAGACACATATAGGGACAATCATGGAACATCAAAAACCTCTACATTCAACACCAGAAGGAGGCAGAATAACCAATTTCCTCCAGGAGTGGAGGGAAAATCAACACAGGCAAGTGGCTTTTAAACCTAATACAATTCGTATATTGCATAGAATTAGACAAGACACCTCTATGCAGAGGACCAAAGAAAAAGGTACATAAAAGGAGGAAACCTCCTATCTGCTCAAGATTGTAGAGGAAATGCTGTCAAAGGATGCCATAGAATTAGTACCAAGACTAGAACAAGCATTGGCATAGCAAATAGGTCTCGCCTTTGGGACCTTTGTAAGTAAAAAAAAAAAAGAATTACGTTATAAGACTTCACGTTTACATTTACTTTGTATTTAGGATGCAATTGGTAGAGAAATGGGAGGTAAACCGGTCAATGTGGAAAGGAACCTCTAAAAGAAGTTCAGACAGTGTGCAGTGCAACTGAAGGGATTAAAGGCTGCAAGTGAAGTGAGATGGAATTGTTACTTTTTGTTACGTTTTTGTCCTGGCACTGAACTAAGAATGTTTCTTTTTGTTTACGGATTCCCTTACAGTGCTCTGCGGATGACTCATGCTTCCTGCACTCAGCAGATAAATAGTTAGCAAGTTCCGGGCTCTGCCGGCGTCACAGTTATTAGAACTGCCTTAAAAGTTTCCAGAGGCGTCGGACGCAGACCTGCTGGCTGAGACACTCTTGGTCACTCAGCGAGTCTGTTTCATTTTTGCAACATTTCTTCTGTCAGCCTGTTAATTCGTAAATGATTGAAGACAAGGGAGAAGGTAAGATTCTTCCTGTTTCTCCTGCAGTGAAAAATAAGCCCGCAGAGCGCCCCGGCTCTACCCCTCCCCCTTCTCCAATATCCGGCCCATGGCTTAGCAAGGTTAACAGGAAGAATCTTACCTTCCCCCTTGTCTTCATGCATTTATGAACTAACAGGCTGGCAGAGGAAATGTTCAAAATGAAACAGACTCGCTGAGTGACCAACAGGGTCTCAGCCAGCAGGTCTGCTTCTGACGCCTCTGGAAAGGATTAGCAGAACGGAGGACGGGGCTGCTTTTAGCTGCATGGGATCTCTGAGAACAAAGGAGAATACAGCGTCCCTGGCTCCACCCCGCCCCTCCTCCAATGGCCGTGCCCGCAGAGCCCTAGAGGCAACCCCAGCGTGTCTTGGCTTATGAAGTTGTTGCTTGTGAATGCTGTTCAACTGCTTCATGGTTCGTTGTAAAGGAAGCGCACAGTTTATCTCACATACATTTTTGGACAGTAGCTTCACTTTGCTGGTGTCAAGCCACTTCGTATTTGCAGTTGGGAGACGCACATTACAAGAGTTGCCTTTCTGCCTTTTCAGAGTCTCTGAAATGGGTTCCTCTTTAGGGGAGAGCCGAGACTGGCTTCTCTGCTGACTCGCAAAACACATGAAAGGCAAGCCCCCCCCCCCCCCCTTCGGGCTCGCGCCACTGATAGTGCCTGCTCCTGTCTCTGCCTGCATAACGCCTGCACACCAGATGAACCTGCAGACATGGAACTGGTGAGAGAGCGAGGCGGGTTAAGTTTCAGATGCGAGTCGTGGCTCCAGCTAAAAACAAGACCGGGAGCGAGCAGCAGCCACGGCAGAAGTGTCATGTGACACGGCATGGCCTGATGGAGTGGGAGGGGAGGAGTGCAGTCCTAGGGAGCTCGGGAGCGAGCAGCAGCCAGCTGGCAGCCTGTGCGCCCCTGCTCGCTCCCGAGAACCATAGGCTATGGGAGGGAACATTTAAAGAGAAGGCGGGACATACCCGAGCCTTTGGCCATTTGCGTGCTTTCTTTTGTGGAAACCTTACGCAAATGGCCAATCAAATGCGTGGCCGGAAAAAAAAACAACACAAGGAAAAGAGGTGCCAGATGGAAGTCCTTACAATAAGCCTCGCAGAGCAGCGCATGCTCGCTGGCTCAGGCGAGACCTAAAAAAAGCAAGAGAAACTACTCAACATACTTCTTAATACCAAAAGTAGATGGGTCACTCAGACCAATTGTAGACTTGAGGTTTCTAAACAAATTTATAAAAATGTAAAAATTCAAAATGAACACCCTGCATGAGTTAATATCTCAACTACAAGTAGAGCATTACCTGGCGACAATAGGTTTAAAGGACGCTTATTTACACATTCCCATGAACACAAGCCACAAGAAATTCCTCAGATTTGTGGTAGACAACAAACTATCAATTCAAAGTGCTGGCATTTGGAATAAAATCAGCGCCAAGAGTATTCACAAAGTGTTTGGAAACAGAATCAGCATACCTTCAAAGGCAGGGGGTTCATGTTTATCCTTGCTTAGTTGACTGGCTGGTAAGGGCAAACTCATGCAAAAGATGCAAAGAGCACATGCAGCAAGTAAAAGAACGCTATAGCAGCTTGGGTTCTCAATATACATGTAGAAGTCATTGCCAGAACACGAGAAAATGTTCTTATAAATTCAATCTAAGTGAAATTTGTTCCTCAGCGAGAAAAGAACAGTAGCACTATTAAAGGGATAAAGGAGATACAGCTGTACCGGAAGGGACAAGCTCTGACAGTGAGGTTGGTGGGGAAAGTACTAGGAATGATTGCTTCTTGCATCCCGTTGATACCAAACACAAGACTTCACATGTCCAAAAAGGATGCCACTTACACAATGTTGCACATTAAGAAGTTAGAACAACTGCCCTTTATAGTAGCTGAAACACCCTCCGCAGTATGGTTAATACTTGGTGTAAAATCTTTGCCAATTTCAACATTCCAGTTCACATCTTGTATGAAACATTTTCCAGTACATAGAAATTAAGCCCTGGGAGGGAGCCTTATTCACAAGTTGTGGACACTTGCTTTTGATTACCGATGTGAACGGGCGGACAGAGGTATTCCTTACAGAAAATGAATGAGACTCATCTGTCGGCCACTCACTTGTTTTTAAACACGTTACCATCCATGGAGCATGTAATCCTTTAGTAGTACATTGGCCTGTTTTGTAAAAGCAATACCAGCACCTTCAATTCTCCCCCTCATTATTGTCCTTTCCAATTGAAGTTATTTAATGTTAAGCAACCAAGATTGTTATAGAATGAAGGCCAAAATCCGATATGTCCCTTTGTTTCCCACATGGTGACCTGCTGCAATAACGTGCTTTCCCCTCCAACATATGCAGTTTTTGATAGCTAGTTATGGCCTTCAGTTCCAACTTTGAAGGAGACAAACTAAGCTGTCTCTCAAAGCATTATTGTTTCAAAAATGTGTGGCATTAACATCTGCCTGAGAAACCTTTGAACTGCAGGTTGTAAGGATATCCAGCGAAATACAGTCACTTTTAAGCACAAATCTCCCACTGCATTTTGGGAAGCTAGTGCCTCTTATTTTTAATGCTTCCAATACTGCTGGTTTAGCGCGCTTTTTTAAATCAGTCGGGACTGGCTTAGTCAGTACCTTCCAGAAAATCTTTGCAGTGATACCAGCCTTTATACATGCCTTGTTTTCGAGTGTTTTCGGGTGCATACTGTAGGTGTTATTCCTCATTTGCAGCATTTTGGTTATGTTTTTAGTACTCCGCAATGGATGTTCTGTTCTGAAGCCCAAAGGTAATGGAATGATCACCGGTCCGGCTGTGCAGTGAACGCATGATACGATTTGGAGTCCCTCTGCTCCAGGAACTGAACACTGACTGGTCATTGTCATGCCGACATGCCTGGTTTACCTGCGTAAACCCCGTGTTTCATTGCCCTTGGTGTCTCTTTGAGTAGGGACTTGATGTTTGACTTGCTGTGCAATTGCCTCTTCCTGTGGACATAAACCTGTTGAGTCCCATAACGACCCATTTTCAGAGTTGTCCCATGAACTTGCAGCTGCTTCAAGATGCATGGTAGATAGGTGCTTCAGCACCTGGGCTTCCGAACTCTGGCTCTAATAACACGGATGCAGAACAAGAGACTACTTCCCTAGCATTGGCTGATAACGAGGATCATGTCTGTTCTTTGGAGCTTTTGAATTGGGCTGTTGAGGCATCATCGTCTGTGGGAAATGAATCCGTTCTGGATTCACTAAACATTGAACTTGTGAAAGAAATTTTGGCTGCCCTTAGCTCAAACTAATTTTGCCCCCTTTTCAAAATGTTCATGTTTAATTTTTATTATGCCTATAGATTTGAATATTATACTTTTATGCTTACTAGCATCACATTGACTTTGCTTAGCTTGTGATTTTTATTATTTGTTAGTCGCTAAGTTAATTTCCCGACCGTTGTAGTGATTTCCCCACTGGGCCCACTTCGGTTCTCCCGTAGTCTTGGTTATTAGATGTTTAAGCTGCTCTGCTTTTCACAGCCACAAGTAATGCATTTGTTTTGGTGCCATTATTTTAGGAATATGCTGTACATGTTGTTTGTTAATCAGTAATTCTACTTTGGAGTCAGTCTGCAGATTTTGTATAAGGTTGCCTGGAATACATAACAAAATATCGTGTACTGTTTTCTTTGCTCGAGTCAGCAGTAGCTCTTAATGTTTTAGATATAACATGGTAGCACAGTTGCAGCTTTCCAACACAGTAATTTTTATCATATAAACATTCTCGTCCCCTTGGTGGCAGAGAGGAGAACTCTGGCAGAGAGGCCGGTTCCTGGAACAAACACCTGCACAGCCTGACATTCAGCTTTGCATAAAATGAGTTTACACTAATGATGTGGACCACATAACTACATACACCTGGTATGGGGTCTGCTGCCAATCCCAGAGATCACTTCTATATAAACCCTGCGTCCTCACAGTAACGGTAGGCCTAGACAGATAATGTGTCATGGTGGGATTGTTTATTTTATATATTCTGATAGTAATGCTGATTACTTTGTTTAGTTTCATCTGCTTAGTAACCGCAGCACATTTGCTTCATATTAGACTTCGATAGTTTCAATAATTATATTGTAAACTTTCTTCGTGTCTTTCTTATGTTTACTACGGACATGCATGAGTGAGTGACGAAAGGTTAGAATCTGTTTCCACTGTTCCCTTGGGGACTAGAGGGTTATGTTCTAGGTTGCCAAAATTACCTGCTACTCTGTGATGGTTAGGAGTTCATGTGAGGCACTGGGAGTATGAGGAATGTACCTTAAAGAATGTATTATTGGATGTGTATACTATTGATATAAGCTATTATCTGTCTCTTAAATGTTTGTTCTGGTCTCATCAATGAGTTGCTTTGAGATCAATGTTTATGTATCAGTTTTGTTGGGTTTTTAAGTCTCAACACATTTGTTGTGTTCTGATGTATTTGTCGTTTGCTCGACTGGTTGTATGCAGGTACGTACGGTTTTGGTCTGCATGTTGATTTTTATCATAGCGAGATTGTCCATTTCTAGTAAAATGCAATTTATGGGATGTAATGTATGCTACTGTATCAATTGGCCTATAAATTGTTCTATTTCTCATTCATGTTCTGCTTGGTCCTTAAAGATATATTGTAAATGTTTATTAGTTAGTTGAAAATGGTGTTTTTAGTACATTAGGCACTGGGAGCTAGCCAGGATTTGGGCCAACAGATAGTGATGTTGCAGAGAGACTCAGTCCCTCCATTCTGACGTCCTATCATCCCAAGACACAGTTCTGTTTTTCCAACAGAATCCCTGTGACACTTTGGTTAAGATAAAGTGACAGCATGTGTATCTGTACTACCTTCATTATTTTGCCCTCTACCTATGCCATATCCTTATGAAAGCACACCGAGCCTAAACTTTACTTACCTGTTCATGTCTCTTTCTCCTTCAAAGTCCTGAGTAATCCTGTGTACTTGCCAAGTGAACCTTTACCAACACCTGCGGCAGCAACCTGAGGCTCAAGAAGATGCGTCTTTAATGCACTCGATGTGCTGAATCAAACTCCGTCCAGGGTCTGGATGCAAGTTAGGGGTGGGGTGGGGGGGAGGGTGTCTAAGGACGCCTCGAGACCTAGATCCCTTGAACTGAGTGAGCATATGTACTTGTAAACAAAAGTTGCAGGGAAGCCTGTTCGGAGTACTCTAAAAAGCACTTCAAAAATGTCTCAAGGGTTTAGGCTGAGCTGCACAGGGTACTCTTTCACAATGTGGCCTATGTTTCGTCCACCATTATTGTTACAATCCAAAAGAAGTCCAGAGGTAGCCATGAGGTAGGTTGTAGGTAAGAGGTTTATTTAAGCCTAGTTACAGGTCAGGTTTAGATAGTAAGTAGAAGATGTGAAGTTAAGCCCCACCAGGAGCAGCATCCTTGCTGCTCAGGCCACACACTCCAACTGTCTCTCTCTCTCCACTCCACCAGGCACTCCAGCATTCCACTACCTCATCAAGCATTCTAACATTCCACATACACACCACATTCATACTGGCTGAACAGCACGGAATGGGTAACCAGGGAAAGGATGCATTATAAGAAATCAAGGTATAACGCATCCCCTTCCCTTGGGAAAACAAACCAGAGAAAGGATGCGTTATAAGGAAACAAGGTATAACACATCCCCTTCCCTTGGGAAAACAATATATAATGATTTCTACAACAATGGACAATAAAAGTACAGTACGAAAGAGAAAAAATATGCAATATACAAATAAGTGCAAATTTAAAAGAACTAAGGATAGGAGGATTATCCACTTTCCAACAATACTGAATAAAAAAAGAAATTACACAGTGGTAATATTGTGCAGGACTGAGAGAATGGAGGACACCAATGAGATGTAATTCCCTCACCACTCACCCCCTTCTGCACACCACGCATACCTGAGGCAAACAGTCTCCGGTAAAACCACAGCACAGGGTACACGACCCCTCAACGCCCCCCTAGGTAAACAAATGTACAAGGTACATGACCCCTCAACTCACCCCTAGGTAAAACAAAAGTACAGGGTACACGACCCCTCAATGCACGCCTAGGTAAACAAATGTACAGGGTGCACGACCCCGCAACTCACTCCTAGGTAAAACAAAAGTACAGGGTACACAACCCCTCAACCCACACCTAGGTAAACAAATGTACAGAGTACACGACTCCTCAACGCACGCCTAGGTAAACAAATGTACAGGGTACACGACCCTTGAACGCACACCACCAGGTAATAACAACAGTACAGGGTACACAACCCCTCAACGCACCCCCGGGTAAAACAACAGTACAGGGTACACGACCCCTAACACGCCTCTAGGTAAAACAAAGCAACCAAATTTCGCAAAAGCACAACCACACACCATGCAAGCCCAGGTACGTAAGCGATCACAGCCAAAACCATACAGAAAGTAGAAAAACTACCACAAAGTATACATACATGCAGGTTTTACATTCAGGTTGGCAGAAAAATGCTAGATACATATGAAATATAATATTTTCTAAAAATTCTTAATTGCAAATGCAGAAAAGATCAATAACTTAATTAATCAGTAATGCAGACTAAATAAGGAGGAAATATCACCGGTACCCGAGACCTGCTGGAAAGAATTTTTTTTTATCAAAGTACATAGTGCACTTACTTTCTTGAAGTACAAGTGAAAATTGAACTCAATAGAACTGGGGTTCCTGCTGCCCTGCGCACAGTGTGCGTTTGAATTTTAAAGTCAGAACATGAGGGCTGAAACACTAAAACATGTATGTTAATGCCCTATCTCAGTCCGCATCAGAGGAGAGTTGTTGTAGTCTTCCGCTCTTCCCATGTAATGGAGTAAGGAGGAATGTGTCTGAGGAGTGTGATGATCTGCTGTCAATGACTGTTGAATGACTCCGACACCCCCTCTCTGTTGAGCAGTTTCAAATAGCCACAGTGCTTCACTCCTCCCATTATGAGTAGGGTTGTGCATAAAACCGGAGTAACTCACCGATGTTCTTCTGACGCAGCATAGTGTGCAGTGATGTACATCGCACCCCATACTACAACCGTCTATAACGCTGTTAATGAACAACCAGTGCGGCATATTAAATTTTAGTGAAATTGACCAGGAAAGCGGCAACACAGTTAACGAATATGCCATCAAGTAGACACTTCTGGTACATGCTGCACCTCCAGTTGAAGCGCCACCTCAGGCAGCAAAGATGGCGGCATGCCGGAGAGAGCAGCGTCAGGTGGCTCATGGCAAGGACATGCTCCCCAAACGTCACAACGCAACGTCGTGGAACAGCTTGAGCTCCACAAGAGCTTCACACGAGCTTCAAGCCGTTCTCTCTGCTCGCGGCTCCATAGCAACAGACTTGAGACGTCATAGATGGCTCTTTTGAAAGTTGAGGCGTGCATCGCAACAACAGGTAACATTTTAAATAATAATAATTGGTCTGTAAGAGCTCATGCTGTCCCAACGCTCTGGCTTAACAGTTCACTCGCTGGCTCAAAAAAAAATGTTTTTACGAGCACACTCACCATTTCTGAATTTACGTGCCACAGTAATCCTCAGCTTACACCTTGGTGCACAGCAACAGCGGCTCCAAAAGAAGCGCGGCAGAAGTTTAAACAAAGTGTCCACTGTGGGTCCCCAGCTGCTCCAGCAGATTCACACAACCGAACAGTAGAAGGACATAAGGCTCCAATCCCATGCAGCAATTCCTAGCAGTCACTGTATGCCGCAAAATTGTACTTGCATGATGAAGCTGCTGGCTCACTCTACTTCAGTTCAATTGATGCCAAGTCAGTGGGTTGTTTGGTATAGTGCCAGTCTTTGTTGATGCCAGGTCCACACCCTGTTGGAAAGATGTCTGAAGGTTTGTTAGTCTTCAAAGTACACTGGTTAGCACCCAATTGATGTTCAAAGGAAGGTCAAACGCCCTAGGCAGGCTGTCCAGGTGGTAAAGGACACTGGTGGGGCTAGCAAAGGGCGTTCTTCAAGTTTCAAGCTTGTTTACCTCAGGTTTCTTTAGTAGTTTCCAGCACAGTTCATTTTAATCTTTCTTCAAATTTAAGGTATCTTCACCTCGGGTCTCTCAGTAGCTTCAGGTACAGGTAATCTTTCACAACGCGCAGGTTATTTTCTCCAAATCGTCGCCATTGTTACAATCCAAAAGAAGTCCAGAGGTAGCCACGAGGCAGGTAAGAGGTTTATTTAAGCTTAGTTTTGCAGCGTGAATCTTTCTGGATTCACTATGCTGTGCATTATTCCGCCATCTAGTGGTTGGGTCCGGAATTGTAGTCTTAATTCTCTTTTTTTTCGTGGCCCAGGTGGGCGTCGACATACCACCATTTGGTGTCCTTCGTGACGTCGACGCGCTTCCTCCGGAAGCTCCCACCTTTGGTCGCCATCTTCAGATTCTTTTTTCCGCCGTTGGGTCTGGATCGTTCCGAAGAGTTCCAGAGTTTTTTGGAGAAAAAATCAACGGAAGAGAAGAAAATTGACGAAAATCAAAGTTTTCAGCACACCCGACTACAGGTCAGGTAACCGGGACGACGAGGGAGAAGGTTTTCGACCAAGACCTCGACGTTCAACGGAGAAAGCGGTCGCAGGGGGCCCCCTGAGCGCCGGAATGGACAAAACACCTTTCAAGTTTTGCACCAATTGTCACCACAAATACGCCCAGAAGGACCAGCATCCAGTCTGCAACCTCTGCCTGCCTCTCAACCACAACAGCGAGGACTGCAATGCGTGCTCAGCGTTCACACCCAAGACCCTCAGAGTAAGGGAGAGGCAGAGAAGGGCGAACCATGCAGGGGCCACCTCCATTGCTCCGAGACTTGGGCCTCTCCAGTGGGGAGGAGGACAACATCGCCGAAGGACCGGAGGACTGCACAGTCGTCGAGGTCCAAAAGAAGACATCAAAGGAGGTAAGGGAGTCGTCGACCCCGAAACACCCGAGCGACACTCGAAAGGGTGAAGCTAAGTCCTCGAGCGACACTCGTAGGAGTGAAGCAAAGTCCTCGAGGGGAATATTGCTGCCGAAACACCCGGCGAAGGCAACTGCATCCAAGGACAAACAGCCCAGCGGATCCTTCGAAAAGGACTCCCAGACGGCGAAAGCCCACCAAAAATCTAGGCCGTCGAAGGATGCCCTCGAAAAGGACACCTCGGCGCAGAGAAAAGAAGGGCCAACAAGTACTTCGACGTCGACGACCTCGAAGCGGAGCGCGCAAACTCTCGACGCCGAAGAGGCTGCCGAGATGGAAAGGAAGAAGAGGAGGCTCGAGGCCGAAATGGCTAGCATCCTGCAGCGAAGAAAGGACTTCGACGAAAGGATGAGCCAATGCACCATCCCGCCGAAGCCTGCGCTCGAAGTCAAAAGAAACGACGAGGACGCCGAACCACCGAAAACTCCTGAACCGGTCGAGGAGCAGGAGAAAGAAGCCCTGTATTATTTCGAGGGCGAAAACGACGAGGATCAGCAGACCTACTGGGACTCGACGTCCTCGGAGGCACAAGAGTTAGAGTGGTATGACCTCGACGCAGAATTGCCGGAAGAAGGAGTGGACACATACCCTTCGAGGCCTTCACCGCCAGACGACATAGGGATCTACAATATGGTCGTCCAAAAGGCTGCACAGACATATGGGGTGAAACTGGAGGAAGAGAAGCCCAAGGCATGTTTCCTCCTGGAGACTCTGCTGCCTCAACAGACTAGGAGCCAGTTCCTGCCCATGCTCCCTAGTGTGCTGGACCAGGGAAGGGATGCTTTTAACGAACCAGCAGCATGCAAATTAGTGACCCCCCAGAACAGAGAAAAAGTATAAACATTCCTCAAAGGACCCTGCATACATCCAAGGGTCAGTACCAGCCGATTCCATAATTACAGCAGCAGCTAGGAAAAGGGCCAATGTACCCACAAATGCCGGGCCACCTCCAGACAAAGAGTAGAAGGATGGACCTCGTAGGGAGAAAAGTGGAGCGGAGTGCAGCAATTCAATGGCGCATCGCAAACTCCAACGCCCTGATCAACAGGCACGCATACCAGCACTGGGAGGAAGTGGGGCAACTTCTAAAGCATCTACCAGACCAGTACCAACAAAGGGCAGCTCACCTGGTAGAAGAGGGCAAAAACATGGCGAATACATGTTTAAAATCGGCCTTGGATGCTGCGGACACGTCTAGCAGACAAATGATGATCGGAGTGACCGAGAGAAGACATACATGGCTTAGAACTTCAGGCTTCAAGCCAGAGGTGCAGAACAACATCCTTAACACACCTTTTAACGGAGAGCAACTGTTTGGCACACCAGTTGACGACAAGTTAACCCAGCTCAAAAAGGACAACGAGACAGCAAGGTCCATGGGAGCCCTGCAGTTCAGAGGGATGAGAAGGGTACACCCGCAAGAAGGCCAGGTGGTAGAGGCGGCAACGTGCCTACTACATCGCACCAAACATTCCAACAAAGCTATCAAGGGAACAACCAAGGCCAGCAGCAGCAGGGACAGCAGCAGCAGAATTGGCAGTACCAGCCCCGGGGACAGTCCTTTCGAGGGCGCTCAAACTGCCGAGGGCAGACACGGAGAGGAGGGCAGCAGCCTACCCCCAAGTGACTTCGCCATAAAACGAAAACCCACCCGAGCAACACCTCAGGGTGGGCAGAAAGACATAGAGAAAAACTAAATCCTGACGTTACACGACAAACAATACCTCAAACACACAACACCAGTAGGAGGCAGAATAAGAGAATTCCTCCAGGAGTGGAGGAAGATCACAACAGACAGATGGATACTAAACATCATACAACACGGATACTGTATAGAGCTAGAAAAACAGCCTCCAAACAGGAAACCAAGAAACAAGGCACACTCAACAAAGGAACTTTCGCTCTTGAGACTAGAAGCGCAGGAACTGCTCAACAAACAGGCGATCGAGGTAGTACCACACAACCAAAGGAACAAGGGGGTTTACTCCACTTATTTCCTCGTACCAAAGGTGGACGAAACACTAAGACCTATCCTAGATCTAAGGTTCTTGAACAAATTCATAAGGACACAACTATTCAAAATGACTTCCCTACAAGAGGTAATACCACAGATACAACAAGGGGATTACATGGCAATGATAGATTTAAAGGACGCGTACTTACACATTCCCATCAACCACAAGCACAAACGTCTACTAAGATTTGTGATCAACCAAACTCACTACCAGTTCACAGTACTGGCATTCGGGCTCAAATCCGCACCAAGAGTGTTTACAAAATGCTTAGCAGCAGTAGCAGCGCACCTATGAAGGCAAGGAATACACATATATCCCTACCTCGACGACTGGCTCGTAAAGGCAAGTTTGTACAGCCACTGCAAACAACACATACAGCAGGTCGTGCAAACACTGAACCAACTGGGTTTCTCAATCCATTGGGAAAAATCGTCAACCGAGCCAGAACAGATCAAGATGTTCTTAGGGGCGGAGATCGACACCAAACAAGCCAAAGTGTTCCCCAGCAGGAAGAGAACATTGGCAATTCTAAAGGAAACCCGTCTTTACCGCAAGGGGCAAGTTCTGACAGTGAGGACGGCGAGCAAACTAATGGGAATGATGGCGTCATGCATCCACCTAGTCCCAAACATTCAACTCCACATGAGACCATTCCAGGAATGGATACAGCAGCAATGGTCACAGGCAACAGGGAGTTGGGAAGATCTAGTGGTCGTCACACACGCAGTGCATCAGGAAATAGCGTGGTGGAACAAGGAAAACATATCACAGGGGAAATCATTCACACAACCAACTCCAACAGTAACCATCACAACGGACGCCTCCCAGCTGGGGTGGGGCGCGCACATGAACAAACTCAAGGTGAGGGGACTATGGTCGCAGCAAGATGCGGTCAGACACATCAACTACCTAGAACTAAAAACTGTGTTCCTAGCCTTAAAAACCTTTCAGAAGCAGCTGTACGGAAACAGGGTGTTGATCCAAACGGACAACACAACTACCATGTTCTACATCAACAAGCAAGGTGGAACACAATCAGTACCACTATCAGGGCTAGCACAAGAAATATGGACGTGGGCCATTCCTCTTAAAATAGACCTACTAGCAATACATCTCCCAGGGAAGGACAACGTGGAAGCGGACCGACTCAGCAGGCAAACGTCAGCATTCCACAAATGGGAGATCAACCAACAAGAAATACAAAAAGTATTCCGGAAGTGAGGGACACCGCAAATAGACCTATTTGCAACACACCAAAATGCCAACACTTCGCATCCAGACAACCAGAACATCGGTCACAAGGGAATGCGCTATGGATAAGTTGGTCAAGGACATTTGCATACGCTTTTCCCCCCGATACCACTGATACACAGGGTACTCAGCAAATGCAGAATCAGCAACATGTCGCTAATACTAATAGCGCCTCAGTGGGCCAGACAGTCCTGGTTCTCACAAATAGTGGAGATGGCGCAAGCACCAGCACACAGATTCCCAAGAAGAAGGGACCTGTTAACAATGCAGAAGGGAAGGGTGCTGCACCCAGAGCCAGAGAGCCTCAGCCTAGCTGCATGGCTCCTGAAGACCTAGAGTTTGCACACCTCAAACTACCAGCAAGCACAATGGCAGTGCTCAGGGAGGCAAGAAGACCTACCACAAGAAAGTGCTACGTGGCAAAGTGGAAAAGATTCTCCGAATGGTGCATTAGGGAGAAACTGCAAAGGAGAATCACAAGGGAATCAACAGTACTAAAATACTTAACGCATCTACTACAAAGTAAACTAAGCTACACATCCCTAAGGGTGCACTTAGCGGCGATAGTGGCTTACACAAGAGGAGAAACGGGGAAAAGTTTCTTCACCTCCCAAGTAGTAAAGAGATTTCTAGAAGGAGCAAAGAGAATCGCACCTCCAAACAGAATGCCAGCACCACCATGGAACCTCAACGTGGTGCTAACGCAATTGATGAACGCACCTTTTGAGCCTATTCACAAAGCTACACTGCACATGCTCACATTAAAGACAGCCTTCTTAGTGGCTATCACATCACTACGAAGAGTAAGTGAATTGCAAGCGCTAACACTTCAAGAGCCCTACCTGCAAATACACAATGATAGGATTGTAATGAGAACAGACCCAAACTTCATGCCAAAGGTGGTGTCACGGTTCCACATCAATCAGACAATCCAAATACCTCGTTTTTCCCAAAAACCAGCCACAAGCACAGAAAGGGCGTTACACACACTGGACTCCAGGAGGGCAGTAATGCACTATATAGAAAGAACAAAGGAGTGCAGAAAGACAAAGCAGTTCTTTGTTTCCTTTGCCAGCAGTTTTTTGGGACGACCAGTTACCAAAAACACCATTGCATGGTGGATTGCACAAACCATACAACTGTGCCACAAACCAGCAGGACAACTGTTACAAGGAGCAGCTCATGCTCACTCAACAAGGAAGAAAGGAGCTACAATTGCGTTTCTAGCTAACACACCAATTCAAGACATTTGCCAAGCTGCAACATGGTCTTTAGTGCACACGTTCACTAAGCACTACTGTGTAGATATTCAAATGAACAAGGAAGCGCAAGTGGGACAAAAGGTCTTACAGCACATATTCAGTAACCAGAGCTCATCTTCCACCCAGCCACCACAATAAGGACAAACGGCTACAAAGTCTATGCACAGCATAGTGAATCCAGAAAGATTCACGCTGCAAAACGTATAGTTTCTTACCTGTCGGTGTAGTTTTGCAGCTTGAAGACTATCTGGATTCACTAGCGAACCCACCCTCCTCCGCCAGAAAGATGAGACAGGAGGAAAGGGATTAAAACTGGAGAAAGACTTAAAAGATTACAGGAGAAACAAAGTAACACAAGACAAGAAAAAAAGAATCCGAAGATGGCGACCAAAGGTGGGAGCTTCCGGAGGAAGCGCGTCGACGTCACGAAGGACACCAAATGGTGGTATGTCGACGCCCACCTGGGCCACGGGGGGGGGGGGGGGAAAGAGAAGAAAGACTACAAATCCGGACCCAACCACTAGATGGCGGAATAATGCACAGCATAGTGAATCCAGAAAGTCTTCAAGCTGCAAAACTACACCGACAGGTAAGAAACTATACGTTACAGGTCAGGTTTAGATGGTAAGTAGAAGATATGAAGTTAAGCCCCACCAGGAGCAGCATCCTTGCTGCTCAGCCCACACATTCCAACTGTCTCTCTCTCCACTCCACCAGGCACTCCAGCATTCCACTACCTCATCAAGCATTCTAACATTTCACATACACATCACATTCATACTTGCTGAGCAGCACGGAAAGGGTAACCAGGGAAAGGATGCATTATAAGAAATCAAGGTATAACAGTTATATGCAGTGCAGTGACTGTAAAACACTTGGCATACGGCAAACAGAACATCTATCTTGTTCTGATGGTAGATAAAGGTGTCAGGTAGGCCATAAGCAAGTCCAAGATTTTCTCATCTAGATGAAACAATTTGAGAAGCTGCTTGCCTAGTAAAGTAGTGGCCCATGGAATGTACGTAACCATGCACAGCCAGTTTAAGGTGTAAACTAGGCCAGCTCCATCTCAGTCAGTGTCCCAGTACTTCACTTTTGTATGGTACAACGTGTAAAGCAAATAGGAAAACATAGGCATTACTAAGATGGGCACTAGGGACAATAACAATGTGTCTCCTGCCTCTTTCCTTGCTTAGAGCAGAATCTGCAACAACATCGTCAAGTCTTTCTCGCTGTTGCAGGAATGTAGTCGACAAAGTGCTGATCCTACCTCCTTGCCACATCCTCCAGTCAACAGAAAGTCAAGGAAAGACATCAGTCTTCCTGTGGTGGTCTGACAGTAAACAATTCAACTCACTGTATTTTGCTATCTGGATCAGGTGGATAAACAGTTTTTATACTATGTGAGAGTTTTATGAATTGTCCTATGGCTGAGTTACCTGGTCATTCTTACCCACTCCGCCCATGTATTTGTTGTAATCAAGTAGGCTTGTGAACTTCAACTAACTGACCTCAAACTGTGACCGGGGAAGTGATCTCATCATGGATTGTTGTGAGAAGGTACACATCGCCCCTATCGGAGAGTTTGACCTCAAACTTTCTTTAGAAAGCAATGCAGTGCTCTGGATGTTTTTGGAGCTTTTCACAAATAAGCTTCTGTGGGAATCCTTTACGCTGATATAAAACTGTATCGCATGACACAGTACCAGCTTTGTACAGCTCGTTAAACAGCTCTACTCCTGTAAAGTTGTCCACATAAAGGTCATAAGATTTCATGAAGCAGTAGTTAGACAAGCTCCCATACAATTTGTGCTGTGACTCCTAACATGGAAGGGTAACCTAAAGAATTTAGAGCGGAGTCCTTACCTGTATACCTTCTGTAGGAAAGTAGTGTCTGCTTTCATGGTCACCCCCACTTTTTGCTGGTGTCATTATGTTTTACTTACTAGTCTGACTGGGATCCTGCTCATCTCTGTGCTTCCTCCCCAAATTGGGCATGGTGAGTACTTCGGTACACTCCAGATTGGCTACTGGTGTACCTTGATGAGTCCCTGGTATATGGTACTAAGGTATCCAGGGCATAGGTACACCAGGGGTCTCCCATAGGCTTAAGCAAGTATTATGCCACCCATAAGAGACCACTCAAATTGTGACTACAGGCCTGCCATTGCAGCCTATGTAAGCTGGTGCTAACACCACTTACGACAGATATAAGATGCCTTATATCTGGGGTCAACACTTAAAACCTATAAGTCACCCCTAAGTCCAGCCTTTCAATCCTGAAGGCAGGGTGCTCGGTTCTAAGTGTGATGGTGCCCCTGCATGAGCAGGACACCCCTACAATCTTCGGAGTCCATTCTCCTGGGTTGTAGGTGCATCAGCCATTAAGATGCATAGAGTGCCATGCGTCATTACGCGATGACCATCTCTAAACTGGCTGTAACGAACCCTGTCTTGTTTGGTATCAAACATGTTGGAATCATACCCCCACACCGTAAACATTGTGGGAGGTATGATTGCATGCACTGTAAAGGTCCCCTGGGAGGCCCTCAGTGCTCCTGGTACCAGTCTTCTAGACCAGGACAGCAACCCATGGCTGCTGCCGAACAGAGACACGATTCTGCCCTCCTGCTGCTGAGCCAAGCTCGAGCAGAGGAAGGCTGGACAATAGGTATCCTGTCACAGGGAGGTGTGACCACCTCCCAGACAGGACTTAGTGTATTGGGGCAGGGTGGGAGCGCTTGTCAGCACCACTCAGTCTGCTTGAAGGGCACATTTGGTGCCCTCCTTGCATACTCCAGTCCAAACCAATTCAGGGAGCCTTTGGCTCCCGCTCTGGCGCGAAACTGGACAAAGGACATGGGAGTATTCTCCCCACTGTCAAGCCCCTCCTCTGGGAGGGACCCCTGGATCATCCAACCCTTTCTCTGGGGTACTTAAGGGCTTACCTGTGGGTGGATCCCTAGATTCGTCATGGGACAAGATACAGATCACATACCACTTCATCTGCAACCTTCTGGGCACTCTGGACTTCGCGTTGGGAACCAAGACTGCAACTGGGAAGACTCCTGCTGCTCCTGGTCTCGTCGTCCTGCAAGTCTGCTGCAATGTCTGTGGCTGTGCTCCATACAGGTTCTTCACAGGGCCTGTGGACATCCAAGACACCCGAAAGAATTTTCCTTGGAGTGAAGGAGTCACTCCCCTGCATCTGCAGGCACCACAACACAACTGACCGGTCTGCTGATCCTGGGCTCCCAGGGAATCCGAAAGGCTCAGCAACACAGGTGGTGGTTCTGCAGCTCCCTCGAGGCCTGCACTATCTTCACACCGAGTTTGAGGCCAGTATTCCTCGTCAGAAGCGCTGGAACAAAACCCCTGTGCACACCTTTGACTTGCCATTGCTTGTTAACTCTCTCCTGCAGAAATCTTCGGGCTCCAAGAAGCTCCAACCTCAAGCATCTCCTGCAGCCAAGATCTTCGCCTGCATCGTATCTTTTGCACCGTGGGCCTTCATCCTTTGGTGAGCTGCTTGATGTCCTCTTGCGACTCCTGTGCCTTTGGCCCTTGGGTCCTCTCAAGGGTCTTCTTTGGCTCCAGTGGGCTCCCCTGCTTGCTCGGGGCCTGCTCTGACTTACCTGCTCGTGGTGAGTCACTTGGATTTTGCTGGTCCCGACAATGCACCTTTTTCTTCAACTATGTTGGTTGCTGTTGCCAAGGCTTGTTGGTGCTGATGCCGGACACTGACCCCTTGGCTCTTGACATCCGACGTGGGACAGCTCGTGCACTGCTCCTGGTCCTCCTCTGCGTTGCCTGGTCCCTACAGCTGGAACTTCAAGGGCACCGTCAACTCTCCTGCATCTCCAACATCGGTGGGCATTCGTCTTCCGTGCCTCCTGGTCACTCCTGAGTGGCATAGACTCTGTCCCCTCTGCTTGCAGGTACCTCTCACCTTGAATCCACCTTTGGGTTCCACCAGACACTTTCACCTTTTTCCCAGCGACATCTTTTCCGAAGTCCTCCATTGTGGTCTATGGTGGTTTCCGACGTCTCTTCACACCTCTGCACCCAGCTTCCCTGGTGTAGGTATCCTGGTTCCTGGGGTATCCACGGGTGGGGTGACTCTCCAACCTTCCATCTTCCACGGGGTTTCTTCGCGGTCCACTGTGAAGGGTCCTTCTTCAAAATTGCAACCGCAACATAGCTATCGACTAACATTGAGCACTATGCACATGACCTCCGTAGGGTTCCTAGATACTCACCTTGGATGGTTCCTTGGGTCCCCGGCTCTACTACGACTTCTGGGTCCATTCTCGACTTAGCTCGTGATTCGCATTCCACTATTTTACTATCTGGTTTGGTCTCCCCCTGGGGACCACTTTGTATTTGGTGCTATTTACGTATTCTATTGACAAAGTATTGTGTTTGTCTCAGGGTAGGAGATAATACATTGTGTTAGTGAGTGTTAATAATAAATACATATTTTTATAACTATACTCTGTGGTTCTTTTTCACTTAACCTATACCATAAGATTAAGTACTGGTAAAACAAGCTGCTTTACACTCCTGGACTAAGCCTGAAGACTGCTCTCCACAGCTACCAATTAGACAGCTTTCTAAGGTTGTCTAAGACCACTAAAATCACCATAAGGGTTGTCTGGATTAGTGCAGGGTGCTACACTTACATAAGTGAGCACCATATACTAAGCCACCCTCTCACACATACCCAGTAGAGCTCTCACATAGCATGTGCATTTTGATGCCATAGCAAGTTATTTTGCTCGGTATGTACCACCTGACCAGCAGCCACCCTTTGTACAGGGTCAAGGACTCAATGACTGTATTCTTTCCAGGAGTATAAATCTCACGAAACCTGACAGACAAATGTTCCACAACAGGCTGAATTTTGAACACCCTGTCATGGTCTGGAAGGTCCCGGGGCAATACAGCAGAATTATCATTCAAATGCAGCATATGTTGCAAGAACAGAAACAGATCTCTTCTCTTGACTGGTGCGAAGCTGAGTGTTACCTAAACAGTGGCAGTAGACAAGTAGGACTGTACCCTTGCTTTGTTCACTATCCCAGTTTTGCGCATAAGACGCAGAAATTCTTCAACTCCCCAAGAGAAGCCTGAGTCCACTGGTGTGCCATGGAATGAACCCCAAGAGTGCCTCCATACTCCCTCAGAAATTATTTGGCACGCACAATGGAAAATTTCCTGGCTTTCATAGTGGAAAGTTTCAATTCTATTAAGGACACGGATGCGAGGATTAGGCATTTCTTTCTTCTTCGAAATGGCTGCTATTGAGATTAAAGAACAATAACCATCAACAAAGGACTTCGTTTCCCATGAAACCTAGGGAAAAAAATAAAGTTCCAACAATACAATGTCCATCCAATCAGGACCCTCCCGCCTCAATAACTGGCATTGACCCTCGTCTGATTCCTACTTTCTTCCTGCAACCAAGCTGACAGTGGAAGATAGTCACTCCTGTTTAAAAGCCTCCAAACCTATGAACAGAGAGGATCAATGAAACACCGGGAAATCTCAGCGGCTTCCAGCATTATGCAAACATAGAACAGTCATTGAAGGGAACAGGAAAAAACGTTACTTACGCTCAGACGCTGCTCCGATCCCTCGGGTGGGTCATGGTTCATCTATAGGGGGAGTTAATACTCGCCTCCCTGTCCTTAATAGAATTGAAACTTTCTGTTACGAAAGCTAGGACATTTTTCATTCTATGTCAAGAGACGGAGGCAAGGATTAGGCTATTTCAAAGCTTGTCCACAACTAGAGCCACAATGGAGGAGATTGGCTTAAAATAAAACCTTTTAAAGGTTGAATCTGACGACCAGTCTGCTGCATTCAAGATGTCCTCCAAGCGAGCTGCTAACACACAGGCTTTGGATGCCATTGCGCCCCTTGCTGAGTGCGCACCAAAGATCTTGGTATCTCTGCCGGCCTCCATCATCATCCTCCACCGGAACCATCTTGCTATGGTCGGGATGAGACTGCCTTAAAGGGTTTCCTCAACGCAATCAGCAGTTGCCGTTCTTCATGGGGCCGAACTCCTCTGTCATAGCTTCATAAGCCTTAATACACCGCACAACGCATAATTTGGTCACCTTGGAAAAGGCCGGGTAAGAAATCACCCGAGACTGGCATTTGGTGCAACGAGAGACCATGGAAGTTGACCCTATCCGGAGTGAAGGAGCGTCCTGAGATGTACAGAGCCCGGAATTCCGACACTTGCGAGAGAGATACTTATTGCTCGCCATCCGGACAGTAAACTCAAGCCCTTATTGATATCCCAAAGGACGGAGTACCTAGGTTCCGGTGGAATAGAGAGCCGGATACTGCGCAACGATTTACCGACCAGCGGGTGTTCCCCCAAACGGCAGGTTTGCCACAGTCGCATGGCCTGCCAAGACCGAAAGGTATTGACTGAGTGATACGCCATTCCCTCCGAAGCTAGAGAGGCTAGGAAGTTCAGAATGTGGACAACGTCTGCTCCCACGGGATCCATACTTCGTCGCAGACACCAACCCATCCAGCGAGACAGGCCGATCGGTAACTCTTCACCGTACTGTCCGCCCAGTTTCGGAAGAGGAGGTCCGCAGCACTTCTTGGGACTTGCCATCGAGACATGTTATCCACCACGCCATGAGAGGGAGGGAGTCGCTCATCACTAGAGGATGAGGATTGCCGGACGGATCGCTCTGGAGATGAGGCAATAGGTGTAGACTAAGTGGAGAAGCCCAGGAAAGTTCCATCAGAACTGGAACCCATGCTTGCGATCTCCATGCCGGGGTGATCACCACCAATTCCTGCTGCTGTCACACCAGAGTCGTCAACCTCGTGATCATGGCACAGGGGGTAAAGGCATAACCCTGCTCCTTCGCCCAACCCTGTAGGAAGGCATCCGTGGCCACTGCTCCCAGATTGGGCCTCCAGCTGAAGTACCGTGGAAGCTGGTGATCGAGACACGAGGCGAAACGTCGACCGAAAAGGGGCCCCAGAGAGCCAAAAAAGCTCAGAACATTGTAGGGAACAATCTCCAGAGACTCAAGTCCCGCAGATGTCGGGAGTGCCAGTCTGCTACCTGGTTGGCCGACCCTGGGAGATGCTCCGCCCATCACCGTGACCTGATGCTCCAAGCAGTACTCCCAGAAGTTCTTGGCGAGATCTGCCAAGGCCTTGGACCGCATGCTTTCCAGGTCATTGATGTAATGGACCTCCGCCACATTGTCCATTTGGAGCAGGTCACACGACTGCACACTGTCCCTGGTCCATCCCCGGACCGCAAAGGACCCTGCCATCAATTCTAGGCAGTTAATGTGGAGAGGTTGTTTCTCAAAGGTCCACCCGCCGCCGGTGGTGAACTCTCCACAAAGGGCTCCCATGCCCGAACCGCTGGCATCCGATTCGATCACGAGGTCTGGTTGGGAACCGAATATGGCACGTCCATTCCACACATCCATGTGAGAAAGCCACCGATGGAGCTCGTACCTTGCCTCGTCGGCCAAAGTCACCTGTTGGGCTTATGTTAGTCCCTGCCGTAGATGAGACACTTTGAGTCTCTGCAGGGCTCGAAAATGAAGGGGGCCCAGGAAGATGACCTGAATCGAGGCCGACCACTCTGGCAACATTCCGCAGTGAGGTCTGATGCTTACATAACATCTTCCACACCTCATGTCGGATTTTCGCTATCTTCTTGGAAGGCAGACTCAACGTGATCTCCACCGAGTTGATCACGAACCCAAGGAAAGTGATCGATCGGGAGGGCGCCAGACTGGACTTTGCCCGGTTGATTATAAATCCCAGAGACTGAAGGAGTTCCACTGCAGATTGCAGTTGTCAAGATAAAGCCTGAGGGCATTGATTCATGAACAGCATGTCGTTGAGATACACAATCATCCGAATGCCCTGAGCTGCTCCACCACTGGGTGCCATTGGAACTGTAGAAACAGGCGGTGTGGTGGAAAAATGAAGACCATAAGGTGCGCATCCTTGAGGTCCAGTCAGGCCATCCAGTCGTTGGGATAAAGTAGGTCGCAAAGCAGATGGATACCCTACATGTGGAAGTTGCAGTACACCAACCACTCGTTGAACTCCCGGAGGTTTATCACCGGCCACTGACCCCTGTCTGTTTCTGCAACAAGAACAAATTGCTCAAAAACCCAAAGGGGTGTATGGAGTAAAGGCAAATGGCGCCTTTGGTCAACAGCTCTTGCGCCTACTGCTGGATGAGGGTGGATTCCCTTCCTGAGAAGTGGAGTAGGAGGGGAGGGGCTACCTGGGAGGGTGTTCCATAGAAATCCATGTGAAATTCCTGCACCGTCTGCAGCACCCAGGCGTCGGTTGTAAGAGCCCGACAATTGTGCAGGAACTGCGCCAACCTGCCCCCCAAGCGATAGCATAAGACAATTAAAGAACTCACGGTGGGCTGTGGGGGCTCCGCCACCTCTAGAGCCGTTGCGTTGTCCTCTGTGGTGGGATCGGCCCATGGTAGGATAGAATCCTCCGAAGAGCGACGAGTCCTGCCACTGTCCTCTCTGAGACGGTTGGCCTCTTCCCGAGGCGGACTGAGAGAAACGGCCAGCCGAGCGCCCCCCCACGGCTCCCCACCCCACCCCCTGGAGAAAACACATGTATTGAAAATGCACTTCAGTCGACTGGGCCTTATCTAGGGAATTAAAGGTGGAGACAAATTTGCTAAGCTCCTTGACAAAGGTATCACCAAAGAAACCGCCTTGAGCCACCTGCCTGCCTCTGATGTGGCTTTCTCCTAACTTGGGATCTAGCTTAATGAGCAGCGACCTGTGCCTTTCAGTAGAAATGGTGCAATTGGCGTTGCCGAGGAATATAATAGCTCTCTGTGCCCAGCTATAGAGGACATCAGGTGGAATCCTCCGCCATGTCAAAGATCTTTACTAAAGGGCCCCTAATGTCCAATAACTTATCTTGGCACGCCCGCCAAGACCGATTGATGCCCTTCTTTGGATCCTTGATATACTTAGTTAAAAAGATCGCCATATGGACATCGATCTCTGGCGTGACAGCCACCTTAACCTCCAGTGAAGGCCGGGGACACTCCGTCCTGAGGCGGGAACGGAACACCTGGTCCTAAGGCTTACGCAGCCTTCCGGCCACATGGCCACTTTTTCACAAGGCGCCCAAGCTCTGAGAGGTCCAGTTAGGCCTCCCGTGGGGCCTCCACCACCTGACGGAACTCTGAGGACAAAGAGGAGGAAGGGCGCCAGGACCGGCCATGGTCCGATTCGCCCCTCAGTCCCCGTAGGGGACTCGTCCGAGGGTTGGGGGGAGGCCGCCAGGCCCTTCTTGCCTGTCAGCGAAAGGTCTATTGGTGGCTCCTCCGGCAGGGGAGGGGGCCTGGTACCCAAGAATGCCTTCTTTCACCTATTAAAAGGCGTCCAGGTCTACCCCTTCTGGGTGGGGTCGCTAACGCGGGTTCTCGGGGGAGAGTGGTAGTGACCTGCTCTCGAGGTTTAGGGGCCGAGTGCCCAGGAAGTTCCTCCCCGGTGTGAAGGGTTGAAGGCATCGTTGTGCCAGGTCCATTAATCTCTTCTCCAGAGGGGCTACTGCTTCCAAGACCACCTTGACTATGGAGGCGTCCACTGCGTCACAAAAGTAATCGGTGACGGGGACGTATTGGACCTCCTCCTCATAGTAATCATCTGCGATGGACGTAACTGCCGTGCCCTCCACTCCACGTCGCAGCATAGAAAGAACGTCCAGACAAGGACCAGGGCGGCTCGCACTCTAGTGGTCGGTAGACCGCCGCACTTTGCTCGAACACAGTGTATAACACTGACAAAGCATTGAATACAAAAGGCAATGAGAAAGTAAAAGAGTAGACGTCCCAGCACTTAATTGACACTGGCTGCAGCAGCGAAGAAAGAGGGAATCCAATGAGGGTCAATGCCATTTATTGAGACAGGAGCCTCCTGATTGGATGGACATTGTATTGTTGGAACTTCATTTTTTCCCTAGGTTTCATGGGAAATGAAGTCCTTTGTTGATGGTTATTGTTCCTTGAAATGGCTGCTATTGAGGGTAAAGAAGAAATAAATGCCTAATCCTCGCCTCCGTGTCCTGACAGAATTGTTTGGATTACAATTTTCTCAAAAAAGTCCACATCCAGAGGGAGATGGACGTAGTCATTCTTTAAAAATTTGCTATATCGACTTTAAATCCAACATCTGCCATAAAAGGGTAAATTGGGTCTGCACTAAATTAACGGGCTGCCTAAAGAGCACTCAGTCTGTGCTTGCCAACGCACAAGCTTGCTCTCTGGGTTAGTCTACGGTGCTACTGTCTCTCTGCTGCTCAGATTGTAACATCAAGACAGCCACGACATGTTCTTCGGAATCACTGGAAGGTTAGTCATCGGATAGAACTTCGCTGATTGAAAACTCACTTGCAGGTTCTACTCCATTTTACTCTCCCTCCAATGCGGTCTCAGTATCTGATCCTGCCTCATAACTATCCTCCATTCCTGGGGTTAGTGCCTGGGTAACAGTCCTCTTCCACGTCGCCATCTGTGTTGACTGTCTAAAACCTTCCTTCAAAAACAGTTTGTCTTGCGTAGAAGGCAGAACTATCCTTCGAAATCAGTGGGTGGGTGTGTGTCTGTGAGATGTGTGAGACAGGAAAATCATAAATCACTTAGCTTATCTTCGCTGCAATCCAGTGACGACCTCTGAAGGACGTCTCCAAAAACAAATTTTTTTTTTTTTTTTTAACAACAACAAAAAAAAAACCAAGTTAAGTGTGTCATACAGTTAGCTATGAAAAACAAACAGGATTGGGTTAAATTAAGCAAAATGGTTTGGACATACCGTGTGACTGTTAATGAAGTGGTAGCGGAGTCAACTTTCATAATGATGAGAGGTAGGAACCCTAGAACTAAACTTACTCCTGGATGGTTAACTACCAGGGGTGTGCAAGAGTGGTCAGTTGAGGATGTGCGGAGGAATTTGTTGTAGAACCACGAGCGAAGTAAAGATTATTACGATACTAAAAGAGGTTGCAGACCTGCAAATGTTAAGGTGGGCGATTTGGTCCACATTAAAAAGGTTGGTTTTGTGCCTGAAGGCGTGTCGAAATATTATGATCTCAAAGAAGTGGTTGAAATTTTGTGCAACTCAGTTAGATTGAGTGATAGCAAAGTGTGGAACATGAGACGAGTGGCGGTTTGTTACAGTGATGTTCGGAAGGAACAAGGTGAAGAGTCAAAGAGATCAGATTCATGTTTTGAGTCGTGTCCATTCAAATTTGTGTGAGGATGATGTGGCTATGGATGTCAATTTACATACAGGACCTCCTGATGTTCAGGAGAGTCCAGGTGGAGATATAAGCATGGAAGATTCTGGGGTTAATATTGACCACAGTTGTGACTCAATGGAGGAGTTAGTTTAATCAGACATGCCCTGGTAGAATGAGTCCGGTTGGTATTGATGCAATGGCATGGGGGGTTACAGTGTGTGATCGTGAATTGTATCAGTAGGAGGATGGTGTTGAAGGGAAAAGGATCAGGAAACCGCTAAAGTGGTTAGAAGATTATATTCATGCCAACGTCTAGACAGTATTTTATTCAATTGTTTTGTTACTTGGTACGTTAGCTCCATAATACATTTTTAACTCCATTCTCTCCATACCAATCAATTTTGCAGAGACAACTGTATATCTTCACTCTAAATCCTGTTGAACCTCTCCACTAGTCCATTTTCACGGGGGTTTCCAACAGCCGTTTTAACATGCTTTACACTGCACTGTGCCAAGTACATCTCAAATTCATCCGACACAAACTGAGGCCCATTATCCGTCAGTACTTCTTCAGGGTAACCTTTCCTTCTCCATACTTCCTCACAGAACTCCCTTATCACACACGACTTTACATCACTCAACACTCACTTCCGGCCATTTAGAATGGTAATCCACCATCACTATAGCAAACTTTCTTCCACATTCCTCCAACTCGAACGGTTCCCTTATGACCATTGCTACCTTTTGCCATGGCTTGCAAGGGAATGAAATAAGCACAACTGGTGCCTCTTTTATTACATGTGTTTTATCACTACACGCACAACTCATGCAATTTCTCACATATCTTTCTACATCCCCGTCTACACACGGCCACCAAAAATCCTCCCTTACCTTCCTTTTCATTCCTGGCATTCCTCTGTGACCTTCATGCAAAGCCCCCAACAATCTTTCTCTCAACTCCAAAGGTACCACAAATCTGTCACCTCTTCTAACGATACCCTCCCGGTATGACATTTCTGACCAGACCTCTTTATAATTCATCAATTCCTTCCTCTCTCCTTCCAACTTAGACCACTTTTTGGGTAAACTTTTCGTAAGAATCTGCCTTTCTGAATCACTTGTCATCCTTTCTTTCCATTCACTTTCACATACCGCTTTGACCTTCAGATCCATAATGTTTGCAACCATCCATTCTTCCTCATTGCTCCACTGTACCAGCAATCTTTATAAACAATCAGCATTCACATTTGAAATTCCTGGGGCATACTTCACTACAAACGTGTACTCCTGTAACCTATACATCCATTTTGCTATCCTCTGAGAAGCTCGGCACGCTTCTTTAGTTGTAAACACATCAACCAAAGGTTTGTGATCAGTACACAACTCGAACTTTCTTCCCCAGAAAAAATGTCTAATATGCTGGACACCCCACCACCAAGCAAATGCTTGCTATTCGATTGTAGAATAACGTACTTCTGCCTATTTAGCGTTCTTGATGCAAATGCCACAACTCTCTCTTTCCCAATCTCTTACTTGCATCAGCGCTGCACCCAATCCGTGCATACTAGCATCCATGGAAACAATGGTGTGGTCATGTAAATCAAAAGCTTTTAAGTCAACAGAATTTATAATGCTTTTCTTAATCTCATCACATGCCAGCTGGCACTCATTTGTCCATTCATATCGCTGTCCTTTCCTCATTAACACTCGTAACGGTTGCACAATATCCACAAGCCTTCAGACAAATTTAGTAGTCTATTCTGCCAGGCCTAAAAACTACCTCAATTGGTCCTTCTCCGTCTGGCATGGCGCTTTATCAATCGCCTCCATCAACTTATGCTTAGGTTTGATTCCCTCATAAGATATGGTGTGACCGAGGTGTCGTGTAGCTCCTATAGTACCCCTGCAGGACCTGCGCGTTTGGATAACATAAACCGTGGGCTTGGTGTTAGACTGATTCTGTGCACGCCCACCGCGTATGTTAGCCTGGTTTGCATTAGCTAGCTCACAGTGCCACTAGAATCTCCTCTTATCGGGGAAAGATTAGTTTCTGGCAACCTTAGATCATGACAACACTGATCCCTCAGAATCGTGGAAACAATATACTACTTTTCGCTCAGTCACTCGTGCTTACTTATTCGGTTTGTCTCAGAGAGTTACACAGAATAAACAGTCTGGGCGTTTCAATAAGTATTTATTGAACAGTTGTTATTCTAGTGTAAAATATGTGCTGCAGTAACCAGCAGACAATAGCAGAGATATATTATCAGCAGT
The DNA here is from genome assembly GCA_963921515.1 of Calotriton arnoldi. Classification (NCBI taxonomy): domain Eukaryota; kingdom Metazoa; phylum Chordata; class Amphibia; order Caudata; family Salamandridae; genus Calotriton; species Calotriton arnoldi. Next base: position 4,042,176 of record CAWUFW010000115.1, read on the forward strand.
ACGATAAAAGTGAACGGATAGAACAGTTCTACCATGTTGCAATAATCATGAATACATACATGAATATAAAAGCATTATGAAAGTGCGCGTACTCCTACGATGCCTAACGAGATGTACCTGAGTGTACCTAGCATATGTGTAGGTCTAAAAGCCTAAGAGCCAAGAATCCTTCTAGGATTTAGTCGAACCCCCATACCTGAATAGAGAGAGTGTGGGACCCTGTCCTGGTCTCGAGTTGGACACCCCGGAAGGGCTGTGTCAGACCGCTGTCAGCTGGAGCGACTGCATGCAGGAGCCTCAGCGTGTCTGGTCAGTGTCTCAGCATGGAAGTCTCGGTTCCCTCTGTCTTACTGGGGTAAGATGTGGTGTATTTATACCCTGAAGACTCTAGATGCTTTGTATGGTTTGTATTGGGCCTTGTTAGACTTGAGGAAGACGTCAGGGGTGAACTTTGTACATACATATTATGCAGGTGGTGTATTCCTAGAGAGTTATGCATAATTGATGATTACAGTGTGGGCTTGTGTTTGGGAAAAACCCTGCTGTATTCAAAACCACAGGCGAGATAACGTTCAGCCCACAGAGCTCGTTGTGTACTAGCGAGGACCAATGTAGGTGAAAGATCATGCCTATATAAGGAATCATGACTATAATAGGACATGTACAGTTATGACCGTAATAGGGCATATGCGGCTTTGACCATAATAGGGCAAGTACGAATATGACCATATTAGGGCAAATACGAATACGTCCATTTTAGGGCATGTATGAACGGGTCTACATTAGGGCCTCTATACGGGACATAACAGAGGTACTCCACACAATGACACGCAAATTTACACTTGTTTACTTCAACCGTGAATCCTGCCTTTTTCAATATTTCTCACACCTTTTCTTAACAACTCATCATGCATCACTTTATCCGCCCACACTAAGATGTCATCTTGAAAATACCTCACACAGTAACTTCTACATAATTCTTTGAAACACTTCCGAAGCAGACACAAGCCCAAAAGGCATATTTACAAATCGAAATGCTCCTTCTGGCGTTATAAATGAGGTAAAATGCCTTGATTCTGGATGCAGCAATATCTGGTGGTACGCACTTGATAAGTCAAGATTTGAATAAACTTTTCACCTTTTGACTCCCACCAACAATTCATTGATATAGGGTGATGTGGTGTTAGTAAGGTTCAATGCTGACCACACCCCTCCCTGTGAAAAGTTGTGCAATGGTACAGTATTGTGGCTGTAATGCCTGATTGACATGTAGCTCCTAGCAGTGCAGGACTTAAGCTTTTGCAAACTAATTGAGATGGAAATAAACCTTTAGCATTAATATCTGATTCTCTTTGATGCAGCTGCTAGCGCTCCTAAAATGTCTCTGCACTGAGATCGTACAGCAACCTGCCTTCTACACTCCTCCTAGTCCCTGGACCTGTGTTTATCAGTAATATTACTATGACCAGCCCAGCTACCCACTTGCACTCTCCACTACCTTACCTTCTTTTTTCTTCTTTTGTGCTCGATCCACTGCTCTTAACCAGTCCAATGTGTATTGGGCTGTTGAATTATTTACCGCTGTATGTTAAACCACTCAAACTCTTAATGTTGTAGTGAATTCTACCTATTGATTCGTCTTTGCATTTGCCTAAGCCTCTGTTATTAGACTCTTAACTCATTCATTGTATACTCACTGTTGTTCATTGGAAAGTGCCCACATACTTATATGCATGGGTGCTATATAAATCTGCATGATATGTTCATAGCATGTGTTGCTATAGTTACACACACTGCATACTTCTGCCATCTAGTCTTGGGCGCGGGTGCTTGCAAGTAATTTTTCCTTCTAAGACGTTTTGAGTCACACGATGCCTCGTGACTCCTCCCCTAGCCTACAATGCATCAGGACAAAGACTTCACCTTCGATTATATATTTTTCTCATCTTTTCCACCATTTGGTTCAGACATTCAGTTCCAGCTCTGGGACCGATCGCGTCTTCTCTGGGAACTTAGAAGCCATTCATTAGTACAGCTTTCTCGGGGAAGCTTGGGTCCTGTTGAGTATGGCTGTTTGGAGAGAGTGTTATGTAGAAAGAGAACTTCTAGTGATGCCCTAAATGTAACTCAAAGTTTCCCTGGCCTGACTAGCATCAGCTCTATAATCTCTGCCTGTCTGGTGATAGAGCATGAGGAGTCGACCTGCTCTCCCTGTAAGGCATTGAAGTGGAAGAAAGCCATCCGTTACGGATGCGAATGCTGATGGGCATATCCCAAGAGGCAGCATCAAGACTCACCCAAGGTGCTGGACCTGTTCAGACCTGAGTACATCAGTGTTGAAAAAGAGGAGCCTGGGCCTTCAGCTATTCAGCCAGTGCAGGCATAGGAAAGCCCAGAAACTTTATCCTCCAACCTATCAGAGATTGAAGAGGAGGAACTCACTTTATGCCAGAGCACGAGCTCTAGGACAAAACCTACCCCAAAGTCTCTATTCCACCAAGGTCGAGGGTCGACCTCGAAAGTGTCCTCATATCCAAGTGGAGCATAGTTCCCTATAGTTTTGGGCACTAAGCTCTGAGGTGAGCCACAAGGGGCACTGACCTTCGGGTCCTGCTCCAAGACCTCTGAACAACAAGAGATCCCCTTGGCATTAGGAAAGCCTCTGGCAAAGGGCGCTGAGATTTGGCATCCACCCTAGCCAACTTGATATTGAGCCTCTGAGAGAGCAACCTTGGAATTGAAATCCGCTTCCAAACTACTTTGATACCCACCCCATATTGGCTCCGAAAGAGGCATTGGACTGAAGTGAAGTCCCTTTCACCTTCGAGCTCCCTGATGAGCCAGATGTTAGACAGTGAAATCTTAGCCTTCAAGACCAGCCCCATACACCTCACCTACCCAAAGAAGAAGCTCACCTTTGAGGAGCAAATATGGTAGGAGTTAGATTTGTTTCCGATTCCTAAGAATCCCTACCCATAGGCATCACGCACCACCAGATCCTCCTCTACATCGCACACTCCCACCTACTCAGTTACCACTGTCGTCTACTCACTGAGAATACACTGACTTGGACCAAGTGAGCCCTTGTGATCATCACAAACTTTGCCACGACCGTGTCACCCCCAAGAGATGGAGTTGACCTTTGGGATGATTACCATACTGACACCCATTATGATCCCCATGTTAAACCCTACCCTGTCAAGTCCTGTGCCCCATATGACACCATTATCGACCGTGTAGTCTTACAAAGGGTGGCGCAGCACCATAAAGCTAAGATCTGTGTAGTTCAGGAGTAGGACAAAAACTTTTTAGTCCAAATGCTGTCTGAAACCAAGACATCTACCAGGTAGTTGGCTGTGTTAAAGCATGTTGAAATGCAGTACAGACAACTTGAAGAACACAGTCAAAGTTAAGATTGTCACTCTGTAGGTAGAAAAAAAAAAAAGGTGAACGGAGTTGACCTAGTTTACATCAGGGGCCAGGTCCCACCTTATTCTTTAGCTCTGCTCACAGCTAGAAAGAGTGCCTTAGTTCAGGCAACAGGAAATGTGACTCCTACAGATAAGAAAATCAAGAAAATTAATGTAGCTTGGAACTGTGTGGCAGTGGAGGATTGCAAAATCAAGTGGACTGCTCTCCAGATCAACCTCCAACACTGGGGGGAGAAAGTGAGGTAACTCCCTGAAACCTTCCATAAGAGGGGGCTAGAATTGGTCGCAGAAGGGAAAGTCATCTCAAACTCGAACATAAGGTGCGCCCTGGACTCAGCTGACAAATCTTCCAGAAAGATCAACATTAGTATCCTGCTCAAACGCAAGACTGCCTAAGAGTCTCAGGCTTTAGACCAGAGGTACATCAGCACCTCATCATTGTCTCCTTTGAGGGACAGCGTCTGGGGCCGTATTTTGAATCGGGCGCACCTTTTTGTGGCACAATGTGGATGCGCCTCTTAAGGGATTGTTTGCACTAGATTCCAGGGATTGTATATTGAAATTGTGGGGAGCAACCTCTTGGGCAAGGGTCGCTTCCCTTGAAGACAATGGATTGTATTGTATCCCCAAGGGGAGCAACCCTTGCCCCATTTACTCTTAGCATGGTTCTGAGACTGACTGAATCTAAGGCAGAGGACGAAGTACAAGATTCTGGCAGGAACTTTTCTGTCCAAGAGGACTCATCTGATGATGAAGCCATTATCAGTGCAGAGATAGTGCAGCAAGCGGAATCTGAATTGCAGCCTGGGGTGAAAGGCTTCCCATTGGAAGTGCTGAACTCTGGGTTGCCCCAAACATGATGCAGCCTGGGTTTCCTGCCTTTAGTGGTGTTTCAGGGTGTAGTCCATACTGCAAACTTTTTGCCTATAAATTTCTTTCATTTGCTTATGGCCAATGTATTTTTGGATGAGATTATTGACCAGTCTAATTTGTATGCTAAACAGTTTTGAGAGACAACAGTGCCAGACTTAAGCCCCACTGTAGAGCTATCTGTTGGACTCCCACAAATCTGATTGAGTTGAAGAAGTTCTGGTGTTTAACTGTTTTGATGGGATTGATAAGGAAACCATCGCTGTCTTCCTATTGGACTACTAGTCCCTTGATGGCAACTGCTATATTCCCTGCAACCATGAGTCCTGATCGGTATTTGCTTCTGCTTCGGATGCTGCATTTCATTGATAGTGTTTCAGCCTTGCTACAGGATCACCCTGATTTTGACTGCCTCCAAGATTCAGCCTGTCTGTGATCATTTTGTAGATCACTTTTCAGAGATATATTTTCCAGGAAAAGAAATAGATGTGAATGAGTCTTTGGTGCTGTTCAAGGGCCGTTTGGTTTTTAGGCGTATATTCCTAACAAGGGGGTACGCTATGGAATTAAGATATATATGCTGTCTGAGAGTAGTAGTGGATATGGCTATACTTTCAGGGTGTACACTGGTAGGGATTCTTCTGTTTACCTACCCCTTGGTTGTCCATCCACTTTTTGAGTCGGTGAGAAAATTGTGTGGGAACTTGGTAGAGGACCTTTAACGAATGTCACCATTTATACGTAGATAACTTCTACACTGATGTGCAATTGTTCTGGACGACATTTTAAAAAATGGCGGATGTGGTTCAGTGAGGATGTAATATTTCAGGAACCATGAGACCTATATACTTCATTTTGGTGTCAAAACATAGCTTTTGGGGGCCAAGTAGTCTTATAGCGACAGAAAATAACTCCTCAGGGCAACCCTTCTACCATTTTCCAAAATGTCGGCTATAATAGAGGAAGAAGAGACATATATAGAAATTAAACAAATAATAATGGTTTTTAACCCTTTTTTCTGTACACCAAACAATGTTTTTGATCTGAATATGAAAAAAAAGTTTATAGCTCCTGTTTTAGACACATTTTTATAGTTCACTTTATTTATTTGTTTCGACAATCACTCGTGATACATTTGCAGAATGTTGAACATTTGAGAAGAGCATATTGACAGGGTCATCGTTTTGTAGCACAGGTTTTGCAAGTAGATGTACATGTACGTTCTGTGGATAGAGGCTTTAGAAATTTTGCAGTGTTAGCACCCCATTAATATCTTTGGCTACATATGCATGTTCCATAACATTTACACTCTTCTGATCAAGGAGAACGCTCTTTTAATGTGTCCACGCACACCGTATGATGTCGGTGGAAGGTCACTTAGTGGGACTGATCTCTTGAACTCGCTGTACCAAAGATAGTCAAACGTGTGACAGTCAGAACTCAATTTCCACACCCGCACAAGGTATTTTTCTATGTCTTTAAAGTCACATTCTTCTTTGGTCTCAGCAAATCCTTTTAGAAACTTCACAGGTTCAGCAGTTAAAGCTCCAAGTTTTGTTCCAGTTTTGCTCCTAGTGTCCTCACCCGTCAGAATATGTGCCTTGATAAGAACACTGAGCATCTCTGGGTCAAGTTTCTTGCTCAGAATATGAAGCAGGATTAAGTGTCTTTTCTTGCCTGTTCCATGACGTATTCTGTGTTCTCTAATAAATAATAAATAATCCATACTTGTAAAGCACATACATATCACCCCTTAAGGTTTCAAGGCAGCAGCCCGCCTAGTGCTAAATCTTCCTAAAAGAACGTCCATAGCTAAAACCTTAGCCAGACTGCACTGGCTACCAGTCGAAAAGAGAATACTGTTCAAGACAATGTGCCATTGCCACCGTATTCTGGCAAATAAAGGACCACGATCCCTCCAAACTATGATAGCTACCTACACACCTAGCAGGAACCTGAGATCTGAAGGCAAAGCATTAGTAAGTATTCCCAGAATCAAAAAGGCGAGGATGGGCGGTCCCTCCTTTAGATTCCTGGCAGCCAAACACTGGAATACTCTAAGAACAGAGCCCAGTGAAACGACCTTCCGTAGAAAGCTGAAGGGTTGGCTTTTTCCCATCAGTCAGTGAACTGTCTCCATAGACCTCCTATGAAAGACCTAGTTTAGTATAACGACCCTGAATTGGCGCTCTGCCCTACTGTCCGCTATTTTTCTCTCAGCTACTAGCGCGGGGACACACCGGAGGTGTAACCATGCGCTCTACAAATGTATAAATAAATAAGGCGCTGGGGGCCGTCGGGGAGATTAAGTGAGCTATTGCCCAGAGTCACATTATGGTGAGCTTCCGCTGGCACCAGGGTTCGAACAATGATCCCCGTGCTCCTGAGTCAGCCACTCTGGCCGCTGCGACACACCTCTCCCTCTGGATCTGATCTCTGGATCGTCTGTTCACGTTTTATATCTGGAGCCACAGTATTGAACCTTCCCACTATGTCTTTCACCACAAAATGCCTTTGGATACATTTTCTGTAGAGGTATGGTTTTTCCACCTCTAGCTTCTTCACTCTTTCCAAATACCAGGACCCATATCTCAGGTAGTTTATGTAATTGAATTTGCGAAACACAGTAATCAGTGACTCCACAGTCTTCACGTGCAGCTCCCAATCACCTTCCCGATCAGCTTGTACCAAGTTTTTCACTAGAGCTATCATGTGTAAAACATTTCCTCAGTACTTGCAAAGTTCAGATTTTTCTTCACATTCTTTGACAAACTCTACGAACTTGGTTTTCTGATTTTGTACTGAATGTATTGAACATTGCCTAGCTTTGCATCATGTCTTTTGAATGAAGTGCACCCTGTGCCTTGTTCACTTCTGAGATAAGGTATGCAAGACCTAATTTGTCTATAGTTTGACAGATCGAAATAGAAGATATTTTTTTACAGTCCTCATTCGCCTTGGTTGACAAAAGAAAAAAAAACGTACTCCGGGGTCTTCCTTGGTGTAGCACCGGCCAGAGATCTTTGTCCAAGACCAAGGATGGATCACTTTACCCCTTGCTTCCACTTCTCCAACCGTAGATAACTCAGTTTGACACAGCCACCTGTGGAGCTACCGCCGGAATAATCGAGCAATATGGTATAAAGGCCTAATCATTGGACTGTATGTGGGTAGAGGATTTCTCCCAATTCTCATAGGGGAGCCAAAACTCATTCCGCTTACTTTCGGATGCCCTTTCTAACCGGATAGTGTATTTTATGGAAATCATCCATTCTGTTTTATTTGGAGGGGTGGATTTTATCCAGTTCTTGCATATCTCTCTACGGGCAAGCAGTATCAGATAGAATATCAGCTTTTTAGTGTTAGTTAACAAAGATTCATGATATTCCGGAATCCCAAAGAAAACAAGAGTTTTGCTTACCTGGAGCGTCTCTCCAAGTATTGCGGATATAGTATTACTCATGTCCAACCAGAACCCTTGGACCTCAGGACATTCCAAAAACACGTGTATATCATCCCCCTTTTCCTTGCTGCACTTTGAACATCTCGGCGTAGCACCTCTTCTCAGTTTAGATAGTTTGTGCGGAGTCCAATAGACCCTGTGGAGACAGAAAAGGTGATTCCGCCTTAAATTTGCTGCCCGCACCGTGGAGTATAACATTTCGCAAGATACTTGCCATAGGTCCTCCTTCTGCATCCCCGGCAAGCTCTTCTCCCACAGTGTTGTTGGTAGGTTGAACTCTCCATCCGATAGATCCACTAAAAGCCAGTACCAGTTCGCCACTTCTTTTATCCGGGTAACACTGCTAATCATCCGAGATTCTAGTTAATTTGACAATCCCATGCCAGGACCAGCAGAGAGACTCCAACTCTTGATTTGAAGGTATTTAAATCTTGACAACCAGTTGTTAACTATCTCTTGCCCCTTATTCCAAGAGATCCGGATTCTTTCCTCTACCAATTGACCCCATGTTATTATTCCTGCTTCTCTTAAAGGAAGAGCCAGACTGACTTTGGAACACTCCGGAGACCCAGGGGAGTCCCAGATAGTTGCCAGTCCACTGTAGTAGCTAAGTTTTAATTCTCTCCTGATTTTATGCCATGTGACTGCAAAACACTGCAAGGTCTTAAGTCGTACTTTTTTTAAAGAATCGGGGTTCCCCGAATTTATGTATAAAACATAGCTCACCCCCCTTCACATCATAGAGCATTGCCCTGAATATTTTTCCGGTATCGGAGCCATCCGGTGTACTGAATAGCATCTTCCCTCCTGTTAACAGAAAAGCCCAGGCATAATCTACATTCAACCTTAACCAAACTATTGAACTCTGTGTTCTCTCCACATCCAGAGTCAGTGGCAGAGAATGCTCTGCTCTCAGAGGACAAAAGGGCCCTTATGTACTACCTGGACAGGGCAGAACCTCTTTCTAAAGTGAGCATAGCACAATTTTTGGTCAAATGTATCCAGGCCTATTACGCCAAAGCCGAGAGACCTTTGCCTGTCCCTCCCAGACCCCATTCTACCTGCAAAATCGGGGCCTCTATGGCTTTCTTATGTAACATCTATATAGCAGACACCTGCTATACAGCTACCGGGTCTACTCCATGCACTTTTACCAAGCATTACTGTATAGCTGTCTTAACATACCAACAAGCTGACGTTGACCAGGCTGTATTTCATACACTTATCCAGTCTTCTGCTACATCCGGCAGACTAGTCACTATTTAGGGGAGAACTGCTTTATAGTTTATGCACAGCATGTGTATCTAATGCTACACATGCCACAAACCGAAAATGTTACTTTTCTTGAAAGCATCTGTTTGCGGCATGTAGTGCTATAGATTTACATGCACCCACCCTTCTCCCTGGAAGCCTTTGGTTGTTGTAGATGCTTTTTCCTTTCTTAATTTTTCTCATGGCCTTCTCTATTGTATTTCTATGCTCCATTTCCAGTCTTACCTGCTTAGCGGAAAAACAATCTAACAATAGATTCAATGCCCATGCACATTACCAGTAACAGGTGAAGTCACTCTACCTTGTGACTCGAAAACGTCTTCGAAGCAAAACAAGTTCCACACGTCCGAGCTCAACACTAGATGGCAGGAGTATGCACAGCATGTGAATCTGCAGCACTACATGGCACAAACAGATGCTTACAGGGTTAAAGGTATGATACAGTTAGATGAAAATGTCAGATGGCAGTGAACCAAAGACCAGGAGGTGGTAAGGAGACAAACTAGTGCTGTCTCTTTCATAAAATGCGATTTTTCCCTACCCGTGATTGCATAATTTTGAACTGTTTTGCTTGTGGTTGTTAAAGTTTAAAAATTGAAGTTTTGTGTAGAAACTTGTGGTTTTTACTTGCCCGTGACTGTTTTCATTCAACCTGTTGAATTATGGGATTTGCAGTCCAAAATCTGTAGTTTTTTAACTCTCATTCCCTGTGACTATTTGTTTTTCCCTCCTAATTTCTCTCTTGCTCTGTGCTCAGACCTGTATGTTAAGCAATTCACCCCCAGCTCCCATTTTGTAAGTGGGTGAAACCAGACCCCCCCCCCCCCCAATTCACCCTCTTAGCAACAGGGATATTCTACATCAGAGAGTGAACAGAGGGTGCTCTGAGACCACAGTAATCTGCTGTGAGCTGTTTAAGCTGTTTTGTAGGGATTGTGCACTCGTTTTTTAGCTAGGAGAGTGAGCAAAGTTTTATACAAACAGTATTGCTAGAGGACAAATTTTGTTAGGCCCTTACCTGCAGAAGTCCAAAATGTGGATTGAGCCTGTCTGTCTCCTAGGAGATTCTGAATAGAGGAGCAGCTTCCAACTCCCTGGCCAGCAAACCTTGACTGAGGTCGCAGAGATCTTATATAGTCTGCTATTGGATGGTACATGTGTGCACAGATTGGTGGTTGCACCTGGTATTTCTATTGGATTAGGGTTAGTGTTCTCATTGGTTGGTTATTTGAGGGTTCTGATTGGTTCCTGGGTCAGTGATTCTATTGATGTAGGGCTTGGGGTTAGTGATCTGACTGGTGGATAGGTTTAGGGTTTCGGATTGGTTCCTGGGGCCGGGCTTTCTATTGGATGTAGGGCTTAGGGTTTCCTGTGTGATTGGCGGCTGAGTCTAGGGTTGGGGCTAGGGTTAGGCTTTCTATTGTATATAAGGCTTAGGGTTTCTTGGGTGATTGGTTACTGGGAACAGGGTTGGGACTAGTGTTGGGATCTAGGGTTTCTATTGGACGTAGGGTGTAAGGTTTTGTGCCGGAGTTGTGCGTGGAGTAGGGCTAAAATTGGTTGTAAGGTCTTGGTCTCCTATTGGTCCTAGGGTTTAGGGCTAGTGTTGTGATTGGCTAGGGCTACGGTTCCCATTGGCTGAAGGGGGTCACCTGACTACTAGGGCTATAAAAGGCCAAGGCTTAGGGCCTCTCAACCCGGGCGTCGAGGCTAAGGATGGAGAGGACAAGGGTGAGTGTCTAGTTGAGCTTGTTCGAGCCTGGTCGGGACTAGGGCCAGAAATGCTGCCCATTTTCTTATTCATCAGCCTTCAACCTACCCCATCCACATCCACAACCAGAGTAACACACTCACACCAAATGTACTCCACTCATTTACTACAGACTAACCCTATGCACAACCAGTATCTCTGCACACACTACCTCTGCACACACTACTAAACCACACCTGTATACCCTTCTATCCCAGCTACCACACATTTCTGCCATCACCAACGAACAGTACACAACTCTATCCTATACCACTAACCAATCCACTCATCACTTACACAACCCAATTCCATACCATACTTAACTACAACCCATCCAAACACATACTCCCAACTCTACCCCTAAAAGACTCCCTTCATCACTAACAAACCTATACTCAGCCTTCCATCATTTGTCCGACCAGCACCCTCCTCTTTCTTTCTACCACAATAACACAACCGCACAACACATACACTCCAAGGCACCACATATTTTAACTCTTGCAGCAAACAAGTCTAAGACAAACACTCTTAACTCTGTCATCCCCTCCTACACACAACATACACTCAACTCACAAACACATCACCACCCCCTTTACCTTACAACTTCCACTCGCAAACAATACAATGCAAACAAATCCATCTCATAAAACAAATACACCAGCACCTCTTTTCACTACTTCTCAAAAACAAAACATATCACGCACACCAGCACAACAAAATCTCTCAAGCGCAACACCTCATAATACTTACCGTCACAAAATACAAACCTACACTCACCTTTCAAACTATACAAATGAACAAACTTAAATGCCATGCTTTCTCTCTTCCACCACACCTAACACACATACAGCAACACAGCAACTCTCTTCCAACCGGCTCTCATCCATTGGACAATTCAGAACCTTACTACATGACCCACATGCTGCACCACCACCCCTGACTCATACACCTTCCACCCTAAACACACGCAAACAATATAAGCAACGTGCCACACCTCACAACTTTGCTTCTCCATGTCTACTGCACAACAAGGTTACACCACAAAAACAACACAGCGCACCCAACTCACTCTCAAACACTGTCTCCACCACCTACACATGCAGACCCATCAAAATGCCTTCTTAGCCTGCTGGATGAGGAACACGATATAGAACAGCTACACTATTGCTATCCTCATACAGCTCATACCAGCACTAAGGACACCTGCTACATGCCCACAAAATACAGATCACTCTTCTACAAAACAAAGTCACACTATCGCCAAAGCAAATTCGATAAACTGACTACTAAAAAATGCTCGATCGCTCTCTAAAAACAAACATCACATCTACGACCTTCCCACTGACGCAAAACCAGACATACTATTCATAACTGAATCAGAGTTGGGAGATGATATGGCTCCAGTCTTGCATGAAGCTGTTCCTCTAGAATATCAAACGATCACCCAGAATTGTATAGGCAAAAAAGGAGGTGGCCTAGCTGTTGTGTTCAGGCAAACATTACATATCACTAAAGTTGACGACTTCTCCATAAAAGATTCTGAGGCCCTTTTCACCAGATGCAATCCTACACCATCTTCGTCCTGTAACTTCCTGCTCATTTACAGACCTCCACCTAGCAAGGCGACATTCCCAGACACACTTCTAGACACGGTTTCAAACCAGATAACACTACACTCCAACTTATGCGTTCTGGGTGACCTTAACATTTGGTTTGTCAAACACAATATGCCCCATCCAAAAACAATCGCTGTCCTAGACGCACTGAACCTGCATCAGATCATACACAAATCCACATACAACGCTGGACACATCCTAGATGTCATTTTTGCTAATACCGAACTAGTTACCTTTCAAACTATAACTCCGGTCACATGGTCAAACCACCATTTGCTTTCTTTCAACATAAAAAACACTAAGTGACGCACCTAAAACCACCTTACACCTATCGACCGTGGAACAAACTCGATTTGGTACTTTAGAAACACAACTAACATCCAGTACTGATATGGAAACAATACATTCTGTTGAAAAACTGAGAGTGGCTACAGGAAGCTTTTGATATCCTGATACCACTCAAAACCATTCAACAGAACAAAAGAAAACAAGCACCATGGAGAAATACAGAGATAAAAGACATAAAACACCAAGTTAGATAGCTGCAACGTGCCTTACTCAAAACAAACGCCAATCAAGACAAACTTCGCCTACAGAAAATTAACAGACTATACAAGTCCGCTATCCAAAAAGCAAAGAAAAGGTACTATTCAGACAGAATTCAAAATGCTAAATGTGCAAATAAAGAATTCTATAAAATGCTCAATGAATTTCGTAAATAGAATTGCCTAGAAGGAGCTCCTCCCATTACTCAAGATTTCACAGACAAACTGGCAAATCATTACACGGACAAAGCAGACACGTTGGACTCATACTTAAAACAAAGGCAAAGCACCAGCACTGACCCTTTTCCAAAACAACAATTCAAGAATACTCTAACTCAGCCTCTTCGTTCCTTCCAACGCATTTCACACGATGAATTTATGGACCTGGTCAAAGCAAGCAGACCTGCTGGCAGCCGTTCGGATCCGTGTCCACTGCAAACTTTCAAGACAATTCTTCTAACAACCTCATCTGCCACTCCAGTAAGAAGAATCATCAACGATTCCTTAACTACCGGAATATTTCCAGAAGAACTCAAAAACTCATACAAACGCCCGTTACTGAAGAAAACAGTCTTGGACCCACTGAACCCTGACGACTACAAACCCATTACAAATGGACCTTTCCTGGGCAAACTTTTAGAAAGAGCAGCGTTCGCCCAAATGTCACAGTTCATTGAAAACAATGCCATACTTTCAGACTTCCAAACGGGATTCTTCCGGGAAGAGGCACAGAATTTGCCCTCCTTGCCATCTGGGATGACCTGAAGAACACAGATGACCGCAACTGGGTTGCTGCGCTACTTCTCTTGGACCTCTCGGCTACCTTTGACATGGTTGACCATAACACTCTGATACAAAGACTCGACGAAGTCTGCATAGAGGGGACTGCGCTAGACTGGATAGCATCCTACCTTCGCAACAGAACTGATGTCATCCATACCCTGTCTTTCTCGTCCAAACCGTACATCACAAAAGCAGGGGTCCCTCAAGGCTCTATCATCTCACCCATGCTTTTCAACATCTACATGAAGTCATTACCGGTACTGATCAATCAATTTCACCTTACGTGCTATAACTATGCAGATGACACGCACGCATATACTCCTTCAACTGGAATGCACCAAAGACATTGGAAACTTGCCAATTTTCAGTTGTCTCAGAGCCGTGGATCAATGGATGACGTGGAGCCATCTCAAATTGAATGCTTCCAAAACAGAAATACTCATGTGTGGCAATTGGAAACATTATGACACGCTCGCCGCCTGGCCTGATGAACTGGGATCACCGCCTAAAGAATCGAAGGAAGTAAGAAACCTCGGAATGACCTTGGACTCCAAGCTATCGATGAATGCCCAAGTGGACAAACTAGCAAGATCAAGCTTTGTTACTATAAAAACTCTATTACGCCAATAGCCTCTACCACGGATCACCTTTAACGACCATGAAAAGGCTACAACGTATTCAGAACTCGGCTGCCAGGCTACACTTGCATATCATACCACGAGACCACATCTCCCCTGCCTTGAAAGCCCTGCATTGGTTACTGGTTGGCAGAAGATCCACGTTCAAGCTGCTTTGTATCACCCACAAAGCGATACATGGAACGAGACCGCTCTTTATCAGGAATAAAATTACCAAACACATTCAACAAAGGAACCTCTGCTCTAGAGTGGCACCTAGCCCTAAAATCCCAAGATACAAGAAAAAAAAACATGGGTGGCACATCCTTCTCTGTTCAAGCAGCCAAACTATGGAACTCTTTACCCCCCAACATAAGATCCACGGACAGCCACCTTATCTTCAGAAAACTACTCAATAATTGGCTCTTCACCACATAAGCACCATACACAAACAGAAATATGCAGGATATCCCTCTGTATATAAGCATTTATTTGTACTATAGATATGTACCTATATATGTGTACTGCTTTGTGTAACGTGTAGAATAATTGTGTTTTAAAACAAATTATTCAAATTAATTTTTAAGTACAACACTTGAAAGCTGGAATTTTTAATCTACATATACTTACTTCCTTTATGCATCTGTATACCTTCCATGTACTTGGATCTATATATTTATTACTTTTCTGCTAATTCAGCATATCCAATGCACTTCCCTATTTCTCACCCTATTTATCAATATATCCTCTACCTCCACACTCTCATCCATCCCAAACCCCATACCACTACTATGATCCCCAAAATAACCATTTCTAGACTCTTTCCTACTCTATCCCTCCTTGCATCATCTCATACCTCTTTTACTATACCAATTCCCCAAAACCATTCCCTCTGACTCTTCCCCTCCACATCCCTTTTACTCATCCCAAGCCTCCTCCTACTGCTATGACCTCCAAAACAAACAAAAAAATAAACAAATAAATCCTTCCCTCTTCTATCCCTCCACTATCCTTTTCAATCCAACTAACCGACTAACATGTCCACTCATATTTCACTATACTAATCCCTTTATAGGTTCCAGAGTAGCGTGCTACTCGCCGAAAAAGCGCTTGAACACCTCATCAGAGGTAGCAAGCGCTATATAAATGCAAACCTTTTCCCTCTTCTATCCCTCCGCTACCCTTTTTAATCCAAATATTTGACTAACATACCCACCACCCAAATTACTTTTATACTTCTCTATACTAATTCACCCCTAATCCTTTATGGGTTTTGAAGTAGGGCACGCCAAAAAAGTGCTTCAACACCAACACAGGGATAACAAGCGCTATATAAGTGCAAACCTTTTGGGGGGGCGTGGCCAAGCGGTCCATCATGGCGGACATGAATTAGCCTGGCTCCCGTAGCCGCTACATATCCTGCATAATCCTGCCACCTACGGGAGATTAAAACTTCCTGGCTATTGCGCTATTGACATCGCTAGTGCCCGGGAACAAGATACTGCAAAAGAATACCGGCCAGGAGACCGCGTAGCCAGCTCTGCTGCACTGACGTCAGGCAGTGGTGGGCCTGTATTCAACATAGAGGGCACGAGCACTGCGCCTACGGCCTGACGAGCGGGACGGAGGTCTGTGATCGCTGCCACGGCCTGTGTCTATCCTGGGGGTTCTGGGCCGATGGGGTGCCGAGTCGGGACCGGAGCTGGGCTGATTGGATTTCCTGCACTGGTCCTGGCTCGACCCCTCCCATAAACGCCATATGATGTCCGACGTGGCAGGGCCCCGGTTCGCGGGCTCTGAAGACGCCGTCGGTGCCGGGGACCAAGATCCGGTCCCGCAGTTGCTGCCCCGAATACACAATATACACGGCAGCGCGGAGGGTGGGCTGCGGCTGGACCCACGCTGGGCGCGGAGGGATCAAGCGCCGTACATTTGGCCCAACGAACATGGCTGTGTGCTCAAGGCTGCCGCAGCCTGTGCCTGGCCCGAGCCTGCGACTCTCGATTGCTGAGTGCATTCAGGGGATGCCGCCCCTGGGGTGCTACCTCATTACCCCTTCCCGAGGTGCCATCTTAAGGTCGGGTGTGGCGAGGACAGATCGAGGACTGCACCGAAGATAGCGGACATGGCTGGCTTGCTGCAGGGTCAAACTGCGTGGTGAGAGAAGACATCAAGCATTGGGGCAGCATACTTCTGGTGAGAGACCATTGTCCCTTGAGTGCCTGTAGAGGATCCTAACAGCCAGACGGGGCCTGTGCGGTGGCTTTGCTGGGCCCACTTACCTACAGGTGTGTCAGAGGCCCCTATTAAGGACATTGTAGCTGGGCATCGAATCATTGTCTAGACGTTGGTGGCGGAGCAAAACTCTCCCTGCTCTGCAGTGAAGCATAACTGGACTAAAGATAGCACCCGTTAGAGTTGGGGGAGGAGGGGTATTGGGGGGGGGGGGGTAGTACCTCGCCAGCGATGACGGCTGGGCTAGGCCCCGGTGTAGGAAGCTGGCTATGTATATACTATACCAAAGTGAGGTATAGTGTGCAGAGTCCAGTGGAACCCCAAAGGTAGACAGAGGTAAAGTTAGATAGCACCTCACTCTCTATTTGTGGTAGTGTGGTCGAGCAGTAAGGCAGTATTAGAGGACAGTGTTAATCATTTGTTGTACACACTCAGTCAGCAAATGAATTCACACACTCAAAGACTGAACTTCAGACCAATTGTTTTGTATCAAAAATATTCTTTTAGGTATTTTATTTCCTAGAACCAAGCAAGTCTGGCACAGGTAAGTGATAAGTACTTTGCAGTAAATATAGAGATTGTAACACAGTTTGGGTTGCAATTGTAAATGTACTTTGATTTGATTACATTAGTGTTACTGATAATGCAATGCTTTTCAGAATACAGTACATATACTTTGAATGGGACTTTCAGTAAGATTACAGGTAAGTTACTTTTGGATTACTTTTCTTACTCAGAGTAGTATACCTGGATACTACTCTTGGGGCATTTCCTCTAAACCGGTAAGTAAAATCGTTTTTGTTAAACAGTACAATTTTAAAGAATTTCTTTAGGTTTTCAAACTCCACACTTAGAAACTTTTCACAGAAAAACAGTCAATGTTATCCTATGGAGGAAAATAGTGTTATTGGTTTTGAGGTAAGTATTTGGTAGTGGGAGTTGAGGTTCTGGGGATAGACTCAGGGGTCCCCCAGGGTCAAGGATGCACTCTAGTTACACCCTCAGCGGCACTAGGGCGGCCGGGTGCAGAGTGCTGAGGCCCAATGTTATCCAATGGGGGATAGGGGGCCTCCAGTTGGTGGCCGCTGGCTGTCTGAGGACGCAAGGTTCAGGGGTGCCCCTAAATACTAGATTTAGGGGCGTTACAGGTAGGTAAAAGGCAGGGACCAATGGGGCCCTTCCCTGGGGTGGGTACACTCCCTATTATGCCACCCTCCAGTGGGAGGGGGGCATGAGCCTGTCCCTGGTTGGCTGAGTCCCCCCATCTGCAAGATGGCGGGGACTGGGAGTTGTGCTTCACCTCGCCTCCCCCACCTAAGAGGTGGAGTTGGCAGAGGTGGGCACACCTCTCTTCCTCACCTGTTTTTCCCGCCGGTTCTCCCGCCCAAAGTGGGGGTCAGAACCAGTGGGGACCAGTTGCTGAAAGCAGCAAGTGGCCTGGGGAAGCTCACAAAGGCGGCAAGCCTTTGAAGCTTACCCTTCGTGAACCCTGCCCATCCTGGGGGAGGAGGCTTGGCACCTCGTCCCAGGAAGTGCATTGTTTCAGGCCCCAGAGAGCAGCAGGCTCTCGACCCAGGGGTCCAGAAACATGTCTGGTGGTGGCATCTGAAAGCAGCCACTCAGCTTGGACACTTGTGGTGGGTTAGTTTTCAGGGGGCATCTCTAAAATTCCCTCTGTGTGCATTTTCCATTAAATCCCACACTGGCATCAGTGCGGGTTTAATGTGTTGAGAAGTTTGATACCAAACTTCTCAGTTTTCAGTGTAGCTATTATGGTGCTGTGAAGTTCGTAATGACAAACTCCCAGCACCATATACTCTTAATGGCAGCACTGCACTTACAATGTCCAAGAATGGACTTAGACACTGTAGGGGTACAGGGCTCATGCACCTGTACCCTCACCACTGGTATAGTGCACCCAGCTAGATTGGTGACTGATCTATGCCAGGGCAGTGGGTTGTAGGCATGGCTCACAGAGATGTGTGCTATGTCGACTCTTCACTTTGTTCAGCACCAAAACACGTAGCTTGTAAAGGCAGTGTGTGTGTGTAAGGGTACAGGACCTCTAAGGGTGGCACAATAAGTGCTGCAGCCCTTAGAGGCCTTCCCTGGTCACAGTGCCCTGGGTACCTGTGGTACCATTTACCAGGGACTGACCTGTGGCCAGAGATGCCAATTGGGTTTAGGCTTCAATGCAGTTTTAGGGAAAGAACCTAGGCCCTGGGTACCTGATTAGCAGGAGCCCAGGGCACACTCAGTCAAAGCACATCAGCAATTCAGCAAAAAGTGGGGGCTACCATGCAGAAAGAGGGCACTTTCTCACACTCGGTGCGGCTTGTGGGCTGGGGCGACCCCCCCCAAATACCCCTACTACGCGCATCCTCAGAAATTGCAAACTATAGCTACCTTGGTACGGGACATTGCGCGTTCCACTGGTTTCAGATCCATGCTACATGACCAACATGTCCAAAGGCCCATCCACCGGCCCTGCAACGAAACAGTGCACCATGGACCAATTTACCAGTGTCAGTGCGAGTACGGTAGCATCAAGTGACAACCCCCATGTGGGCACAGACACTGCCGCAATCCTTGCAGCGATAACGTAGTTACAAGATACGCTTGATGCCAAAATTGGTGCGGTAGGAGCGAATGTCATGCTCTTATGACGAGAGCTGCGTAATGTTGTGGAACGTGTCACACAGGCGAAGGCCCGGATTTCTGGAACAGAAGATAATATCACTACACTGCAAAAGCGTGTCACGGCCCTTGAGGCACTCACCCGAGGCCTTGCTACTCGAGTGGAATGCGGAGGGGAGAGCCTGCCGTAATAACTTGCACTTTGTGGGATTTCCGGAGGGGTGTGAGGGTACCGACATATGTGAATTCCTGGAACCCTGGCTTAAATCCTGGATCCCAGACGGGAAGTTATCCCCCTGCTTCATCCTGGAGCGCTCCCACTGGTCCCTGGCCGCCAAGCCTTCGCCGGGCTCCCGTCCTCGCCCCGTGATTGCACGGATACTAAATTATCAGGACCGAGATGTCCTCTTACGCCAGGCCTGGGTGCAGAAATCTCTTGCCTATGACTCTCATCCAATCATGATTTTTCCGATTACACTAAACTGGTTCAGCAGCAGGGGCAATCCTTTACAGCCGCCAAATCACGCCTTTGGGAACTACAAATCCCCTACATGCTGCTCTCTCCGGCCCGACCCAGGATCAGTTATAAAAACAGCACCACATTTTTCGATACTCCGGAGGAAGTCTTCCAATGGGCAGATGAACGTCGACCAGTTAAACCTCACACACCACCGCCTCGAGACTTAGATTCTTCCTCTAGGGATCCACGCCTGAACCAGGACCCAAATAAAAAGGACAGACAACGACACAGGTCGCGATCCACATGGTGATCCAGTGGCAACAAACAGACGAAGACACAGGACAATTGATACATGCCCATCGCTTCACAGACTGCACAATGGAGTCCGACTACCATCAACATCCACTGGCATGAAGTATGGCTACTTATGTGGGAATAGACTGTTACAGATTCCCTAGTCGTCTATCTGGGATGGGATTCTTTGGGCCTTTTTGGACTGTTCCAACCTTCATCCCCTGTTGGGATGTGAGCGGTTTACTCTCCGCGACAGATGGTTCATTTTTTCTTGAGGTATTGGGGTGGGTTAGGGTGGGAAAGGGTGGAGGGGGATGCATATACAGTTTTTAAATGTTATATGTTCTGGTTCTGCAGTGCTCGTGCAATAATGGGGTGTCCTATACCTCGCACTCTTGGCCGTCACACATGACAACACACTCTAATAATTCAAACCAGATGAGGACTGTTACCATGAGCACTTGGAATGTTAGAGGAATTTTAGACAAAATGAAGCGTGGGGCTGCGCTTAGACATGCGAAACGCTTAGGGGCGGATGTTCTATTACTACAAGAAGCACATTTGCTGGGATCCAAGACGCCATGCCTGGCCGATATGGCTATGTACATGTTTTCCATGCCGGTTTCACAAGAGGCTCGAGGAGGGTGGCTATCTTGATTCACCGCAGACTTTCCTTAACACATATACATAAATGGGCTGACACCTCTGGCAGATTCTTATTCATACATTGCGTACTTAATGGAGAGCCAGTAGTTCTGGGTAGTGTATATGCCCCCCCCCCCCCATCACTCAGTCATACGAATTGAAAGAATTTTGGATATTTGAAGTTCAATACCTGACGTCCTAGCAATGATAGGGGGCGACTGGAATGATGTCATGAACCCCAACCTAGACAGATGCCGGCCTGCAACCACGCACCATACACTTATGGAGTCCAGCATCGGACCTATGGCGAGTGCGTTGGGGTGGACCGATATGTGGCGGGTATTACACCGAGGCACAGCTGGGTGCACTTTCTTCCTGACCGTCCATGGGTCGTTTTCCAGTATAGATCATATCTTTATCACTAGTGAATACATACATCGACTGACAAGAGCAGACATCCTACCTAGAGGTTTATCTGATCATTCCCCTGTCCAACTACAACTCTAGATTGGCCCCGATGATCCCCGATGCACTGGCACCTTTCACCCTGGCACCTACATAATGCGAGCTATAAAATTACCCTGTATATAGCCCTGACAGAATATTTCCTGTTAAATGAGGCAACAGCAGGTTCCGCTACCACCTTGTGGGAGGCCGTTTAGCCCACCATTCGGGGCTTTGATATTAGTCATAATACTGCGGCCAAACAGGAAAAATGGCAGACATTAGTACAGCTTGAAGCCCAGATCATGCACGCAGAGTCACAGGCGCTAGAACGAACATGCGACAGTGCCTGTCAACAATTGGGAGCATTACAACGACAATACCAAAGCATTCAACTAGATGAGGCAAAATGAATATGGCAAGCCACGCAAAGTAGGATATATCAATGGGGAGATAAGTCCGGAAAACTCCTGCACAGATTATGTCAAAGCGCCCTAAAACCAGTCCACATACCCACCATTACATCACATACAGGAGACGTGATCACTGACCCCACCTGCATAGCGCAGGTCTTTGCTGAATATTATTGGACTTTATACCCTAAGAGCGAAGTCCTCACTGAGCCCCAAATAGAGGACTTCTTCAGAGACATCCCACCTAGGGCGTTGCCCACGGCCGCTGGAGAGGCGCTAGATTTGCCTATTAAGCAGGAGGAATTGGACATGGTCACAGCGGATATGGCATCGGGTAAATCCCCTGGACCGAATGGATTCCCTATTGAATTTTTCAAAGTGCATGCAACAATACTGGGCCCTCGATACCTGGCTACCCTTTATGAAGCCCTTGAGAATAAATGCTTCCCCCCGGAATGGAGACACGCAGAGATTGTGGTCTTCTTAAAACCTGGACGGCCACCAGAATTATGTTCCTCGTATCACCCTATTTCACTTTTAAATATCGAAGCCAAAATTCTTGCCAAAGTATTAGCGAATAGGCTAAAACCGCACCTTTTAGATTTAATTCACCCGGATCAGGTGGGCTTTATGCACCATAGAGCTGCCAGGCATTATATACGTTGCGTACATAATGCGATCGGGCGGTGAAAAGGCTGGAGAGGCCAGCAGCCCTTCTTCTTGTCGATATGGACAAAGCTTTCGACTCTGTCAGCTGGGCATTTATGTTCAAATTATTACGACATCTTAATATGGGCCCGATATATTGCATTAGTGAAACTATTATATACGGAGCTCACCGCCTCCATTCGCGTGGTAGGGGCCTCGTCTGCACAATTCCCAATACAACGTGGCACTGGACAGGGGTTTCCTTTATCCTCCCTACTATTTGCCTTGGCCGTAGAGCCTCTAGCTGTATGGGTTAGAAAAGACGCACTCATAAGAGGCTTCGAGTGGATTCCCGAAATTTCGGATCGCATTGCATTATATGCTGACGATATCCTGTTCTTTCTAACAGATAAATGCAAACCTTTTTCCCTCTTCCATCTCTCTGCTATCGTTCTGAATCCAAATAACTGACTAACTTATCCACTTAAATTACTTTCATATTTCACTATACTAATTCAACACTAATCCTTTATGGGTTCCGGAGTAGCGCGCTACTCACCGAAAAAGCACTTCGACGCCTCTTCAAGGGTAGTAAGCGCTATATAAATGCAATTACAATACAATTGAAACCTACTATTTTAAACGAACAAAACCACTGAAATTCACCAGTTAGTTATCTCCAGTAACTAGAACTCATGCCCTAAAGTAACTATAACTCGAACCTATAACCGACATTTTCACCTAACTATACGTTCCTTTAACATTTGGTGTTTTCCATTGAATTTCAAAGATTTTTTTTTTTTAATACCCAACTAGAACTGTCATTTTAACCTTTGTTTTTTTTTAGTGAATTTCTAGGGTTTTTAATGAAAGTTATTGTCAATATATAAAAGGCAAGATGATCGTGTTTGTCAATAAACATTTGACTAAAGTATTTATAGTCAAAACACCAATAAACATGTCAGTCGTATTTTTATTTTTTTTACTCTCCTCAGACCATAAAATTCAGCCAAAAGACGCACCACATGGGTGGGCCATGCATTCCCATGCTGAAGAACAAAAGCTTCAGCTGTGAAAAGGATTGAAAACATGAATAACATTTCCTGGGGGTCATATTCTATAGACACCAGGAAAGAGGGTTATTTTTTTAAGTATTTGCGGGGGCGTCTGCACTCACTGCAGCTCCCCACAGCACTTAAACATCTTGGTGGTGCTTGTGCCCAGATTGCAGCGATATGGATGCAAATTAGCTCATTAAGGGCAATATGGGGTGTTCCTTGCCAGGAGCAGTGATTAATAAATTAGCTGCTCCTGCTGCTGATTTATTATTCTTACCTTTCTTTTTTTTATTCAAATGCATTTATTTTTTGTGGATGTCCCTGTTCCACCCGGGACACCCACAGCTTTAATTTGTATTAGGGGCTGTAGGTGGGGAGAGCCACAGGGCCCTGCGGATCCGCCAGCTCCATGCAAGTGGCCCCATACATGGGACCGCCTGAGAGTCAGCAACATGTTTTACCTTTAAAAAAAAAGAAAACAATACTGGGGTGCCCCGGCTCTCAGCATTTGTTACGCTGAGGGCTACTGGAGGAGGCCCATAGCCCCTGCAACCCCACCGGGTCCCCTGCCAGCACCGATCACGGGTGTGGCAGGAGCTGGCATTGCTCTCACCCAACGGAAGTAGCTTTTTTTTCTATTCCCGCCTGACAGGAGCAATTCTATGTTTCCTGGCCCATGCTCTCATGGGCAGGGAGAAAGATTTGTGCTACTGCCTGGTAGGAGCTCAGAATTCTTCCCTGCCTGCTCGTTACTGGGCAGGGAAACAAATGTCCTGGTGATGGGATTCCCCGGGGCACAGAAAAGGGGCAGTGATTGAGGGCTGCATGGTCCCCTCCTCAGTATATATATATATCTAGGGGAATGGGGTCCCCAGATCCCAGAAAAGGGTTGGGGAAGGGTGCTACATGCCCCCTCCTAATGAAAATCTTTTTATTTAAAAGGGCAGGATCCCACTTTTTTAAAATTTTATTTTACTATGAATTCAGGGGACCAGCAAGATCCTCAGAAACGGTTCCCTCAGCAGCTGAAGCAGTCTTCAGTCAGTTCCAGGCACTTTTATCCTTTGCAGGGCTTACCTATGGAAGTGGTCCTAATGCAATGGTTGAAGGATGCTAAAGATGCTCAAAGGATGCTGTGGTTGCGATGTGGTCGACGGGGGTGTTGCGGCGACTACACCTCAGTCCACGAAGGGGGTGAGGCAGCCTTGTTCACAGGGTCAAAGTCCCTTGAAGTTCTCTTGGTGCTGGCAGAGGTCAAGTCTCTATTGGACTGCCAGTCACCCAGCATCGCGGTTATAGGTCAATCCTTCTTGGGTCGATAACTCGTCCTCTGGAGGTCCCAGCTGCACTCTAACGACACTCCCAGGTACAGCAAATTCGGGTGGCAGTCCTCCTTCGGTCCTTCTCCACTCCAGTCAAGATCTGAATTCATGGTTCCAGGGGTGCCCTACTTGTGCTCAGAAAATACCCTCAGGGCAGGATGCGATTGGTAGCCAATATTCTACCAGGTTCCCCCACATGTGATGACCACTTTTTGCGAAGGCTTTATCTAGGCATCCCAAGATGCACCATTCTTCTCTCTTCCAAAATGGCAGGACCCTCGCCCGGCTTGTGGAGCTCCCTAGCCCAACCCAGAGGTGTGGCTATCAAGGGGCTAAACTCCCCTGGATACCCGGTTTGGCAACTGGTTTCTCTCTCCTGTCCCTAATGCTGGCCTGTCTGCCTGAACAATGGAGCAGCCTCTCTCCCAAGTGTTACCCATTTGCTCTTCAAAGGTGGCTTCTCCTTTGCAGCTCGCCTTGTGGGCCAACACTCATATGTGGCTTCCTGCAGGAGGGAGGTGACACCTTCTTCTAGAGCAGGATCCTATTGTGTCCTATTTTGGGAGTCGTTGGCATGTCTCCCCAGGAGGGCAGAAAACTGTCTCGGTGACAGGACCCCATGTGCAACCAGTATGGGCTCAGGGGACTTAAGACAACAAAGGGGCAACTTTGCTAAAGTTGCACATTGCAGCTTGTTACATTCATTTCGACCTGAGCATCAAGTCGTGCTTAATGTAACAAGTTGTTTGATACCTTGGATGACCCACTTTGGTTGCCCTATTCCAGAGTTAGCACAGTTGAGGGAGTCAACGTATAACTCTGTACTCGCCAATTGGGCAACTAAGCTTTTCCACTGTAAAAACGTCTGTTTCACTTTTTTGCTATCAGAACATGTAAAGTTACATGTTCTGCCCATGGGATATGATTCACCCTGCCTTAGGACTCAATAGGCCTGCAATAGGGGTGACCTTATGCATATACCATTTACGCAATTACTTTAAATGGCGAAGTCGGGTCAGCAGTTTAAACTGCTCTTCCAGTCTTCAGATGGCAGGCTGGGGGTCTTGTTTTACTTGTGTCACAGCCAGGGTGGCACAACCAGTGCTGCAATTCCTGGGGGACCCTCTAACTTACATGCCCTAGGTACCATTTACTAGGGACTTACCGGGCTCGTTAGTCTAGCCAATTGGGTATGAGCCAATTTGACCTACCAGTTTAAGGGTAAAGGCACAGGTGCTGAGGGCTGGCCAGCAGGCCTCCGTGCACTCAAGGTAGAAAAACGAACTGCATAAGTCCAAAAACTTGGGTGTGACCATAAAAAATAAGCTTTTTCTTGCACATAAAAAAGTTTTTTGTTTTGCTTAATAACTTTGATGCTGTTTGATTAATCTTCACAAAAAGGTTCACCACTTCAGCTCTTAACTGGAAAGTTTCGGAGTGGTCCGTAAAGCAGGGAAAAGTGGGTCCCAAAGCATGTCTTCCTATGCAGTTTCCCATAGGACTTTTGTGAAGCAATAGAGAAAAAAATGGCTGAACCAAATTTGGCAGAAAGCTAGATGTTTACTCAAAGCGTGAATTTTGTGATTTGGTGTAAATTTGTTCAGTCTTTTTTGAGACCTAAAGCTTCAAAATATAGTGATATTTGGACGGTTGAGCCCTTGCAGGAGTACCGTGGTACTGATACTTAAGCGGTACCGCAAATAAAACCAGCATTTGCGATGCAATAGGACTCGCATTTACGCGAGACCTATTGCATTGCGAATGGGAGTGCGGGCGGGCGGGGGGGGGGCAGGGGGAGAGAAGGCACGAACGACGGGAGTGGGGGGGCGAGAAGGCACCTACTGCGTGAGGGGGGGGAGAAGGCACAGGCAGTAAGAGAACCCCATTAAAGAAAATAGTCCTCACAGTCTAAATAACACATATCATGCAACACTGGAAGTAAAGGGGCCAGTAGCCATGGAAGGATACAAATGACGACATGGTCGTCATAAGGAGGGACTAACAAGCCTATAAACCAATCGGAAGGCAGCATTTAGGAAGGACAGAGACACAAGCCAATGAAAAAGATGGGCGGGGCTTCCCTCACGTAGTCAACTACCACAGATCAACCCCAGAGCAGCGCTTGCACGCTGGCTCAGGGCTCGACCTAAAAAAAAAAAAGGAGCAATTTGTTTGATCGATTGTACTTTTTCTTGTCACCGTACCCATAGTTAAAAAAACAAACACACAAACGCACCAGTTGTACTTTACTGAGCTAACTATTATAACTGGCGCCCCCACCATGCACTGCTTATGACTTCACATGTTTTATCCTTCATGACATGTTAAATTACATCATTGATGACATCACTGATTACATGTCAAATGATATCAGTGATGACATCATACAATCATTGTGACACCATCCTATAGGATTTGTGTCCGTGAAGTAATTCAACACACTTCAGATTTTGACAATTTTCTATTCACATTCATCGGATTAACGTCTAAAAGACTTCACATCACCTGGTATACAGTTGCCACTGTAAAGACTTTCTTCCAGGCCTTATGGACAACGCACCTTGTTTAGTGACACATTGCTAAGATGGGCATACTTGCATTCAACTTTACAGCCTTGCTCACAACACCGGTGGAGATTAACCACTTCCAAGTAGGACACCCGTACTTTCCTACATTATTCAATAAAATTCAGAGCCTTAAAATCTTGAGCAAAGTTCGAGAAATCAACAGACACACATTGTAAATGTCCTCACTGCAGATAATTTGTCTGTAGTACTGCCCTGCATCTATTTAATGAGGGCATGTGCTCACATATCCACTGGTGGATTATCTTTGTGAACAGGCTTGGCCTTTCTCCCAGATTTTTTGGGAGCAGACTTTGGCTTCAAGACTCAATAGTTTGAAACATACCCCTGCAACCCACATTAGATGCACTCAACCTTTATCTTGTTTAGCCAGGAGTAATTCTCACACCCTAAACTTTAGTGATGTGTAAAAAGGCGCACCACATAACGTTCAACATTCACAATCCTGCTTGCCTCCAGGGCTTAGGCTATTTTCATGGTACGGACCCAATCATGTACACTCAGTACCTCTATGCTGTATATGACGGTGTCCTCAAGGATGTAATTTGATCCGAAGAAAGCTATTTGATACAGGAGCTTCATAATTCCTAATAACCAAGCATTGCTGCTTTTTTACACACTCAAAATATAGTTGTGAGGGAAGGGCCTATGCGCAAGGCCTTTGCTGGTCATGATTGCAAATTCAGATTACATTATCTAAATTGGCAAACTTATTTTGAATCTGAGGTGCAGCAATATGAGCCACATGGTAAAACCCCAGTGTCCTTTTAGTCTTTTTCAGAATGATGATTGTGAGATCCTATTCACGTGGTGTAAATATCAAAACCTCTAAATGAAAAGCCAAGTGCTCACATGAGTGGTACATAAACTGCATCTCGGCAAGTGGTTATTACAAGGTCTTTGAAAAAAACATTTTTCTTTATACTCTAGACTGATGTTCAGCCAAATATATTTTAAATTTTGAGTACAACTCACTGAACCTTGGTTCTTTGTTCGTAGATGGTGACCGCGGTGCCTCAGAGGTTCAATGTGGACATACTACCTGTTGATGATGGGACCCCAAGAATCATAACCAACCTTGGTCTGCAGTGGCTGGAGCACATGGATGGAATGGTAACGTATATTACGCTCACCAAGCCAGAATGTCTTTAAATTGATCAGCTGCTGATTTTTTGTATGTTAAACAGGTCCAGTCTTGACAAAGGGGAAGATTTATATTTTGTACAATTATATCATTCTTTTCCGGCATAAACATTTTCCACTCTTTTATTGATGTTTGTTTATACTTTCTTTTAATCAAACCTATGCCCCTTGATTCTGAACACACATTTGCATGCATTCCAGCATAGAATGCATTCTTGCCATAGTGCAGTCAAAGAACTTCAAGCCTAATGTAATTAGTTGAGGAATGACTTTTGGAATGAGAGAGTTACTGATAAAAAACACTGTTTTAAAAAAAAACAAAAAAAACAACCAATGTAGACTCGGAAGTAAACGAAAGGATATGTTCATATGGTCATTTCAGTTTATCTGTTATTATGCAGTGAGCTGTGTTGATGAATAGGCTATGTCAAATAAACAAATAATCATTACTCTTGTCCATCTTTCTTGTTGCAGTTTTTTATTTTTAAGTGGAGCTCACAGAAAGTTATTCTTATTTTTAGTATCGATCACGGCCCCCTTTAGCTGTGTTTTTCTTTCTTCTTCTTGAGACTGGTTGTTGCCTTCCACAGTTGTTGGATACACGGGTAAAAACGATGTTAATGTCTTGCATGTGCTTCCTCTAGTATGAGGTAAACTCAAAGATACGGGTTCCCTCCTTTAGCCTCCATTTCTACACTGTTGAGTTCTGGTTATTGGGGGTGTATTGGGCCTCATGGCAGCTCTTTTAGAGAGAGTGCTGACTGTGCTCCACCCTCACATGATCTTTTTTCAATTTGGGATGTGATTTGTGGGTGCAGCACTTGAAATAGAGTATGCAGTCTGGAGAACATTGACATGCGCACTAGAGCTAGGCAAGAGTCATGCCCTTTACTTGACTGGCTTGTACTGGTGGCCATCCAATAAAAAGCTCTACCACCGGGCTTCCATAAGCAGATTTCATCAAATACCTCATTTTGCGGGTTGGGTAGAAAGCAGGCACTCACTGTGGCCTGCTTGACGAAGCACCAAGTATGATCAGAGGCAATTCCTTCGCTACTTTATGGTGGCATTCATAGTCCAGTTTCCAGCACTCTGGTATTTACTGTCACCTCCCTATGCCTGCACGCTTTTTTGTGCGTTGGAGTGGCCAGTTGTCCACCATCCACTAGTTAAGGCAATATTGGAATCTTCTCTTTACGTTGGGGGGGCAGCACTGCCGACTTTCTTGAATGCTGTACAGGAGACTAAGAAGCAGGACTAGAAGCTGAGTAAGTAGGCTACTGATTAGTCTAGGATGACGCAGAAGCAATTTGTCTCCTGCTGTTCCTTGAAGGAGATGATCAAGGGATGAGATGTGATGGCGAGTGAAAGACCGTTCCAGGCTGACCATGCAGGGCCTGTGGATTAGCTTTTCATGGCGGATAAATTATGAGCCTTTAGCCCTCAATTCTCATACATTTCCTTCTTTTTTTGGTTTCTTTGACACCTGGATACAGGTAAAATGGCAACAACATAAGGAGAGATTTTCAGATGTAGTGTTTTGTTGACAAAGCAGGATTTCTTGAAAATGGTCTTAGCTTTTCATGGTTGCCAATGTAGTTCTCGGAATAGGGGAGAAGTTTTGTTTTTGTTTAACTTATTTTTATTGCAACACTGCACAAATATTGCATTACATGTCAATTTTATATTTTTAGGTCTCGCGCCTAGCGTTGCACTGCGCAGCAGTGCTCGCACAGCGCGAGACATTTAGTAGATGAAAAAACAGGGATTCAGCACTGACCTAGGAATCGCACACGCTCGTGCGTGTGCGATTCCTTTTGTGCTACCCCATTGGCCTTTTCGTGCGTCTTTTTCTAAAAGACTGCACGCAATTGGCCAAAGGCGGGCGCATTGCTCCGCCCATGGCCTATTGGTGTCTATTACGCGCTTGGTGCGCGTAATAGACACCAATAGGCCATGGGAGGAGCATGGTGTCTATTACGTGCTTTTTCATTGTGGCAGCAGTACCTCTCACAAATGAGGCTGTTTTTTCCTACCGCAGGGTGCGTCTGTTCTGGGTCTGTTCTCGGATGCTCCGTGTGGTAAAGGTAAAATCCCGCTCATTGCGCTGCAGGGGGAGAATAGACTCTCGGGGCCGCAGTGGCTGTCACATAGCACTGTAGTGAAATGATCGCTGTCTTGCAGCTGGCATTTCAGGCAGCGCTCGCGTGTACGAGGCTGCTGGCATTATTCTGCAGCCTACCTTTGAACACCGCAGGAGCTGGTTCATTTAATTAGACACCGAAGTGAGCAGGCGGCAGCAGCAATAGCGCCTTTTACCTCCTGGGTGACAGGTAGTCTGACACGCGGCTGCACCTTTCATCTTCCGTAATGAAAATCAGCCACCTGCCTGCGATCAATGTTTAATGAAGCGTGGGGAGCGTGGCCACGCGGGCTGCGAGCGCGTGACCGTTTTCCGGAAATGGATGTTTAATTGTATGGACTGGTTGCGAGGGGGCATTAGACAGAGCAATCCGTAAAGGCAATTATTAATAATCCATTGGTATAAGAATGTATATGATTGAAATTACAATGGAAAGCTTTCACGGAAAACATGTATTTCCTGTTCTGTCTAGTCGGCCAGTTGAGTCATATTGTACATGGCAGGCTTTCAAGCAAAATCGCCTCTAATGAGAGATACACGGAAAGAACAGCAGAGAAGCAGTTGTATACTTTATTACTGCATAGGTGGACCGTCACAAAACACATAAAGTAATTCGTTTTTGGACAAGTGAAACGAACAGGCTGGAGAGTGGAGTCTAAGGAAGACGACGATTTATTCAAGTAGACACGAGGAGGAATATTTGTACACAGTTCATCTGTCTCAACTTCTTCGGATACAATAAAAATATAAATTGCTCGTTATATTTGGCATATTCGTCAATGATGGATAGAAGCCAAGTAGCAGCGGTTAATAAAGGGAGTGGGGGCAGAGGTTACCGCCACGGCTCCTCTTCCTTGTTACATTACTGACAAATGAGGCATTCCGCGTCACTGAAAGCAGGGTTGGCTTGGGATTAAAAATCGGCACGGGCACGCAAAAAAAAAGTGGCCCACATTTGCATATTGCCTTTCCACAAAACACTGCTTCGGCGAAATTGTATTAAACAAGCATTTGCAATGCAATAGGTCTCGCATTTGCGAGCGTTTTAGCTATTGGCATTGTAAATGACTAACTTTTATTTATGTGTTTTGAAAACCTGAAAGCGGTGCATAAATAAGCACTTTGTACTTGTAGTCCTTGCTTATGACAAGCAAGTCTGGCAGTAAACGAGGCGCAGTTACTGCCAGCCTTGGTTCGCGCAAGCAACGACTATAAGTAGAAAAGTGCGTGTTTACGACCGCTTGCAAGTTTTTAAAACACATACATAAAAGGCATTGTCATTTTCAATGCCAATAGCTCAAACTCTCACAAATGCGAGACCTATTGCATTGCAAATGCTTGTTTAATGCATCAGCGGTAGGCTAGTTATTAACATTGTTATATCACAGTAGTCTACTTGGGTGCCCATATGCTCCACTCATTAGTTTCATTGCTGGACGCATGATAACTATACGATATATAGAGCCTTCCCCACCCAGGAGAAATGTGTGGAGCAATACTTAACCTAACTTATTGTAGGAAATTGAAAATAACAAAACAGAACTGTGCCAGCGATTGGTGGCGGGAACCCATCCCATAGGGAATAGAAGGTAGGCCATCTAGAGCAGGACTATCAAACGGCCAACAGAGGTTTCAGAGGGAGCAGGAGGCGAGCTTTGCCGTTCCCCGGTGGGGTCTATTTCTATGTGTGTAGGTGGGAATTCACTTCATTCTCTGGGTTCGGCATAGGGGTGGTGTAACCGGACGTCTGCGTTGAGCCCTCCTCTCTCTCTCGTTCCGGCCCTCCGGTGCCTGCAATCTCTCCAGCATATATCCCCACTCTTCCAGGTCACGCTCTGCATTCACGTCCGTACGTACAACTCGCAGGCAGCACTCTTCATCCACACCCCACTCTCGCACGTCTGCCCTCCATCTACTTGGAGGGAGGGGGGGGGGGGTAGAATGAGTCCAGTGTATTGCAACACGACGTTTGGCCAGGACAAGTCCTAGGAGAGCGAATTTGTATCTCATACGGGTTCCCTTCTTTGGTGTCAGAAGTATTCCTAGTAAACACTGCTTAACTGACTCCTCTGTTCGCACAGCTGTAACCGTTCGGAGCACCTGGATCACTTGCTGCCAATACAACCGCAGGCGGACACCGGTCCAGAACATATGTATAAATGTCGCCGGATCTGTGCCAAATCGGGGGCACGCTGAGGAGCTCCCCGGATTGAAGCGTGCTAATTTCTAAGGTGTTAAATAAGTGTGCTGCAGGTAGAAAAATTGAGTGAGTTTAAACCTTGCGTTACTGGCTACCTTGCGGACTTGTGCAAACTCCCTCTTCCACTCGCCCTCGGTGAGTGGAGATGGTAAGTCCGCTATCCATCTATCATTTATCGTGGATACCTCAACCCCAACGATCTTCTTTCAAGGCTTTATATATACGTGATATTAGTCCTCTAGTCTACCCCGGATCAAGTAACAACACTAATGTGCGTGACTCCTCCGGCTCATCTGGACACTAGGTCCATATTTCACGAACTGTGCGTGATATTTTTGCATATTGTAGGAAGTGGCCATCCGGCACTTGAAACCACTCCCTTGCCTCATCGAATGACAAGAAGGTCCTGTTCATTTACATGCCCCCAGCTGTTGTGCAGCCACCCTCATACCATTTAGTAATATCCATGACGGACTGGATTTGGTAGAAACCCTGTAGCCACCGAAGTGGGAGTGAGCTGGTGTACGGAGCCCTGCGGATGATCAGGGTGACAGCTTGCTCCCAGGCCTCTGCTACCTGCCGGATTATGTACGGGCATTTCCCAGGGGTCCGGGAGCCCATCATGAGATCTCAGCAGTTCTGTCCTGTTGCCCCAGTCTGCCAGCAGTGCCTTTTCTACATTACAGCCCTCGGCACACCACTGTGCTGCATACTGTAGCAGCCCCGCAAAATAATAAGAGTCTGAAGTCTGGGAGTCCCAGTCCCCCCCGAGTCCGTATCTAGCTTTAGTATCTCGAGTTTTACCCTACTGCATCCTCCGGCCCACACCAACGAAATTAGGAGACTGTTCAGGGTGTCGAAATTGGATTTTGGGATGCTGCAGAAGCCGTTTTGGAAGGCATAAAGACAACGGGGGAGCATAATCATCCTCGCCATGGCCAAACGCCCGATAACCGAGAGGGGAAGTCTGTTCCAGAACCAGACTGATTCCCTCAAGCCCGTAATAGCTGCTCCCATTTTTAGTGCATACTGTGCATCTGGCGAATGGGCTACCTGTATGCTCAAATAATGAAAATATTCACTCCCCCAGCTCAACTCCACCTCAGGGAGGTCTGAAGTGTCTTCCAGTTTTAGCGCCGCCAATTGGAAAATTACTGATTTTCGGCGATTAATATGCAAGCCCGATGTAGACACAAAAGAGGTTGCTATATCTAGGAGGACTGGTACCGCCTCCTCCAATTGGCGGATATAGAGAAGTGCATCGTTTGCGTACAGTGAAATTACGTGGGTGCAACCATCAGTGGTCATGTCCATGTCTTGTAACCGGATCGCCAATGGCTCCATCGCCAAGGTGAAAAAAACCGGGGATAATGGACACCCCTGCCTCGTGCCCCTCTCAATGGATATATTCTCCGACACCAGGCTGCCACTGCAAACCTGAGCTCTTGGTTGATAATAGAGGAGTCCGGCCCAGGCCAATCACTCTCTACCTAATTCCATTCTCCTCAGGACCTCCCAGAAGTACTCCCATCGCAGAATGTCCAATGTTTTCTTGATATCCAGGGCGACAACTGCCACCCGGATATCGCTATCTGCCACCGAGTGTAACACATGCGAGAGGCAGCGTATATTCATATGTGTTTCTGTTCCCGGCATGAACCCGCATTGTTCTTCATAGACCAACTGCGTTACCACTCTACTTAGACGCATTGCCTGAACCTTGGCGAGTAGTTTAGTGTCGACTCCCAGCATTGACAAGGGTGTGTATGCGCCTGGGTCATGTATATCTCTGCCCAGCTTCAGGAGCATGACAATCTGCGCTTCTCCCATGGATTGTGGCAAGACTTCCAATCGCTTGGCCTCTTGCAGGGTTTAAACTAGTCTAGGAAGTAATAGATCGGCGTATCTCTGATAGAATTCCACCGGGAGGCAATCTGGACCCAGGGATTTGCACCGAGACATACTTTGCACCGCCTCCTGTAATTCATCAAGTTGGATCACTGCATCAAAGTCTGCCACCTGCTCCTCTGTGAGGTGAGGGGGAGGCACATTATCTAGGCACTCCAGAGCCTCAGTCGGAGCCGCCTAAAGGCCCTTCTGATACACCGCAGCTAAGTGGTTGCGCAACAGGGAGTTAACCCCAGCCTGTGTAATGGCAGTGGTGCCATCCGAGCACTTAAGCGTCGGTATAAGCAGGGCAGGTCGTTCCCGCCTCACTAGCCATGCTAGGAGCCTCCCCGATTTTGTACCTTCTTTATGTAACAACTGGTGATATTCCCGTCTAGTAAAACAGTGTAACCGTCCCACACCTCGCCGACTCGGCGCTGTACCTGTAAAATGGATTAGTTGTGCGGCTCCGGTTCCTGTCCCCCATGCTGCACCCTAGTTAGCTCGTCTTCCGCCTTGGTAAGTTCCTGTTCTAATTGTCTCCTTGTCCCCCCAACTTTGGATAAACATTCTCCTCTGGTTATCATCTTTAGTGTATCCCATTCTACTCCCCTATTGATGGTGGATGACCAATTTGTGTCAAAAAATCCCACAATGGCTTACCTAAACTCTTCTAGAAACACCGTGTCTCTGAGTGCTTCCGGTCGTGGAGGCCACAGTGGTGCCATCGGCACACTGCGTTTCAGCCCCCATTCCAACAGCACTGGGGCATGGTCCGACAGAAAGTGGCCTAGTAAGCGGATCTGTGTCACGGCCGCAGAGACCTCCTCAGAGAGCAGGAACCGGTCAAGTCTGCTAGACACGGTTCGGGATGATGTATAGCAGGGATACCCTTGTATAGCATGGTACGTCTCGTGCCAGATGTCAACGCAGTACAAGTGGGTCATTACGTCCCGTAGGGTTGCCGACATATTGGGTTTGGTGTTTAGTTTCGAGGAGTGTCTAGCTAGGCTGCCGTCTAGCATACAATTAAAGTTTCCTGCACATATTAATGGCGTCCCTATGGAAGGGAATAACAGTTACTCTAGATCTAAGTAAAACTCACCATTGCCTACATTCGGGGCATAGATGTTCACCTGACAAACCTCCACCCCATCCAGTATGCCACGTACCACCACATATCTCCCCTCTGTCTGCTGTGTAGCGATGTACTTGGAACAAGACCTGTGGGGCTACCCAGATCGCCACTCCTCTTGCGTATGTGGAGTAGGTGGAGGAAAATAGTTGTCCCCTCCATTTCCTATGTAACTTTTGGATTTCGGGGTCTGACAGGTGAGTCTCCTTTAGCATCACTACGTGGGCTCCCTGCCTACGTAGGTAGGTCTGAACTCTGTAGCGCTTCATGAATGAGTTAAGCCCCCTTACATTACTCATCAAAAATGTGAACTGTCCCATCTCTCATAAACTGTGACTGTCCTCACTCCATCCGCCCACTGTTACGCCACTATCGCTGCCAGCAATTAAATTAAATTAAAGTTAACAGTTAAAACATCCCACCCCCCGGGTAGACACTGCAGAAATAATACGTGCATCCCCGTATATACTCAACACTCTCTGTGCCGTCCCAAACCCTCCATCCCCAATAAAGTACCAAAACCATTTCTAGAAATCGAACATTGATAGCATATGAACAATAAATCATGACTTGAAAAAATATAGAAACACTAGATATCACCCAGGCATTCAGTAGACAGCAACTTGTGTCTATCGCCATGCCCCCATTCAGCTCCCTCTCAATCATCAAAAATGTACTCAGCGCCCGGTTGGGTTGGTGTGCGGTATGGTCACAATGTGTCTCACCTGCAACACCCTCCCGATCCTGGTCTCCACTCTCGCCCAGACATACACTCTATCACTTATCTGTCATACCTTTCTATATAGTGTGGTTATCAGCAGAAGAAGAAAATATTGATCAATTAATTGGGGAGAAGAGAAAAAAGCAAAGATGAGAATTAAGTGATTAAAGAGTTAGCAAAGAAGAAGGGGGGGTCGGTCCGCCTTGTAACAGTTCCCATATCAGGCTCTCTGTGTACCGGCCCAGGCCTGAGTTTGTGTTTCACCCCTCCAAAGGACGCTCTCTGTTGCTGCACTAGGCGTGTGTAGTCTGGGAAGATGCGGGTTACATGGTTTTCAAAGACAGGGTCTCCATTTAGGCAAGCAGTTTTTAGGTTACGGTCACAGTCCCTGTAGTTTAGAACTTTCGCAATGAGAGTTCGGGGCGAGGCACCTGCAGGAGGCGGTGGCACAAGAGCCCAATGCGAATATTGCAGAGAGTTCTACCTTTGTGAATGTTTCTTTAATCCATGTCTCAAGGAAGAGTTCCGTGGTTCTGCCTTCTGCTCCTTCTGGAAATCCGACAAATCGAAGGTTGCATCTTCGAGAGCGGCCCTCCACATCCTCGGCCCAGCGTTCCAAGACCGCAGACTTGGTGGATAGGTCTGAGAGGGCTGCTTTCAGGGTGGAGACCTCACTCTGCAGTTCAGTAACATTCTGTTCAGTGGCTATTGATCTCTCAGCTACAGTGTGAAGGTCAACCCATAACAGCCCTATATCGAGGGACATTGCGTCAATCTTGGCCTGTACGGACACGCTGAAAGTCTCTATGGCTGCTAGAATTTGGACTCCGGTAGGGACAGTATGTGCATTTTTGCTCTCGAAGGATTCCTCACGTGGGAGATCTGACTTCAAGGCGCCTCCCTGCGCCGTGTATTGATCCATCTTAGTTTGCTGTGCCCCTCTCTGTGGCCTGTCTTTGCCCATGGTTATGCTTTCTAGGTTGCTGGATGAGTATGTGCGATTTTCGTGCGCCATGAGTGTTGCACTATAGTCTGCGTGGCATCATACATTAAGGGGTTGTGCTGTACACCCGAGGAAGGTACTCCAGGTACACTTTAGTGGATTTCAGTGTGGTTCGCCGCAATGGCCTCCCCCCTGTGCACCTCCCAAACACTAGCAACCGTCTCTACGTGTCCATGATCTTGTGCGTATCCATGTTGCAGTTGTGACTCTTATGGACGGGCTCGGGGTCAGTGGGCATGGGCCCGAGGTGCAGAGCAATTTAATTAATGTTCCGACGGGGGGCACACTGGAGCCCGTCGACAATTAACTCTTTGCCGCCCCGCTGTGGCCCCACCAGCTCTGTGGTGCGTAACCTTTGGTAGGCAGGGTCCCCTCTTCTATCACGGCTTCTGCTAGGTGGTCTGAAGAGCCACTTACGCTTTTATGGAGATGACTTTGGGGAAATGTCTCCAAGGATTTCCGTTATCTCCCGCATGCCGCTCTCATTGCCTTATGGTCAATGGTGGTGCAGGCGGGTGCCCTTCTCTCCCCAATGGTTGCCAGCGGCATATGTTTGAGCTATTGGGGGGAGGGGAGCTTAATGTCTCCAACAGGGATTAGTCTGCTCACAGTGGGGGACTCTCAGTGGGGCCCGGCCTACCATGAGATGACCCTGGCTACTCGTCTCATTTGTTGGGCCAGTGAGGATGTGGTGGCAGTCCGGTGAAGGCCCAGCGAGCCAATGCGGTTTGTGGCTCTGTCCAGCCCACAAGTTCAGTGAGGGCCCGATGTACGGTTGCAGGTACCGCTCCCGGCAAAGCTCGCCACATCCGTGCCCCCTCCATGCTGTTTGTATGCAGAACCAGCCACGCCACGATCTCGACAATCTCCGCTCTCTACTTGTGGCTCCATGGGAGGGGCCATCACGTGGGGCCCCGGGTGTCGCTCCTCCATGTCTGGCCCCACTCGCCAAACACGGACGTCACCTCCAGCCAGGACCGGGGGCTGCAAGGGCATCCGGCAATCGCTTCCTTCGTCCGCCAGGAAGCCGGCGGGGTTGGTCCAGTCCACGGCGCGTGGCATATTGAACCAGCTGCTGCCAAGACGTGCCCGGCTCCATCTTCGACTCAGTGGGACGTAGATTCTGCAGCTCCCGCCGTGAAATACTGCTTCGCTCAGTCCCCGTTCTTGCCTACGAACAGGGGCAACGGTACTGGGTCGCAACAGCTGGATGGGTAGGGGAAATTACTGGATCTTTTGATGGGCAGACTGCAGAACTTCTCAAGCAGCGTCTGCTCTGGCCGCTATCTTGGCCACGGCCCGTTAAAAAAAAAAAAAAAAAAAAAAAAAAAGTCAGTAGGGGAGATCAGGTTGAATTTTTTTCCCAAGAAATCAGTCTACCTAAGCAGTGAATATATGGCTTTGACCGAACCCAGGGAACATTGAGAAGCATTGGCTAGGTTGGAATTGCTGAAATCATTTCTTAAGATTGCCATGGCCTAAACTGTAATTTTTAGTTGCTCTTTAGCAAACACTTTTTTTCACATTTTTGAGGGACTTTGGACTTGACTCTTGTTAGCTAATCATCTACATACAACTTACTACTAAGGCTAACCTTCAGGAAAATTCATGTACATAGCTGTCAATTGGTATAAATGTTTAGAATATATATTCTGGTCTATGAGGATTGTGTTTTCTGTTTCAGTCCACAGACAGTGGAGAAGCCTGTTGTCCAGAACATGTTCTGTTCAGCACGTGCATGTGGCTGTAAGTTTTATGTTGTCTTCGTCCCAGGAGAAACATCACTCGTAGCAAGTGTCCATGTAAGTCTTATGGCAGTAGTACTGGAGTGTCTATCCTGGCTTACCTGGGCCAGTATTCCTAATCTGTGGCTTCCCTGTTCTGTTTCCTAAGATCTTATGTTGGCTAATTATATCACGACAGTCCCAGTGTAGCAGCAGGGCTAGTAATAAGGTACCAAAAGATTCTCTGGCAGCATACACAAGAGATTCCATAGTGTCAATAAAGTTGTCATGGCCGCAGTTCTGTAGCTGGAGGTTTTAATGGAGTTCCTGGGGCAAGGCCATAGGTTGGACAAATGAAGGCAATGTCCATGAGTTCAGCAAAGCTAGGTCAGGAGTCAGGAACAGTATTGGATCTTTTCTTAGATTGCTATCACTTTTGCATCAGTTCGGGTTGTAAGGTCCCGATGGTTCTGTTTCTGTATTACCAAACTTTGCACCAGGGTTTCCAGGATTGCTCGTCGCTGCTGGAAGTTGAATTCCACTGTCATTACCTTTATAGTTGGATGCTAGTATAGATTGTGTATATCCTCAAGGTACATATATCTTTCTGAGGTATCTTTCGGAGAACCAGATGGGCATTCTGGGGGCTTTGTTCCTGTAGTTCATGTATTTTAAATGAGTGACCTTTGAATTACCAGAGGGGCATTCCGGGCGTTTTGTTTCTGTGGTTCATGTATTTTTCTGTATGGGTGACCTTGAGGCATCTGCAGTAACTGATCTGAGGTGATCGTTCCCTTGAAAAGTTGTTGTTGGTCTAAATGTGGCCTCTTTAGGTCTCGCCTGGCGTTAGCGCCATGCGAGGGCTTTTTGTAATCGATTCAGATTCGAAAGCTAGATGTGCACGCGTACGGAGGGACAAAAAAATGCACGCGCACGGACAGACAGATGTGCACACGCGCTCGCCTGGACAGCCCGACGCCATCTTTGTTTACTTTAATTAGCTTGCGCGATCTCGCTTCTGACAACGCAGCTTTTATTGCTTTGACAGCTTTGTTTATTATACCACATCCCCTCCCGCCCCTGCGCCAGAGACATGGAAAGGCTTGCTGCATGCCATGAGGTTACTTGCTCCTGATTTCCAATGCTTGTTTTTAGGTCTCGCCTAGCGATGCAGCGCAAAGCGCTGCCCGCTATGCGAGATCTATTGTTGCAGACTTTTGGTCGGAAGCGGGACAGGACATGTGCACGCGCACAAAGGACTGCAGTTGTGCACGCGTACGGCGGCGCGGGACAGGACATGTGCACGCGCACAAAGGACTGCAGTTGTGCACGCGTACGGCGGCGTTAGCACAACTCCAAGGACATGAGATCTGCACGCGTACAGGTCGCGGCGTTTAAGCAGAATGCGCGCATGGCCCGCTTTCGCTTTCTCTCCCGTCCTTTCTGTTGCCGTCATGTGTTGACGTCCAGTTCTCGCCCTCCTCCCGATGTCCGCGTTCCTTCTAAGCGCGTCTGGGGCAGACACAGGGTGCATTCACTCTACCCCCTTGCACCCGGCACGTAATGCACTGCACTTACAACAGCGCGTGTGCATACTCACCTCCTCCAGCGCCCCTTAGCACTGTATTCCCAGTAGGCGCTTTACAGCACTGCGCGCTCTATCGCACTTTGCTCCAGCGGCACTACCCGTACTGCACCCCCACTGTCACGAGACCATGGACGGACTCACCTAGGGTGTCAGCCAGCACGCAGTGCAGAGGCAGCACGCCCAGCACCAAGCAGGAGCCCTGGCCGGCTTCCTGGCTACCCCGGAGCAGAAGCATGTTCCTCAAGCGTCGGTCCCTTCCTCCTCTCCCAGGCTCCTCCAGTGCTAACTTTCAGCCGGCCCTCCGCTCCTGCTCCCGTCAGTGTCCACCCTTGCCCGCTGCTGCCTCCTTCCAAGTGAGACTGACGGGCGGCCGAGGTGGCAGCGGGGCAGGCCAGTCCCGCCTCGCACCCGGGTGCTGCGGGAGTTCCTCTCTGGGCTCCCCGTTTGCTGTCACCCAGGAGTAGCGCAGACTTCCAGCACTTTCTGTGGCTCCTCCTATCGCACTGTGGGCGGGAAACAGAAACACGGAGGCCGGCTCTTTTCATGGCGCACGCTCCTCGCAGGGATTTCGCGGCCTTGTCACGCGCGCACCACTCGCGGGCTTGTGTGTGCACCACTAGCGGGACGCTGCTTTCTGATGGCGCCTGCTCCTCACAGGCATCTCGCGGGCCAGGAGATGTGCACACCCGGACAGGAGATGTGCACGCGTACGGCGTCTAGTGCCAAGAGACAAGCGTGCAAGCCACAGCAACAGAGATAGCTCACGGGCACACATACCTGCGGCAGGACTGTGGCCACGCTGGGACATCCGGCGGTGAGTTTGTTTCAATTTTCTTAATTGTTTTTTTTTGCGGAGCATGTGCGCAGTGCGCATCCCCACCCGGCTACCATGGCTTAAAGTCGGGGTTGCATCCACATCCTGTGATTCTGGGCAAATCACTTAATCTCCCCGTGCCTGAATGTGTAATGTAAATACGGTGCTCATGTAAAGCGCTCCAATACCTTCGGGTCGAGTTCGCGCTATATAAATATGCAATAAAAAAAAAAATACGTGGTTTTCTGGTGCCAGCAATCGGTTTGTTGAAAGAGGTGTGCAGGTGTTACGATACTTTGAGAGAAAAGTAGTGTGATTTTACGAGGCATATTGCACAGTAATGGACATTCGCAGCATTGCCTGAGTATTTTTTATGCAACACGTTGGTGGAAAGGAAAGTGTCAGTCATTATATACAAAAGGCGGAACAGTGCCCGAATTATGGCTTTGATTCTCTGAAAGAATAAAACATCTGAACAATCGTTCTGTCAGGGTAAAAGGCACAAGCCCACAACAGTACCACATCAGTTTCCTGCACTTAAGAAGTGGCCAAAAGGGTTAATGTAGGGCACTCGCCTAATGTTATGTGCTCCCCCTAAAAATAATGTTTGGAACAGGGAGTACACACACTATGTTCTGTTTAGGCAGCGCGTAGAATAATTAAAAGGACTTCTTCAAATCGGGATGAAGATAACTTTAGTTGAGCATTAGAGATTTTTTTTTTAAGAGGTCAGTATGGCCAAACAAAATGAAATTCGGATCGGATGGCTGTGACAATCCAATGAGACTTTCAACATGGTAAATATATTTTTTTATATTACAAGGAAACGATCTTAGAAAATGCCTATTTCTCCTCACGTTTACTAAAGCATAGCATGAGTACATCAACACGAAGTATTCGCTAGGGAGCGAAGTATCTTTTTTTTTTAAATATTTTTTTTTAATTGAAAACGGCACAGTTGGCACTGCTCCGAACTAGAACTTTCTTGCTGCTTGCTAAAAGACTGCCCTGCGCCGTAGTCAAAGATATAAAGGGATTAATGTGGCTTGCGCATTTTCGAGTGTACTTCCGGACACCATCCAGCGTTCTTTGATTGTTTCTGGAGCTTTAGAGAGCGCTCATTTGTGACCTTTAGGGACACTTTATGGCACTAAGCTGCCGCAGGAGAGTTACGGGTTGTGGTTAAGTGCCAGTGTTTAGGGACATGCTGGGCTGCCAGCTTGAAGTGCTATAAAGAAATAAGCCATTTTCTAGCTGTGTGAAACTCCTCCCAGGCATGTGCTAGTCCATGTTTCTTTGCTCCTTCCCAGTCAGCTCACTGCAGCTTCCCATGGCAGGCGAGAGGGTGCCGGGGTTGGTGCCAACTGTGCCCACCAGTAATCACTTGCTTTCTCAATCTTAGCTCTCAAACATCGTACTACCTTTAAAGCACACGTTCTGCAGACAGGTGTGTGAAGCAAACTTTTCACAAGGTTGCCCTGAATAATTACATATTTCGTTAATTGGTTAGCTGTTGGTGTGAAATGCACAACAGTCTTTTAAATGTTTCACACTTTTGGCTTCTATGAACTGTTACCTTCCTGTTCCTCCTCACGCTATGCACTGGTACACCTCTACCACCCCCCACTCCCCCCAGGTGCTCTTCCCACTCGCCCCTCTCTCTCATACCATATCTTACACCTTCTCTCGCTCTCTCACACACACTTTCCACCTCTCTCATGTGGTTCACTTCAGGTCTTCGAGCACAGCTTCTTTCCTGTGCCTTTTCAAGGTTTACCTCCTTCAAACCCGCCCTCTCCTCCTCTTCTTGTGGTGTCTACTGCATTCACAGTCTGTGGCCTGCTCTCCACCTCTTTATTTCTTTCTTACACTCTTTCTGCGCCTCCATCTGCAGTTCATTCACCACTTCATGCGCAAACTACCTATCCCTCTCTATCTTCCTTTCTAACTATTCTGTGCAGCTCTCACCCCTATCTATTCACCATGCCACATAATTCCACTACACAAATCCACTACTCACAACACAATTCCATCACACTTAATTCCACAACTAACAATTCAAATCCAACACACATAATTCCACTCCACTCCAAACCAAAACACATAGGTGTAAGTCATTGTCATTTACAACGCCAATAGCTCAAACTTTCATAAATGCGAGACCTATTGCATTGCAAATGCTTGTTTATGGAGCCTACGCCGAGGCTTAGGTCTCGCCATGCGAGGGCTTTTTGTAATCGATTCAGATTCGAAAGCTAGATGTGCACGCGTACAGAGGGACAAAAAAATGCACGCGCCGACAGATGTGCACACGCGCTCGCCTGGACAGCCCGACGCCATCTTTGTTTACTTTAATTAGCTTGCGCACTCTCGCTTCTGACAACGCAGCTTTTATTGCTTTGACAGCTTTGTTTATTATTAGAAAAACAATTGGAGAGCAAGGGATAAGGCTAAGGGGCGCGTCCTGTTCCCCAGATGTGTACTGAACTTAAACAATGTGGACGAACCCACTATGTGTGCGTAGATAAGTCACTAAGTGTAGTATGAACTTGGACCCATTAGGTGTTCTTAAAAGACCCCTCACACACCAACCTAGTTGGTGTCATGCTTCATCATTGGGGTCCCAACCGGGCAGCCGAGTGCCCCCCGGTTGTGCTACGCCTGTTTACAGCGGAGCTGGTGTTGGTGCGTGAAATGTGATGAGGTGAATCGTTTAGGTTAAAAATATCTCTGAGAATCCTTGCCTCTAATTTTAATGTTGGCGGCTCAGGATATATCTAAAAATTGATGTGTAGTGCAACTATTCATGGATTATTACCATTAAGATGACTATGTGTGGCGGTCTACATGTTTCAGCCCCTCAAGGGAAAGTAAATGGGGCTTTCTTCAGGGCCAGGTGAGTGATAGGTGAGTGGCAAAAATAATAGGTGCCACGTGAAAACCAGTGCGGTACCTACACAAGCGCTAAGGTGTGTGGTGAAAAAGTCGATGTACTCACTGATACTTTAAATGCAAAAATTCAATGCTAATGGGTATTGAGGCAGATATCGAGGCTCGGGGGTGGGATGTTCGTCCAAGTTTCCAATTTGGTAATGGTGAATCATCCGCTATGAACCTCATTTGGTCCCCCGTAGTCGCGGCTGGGTCCAAGTTCATACTACACTAGTGACTTATCTACGCACACATAGTGGGTTCGTCCACATTGTTTAAGTTCAGCTTTGTTTATTATACCACATCCCCTCCCGCCCCTGCGCCAGAGACATGGAAAGGCTTGCTGCATGCCGTGAGGTTACTAGCTCCTGATTTCCAATGCTTGTTTTTTATGGAGCCTACGCCGAGGCTCGAGCCGTTGCCCCGAGGACCGAGGTCGACAGCTT
Source organism: Calotriton arnoldi (assembly GCA_963921515.1). Lineage (NCBI taxonomy): Eukaryota > Metazoa > Chordata > Amphibia > Caudata > Salamandridae > Calotriton > Calotriton arnoldi. The sequence goes on from CAWUFW010000115.1 coordinate 4,086,999, forward strand.
TGTTTTTTATACCACAGCCCCTTCCGCCCCTGCGCCAGAGACATGGAAAGGCTTGCTGCATGACATGAGGTCGCACTGTTTATTTCATCCTTGTTTAAGAAAGCTGCTGAGCTGGTCGTCCCTTCCGGCCCCACCTCAGAGCCATGGCATCCCATGCCAGCCAACCCCTGCTTTGGAAGAGCAGCGGTGACACGAGGGGCCACTTGCCATTACACAAGGTCACATTCATTTCTTTTTAGTCACGGAGAGATTACGCGATTTGCCCAGCAGCCTCACAGTATACTAGTTCACGCCGATACTCTATCCTGCTTCCCCATTCTGTGGCAAATCAATCCATCCACCTCATTTCCACTCCCTCATCCATTCATTGTCGTACCAATAACCAGCTTTATTGCTCCCTATTTTTTTTCCTTCTAATTTTAACTTAATTGACAATTTTATTTTTATCGTGCTTTGTCATTATGCACTTTATCATCGGCCATTAGCTGTGTCAATTCCATACATGGCCTCTAGATGTCGCTGTGTTACACCCGGTATGTAATGTCCTGAAAGCCCATGCTCTGGTGCGGCAGACGAACTGCACACAGTAGACCAGCTGTCAAACCCACAATTAGAGATTTTACATAGAATTAGCTGTTTGGGGGTTACTGCTCATGCTGTCTTCATATGCCTCATAATGCAACGAGGAGCTGTCACCCCACCTCAATATTTTGTGCATAATCACAATAAATGACGAGAATTCTTCCTATTGCAATAATTTTTACTTTCGTATTCCTCTCTGCTGTAAGAGGAGGGAGGAGTTGTCTTAAATGTAACTTTGAAATACGTTTCTATCTGAACCTAAGGTACCTGTGCGGGCTTGAACAACCAATTTTTCCAGTTACAGCCGAAAGCACTAACCAATTACACCACAGAGACTGTCTACCCCCGTTCTCAGATCGTATTATGGAAGTAAGGACTGTCAGTCGGTGGCATAGTATCATATAGTGTGTGTAAATTGAAGAAGCGCAGTCAGTCCTGTCTTGATTATATTATCTACACCCCAAATGCTATACGGTGCAATGTACATGACCTAGTCTTCAAAATGAGCACTGGGGTTCTTCAGCAAAGAGACTGTAAAGGTGTTTTTCAGTAAATGCTGGAGAGCATTTTTGGGCTTTAAGTGAGTTATTGTTAAACTACGTTACTTGGCAGTGAAGCAGCAGTCTTGGCACAGGTTGGTGGCTTTGTCATTGCAGATTTCAATTCGAGGGGTAATTGGACTTCAATGAATTTTATTAAGGTGCCTCAGCCTTTCACAGGTGAGTTCTCAGGCCCAAGCCTGTCTCTTTTGTCTCAGAGAAAGCATGCAGTCGGTGCACAATCACTAGAAATGGTCACAATGGGTGAGCCTGGGGTGAAGGCTGTTGTTGTTGGTAGTCCCTTAAATAGTCCTGCGTGAAGAAGTCTGACTATTAAGGAAAGAATGGAATAGGATTCTGTGCTAATCCTAAATCGAGCATGTTGTGAGGTCAATGGGGAGGTCTGATTTCCTTAAGCACCTTTCCACGGCCCTTCAACATTTCAGGACAAGTTTATTTGTGTAGGATTTATTGTTCGACATCCTAAATTCGTGTATAGCGAGATGGACTTTCTGATGGGGGTAGGGGTGATGCACTGCCAGTACAATATCTGAAGGTATACAAACCTGCACAGGAATGCCACAGCATAGATGGCAGCACTAATCCTGGACAGGTTTCTGACCCACATAACTAACTAGTTTCCAAGCTAGTGGATTCAATTGTAGGAGTGTGTGAAATTTGTGTTTTTCCTTTTAGAAAAATAATGCAAAATTTAGGAAGAATTATGCAAAACTATGGGCAATAAAAAGATGACATTTGTAGCAATATTTAAGTACAAAATGCATCCTCGCATCCTTTTAAACGCAACAAAGCATTTCCCGCAAAAAAGACTCATAACCTATTTCCCATTTTCTGGTTGAACAGTGCGGCGCCGTAATACGAATGGCAATAGCGCTATGCAAATATCATCACTCCACTACATACTTAAAAACAAAAGTAAAACACAGTGTCATTTTCAAAGCCAAGAGCTCAAACTTTCACAAATGCGAGACCGATTGCATTCAAAATGCAATAGGTCTCGCCTTTGATTAAGTTAAAGCCATTTGCTTTGCTAATGGTATTGTGTGGCAACGCAAATGGCTTTAACTTAATGAAAGGCGAGACCTATTGCATTTTTAATGCTTGTTTTGTCTTGCAGTGGTTGCTGATGGGGAGTAGCTTGCCGGGAGAGTACAAAAACTCAATATCCACCCTCTTTTATATTGGGGAAAAATAATGCGTGAAAATGAGGTATATTCCAGGCGAATTGGAGATCAAACCAAGGGAGGAGTCTTACAGAGCTAACCCTTTAAAAGCCCCAATATAAAAGAGGGTGGATAACGACCGTGTTGTAATTACCTGCGGGGAAAAATAATGCGTGAAAATGAGGTATATTCTGTGTTATTCTGCCATCTAGTGGTTTGGTCCAGAATTTGTCATGCCTCTTCTGTCGTTTTTGCTGCTGGACAGTATTGATCATTTGGTGTTATAGGTCCTTCCCCCGTGAGGTCATAAGCCTCCCTGAAAAGTCATTTCTTTTTTCCGCTGTTAGGCCTGGAAGCGGAGCGAGGGCGCAGGACATTTGACAGTTTTTTTTTTACAAAATGACAAAAAATTATATAGCACAATCGGATACAGCAACAGCGTTGAGGAAAGGCACTGATTTCCACTGACAAAACACAATTGCTAGCCTCTCATGTAAATTCCTTGCTTTCCATGTGATATTCTTACACAAAAATAACTCTTCATCTCGATACTTACTCAGTCTCTCTGGACTTATGGTACCAATAATCATTTCTTCCAGGTCCACTCTCAATCTAGCTACATCTATACTCAACTGTGACTTATTCTTTTCCATTCCTCTTATCCAGTCATCTAACTCATCTGGCGACGGACCCACTGAACTCCCGGATACTGGAGTTGTTCCACTAACATTCTGCACTATTTTTCTGGGATCCATCTGTACACTTCTCTTTGGTGTTTCAATTACATTTTCACTCACTGGAAGATTAATTAATGAAGTACTCATCCCGACTTGTTCTGATCCACTAATATTCCTGACATTATTCACAGGAATTGTCAATGCATGTACTCTTGATATATTCTGACTCACTATACAACGGAAGTATTGGACCAATTGTTACTGGTACCGATAATGCTTCTGCATTTAGACTCATCTGACTAATTTTCTGAGTTAACTCCTCTCTCGCCTTATTCAACATGTCAATCTCATTTTCCTGCAACACTCGAGTGTATGTAGCTACCGGAGCTTGTGTAACCTTTGTAACTTGTGGAGTTTGTGGAGCTTGTGTAACCTGAGGAACTTTTATTTCAATTAGTGGTGCATTTGGAACTGATTCCCCTGAAATGTCCTGATATGGTGGAGGTCTCTTTAATAATATTTCATCCAACAACTCATCATCAATTTCATCTGAATCATTATCTAGTTCCGAAGTCTCTAAATTATTCTTTTTCTCTTTACTTTTGCCTCCAGTTTGATCTTCAGCAACAATTACTGGATATAATCCATCTGCCATTACATCTCTCCTCCATCTTTTCTTTTGATCATCCCATCTAGCCTCAGAATATCTCGTTATTATATTCCTGTTTTTAATTCCATTCCTGTCTCTCTCCCTTTTATAAGCCTCATGTTCCCATTCTTCAAGCGCTTCATACTGTGTAGGTCTAGGACTTGGTTTTAATGAATTCATTCGTCCTCTCAAGTTCTCCAAAATCCTTACATTAAATGTACCATTCTCTGGAAAAGCTAAAACTCCATCATCTTCCGTATAACTCATCCAATTTTCTAACCATGTACACGTATGATTCCCATGTTCCAACATCATGAAAGAAGCAGGCGTTCTCGTGGAGGTATAGGAAGTCCCTCTCTAGTAACTATCGGCTTGTCTTTTTTAAATAATTTTTTTATTCTTTTTACCATCTTCATTTTTAAACACGCTTTTTCTTGCTAATAACCAAAACAAACAAAAGGAAAACTTCCGTAAACCCTCTCACTCTATTTGCTAAGTCCCAACCAATACCAGTGCGGCTCACACTAACCAACCAATCACAGCTCACTACGTATCCACTACCCCAACCAATGCTAGTGCGGCTCACAGCAACCAACTAATCACAGCTCACTACATGCACGCTGTCTGACCAATGCCAGCGCGGCTCGTTGTGACGTCAATATTACTACTGCTACTCACCCTCCCTTTACAAAATAATTCGGCAATGTATTTTTCTACGTTTTTCTCAACTATTTCTTGTTAGAAACCGCACAAAACAATGCTACTTTGTCTGTTCCGCTAATAAAAAGGTAGATTCATTTATTCAAAGAGATTCTTTCGCTACTAGTAAAGTAACGACCAGCGCTACTCTACTCTCACTCAAGTTAAAGGAGGTCTTGGTACTCCTCTGGGGATACTAGCCAAAGTTTTGGAAGAGGACTTTCCTTTCAGAAAGAAGTCTTGGTATTCCTTTGGGGATGTAAGGCCAGAGTTTCAGAAGCGGACCTTTCACTATTTCTCGCAATCTTCTCTCACTCGAATAGTCCCTAAAATAACATCGACAACCTTTTTCTGTTCGATATTACAACAGACAAAGTACTTCTGCAGTGTGATACCTTTTCCATACTATTCTTCTGCCACAATAGGCTAAAATAACATCATCCCTGGATCTTAGGTAACTCCGTACCCGTACTTCCAAACAACATAAAACAAAGACACTAACTTTTCATGTTAATAATCAATAAATTAATAATCAATAATTATTGCCAAATTAATCAATAATAACCATCCTCTGCTACCAAAACTGATCCAGCGGTCAGGGATCGATAATTTTTCATAAACATAGGCCCATTTATACTACCCAACTAATCCCTTCACGCTGGGGTTCAGTGTGATGCAAGTTTATACCAAAGTACATTACAGAAATTACATTTCTCCTTTCAATATGTATATGACTGCGTCGATGAATACTATTGGTTGACTAATTGATGGCAATAATATGTACTTATCTATGCATCTATACTACTAAATAATAACAGACTCAGTGTATAGTTTTTGTTATTTATCGTAAATAATGTGAGAATAAATGCTCATCAAGTAAAGTTACACAAATGCAAAATAAAGATTATCACAGAGAGAAAACATTGGCAATGAATAATTTTAAACTCATGTCAAATAAACAAATGCATTGAAGGAGTGGATAGGCGAGGCGAGAAAAGTTTCAGAGACAAAAATACATTTGCAAATGAAATATGCAATTTCAGAAGATTATCTATACTAACCCAAGTAAGAAAACCGGGAAATCTACCCCACTGGCCAGTCAGGGCAGCAAGGCCACTCAAGTAGAGTCGGGCGGCAAAGATTAGGTCAGGAGTCAGGAAACAGGTAGGCCTCTATCTGGAAATAGCAAACCGACGACAGCGACGATCTCCCGCTAACTAGCATCAGCAGAAACACCTACCAAAACCACACCCACCGGGACTTACAATTATACCCTAAAACCTAAATGTCTAACCCACATTTGTTTCATTTTACCACTACCTCGATTTCTCATTGGTTAATAATGGGGGTGTTCTGTGTCACCACTCTCAACGTGCTCACTTTACTCACTAACGTATTGTTCTAGACTTTTGACATAACGTCAGATCTTTCTCAGGAAACAACTTTGAATACAATCATATTACACATTCTTCATGTTGCAAGTCTCTACGCCTCTTTTGTTCGCTTCTGCCATCTCGCGAGGAAGTTGTACGCTTCTACTTGTTTATCAGCATCCTCCTTCTTCAGCAACCTTGGCAGACAGTCAACACGTCCTGAAGGACATTTCTATGCTTCTGCATTCTCTCCTTATTCAATGCTCATTTTATTTCGTGTCTTTTTCCTACAGCAGGCTTTAACCCATAATTGGCATCATGCAGAAGTAGGCCCACACTAGTATTTCTAAGAGAACATAACACAAATATTTATTATTTTCACGAAATATGATTTCATTTTGGGCACCATTCCAGCATTTGCACTAACCCATGCAAAACCCGTGTTATTCCATGCAAAATATTAACGTGCACAAAAGCAGCATTCGTTTTTATTTTCGAAGCAATTTTTGCGGCCTAGTCGCCTGCAGTAGTACACACATTAGCCTACGCATGTACATAAGCATTTCCCCACGTTATAGCATTTTTTAATAAAAATCTTCACAGCACACTGTTAATGTATGTTACTGAGGTCTCGATCCGAGCAGGTTTTATTTACGCAAAACCCTGCTCCATCACCAGCTGGGTCTAAGTCAATTATGTATCTTTTGAAGGGTCAGAACACCTACACTGAGTCCTGATTAGCAGGCCTCACTGCATTTTAGAACCATTACACCAGTGCCTAGTAGTCAAAATGGGGGCAAAAAGTGGGGTGAAACCAGCAAAAATTCTTGTTCGTGGCTGTAGATAAACATGCTGTGCATACTACTGCATTCTCGTGTTGGGCCTGGTTGTGTGCAAGTTGTTTTTCTTCACAGAATTCTTCTTGAGTCACGAGGTCCTGTGATTCCACCTGTTGCTTGTAGTGCGCCATTGTTAGTTTGTTCTCTTTCCACTGTCTGGTTTGGACGTATGCTCTGGATTGACGCTGTCACTCTGTTCTTTTTGGTCCTTATGGTTCCTCTCCCTCCATCAGTATTGTATTTGATCGCATTCCCCCTTCTTTCCTATCTGGTTGACTCCTTCAGCTTTGTCTGGGATTCTCCAGCCCTCGGTAGGGCCTCGTCTGTCGGAGCCTCTCCCCCTTACATTCTGTCTGCTCCACCATGCCTTTTCTGTGATGGGTATGGATGCCTTTTCGATACTGCCCTCTGTGCCGTGCGACCACCCCCTGGGCTGACCTCGACCAGGTCTGTAATATTTGCTTTCCACCCGAGCACGCCAAGGCCTCTTGCAACGGATGCCGTTCCTTTCCGTAAAAAAAAACCTCTGAGACCCACTGGCCTGTTTCCAGATTTCGCGCAAGAGCAGTGAAGATACTCCAGACCTCTTCGGCAACCAGGACATCAAGGGGGAAATTTATATTGAGCCTTCGGCCTCCGACGAGGAGGCTTTCTCGCCTGAAGAGAGTTCCGGCTCCAACCTCGAGATTGAAGACGTCCCACTGTCACAACAGATCGTGAGTACAGTCCCTTCTCCCCGTCGACACCGATCCGAGCTTCCACCCCACAAGGGATGTTCAGCTACTCTGAACCCACAGAGGCTGGCTTCTGGGCCACCACTGCCTTTGGGCCATGGTTGGCACTGACTGTCTACTTCAGACACTATGCCCAGCTTTGGCTCGGCACTGAAGAAAATCTTGAAGCTGACTCCCTCCACGCCTCCTGCTCCCGACTCGGCACTGACCAGACTGTCAGATCCGAAGCTGTTGGCGCAGAAACCTAGGATGACACCTAAGATGACATGTAGCTCCTAGCGCGAAAACCGGAAGTCACCGGGGGTAGCGCTGAGGGAGGAGCCACGTCAGAATACAAAAACGGGGCCGCGTCTAAGGCAAGCCCGTCTGCGCCCGTCCACGCGCGAACGGGCCCAGGTGCCAGAACCCCTGGTCCTCTTACCTCAAAAATATCATTACCCCGCACATACTCAAGAAATAGGCTCATTGAGCTGGCAAAAGAGCAAAAAGAAACCATGTGCCACATGAAACTATCTCCAACTGGGTTGGAGGGACCTTTCACTTGCCTTGACTGTAAATGGACAAGCGAAGAGGTTCAGCCTATTCCCACTAAGACAGCGACTAATCGCAACGCCAGTGACCAGGTTCTGAATTGTATCTATTTTAACTCCAAATCACTCCCAAAACACAGCATCGAGATATGGGAAACTCTAGATGACCTAAACCCAGATCTGGCTTTCGTTACAGAAACTTGGCTTGACGACAATAACACGCCTGATATTGTCGCTGCCCTACCACCCGATTACAAAATCGTAAAACAGAACAGATAAGGCAAGAAAGGCGGAGGTTTAGCCATCTTATTTAAAAAAAACACCTCTCCTGCATCACCACCACTACTACCCAAATAGACACTCTTGAGATTCTAACGTTCTCAGTTTTTGAAAGAGAACACCTATTACTGGGAGGGGCAGTTGTTTACAACCCCTCTGGTTTTTACCCCGACCTAAGCACTAACTTACTTTCCCAACTCCTCCCCCTCTGCCTAAAACAGAATCAGTTTCTAATCATAGGAGACTTCAATATTCATTATGAAAGTATCTCAACCCCCGGGGTCAAACACCTGGAAAACGATATGGCAATAATGCAACTCACCCAGCTGATCTCTGAACCAACCCATATAGCCGGACACACCTTGGACCTATTGTTTACCAACATAAAAGATACTAACATTTTTTAGATAAAACCACTCTCCTGGACAGATCATACATTAATCTCCTTCTCAATCAACCTACCAAACAAACATCTTAGAACGGAACCAACATATCAGACATGTAAAAGAGCTTGGAATTTAGTCACCCAGGAATCTTTTTCTAATCACTTCGCTCACTGTGAACCCTCTACACCGCACTGCAAATCCGTTAACACATCGGTACTGCACCTACAACAAGAGATAGAAAAATCACTGATTCAATGCGCCCCCAAACGCATTAGTAACACAGATAAAAACCTCGTTCGGAAAAATGGTACACACCAGACCTAAAATTAAAGAAAAGAAAATGCAGATCCCTCGAGCATAAATGGAGGCTTTCCAAAAACAGCGCAGATAGACAAAATTACCAAGCCGAACTGAAAAACTACCATGCTGCACTGAAAAAGGCCAAAACAAATTACACAAAAAGAATTGAATACAATTGTAGTTCTTCTAAAGAACTATATAAGGTTGTTCGAGAACTTTGTAATCCCACTAATCTGGCACAAACTATGGAACCAACGATAGAGAACTGTGAATTGATCAATAACTTCTTAATTGATAAAGTGTCAAAAATCTACACGTCCTTCGACAATGCCTTTGAAGATACCGATATTGACTGGAAAATTCTAGCACACAACCCCCTGGCCCAAGCCCATCTTGACACTTTAACTCCGTTCACTGAAGAACAGGTAGCCAAAGCAATGTCTGAGGTCAAGGCAGGATCGCCACTTGATCCCTGCCCACACTACATCTTTTCACAACTAGGGCCAGTTCTATGCCCTTATGTCACCAGAATCTTCAATGAATCTCTAGAATCAGCCTGTTTCCCGGACACATGGAAAAAAAAGTGGTCTTCCCATTATTAAAGAAAGCAGGCCTCAAAATTCATGATCCAGCAAACTACTGTCCTATATCCCAGCTACCATACCTTTCCAAGGTCCTGGAGCGTTTAGTGAACAAACAACTGACTACCTTCCTAGAGTCTAATGACTTACTCGACCCTTCTCAGACGGGTTTCAGGACCAATAACAGTACTGAGGCCACCCTGTTAGCTATATCAGACAACATCAGACTACTTGTCGATGAGGGAAGAGCCGTAGCATTGATCCTACTGGATCTTAGTGCGGCTTTCGATACTGTCTCCCACACCAATCTATTACGAATCCTGCACAAAAAAGGGATCTGCCATAAAGCCCTGGCATGGTTTGCATCATTTTTGAAAGACCGAACACAAACAATACAAATGGGATCTTGCTCCTCTAATGCAAAAAGCATTAAGCACGGGGTACCCCAAGGAGCTACCTTAAGCCCCACCCTTTTTAATGCATATGTTTCATCCCTGGCAGACATCAGTAGGAAATGGGGATTTGAAATCTGCTCATATGCCGATGATACGCAATTGGTGATTCCCCTTACAAATAGGCTGACGAATATCGACACTAAGAATAACCTCATAAACTGCCTATCGGAACTCGCAGGTTGGATGTCCAAACACTGCTTAAAACTAAACGCCGAAAAATCGGAAGTCCTACTTTTCGGAGGGGCCCATACAATTTGGGATGATAGCTGGTGGCCCCAGGCCACCGCCCCTGTTCCTAAGCAGTTTGCAAGAAATCTGGGCATCATCTTCGATGATGCCTTATCTATGCAGACAAGTCCACACGTTCTGCGGAAAAGGCTACGCTACCCTAAAACTTCTCAGAAGATTTTATCCTTGGAATCCCCTAAATTGTAGAAAGTTGGTGACTCAAGCTCTGTTTCTGAGCAGGCTGGACTACGGAAATGCCCTTTATGTTGGCATGGCCGATTATCTGTTCTCCCGCCTTCAGGTGTTTCAGAACGCCGCCGCCAAGCTAATTTGCAATAAAAAGAAATTTAGCTCGGCTTCCAGCTGCCTAAAAGAGCTTCACTGGCTACCAGTAAGACAAAGAGCTAGTTTCAAACTCCTTTGTTTTGCACACAGAACACTGCATAAAAAAGGCCCTTACATCCTACGAGATGGGATAGAATTCCATGTTCCTTCACGGAACCTAAGATCACGCTATCAGGCTTTTGCCTCAGTCAATCGCACAAACAAGGTCAGAATGGGTGACAGATCTTTCTCTAAAGCAGCCGCGGTCCTATGGAACAACCCCCCACTCGATCTACGCCTTACAGACGACTATGTACTCTTTAGGAAAAAGCTGAAAACCACCTTCTTTCCTAGATACTGAAACTACCAATAATTTAGGCCAAGAGTAATCCGTCCAGCATCTGCATTCTTTCCTAGCGCCGTGATGTCCCTCTGGATGATTGATGCGCTTTACAAGCACCAAAATACAAATACAAAAATGACGCTGGTGGCGACCAGAGAACCAGCCCTTCAATCTGTCGAATCTGTCCTGCGGAAGTTCCAGGACGAACTAGACGCTAACCAGAGGCAGATAGTCATTCACCCCCACACAGGCCGAATCCTCACACAATCTCCAGCACCGGGCACTCTGCCTCCTAAGAGGCAGCTCAGCTTTGAAGAAGCTCTGGAGCCCCCTCCTCCACCAAAGCATCGGAAGAAGCAGGACAAAACCACTCGTCTTCTTCCTGAGCCTGTACTGCCAGCACCCTCCTCCAGCCCACCCAGGCATCCACTATCCCCTTACCCCGCCTCCTTTCCTACCTGACCCACTATCATATATTCCACGGGGATCACCACAGTATGACATGGGTGAACATGGTAGGGGGACTGTAGGAAACTAGAATTGTATTTCAGTTTCCCCCCACTTTTTGCCCCCATTAGAACTGCTAGGTGCTGATTTTCGATTCTGACAGTGCACTGAAGTCTGCTAACCAGGTGCCAGTGCCCTTTCCTTAAAACAAAGTATCTGTTCAATTGTACCCCAATTGGCAAAGACTTAATCACCCCTGTAAGTCCCTAGTAAGTGGTACCCCTAGTACCGTGGGCATGGTTACTAAAGAGGGTCCCTAAAGGCTGCAGCATGCATTATGCCACCTTAAGGGTCCACCATACAAATTGCATGCAGGCTGCCATTGCAAACTGCGTGACATGGTGCAAACTATGTGTGTAAACACGACATGGCACACTCACTGTGCATGGCACATAATATATGTAAGTCACCCCTGCAGCAGGACTTGTAGCCCTAAGGTGCACAGTGTATTATATTACATGTGAGGACATATCTGCATGAGCAGATATGCCGTTGTGCTGTCTAGTTCAATTACTAGATGGTACAAGTGAACATGGAAGCTATCTTAAGTATATGTGCTGGGCACTGTTCATTACGAGTTCCCCAGCTACATGATGGCTTTACTGAAACCTTTGGTGTTTGATATCAAACACCTTGTCTTTACAAGTCTGTACTGTTGCTAGCACTAGATTTATTATGACATTCACCCAGACGGCACCTTAGAGGTGCCCCCTGAAAAACCTACCAGTATCTAGTGTACTGGCTGACTGGTATCATCCAGCCTGCCACCACGGACAAGTTTCTGACCCCCTGCAGGTGAAAGCCCACGCTCTTGGAGGTCAAACAATGCCTGCTCCAGAGGAAGATGTTCACACCTCCAGCAGGATGGCTAGTGATTTAGCTTATCAAGGCCAGGGACTTCAAAGCCCCTGCCACCTTTGATATGCGGCCCGGGCTTCTCCCAGACCTGGGAGATGTCACCTTCTGTCCTGAGGCCCATTTGGCACCAGGACAGGTGGGAAACTAGGTATGCAAGTAGGCGTGTTGCAACTCCAGGCTAGCCACATCCCTAAGTTGGGGTACCTGATGTTCTTGTATTTTTGGTGGAATTAGAAACTCTGGGACAGGGTTATGCCCACTCCCCACAGGAAGTGGTCATATAGAAGGTGTAGTGACCTCATTTGTAAGCAGCCCTTTTGCTACTACCCTTCACTCCCCTTAATGCTCCTAAAGTTAGTATTTAGGTAGCCCCCTGACACTAGGAACTCCTATTAGTCTGCCTGAAAGAGGAAGAAGGACAAAGAAGAGCCTAAGATGAGAGAACTGTGAACCAGCACCTAACTTGGTGCAAAACCCTGCCTGGCTGCTGCTCTCCAGACAAACGCAACTTGTGCAGAAGCTGGACAGCTTCACCAAACACTTGGAGGTCTGCCCAGCATCTCATCGACCCAGCAACATCTCACTTGGAGTGGAGGAGCCACTACCCTGCACCAGTAGGTATCAAAAGCATCTGCCCAGTACAGTGTTCTGTTGACCCCCGGGCCCACCGAGGGAGGAGCACCGCAAAAAGAAGTCTTCATTGATCCAGGAGGTAAGGCCCGTCTCCCTGCCGAGTTTGGAGACTCCAGGAGCCGCACAGCACCAATGCTCGAGGTACTGGAGCCAGTTTCAAGCACCTAGGCTAGTTTGTGTTCAGTTGGAGCACCACTGCCGCCAAAACTCACCTGTACGCTGAGGGACTTCGAGAGAGGGCAGCTCCACACAGAGAGTGGCCCTTCTGTTTCTTTTCCCTCTTCTGCAGGTACACCAAGAAGCGAGAGAGCCTCTAACTCACTGACCCACTGGACAAAACACGTTTGCACCCCAACTCCCCATCCCGGGCTTACATAAACAGATGGTCTCTCTGTGGTCCTGAGGCCCTCAAGAGCCAATCCCCCCCTCCCCTTCTCTCCCCATTCCGAGTACTGCCGGATTAGACCCCCCCCCCAGTCCCCCCCTTGCAGCCTCTTTCTTACTGATACTTTTCCCCATTTACTTTAGCAGGTAGCGTTTGAGCCTACCACCAAGTAAAGAACATCTGCACCTGGATGCCCCAGGGCAGGTTAACTTGAACTATTGGTGCTTTCGTGGACCTTGCCTCCTACTTTTTTTAATTTTTTTTATTTATTGATTTTCAGTGACATAACATAGCAACACTAAAATCAAGCACATACAGGCACAGCAATGTGAATCAACACACGATAGTCATTTCATACAGAAGCAGTTCATGATGAAAAGGAGAAAACCACCCCATCAATGATGTTTTCTCTGGACCTCATCATAGAAAGCAGGCTTTGCGGCCACCAAATCCCATTTACGGTAACAGCTAGGTGAAGACTGAGGGGGCTAGTAGGATTAACACAATGAATATCCATAACCCAAGATTTCCATATCAACAGCGGGATATCTGGAAATGAGCATGGAGAGCGTGAGGGAGAAGTGTTGATACGGAGTGTACAGAGAAAGTATCCCATGCGTATTGCTGCTAAGGTATGTGTGAGAAGGTAGTTTTTCAGGGGATCCCAGATATCTTTGGGCCGGGAAGTCGAGGGGAGTAGTTCTGCATAAGTACTCAGTTGTTCTTGGCAGTATGTTAGATCGGAGAGCCAATCCTTAAACTTCGGCGCTCTGCCCCTGCCCCATCTGCAAGCGACACAGCGTTTAGCCATTAACAAAGCAGTTGCCAGGAAGCGACGGTGGGGCCTCGCTATCGACTCAGTGTAGCCCAATAAAGCCACTAATGGGGTGGGCTCTAAGGAAAGGGTTGTCATCTGTTCCAAAGCCTCAAAGACCTGCCTCCAATACTCATTCACAGCGGAGCAGTCCCAGGCTAGATGGAGAAAATCAGCCCCAGCAGAGCCACATCTATCACATCGATCCGAGTCTTTCAGTTTGTACTTGTACATTTTGACAGGAGTATAATATAAGCGATGCAAAAATTTAAAGTGCGTAATGCGTAGTCTGCGGCTGGCCGAGATTTGTTTTTTTTGGTAACAGCAGTTAGCCTAGTGTTCGTCTGTGAGTTCATAACCTAACTCTGTATTCCAGTGTACGCGAGAAGGGAAAGGAGCCACCTCCTGCTGTGTGTGAATGGTGTGATAGAGTCTGGAGACAACATGCCCCGGGGAAGTAACCTGTAAGACCAGATGCAGAGGGACCAAAGTAGGGGGCTCCTGAGGGAACGCTGGGGTAATGCATCGCAAGCCCTGTCGGAGCCGTACATAAAGGAATCCATCTAATGGAGAAGGCCGAGTTTCAGGAAATATCTGTTCTAGCAATTTGAACGTACCATTAAGATAAAGGTCCCCCCAATTTACGATGTTCGTCCGCTCAAGGAGCCTAAGAAATCCTGTCTCCTGTAGCAATGGCATGCGGGGATGGTATAACAGTGGGAGTGATGGAGAGTAAAGCAAAGGACCTCGTAATAATGTAAGAATGCGGTCCCAGGCATCTACCGTGCATGTAATCGTTGTGGGTGGTTTGTCCCTTGGCTGAGGGATGGCACAAATCATGCCCACAAGGGGAACAGGGTCAGCCAACCATTGTTCTACTGCTACCTGCAGCATGTATACGGGTGGGCGAAACCAATAATAAGCATAGTGTGCTTGAGCGCATGTGTAGTATAATTCAAAGTTTGGGACGTCTAAGCCCCCCAAAGAGTAGGGCCTAGCGAGTATACTCCATTGCAAGCGCGGCTGTTTGCCCCCCCCCCCTCCCACATTAACCTGATCATTTCTGAACGCAGCGCCTTAAAAAAGTGCCTACCTGGGTGGTATGGAATGTTAAGGAATAAGTATAGCAGCTGTGGGAGAACCACCATTTTAATTAGGGAGGCGCGGCCCGCCATGGAAAGCGGTAAGGAGATCCAACGGGTAACACAGCTTGCAATACAGTCTAGGGTCGTGCCATAATTGAGGCGCATTAATTCCTCCCGATCTCTAGAAATGCGTACCCCCAAGTAGCGCATATCAGAGCTACACCATTCCAGTGGAAAGTCCATGGGGAATTGCGTGGCAGCGGGGGTAAGAGGGAATACTTGCGACTTTCCCCAGTTAATGTGAATCCCAGACAGTTTCCCAAAGACGATGAATTCTCGCAGGAGCGGGTTTATGTTGTTCTGTGGGTCCCGAACATATAGGGTGACGTCGGCAGCATAGAGGGATATAAGTATCTGACGCAAGTTGCAGCACAGTGCTTTGTCCTGGTGGTGCTGCCGTATCTTGGCCGCTAAAGGTTCGATCGCTAGAGCAAAGAGCAGGGGGGAAAGTGGGCACCCCTGTCTGGTGCCCCTGGTTATGGGGAAGGCTGGAGACAGTCGGCCATTGATCGTGACTTTGGCTGTAGGGAGTCGATAAAGCAAACGTATCCACGAGAGAAATAGTGGAGGGAAGCCCATTCGCTGCAGTATCCCTAGTAGGTAATCCCATTCGACAAAATCAAACGCCTTAGTGGCGTTAAGAAAGACAGCCGGCAGAGCCAGATCGGGATCAACGTTGTGCAATATGGAGAAAAATGTACGTAAGTTATGTGTGGTCGCACGTCCAGGGATAAAGCCCGATTGGTCGGGGAGGACGAGCTTCACCATGAGCAGGTTCAACCTATTGGCAAGGACTTTAGCTAGAATTTTTGTATCACAATTGATGAGGGACAGTGGTCTATAAGAGTCGCAGTGGACTGTCGACTTCCCAGGTTTTAGTAGGGAGGTGATGAGTGCCTCTCTCATGGAGGGAGGTAGCGTACCCTGCTCTAGGGAATCCTCATATACCTCCTTGAGAATGGGAGCTAGTTGATCTATGTATGCCTTGTAGAAGTCGATGGGGAGTCCGTCTAGGCCTGGGGCCTTACCGGACTTCATATGCATAATTGCTTCCTGTATTTCATCCAATTCGAATGGGGCACACAGGAACTCCCTCTGCGAGTCACCCAGCCATCTCAAGGCCACGTCAGCGAGGTATCTGTCAAGGTTAAGGGCATCATGCCTGCCCGAGGTATACAACATGGAGTAGTGTGTAGTAAATATGTTAAGTATATCAGCCGTGTCTCTGTATAGCACCTCCCCAGGACCCTCAACCTCCAGAACATAGTTAGAAAAGCGAGGCTTCCGTATTGTCTCTGCCAGAGCCCTGCCGGGGCGCTCGCCCTCGCCATACTTGCGGGCCACCCAATAGTTCCCCCTGAATTTTGTCTCCCGATCTGCTGTGCTAGCATACTCCGAGAGCTTGTCCCGAAGCTCACTTTGGGCTTGTCCATCAGCGCCAAGAGAAAGTCTAGACTCTAGTCCTTTAAGCTCCGTCTCCAGTTTCTGCAACGTCCGTTGGATGTCCCGTAAGACTCCAAAGCTCTTTAAAATACAAAACCCCCGAATAGTGACCTTAAATGCCTCCCAGATTGTTTCAACGCTCTCGACAGAGCCTTTGTTCCTCTGAAAAAAATCAGCAATTTCTTGTCCTAGTTCATCATGAAACACTGCGTCAAGTAGCGTGAGAGGCGACAGTCTCCAGATGCTGCGTGGGAGATCATATCCTGGGGGGGAGAGCGTCAGTTTTACAGGAGAGTGATCAGAATATGTGCGCGCTAACTGCGTGACGGCCAGTATCGACGGGCCTAGGCCCCGGGAAGTGAGACAATAATCTAATCTGGCCCATGAAGCGGATTGCGCTGTGAAGTGTGTACCTTCAGCAGTGTGAGGATGTACATGGCGCCATGTATCTAACAATTCATTGTCAGTCAATACATCATGCAGCACTTTTTGTGATCTATTGTAATGGTGTGACGCGGGGTTGGACCTATCTGCAGCGGGATTAAGGGCAACATTGAAGTCTCCCCCCCTCCCCCCCATATGATGTGAGTGGAACAAATCTCCATGATTTTCCCCCAAAGCGTGGCAAAGAACTCCGGGGAGTCGATATTAGGGCCATAGCAGCAAGCTAAGGTGACCGACTCGGGGCCCAGTCTGCCCCATACAATGCAGTATCGACCGTGCTGGTCCTGTGTTGTGCCGGCCACGACAAAGGGAGTTTTCTTTTTTATGAGTATAGCAGTCCCTCTGGAGTACGAGGAATAAGAGGAAAATGTTCTGTGGTCCGCACATTTGGACGCAAAGGTCTTTTTGTGGTGGGCATTGAGATGGGTTTCTTGGAGCATTACGACATGTGCCTGGTGACGATCTAGATATGCGAAGACCCTCCGCCTCTTCCTCGGATCTCCTAACCTCCTACCATTCCAGGTAAGGACATATAGATGTTGGTGAGGTGATGAACTAGCCATGTAGCATTGTGCAATCTAATGCTTGATGCTGTGACTTTACTACTTCTGTAAAGAGGGTAAATAAACGACACTTTGTCTGTCTGTCGCAGTGTGCTGCGTGTGCTAAGTGAACATTCATAAACAGTCCCAGTCCCATCCACACCCACTGAAGCATCCCAAACATGCCAGAAGATAGTCTCCCCCCCAAAAAAAAAACCCCAATAACCCCAAAAACATCTGCATACTGGTCTGCAGTAAGAGTCAAAGAGGGAGCACCCTCGGGGGAACTCCTAGGCGCATGCACGGTCACTCCCTGCCCTCAGAGTAGCAGGACGATGGAAAGACCACACTCATCGAGGGCGAGGGCGCTCGGTACCAAGTGTAAGTTAGCCCTCATGCGTCACTTGCCTGGCCAGTAGCGCCAGGTGTCCCATTCCATCGGTTCTGTGCGTCAAGTTCATCTATTGCTGTGACGGTACGGCACCACAAGTGCCACTGGGGTTGTGGCGACATGACGGTGACATTTAGAATGCAGCTGTAGAAGTCGATCTAGGAGATGCATCCGCAGATGCGGATGTATTGTTGTGGCGCTTAAGGCGTTTCAGAAAATAATCTACCTGTTGCGGGTTGGTAAAAAAGGATTGCTTGCCCTGGTGTGTGACTCTCAGGCGTGCCTGGTAGAGAAGGGCATAATCAATCTGGGCTTGGCGTAGCTTTGCTTGGCAGGGTTGAACTTACGCCGTTCCTCCTGCACCGCAGCTGTGAAATCCGGATAGAGAGTGAACTTGTTTCCCTCGAAGATGAGTTGGCGTTTCTCCCGAGCCTTCTTGAGAGCAACATAGCCGGTCGCGGTAATTTAGGAGCCGAGCAATGATGGGACGCGGCGTGCCTCCTGGTGGTGGTCTGGGACCGAGAGTTCGATGCGCCCTTTCGACTATGAATTGGCAAGAAAAGGATGCGGCCCCAATAGTGTCTTTCAGAAGTCTTTCTATGTATTCTTCCATTCTGCCGGTGTTGGTACTCTCGGGGATGCCAAGAATTCGTATATTCCGCCGACTGCGCGCTTCAAGATCTTCGTTTTTTGCGGCAATGATTTTAAGCAACTTGTCCATCTGCGCCACACGAGTCTGGATGTTGGAGGTGCTGTCTTCCACTTCTGAAATGCGGCGCTCTGTTTCTTTGATACGCTCGTCATGACCGTCCAGCTTGTGGACAATTGCATCCATCCGGTTGGTCATTGCGTCCATTTTTTCTGCAATAGAGGTTAGGCTCTGCCGCACTTCTAAAAGAAGGGATTTCATGTCGTCCTCCTGTAGGGGGCCTGCACACTGTGTAGTTTCCTCCTTGGCCTCTTCTGAACCCTCCTGCTGAGATCGACCACTCCTCTTGGTTTCGAAGGTCAGCCGGGTTTGCTTTATGTCTGTCTTCCCCATGATGAGTGTAAGAAAGTGGCTCTGTATATACTGCACCAAAGTAAGGTTCAGTGTGCACAGAGTCCACAGTCCCCAGAGGTTTGGCAGAGGCTAAAGTTAGATATAACCTTACTCTCTAAAGTGGTAGCTTGGTTGAGCAGTAAGGCAGTATCAGAGGACAGTGTAAAGCATTTGTTGTACACACTCAGTCAGCAAATGGTCTCACACACTCAAGAACTGAACTCTAGGCCAATTGTTTTGTATATAAAAATATATTGTTGTTTTATTTTAGAACCACAATAGGTATCAAAATACTTTCTCAGAATCAAATGCTGTAGTTGTATACTTTCAATAAGCAATAGACTTTTAAATGCAATAGTTACAGTTGTTGCAATAGACAACACAATTCAAACACAATTATAACATTGAGCTCAATGGGGAATTTTAAGTAAATGCAATATTAATTACTTTACGTATGATTTTCTTACTCGGGGCTGGATCCTGGATTCAGCCCTGGTGCATTTCCTGTAAACAGTTGAAAGAAATCGTTTTTGTTACACAGGCGATTTTTAAGGAATATTTGTTTGTTTCAAAAATCGACACTTGGAAGAATTTCTGGCGAAAACCAGGCAATGTTATCCTATGAAGGAAAATCAAGTTATCGGTAAGTACAGTTGTATTTACTTTTCAGGGTCAGTGCTGGGCACCAAGATCCAGCACTGGGATCTCTCCTGATAACAGGTGAGCAATTTCGTTTTCGTTGATCGGACGATTTTTAGTAAATATTTTAAAGTTTCAAAACTCGACACTTAGAAGAAATTTCAGTGTAAACCAGTCAATGTTACCCTATGGAGAAAATGTAGGTTATCGGCTTTCAGATAAGTACTCGACTGGCAGAGTTAAGGTTCTGGGCATAGACTCAGGGGTCTCCCAGGGTCAGGTAGGTACAGTTGGTACACCCTCAGCGGCACAGGGGCGGCCGGGTGCAGAGTGAGTTAGGCCCAATGTTAGCCTATGGCGGGCAGGGGGCCCTTGGTTGGTGGCTGCTAGCAGGCAGGCCACGCGGCTGTGGGAGCTGGGCTCCTGGTCACTTACCCAGGGCACGTGGGGAAGAAAAATAGGATAGGTGTTGCACTCCCAGGGGCACTCGGGCGGCTGGGTGCAGGGTGCTTTTGAGCCGTCGGGCGCTCAATGTATTTCAATGGAGAAGCTGGAAGTTGAACAAAGGCTGCAAGCTCGGAGACGGAGATTCTTCAGGTGCGACCACCACTTCGAGAGGTAAGTTGGGTAGTTGGAGGATAGGTAGGCACCCCGGAGTTGGGCACAGGAGGCCGCCGGGTGCAGGGGTGTCTTTTCGCGTCGGGAAATCTTACCCTCTGCTGGTCGCGGTTGGAGGGGTCCCTGGTTCTGAGGCTGCAGGCGTCGTCAGGAGCGTCGAGGAGGGTCCTTGGGTGCTGGATTCTGGGTCACAGTCGCCGGGGGACATCCTCGTGGTCTTTGTCCACTCAGGCACAGGCCGGGCTCGGCGGGTGCAGAGTGTGCAGGAGTCGCGGTTCCTGGCTGGCACCAGGGGTTTGTTACTTGCTTTGAGCAGTACCACTGCTGCGTGGGAGTCCCAGTTCTTTTAGAGTCACAAGGCAGTCAGGTCCTCCGGGGTTTTCGAGGTTGCTGACCACTGGAGACGCCGGGGTTTAGCAGGAGCAAGTTCGAGGGTCGACAGGCCTGTAGGGCTGGGGCCAAGTCAGTTGGTGTCTCCCTCTTGTGAGCAGCTGCACGGCAGGTCTTCTTTCTTCTTGTTCTTCTCGTTTGTTTCGAATTCGGGATCTGAGGAAGGAAGGTTCAGGGTGCCCCTAAATACTAAATTTAGGGGCGTTATAAGTGAGGTAAAGGGCAGGGACCAATGGGTCCCTTCCTGAGGTGGGTACACCCCCTATCCTGCCACTCTCCAGTGGGAGGGGGCAGGAGCCTAATCCTGATTGGGCAGGGCTCCCCATCTTCAAGATGGCGAGAGCCCGGAGATGTGCTTCACCTCGCCTTCCCCACCTGAGGGGTGGGGTTGGCAGAGGCTGGCACACCCCCTTTCCTCACTTCGGGTTTCCCGCCAGTCTTCCCGCCAGAGTGGGGGCTAGAACCGGTGGGGACCAGTTGCTGGGTACAGCAAGGGGTCTGGGGAGGCTCACAAAGGCGGCATGCCTTTGAAGCTTCCCCCTGCCCATCCTGGGGGAGGAGACCTAGCACCTCGCCCAGGACGTGCATTGTTGCAGGCCCGGGAGAGCGGATGGCTCTCTACCCAGGGGTCCAGCAACATGTCTGCTGGGTGGCAGCCTAGGCAGCCTCTCAGGCAAGACGTGGGTTAGGTTCAGGGGGCAACTCTAAGTTGCCCTCTGTCGTGCATCTTACATTAAATCCCACACTGGCATCAGTGTGGGATTAATGTGCTGAGAAGTTTGATACCAAACTTCTCAGTCTTCAGTGTAGCCATCATGGTGCTGTGGAGTTCGTGACGACGACCTCCCAGCACCATATACTCTTAATGGCAGCACTGCACTTACAGTGCCCAGGAATGGACCTGGGTACTGTAGGGGTACAGGGCTCATGCACCTGTACCCTCACCACTGGCATAGTGCACCCAGCTAGAGGGGTGACTGAGGTATGCCAGGGCAGTGTGTTTGTGGGCATGGCACACAGGGATGTGTGCCATGTCGACTCCTCAATTTGTTCTGCACCAAGACACTCAGCCTGCAAAGGCAGTGTGTGTGTGTGTGTCAGGGTACAGGGCCTCTAAGGGTGGCACAATAAGTGCTGCAGCCCTTAGGGGTCTTCTCTGGTCACAGTGCCCTGGGTACCTATGGTACCATTTACCAGGGGCTGACCTGTGGCCAGAGATGCCAATTGGGTTTAGGCTTCAATGCAGTTTTAGGGAAGGAACACAGGCCCTGGGCACCTGATTGGCAGGAGCCCAGGGCACACTCAGTCAAAGTACATCAGCAATTCAGCAAAAAGTGGGGGCATACCATGCAAGAAAGATGGCACTTTGTCACAATAAGTATATTATAGCAGATGATACGATGTTGGCTGACACGGGGATGGCAGTGAGCAGCCTAGGGCAGGGTGCGGGGAGCGCAAGCGCCCACCCGGGCTGATCCAGGCAGTGGCAGTGAGATGAAGCGTTGCTCCGCATGAAAGCCACCCCACAGGGCACACCACAGCAATCTCAGCCAATCTCCTGGGAGATGCAGTACCACTTAGACGATGAATCCTGGAAGCGCAGGCTATGACAGCACTCGAGAGGCCAGTAGCTGGGTCACTCAGTGTGTGGCATGTGCGGCATCAGGATCGCGAAGTCAGACTGCGCCAGTAGGAACTGCTTGGAGTGGCGCCAAGTGTCAGGAAGGCCGCCGCCCGCAACACCAACAGCCACGCACCTTGACAAACCAGGAGAAGGCAGGATCCCCAGTAATGCAGTATCTGTTGTCCCACCAGGCCACGAAAGTACAGGCAGAGAGGGGCCGTGCCAAGCAGTGATCTACAGTGTCCGAGAAGGAAGATTGTGCAGCAGAGATGGCGAGTGAGAGGCCCCCTCTCAAGCGGATTTTGCAGGCAGGTATGAGTAGTGGTAATCTTCAATGTTGCAGGCTGAGCGGATAGATGCTAGTGCAGCAGGGCCCACTGGTTCTGTGTAGAGAGTCCCACGCCAGAGATTACTGCAGTAAGTTGTGGGAACAGCAATATAACAATGCGCTCCCTGGCGGCGTCGGATGCACCCCCCGGGGTGGCACACTAGCGGAGCCGTGGAGAACCGCGGGTGCGGCGAATGGCGATAATTTGACTCCCCCTCGAGGCTTGGCTGCAGCACACAGCGTTACTTGTATTTTCGCAACACCGCCGGCGGGATTAATAAGTATGCGACCAGGCAGCAGGCAACAGCGGTGTCTCGCGGAAGATCGGGTATTGTTGATGGGGGTCACCGCCCTGAACGCGGGTGCCTCGACAGACACTGCCGCTCCGGATTTGCAGGGGAAGGATTTCACAAGCGCGCGCTGGGGGCAATTTGAAGATCACTCACTCCTAGTTTGTAGAAGCGGCGAGGGCTTCAGCCGCACTCAGGACGGGGCCCAGTCACCACGTGGGCGCCACGGCTCTCGAGTACCAAGCCGAGCCCGGCAAGGGCTCCAGACAGGACAGGTCTCTCCGGCGGTGGCACCAGGGCAGCGATGCAACAGGAGTTAGCAGAGCGCCAACAGCCTCAAACTCACTCCGCCAGGTCACCAGGTTTCAGTCGCCACAGCAGTGCAACGGGAAGCATATTAGGATCTAAAGGCAGGATAATTGATCGGATAATGGTGCCGAGCAGCAGGAGCCTCACACCAGTGCGGCCATATTGCTCGTGCGCCACCTAGCGCCCCTCACCTTGGCTCCTACTTATTTTAAGTCCAGAAGAACAGTCCTGTAAGTGTGCCTATGCAATGTACGTTTCTGCCATAGGATAACATTACCGTGTTCGAGGCTCATGCTCATGTTGTCATTTTCTACTGTTATTACTGTAAAAATGAATAACGTCTAAAGTACATACCTGATTTTGATGTTGTTAGTGTCACAAATTATATAAAAATCAATTATTTTTCTAAATTGGCCTTGAGTTTCTTCTTGAGTTTGTCTCTCATGTATTTACTCAGTTTGTACAACAAATACTTAACACTTCACTCTGTTAAGCCTAAACTGCTTGTCCACACTACTACAAAGAGAGCATTTGGGATTATTAATGTAAGCCCTGTAAATCAATAAGGGGTGTCTGGACTTTCTACATAGTTTACCTCATTTTGGTACACTACATAAAAAGCCAGCTTCCTACAGGACACACATGACATGCCCCCACCGGGAGATCCCTGGGATTCTTACTATGTGGATTCACCTAGGGATACGAATCCTGACCTTTACCCTGCCGACTCCCCACCAGACGACACCACCTCCTACCATGAGGGTCTGGGTAGGGCTGCTGCCTACCATAATGTGTGAATGTTTAAAGAGCCTGTCGAAGAGGTTGTCCTCTTTGAAACTCTATCCTCAGGCCATCGTTCCATGCAGTATCAGCTCATGCTGAAAGGGAGGCTCAAACTCGCTCCTGAAATCAAGGAACCGGTCAAGGCCCGGGTTATTACCCTCCAGGTTGACAAATGATACAGAGCCTCGCCTTAGGACCCATCTACTTTAATGGCCAACTTCCACTAGATTCCTTAGTGGTTCATACCGCTTGTAAGCGTGCAAATGCTCAAGACACCGGCGATGCATTTCCACCGGACAAAGAGCAAAAGGATAGACGCGGCTGGTAAGAGCGTCGCGGCGCAGTCAGACAACCACTGGCGCATTGCCAATTCCATTGGTTTGCTCTCTAGTTATGACCGAGCCAAATGGGGCGAAATGGAGGAGCTCCTCCAACATCTCCCAGAGGAGCACCGTAAGCAGAGAAGAATGAAATTTGTCACAGAAGGCAAACTGATCTCCGATACCACAACCAAGTGTGTCCTGGATGTTGCGGACACTGCAGCTCGGGGGATTAATTCCATCATTCTTAGCTGACACTCATGCCTACCTGTCTCCAGCTTTAAGCCAGACTTTCAACAGCATCTCCTCAACGTGCCCTTTGACGGGTAACATCTGTTTGGACCTCAGGTTGACGAGATACTGGCGAAAATCAAGAAAGATAGCGAAAGCCATGGGCGCTCTGCGGACACCTACCCCTCTAGGGTCCTGTCTCTGTTCAGAGTATGGTGAAGGCTCCAACGCCACCTCTTCCGAATCCTCCACGTCCTTCCAACACCAGCGTGCCCAACAAACTTCCACACAGGCTACTGCAGAGGTGCCTACTTTGGAAACAGTTCTAAAGGAAGAAGTAGCGCCCCCAAAGGAGCAGCCCCAGCCAAACAGTGACTTGTCTTTCCTCCCCAAGCCCCTCACACCCGACCACACAACACCTGTCTGGGGACGGCTTCAGATCACAAAGGAGAGGAGAGTTCTGTAGAAGAGCATGACATTATCATATTATAGAAGCGAAGGTTCCAGGGATGCTGACAAAACCTCAGAGTGTGGCACACTGTACAAGGAAGCAATATGAATTAAAAAACCTTTTAAAGTACTTAGTTAAACAACAGACAATTTGAGTTTTGCTCTCATTGCACATTTGATCGCACTCTGAACCTTTGGTGAAAAACATTCCCCTTATTCACAATTTGAGGCAAAAATTGGCAGCTCAGTCACTATTTTTTATATTATGATGGAAAAGGGAGCAACTGACTAAAGTGGGGTGCGGGTGAGTTGCTGGCAAGATGCACTTTTTTCTTTTTTTGTATTTGGTGAGGGACGGGAAGGTGTAACGGCTGAGGATAGCGTTGGTAGCTGGCAGGGACACAGGCCATTTTGTAGGTCTCGGCCTGCACCAGCGCTGGTCTGGCCGAGAGTTTTAGTAAGCGGGTTTTGGAAGTGCAAACCCACTGGCTTTTGGCTGGCGACCAGCTTGCGTTCACGATGGCGTGCACGCGCGCAGCTGCCATCTGGGTTTCCTATCTCTTCCTCATTTCCTCGTCATGGCTCATTAACTCTCTGGACTCTGATGTTTCAATCGCAGCAGCAGCTCCCATTACCAACTGACGGCCCTGGACTACAGTCACATGAAAAACAGCGATTAGCATTGAAATGCAAGCTTTTTGTCTAGTTAGAAATATTGCTTCGGTGGGTTGATTTCACCTTATATCGCTATTTGTTTTATATTGGGAGTCACAGCCTAACTACCAGTATTTTTGTCTCACTCTGTTTTTTAAATTATATTTATTCGCACAAAGCTATATTTAAGGTTACTTTTCAGCGTCACTTCTTCACTCTATTTAAACTCCACACCCCCACTCTTATTGTCTCTCTCCTTCTCTCTCTCTCTCCCTCTCTAATTCTCTCCTACTTAATTAACTCTCCCCTCTCTATCTTTTTAGCCTTTCATTCTCTCACCCCTTTATCTGTTTCTCTTTCAAACTCCTTCATTCACTCTCTCTCCCCTTCTTTCTCTCTCTCATCCCGCTCCACTCTTTATTCTATGTACACCCTTTCTCTCTCTTTCTCTCTCACCACCCTCTCTAATTGGGCATTATATCTTCACTCTATCTCTCACTCGGCAACACCACAGCATCACTCAGCATCACCACAGCATCACTCAGCGCAACCACAGCATCAATCAGAGCCAGCACAGCATCAATCAGAGCCAGCACAGCATCACTCAGCACCAACACAACATCTCTCAACGCCATCACAGCATCTCTCAACGCCATCACAGCATCACTCAACGCCATCACAGCATCACTCAACGCCATCACAGCATCACTCAACGCCATCACATCATCACTCAACGCCATCACAGCATCACTCAGTGCAACCACAGCATCACTCAGTGCAACCACAGCATCACTCAGTGCAACCACAGCATCACTCAGTGCAACCACAGCATCACTCAGTGCAACCACAGCATCACTCAGTGCAACCACAGCATCACTCAGTGCAACCACAGCATCACTCAGTGCAACCACAGCATCACTCAGTGCAACCACAGCATCACTCAGTGCAACCACAGCATCACTCAGTGCAACCACAGCATCACTCAGTGCAACCACAGCATCACTCAGTGCAACCACAGCATCACTCAGTGCAACCACAGCATCACTCAGTGCAACCACAGCATCACTCAGCGTAACCACAGCATCACTCAGCGTAACCACAGCATCACTCAGCACAACCACAGCATCACTCAGCGCCACCACAGCATTACTCAGCGCCACCACAGCATTACTCAGCGCCACCACAGCATTACTCAGCGCCACCACAGCATTACTCAGCGCCACCACAGCATCACTCCGCGCCACCACAGCATCACTCAGCACCACCATAGCTTCACTCAGGGCCACCACAGCATCGCTCAGGGCCACCACAGCATCGCTCAGGGCCACCACAGCATCGCTCAGGGCCACCACAGCATCGCTCAGGGCCACCACAGCATCGCTCAGGGCCACCACAGCATCGCTCGGGGCCACCACAGCATCGCTCGGGGCCACCACAGCATCACTCGGGGCCACCACAGCATCACTCGGGGTCACCACAGCATCACTCGGGGTCACCACAGCATCACTCGGGGTCACCACAGCATCACTCGGGGTCACCACAGCATCACTCAGCGCCACCTCAGCACCACCTCAGCATCGTCTCCGCAACAGTCACCACCACCACCACCTCAGCATCACTCAGCACCACCTCAGCCTGCTCTCGGAATCTGGCATCTGTTGATTCTCCCCTAGCGTCTGGCCGCTGCTAGTGTTGTAATACAGGTACTAGTTCCCAACCTTCACCCTCCGATTGTTTATGCCTCCTCAAAAAAAAAGCTTTAACAAACAACCATTGCAATAGGCAGAAAGAAGTTGCCAGCATTGCAAGAACAAAAGAAAACTGAGGACATTTTTTATTGTAAATACTTTTTTAATATGGTCGTTCAGTTTTACATAATGCCTTCTTGGTCATATATAAAGTAACAAAAATGCTTCTGACACTTTTTTATTATAACTTTTCAGCATGCTGCACAGCAGCCACACTTCTCTACAGCACAGCTTGAAGACATTGGCAAAGTCAATAGCTCTGGCTAAACACTTATAAGGCCCCAAAGGCGAGACCTATTGGCTATGCCAATGCTTGTTTATATTTGAAGGAGATAAGGCTAATGTAGAAGATGTGTATGACTTCCTCTTTATCCCTGCACCTCTGCAGTGCTCTGCTCAACAGCGTAGAGCTTAGCTTATACGGGGACATACATAAGATACATTTGTAGATGGAGTAACAAGGAATAAAAGGGTTGTTAATTTACTTCCGGCTTTGAGTTAGTGGCATCAAAGACCGCTCTCTTTGGTGTCACTCATAGCCCTTCAGTTAAATATATCCCTGTTGTTCACAGTTCTCCATCCATAATTCTACAAGCTCAGTTTTCGCCATCATATCGTTGCTTATCTTCACTTGCAGTTATTAATGTATGTGTCTGTTTCAGGCAACAAATCTAATTACTAAAAAGGAGCTACAAGCTGTCGACCCCGATACGGAGGACAAGCAGCTAGTCTATGAAATCACAGCAAAACCCACACATGGCTATGTAGAAAGCAAGCTGAAACCAGGCTCACCCATTGCAACATTTACTCAAGGTACTGCACAGTAGAAGGCATAAAAGTAGTATGTTTTTGGATTTGTCAACTGTCCTTTGTTTGGCATCTTTTTTTAAAAGTTGTGTTGATTGTGCTAAGCAGTAGATGGTTAGAATCAAACATGATTTCAAATAGTTATATTGAAGATTGATAATGGCATGGTTTCAGGCAGGAATATAAATCCTTTTAAATTATAAGCCATGCCTACAAAAAAAGAATAGCAACATGATTATTCGTACCTCTCTCTCCCAAAAGTGGCACCAGCCTCTTCCTTTTTTTAACCTAATGCACAAATCACTCTGCCGCTAGGACTGGCATCTTGCATAGAATCCATTCTTTATTTATTGTGCCTCAACTTGTTTTTCAACTAAATTATCCAATTAGTCATTTTGACCTTTGCAATGCTACTGTTTTAACTTTACTGTGAGCTCAAAGGTAACACTTTCCAATTTGCTTTCTACAAAATGCTGCTACGGCAGTTTGTTTTACACTTACACACATGTATGAACGTTCAGCCACTAATAGTGGTTGTGAGAGCGAGCAAGGGTGCATCAAACAGAGTCAGCTTTTATAAGGTGCCTTCTAATAGAGACTTCTAGCCCCAGGTTCCTCACCTTCAGACTGGATCTGGAAACTTTTCAACAGTACCTCTGCGTGCTGACAGGTGGTGCAACGTGGCTGCACACTGATGCCTTTCTGCACCGTAAATGATGAGCAAGGCCTATAAAGGTGCCACTCCCGCAGTCTGATGTCCTTTCCTTCCTTTCCGCGCCATCAGATGTGCATCAGGCGCTCTCTTCTTTGTCTCTCAGAGACATTTACCTCACAAAATTCAACAATCTGCAAGGCAACAACACCCCCAAAAACAGGTTTTAAGCCCTGTAAGGACTGTCACAAAGAGATGTCTGTGACAGATTCCATCAGGTGTCTGTGGTGACTCGGGTCTAGCCATGACTCCAAGGCCTGCAGTGACAGTGCGTCCATGAATCCGAAGCCCATCTAGGAACGTGAGTCTAAACTCTACATTGCCAAACCTAGGAAGTCCCTGTGATGGGACCTGACCAAGGCTTGCTCCAAGTCGAAGACAGTCTCAGTCCTGTTCTTGCTCTAGAAGTCGACGGATCCATTCCAGAGGCTGGTCTTCATTGAGATTTAAATAGTTTGGTAAGTCGATAAGGAAGTAGAAGAAATCGAAGCAGGACTCTGCCCCTCTCGCCACTCTCATTCACCTGCGAAGGTGCGGGGCGCACCATAGTTCTCTGTCTTGCTCCCGGAATCTGTCGACTTCAGAGCAGATCCCGTAACTAGTTCTGGCAGTCCCCAAGTTTCCAGGGCTGTCCACCATTCCCATACAGATCGAAGAGTTCTCAAGGCCATGCTCCGACTCTTTGGACCTTTGTAGACTACCTCTGGGGTGCCTTCGGGCCCTACAGAGCTGAGAGGCTCTTACTCTGCAGTACGGCCGGTGGGTTCGCTCTAAGTACCAGTGGGACCCTCGGAGCCCATCACAACACCTCTGGCTCCAATTCCCAACCGGCCTCTGGTGCAGCGGGCCACACCGGTTTCTGGGAATTTGACACCAGTGTCCATCAACTCCAGATGAGGAGACATCTATTGTACTTTCCAACTTGGCACTGGTCCGATCATGACAGAAACGTTGCCCACCTGCTGTCGTGGTGCTGCTTCCCTCACTTGATTTGCTGCCTCCACAAGGGAGAACTCACTCCTTACATTCCTAGCATAGATTCGGACAACAATTATGAAGCAGTTGATGAGTTCAGTCAGCCCTATCATGATGATACCTCCGGTGAATCAGGTCTTCTCTCACCCTCTGGACCAGCAACCAAAGAATCTGCCTTCCACGCCATGGTAATGCGGTTGAAGTCCTTGATCTCCAGCTACCCACCTTGGCGGTTTAAACCAATGTGGTAATGAAAGCCTTCCAGCCAGGCCAAACATCTTCTGAGCCACTTCTGTAATTTAATGAGGCACTGGCAGATACCTTCTTGGGAGCCTGGGCCAAACCTTGTTTTTGGTCCTCGGTCAACAGGCAGATAGTGAAAGAATATTGCCCTTTCCCATGTAGCCCAGCATTCCTGTCTCAGCACCCCTCCCCAGAAAGTTTAGTGGTGCAAGCGTCCACCAGCAGGACTAACCCCAACACTTTCCCAACCACTCCCTCTGATAGGGAATCCAGGCAAGTGGAAACCTTTGGGAAGTGAGTTTTTTTTTTTTTTTTCCACCAACCTGGCTCTTCGTTCTGTAAACGCCAGCGGTCTCCTGGGACACTATTCCCCAACCCATAGGGACTTGGTGGCTCAAATCCTCTGACGTGTTAATGAAGATCTCCAACCTGTCCTTGCCCAGACCATACAGGACCATATGTACACGGCCAAGTTCCATTTTGTTGTGACATGTACACCACTGATTCCATGGGGCGGTCCATTGGTACCAGTGTTGCCATTTGCTGCCACATTTGGCTGCGGTCCACCGGTTTCTCAAGTGACGTCCAGTCATCCCTCATGGACATGCCAGTCAGTGGAACCCACCAGTTCGGGGATAAGGTACACTCCGCTCTAGAGCGGTTCAGGGAGAGCAGTGTCGCAGTCCTCTCCATGGGCGTATCTGCCCTACCTCGCCAACCACACCAGACGTACTGCTCCTTTTGTGGCTTTTGCAGCCAATCCAACCCCAGCATGGCGCCCAGCAGTTTTGTGGCTGTGGTACCCACTGCCCCCACAGCCAAGGTCAACAGGCCACCCAGTCCTCCGTGCAGCCTCACCTGCCAAACCCCTTTAGCGTGCGCTTTTGTGGTGCACAGGTACCCTGTGGGAGGCAGGATCCAATGATTCTTGACGCGTAGGCAGGCCATCACATTAGACAGGTGGGTCCTGCCAATAGTCCAGAAGGGCTATGTGCCACCCTTCCTTTCTGTACTGCCGCACCTTCGAACATCTCCCCAACAACTGAGGGAGGGCCATCTTTCCGTTTCACAGCAGGAAGTTGCAAGCCCTTTTGGCCAAAGGGCTATCAACAGGGTGCCCGCGCAGGAAGTATTGTGTAGTTGTTATTCCCGCTACTTTCTGGTGCCTAAGAAGGATGGAGGCCTTCGGCCTATTTTAGACCTGCGCCCTCTCAATGCCTTCCTCCAGAAGGAAAAATTCAAGATGCTCACATTAGCCCAGATTCTGACTTCCCTTGACCCTGCAGACTGAATAGTAGTTTTGGACCTGCAGGACGCCTACTTCCCTGTCCTGCAGACCCATCGGCCGCCTGTGGTGGGACAGGAGCATTACGAATTTGCTATGCTCCCCTTTGGTCTCACCAGTGCCCTTCAGGTGTTCAGGACAGTGATGGCAGCACATCTTAGGACGTCAGGAGTGCCAGTCTTCCCCTATGTTGCTGACTGGCTGTCGGAGGGGGGGCTCTCCGTAGGCAGTTGCCAGCCTCTTTCAGAGTACGGCGAACCTCCTGCCATCTTTCGGGTTCAATATCAATGTGCCTAGGTCACATTTGATTCTTTCTCAGAAGCTTCCCTTCATCAGAGCCATTCTGGGTGCGTTTTAGTTTTGTGCCTTTCCCTCGAGAAAGAGAGTCCAGGACATTTAGGCTATGATCCCGATCTTTCAGTCTTGGGCCTGGATTTCAGTGAGGTCGACTCGGAGGCTGCTGGGACTGATGGCCTCCTGCATCCTGCTGTCAAGCACGCCAGGCTGCATGTGCAGGCTCGGCAGTGGGACCTGAAGTCTCATTGGACATCAAGGATATAAACCTTGGCTTCATCTGTTCACCACCTCTGAGAACGCCCAGTGCCAGCACTTCTGCGTATGAAATTTGGGATTCGTGTATGCCTCTCCCCCAATACTACTCTCGCCCTAGGTTCTTAAGTAGATAAGGACCGGCCAGCCTCAAATCATCCTAGTGGCCCTGGATTGGGCACAGCAAGTATGGTATTAAAAAACTCCTGGACATGAGCATCTGTCCTCTGATCCACTGCCCCTCAGGTAGAATCTGTTTTCATAGCAAGCGGGCAGGGTTCCGCATCTGGGCCTATAGAGTCTCTAGCTTCATACTTAAAGATTGAGCGGTGACAGCTAAACACCTTCCACCTTCCTCTGGAGGTTGTTGCTGTTATTTTGGCAGCCAGGTAGCCCTAGACAAAAACTTTATGCAAATGTCGTTGGGATAAATTTGTAACTAGGTGTGGTATGTGGTAGACTCCCCTCAATGCCAAGGTATCTGATGTTTTGCTGTTTTAGTCCCTTCCCCGGCAAGGCTTTGCTCTGGACACAGTTAACGGGTACATTTTGTCTCTCTCTGCTTTTTTGCAATTGACGTATGAGCCTTCTTTGTTTAAGTTTCCAGTTTCAAGGCGATTTTTGAAAAGTATACAACATTTGTTTCCTCCCTGCCCTACTCGTCATATCACAGTGGACCTTAACTTGGTCCTCACTTTTCTGATGTGCACTCCATTTGAGCCACTTCACAGCTGTCCCCTGTGGCTCCTCACACTAAATACAGTGTTCCTCGTCCACAAAGCATTGGCGCAGCATGTGATTGACCTTCAGTCTCCCTGTGTTCATCCACAGTACACTGCTTTCTTCCTAGACAAACTGGTTCTGCGAAGGAGCGCATCAGACTTGCCAAAAGTTGTGAAGCAAACTGGTTTTGCGGACGCTGGCATCTTTCTTGCCTAAGGTTGTGACACTGTTATACATCTGTCAAAGCATCACCTTGCAGGTTTTCTATACTTTGTCTTACCCCTCTAAAGAGGAGGAAAGACTCCATCGCTTGGTGTCTTGCTTCGCCTTTCAGATAATACAGAATCTCCCACACGGTGGCTCAAACACGGCGAAGCAGGAGACATAAAACACAACAACACCTTTAGAAAAGGGTTTTATTTGACAAAATGCGAAGACTCTATTTTTAGAATAAGGCTTGGGGTTTATTTATGCAACGCTCTCTAACAGAAAGGCCTTCCCAGATGCCAAAAGAATCACATTGAAATACACATAGTGATATATATATATATATATATATATATATATATATATATATATATATATATATATATATATATATATTTGCAAGCAATAATAACACACTTGGTAGAGTGCAACAGTTAAATGCATGGATAATACTAATGAATAAACAAGCAGCAAATAATATGAGATAAAACTCAAGCAAATATTATGGGATGTCCTGCAAGAGATAAGTAAGATATATACACTGAATTCTTCAAACGATTACTTTGGATGTGCACTCTGACTCATTTACACATCACAAAGAGAACACCGCAAATTATCAAAGCCACTGGCCACACATCACAATGGCAATAATCAAAACTCAAACACCTTAAATGACCACAGCCACTGGAACCACGCATCATAATGGCACTAGTCAAAACTCAACACTTCACCTGGTGCAAACACTGCATCTTAGCCCACTCCTGACCGGGGGATTTAACAGCCGTGGATAAGAGCCTCAGCAACCAGGGTTCCGCTGTACCGAAGTAGACGCGTCCGTCCCCATTCGGAGTCCAAAATCCCGGTTTCTAAGTCAACAACCCTCAGCTTTATAATCTCAAAACACACACTAGAAGGTTCAAGAGTGTTCCTCCCCGCACAAGGAAACTTAATGGGACTTGCCAGCTTCCAAGCAAGCATTCCAAGGCAGGAAGGAGTTCCCACGTCCCCTCTACATTCTCGCATGTTACAGCCTTTATCTTAACGAAGCTCACGAAAGCCTTCCAGGGTACATTAAACAATCTCACAAAAACAATCCTTGAACGTGATGAACCCAAACAACTTGCAAGCGTGTCTGTGCGCGCAGAAAAACCTCGCCAGGCAGAGTCAGGATTCAGGATGACATGAGGCCATGTCAAAGCCAATAGTAAGAAATTAATAATTCTTCCCAGGGTACAACACGGTGCACATTTGTGCGCCACTGCTTATAGCATCACATACTTCATCTCTCAATGTACAACACAGTGCACATTTGTGCATCACTGCTCGTAACACTGCACTTTGAGACCAAAAAGTAAATTCCACACCTCTCTTTTTCTCTCTCTCTCTCTCTCTCTCTCTCTCTCTCTCTCTCTCTCTCTCTCTCTCTCTCTCTCTCTCTCTCTCTCTCTCTCTCTCTCTCTCTCTCTCTCTCTCTCTCTCTCTCTCTCTCTCTCTTTCTCTCTTTCTTTCTTATGCACATCCCACACGTTCGTTCTTGGCAAGGCTGTTCTACTCCGTGACAGCTCCCACTGAAAGACTACAAGAAAGAAACCTTTAAGAGAAACAAGGCATATGCAGGACGTTGTACATTCAGGCTAGGATAAAATAACACACCAAAGTCAGTTAAAATAATGGTAGTCAAAGGTCATCACAGGGTGTCAGACCACAAGAGTACCTCTAGTACTACACTTGGACACCAAGAGAGCACTGAGCTTCTACATAGATCGTACCAAAGAACACCGGATAAACGATCAGCTGTGTGTGAGGTTCGCTGGAGCGAAAAAGGCAATGCTGCACAGAAGAGAACAATCTCCCGCTAGGTCGGGCTCTTCACTAACGTGCTATGCACTGGCAAAAAAGCAGCCTCTGGAAGGAGATTGTGTGCTCATTCTACCAGGGCCAAAGCTGCAATTACTGTGTTAGCATGCAGAGTCTCTGTCCTAAACAACTGGCCGTCGGGTAAGTGGGCAACCCTCTATACGTTCACAACGCATTATTCTCCAGACAGTCCGCTTCACCAAGAAGGTCATTTCGCCTGTTTAGTATTGCAGGACTCTCTCATTTGATTTCCTTCACAAACCCAACTCTAAATAGGTACTAATTTGGTATCTATTCAAAAGGTGAGGAATCTGCAGCTAGAAGTCTATCAGAAGAACAAGTTAGTTACCATTGGTAATGCTCTTTCTGGTAGAGACTCTTTCTAGCTGCATATTCCTCACCTAACCTCTTATCCTCCCCATTCTGTGATTGGGCTCCGTCCGTAATACGATCCCAAGTCTAACATTCTGTCCGGACCGGAGGCTCGGATTATGCTTTACTTTCTTCACTTTAATTTCACAACAGCCTTTTTTAAAGTAATAATAATAATAATAATAAACAATCTTTATTCGGCAGTAAAACCGCCAGAAAAGAGATCATACATTCTGGCCAGTAACAAATGTATTAAAACATATTTCATCACATAATAAATATACACATATCGCTAACAATCTGACAGGGGTCTAACCAATCCTAGTCTTTCAGTTACTCATGGGAGAATACAAGTTAACCTTCAATCTTACATTTAATTTCCTATGACATAAAATTTATTCCTATCACCCTTTATATAAAATCATCGTTACGTTCTCCCTGTACTTTTTGATTCTGTTATCCACCAAGCCAATTTCCATAGTATCCCTCCTGGGCTCAGTCCATTCTGGAATTTCTTGATCTTAACATCGCTCTTAATAAATTTTAAAACAACACACACTGTTCGAGCATTTTGCGTAAGTTGCAGATGCAAGAAAGCAACACGTGCCTGTCTAAATCCCATTCCTTTTAAATAAGGTTTAAGAAATTGCCGTCTGGGATGCATAAAATATTTACATAAAAAGACAAAGTGTAAAATATCCTGTGGAGACCTGTTGTCGCATCCACAGGGCCCTCTATCCTCGGTTCGTACTATAAAACCAGGAGGAGAGGCAACCAAAAGGTGAAACATATTCATTCTAAAACGTGTGATTAAAAAAGGCTCACGGGGGCTAGTTAAAATGGAAAGATATGGTTCCATGCCCAATACTGATTTAACTAGAGCATGGGCTCTTACCGTTGGTTTGTTAAGCTCCTTTCCTTCCTGCTCGGCAGTACTTGTTTTAAAAAATAGGTCTCTGATTAACTTTCTGTCCACCTCCTTTACTAATTCATGATCATTAAAAATAGCAGGTCTTCCCGGGGCACTGAATGATTCTTTGATATATTTAAACCAGGGGATTTTCAGAGCGTGGTCCAGGGCAAGACAGTCCAGAATTACTGCTTGATTAAAAGAAGCCTCTTCGTTGGACCATGCATTCACCCAGCAGAGCAGGGGCTTGACTGCAACTAAATCGCTAATATATTTGAGCCCCAGCTCCTCATGTACAGAGTAGACGGATGTCCCCTGCGGCACTTTTAAAATCCGTCTTAATTTATTTTGAATGATTTGTAGCTTATCAACTGTCTTATAGCCCCAAATCTCGCTCCCATACAAGGCCTTGGATATACAAAATGACTGATATAATTTTAAAATCACCCCCGGGGACCATGTGCCTAACCTATGGGCGTAATTTGCAATGGCTCCCAAGGCTTTATTCATGACCTTTGCCTTTTCCTCCTTCTGGTTATTCCAATTTATTTTATCGTCATATAAAACACCCAGATAAGTAAAAGACGGGACTTTAGCTAGGCTAGCAGTGCCTGCCTTATAGGATTTTGTGCTATTTCCCCTGCACCCTATTTCCTTAATATATGATTTATTAAAATTGGGGGATAAATCCAATGTATTCATGAAGGCGACAAACCCATCGATTAACACCTGCAGTGCCCTGGGTGTTTGTGCAATAAGTACCGCATTGTCCGCATATAGCAGGACTGGAACTGGTCTGGAGCCTACTCTCGGGGTATCTGCGTGCAATGAAATCAGATGGGATTCTAACCCATTTATGTACAGTGTAAATAAAAAGGGGGCGAGAATGCACGCTTGACGCATTCCTCTTGAGCATCTAAAATTGTCAGTTAGTCCCCCCCTCCTGTGTATAGCTAACTACAGCTGATGTATTGGTGTATAAGGACATTAGTACATTTATAATCACACGCTCTACCCCTATCTCCTCTAGTAGAATCCACAGTTTACTGCAGTTCACTCTGACAAACGCCGCAGTAAGGTCCATAAATCCCAAATAGATAGGACCTGCTTTGGCGATTGTGTATTTTGATATCAATTGGTAAAGATTCAGACATTGACCAACTGTTGATTTGCCTGTTCTGAAACCATATTGGACATCAGAGATGATTCCATTCCTCTCCGCCCAATCTGATAACCTATTTAATAAAACCCTCCCCATAACCTTGACTATAAAGTCTAACAGGCATATGGGACGGTAGCACTGTGGGTCGTCCCTGTCACCCTTCTTAAAGATGGGAACAATAATAGCGAAAGACCACGACTGAGGCATTTCTGTCCGTGCTGCTGCATTTAAAACCCTGGTCAGAATCGGAGCCCAGACATCTACATTGTTCCTTAGCAGGTCAGGAGGGATCCCATCCGGGCCAGGAGCCTTGTTCCTTGACAATCCCTCAATGGCTAATATAACCTCATCCAAGAGAAAGTTAATCTGATCGTCACATTTAAAAAGCACCAGATCATCAGTGTCTTGTTCTCCTTCTATATGATTATAAACCATCTGAAAGTGTGCCTTATATTGATCCTGAGATATATGATGAGCCATTCTTGGTTTATCTGGGTCTGAAAAACAAGGACTGTTAATGACCTTCCAGAACAGGGTGCTATCCTTCGATTCACTTGCTTGAACCAGCTCTTCCCAGGCTTGATTCTGTAATAATAACCTCCGTTCTTTTAGCGCACATTTATAATTTTTACGGGAAGTAGTTACCCTGAGTTTATTGCGCGGTAACTTTCAGTGCTAGTTTTAGATTCCTTACCGCCTTGGAACACCCACTGTCAAACCATCTCAGGCTATACGAATAGACCGTGACAGCTGGCACAGTTAACAAGCCCGCCACTGTCTGTGCAATAGCGACAAAGGAACTAATTACGTCCTTGTCTGGGGGAGCTAATTCAAGGCACTTCATGATCTCTTTTTGTTTTAAATTAAAAAGGGAGCTGTTAAGAGCAATAGTATCCACCTGCGACCACCGCAGTCGCCTCCCCAGTCCGACGGCGTCCAAGCCCCCGTCCCCCTGGTGTCCTGTGCTTTCTCCGAATGTTGTGCCCAAACCCCATAGTCACCGGGTTATGATCGCTAAAGGGACTATCCAAAATCCTAGAGGGCTGTATAATGTAGTTCATAGATGATGAAACAAAAATATAATCAATAATTGTGGCGTGACCCCTTCCTTTGTAGGAAGGTGGATGCATACTACTAGGGGGCCTAGGTGCATTATGCAGGGTAAACATCAAGTCATATGTGTTTAAAAGGGCATTTAGCTCACGGCCATCTGGGGAGTGCTCCAAGTGCCATACTTCTGAGGCCTGGCACATCGGGGTGTCCCTCGTACTTTGGCCGATGTCTGGGCATAGATGACAATTAAAGTCACCAAGCAGCACAAGATTATCCTGAGGAAAGTCATCAGCCTGTAGCAACTCAAGGAACCCAGAGAGCTCCATCAAACTTGAGGAACCTTGTGTCTTATTTTTTGCGTTATAAAAATGTATAAGTATAAACTGCAGCCTTCTCCCCACCGCTATATGAAGCCCTTGTACCAGTCTAGAATCTCTCATCAACGAGTTTATTGAAGCACCACAATCTAGTGCTATAAAAATAATTAGACCTCCTTTTGCACGGCCCAAGGGCGACCCTTCTGCTGGGTGGAAAAATGTCTTATAACCTTCCAGAAAAAAATTGTTTTCTGTCTCCCAGGTCTCCTGTAAACATATAATCTTGTATGAGGTTATAAACTTAATCCATCTCTCGTCTCCGAATTTGGAGGCTAGCCCTGCCACGTTCCATGATATCAAACTAATGTCCCCCCCCCCCCTATCGCAACTCAATGATTTGGCAGGGGCTATCTCGACTCCCCGGTGGTCTGACTGGCAGGCAGGAATGATGTTATAAATCGGTTGAACTAAAATGGCACTCTTCTCAACATCCTTAGGCGTGATGTCCTGATTTAACGATTTGATTGATGTTATCTGCGTAGTACTATATGCCCCACCCCCTACAAGTCAATCCAAACCATTTAGATCTGACAGTGGGGCATAAAAATTCGCAGATGTTACTGGCCCCTTGCAAATAAGATCTCACCCTCCCGACCAGGGACAAAGTCCATTACTGGAATATTAGGTGGAGGTCTATAGAGAAACCTAGAGGGAGAGGTTTAATCACTGAGGCATAAAAAGGGAACTCAGCAGAATGTCTCAGGATGTTCTGCGCCAGTACTGGAAATCTAAAGGTAACAATCACAACATCCCCTCTAAAAGTTGTTTTCAAGCGACCGATCCAGGCA
The DNA here is from genome assembly GCA_963921515.1 of Calotriton arnoldi. NCBI lineage: Eukaryota > Metazoa > Chordata > Amphibia > Caudata > Salamandridae > Calotriton > Calotriton arnoldi. The sequence goes on from CAWUFW010000115.1 coordinate 4,126,309, forward strand.
ACCCTTCTTGCCATCAGGATGTTATTGTGGTCTGAAATATTAAACCTGCTGTGTGTCCCTAGCCAGTGCGCCACCTTATTAATCAAGTTATCTGTGGTTTCACTGTTATGTGTACCCAGACCTTGTACCCCAGCCAAGACCACAGTATAAGGGCAACATTCCGGGGGCAAATCGATTGTCGGCAGGCCTATGGTGTTTAAGATGTCTCGGTTGACCCTGGCCTGCTCGTACTCATCTCTTTCCGTGTATTGCGCCCCCCTACCACCGGCACCCCTTAACAGGTTACCCCTATGGGGAGTGGAATTACCATGTGGCCACCTACTTGTACCAGCTGCTTGATTCAATGTCCCTTTCTCACCCGGTAGCTTATTACATGTACTTCCATTTATATTACCAGCTACCTGTGATTGCACAATTGGGGGAGGGGGTATTATGGGGGTGGTTTTCAATAGACACACTACTTTTTTAAAATGTTTCATTGGAGGCTGATAATGCTTTATCCAGTTTATCCCATAGCTGCGATATTAGATCAACCATCACGTCTGTGAGTTTTTTTCAAAGTATTCCACAAGTCCCCCATGTCTGTCAAGCTAGTTTGTGGCGGTGACTCCTCTCCTCTCCGTAAGGGTTCATTTTTCTTCCTTGTTTTGCACAGTTTTTTAGGTGCCGGGGAAACGACTGGCGTCCCCCCTTCTTTATTAGTAGCTACGGGGGAGCTAGAACACTCCACTCCCCCCTCTTGCGCTAGATCACCCATAAGTGGGGCATGTGGGTTGTCAGGGTTGTCAGCCAGGTGGATCCTCTCTGACGTATCAGCTGCTCCATCAGGCGTAAGGGCAGGTGCCGGAAGACCAACCGAACCCATAGAAAGTCTCCTCTCAGCTTTATCTTTCTCTTTTGAGATGGCGCCCACAGCTTTGGCCAAAAAGGTGTCAATAGTAGCCCTCTTGTTACTATTAGGACGGTCAGTGTGCACAGCTTTTCTCTTCCCCATACTAGATATTTGCAAGAGGATCCAAGGAAATCCTGGTCAAGATGTAGAAAAGTAGGCCTCTGCCTTGCAACAGTATATGCAAAATTTATGGGGCACCAAGAGTTACACTGACCCACAATGCTGCCACCAGATCTTCTCCGTGATGCGCTCCTAGGCTGCTGAATCCCTTGTGCTGTAGTCGCCCCAGAAACGGCAGCCAAGAGAGGCCCAACCCGGCCACGTACGGCCGCGGACGGGCGCAGACGGGCCCGCCCTTGGCCGGGGCGCGGCCCGGCCACGCCCACGCGCCTCCCACGCTGCGGGAGCCCTGGCCGGTTTTTGAGCGCCTCCTGGCGCGAACAAAGTACGTCGTGGCACCCTCGCCGCAAAGCGGGCTGGGGGTTGTGGTCTCTACCCCCCCAGCGGTTACAGCAGCAGTGGTGGCGGGATTGTGCGCACACGGGCTTCCCCGCAGTCAGGCAACGGCAGCAAGCAAACAGGTACTGGCTTAAAGTAGTAAACCAAACCACATTTCCCAGAAACCACACACATTCGTAAAAATGAAGAACAGACAACATAGTTCATCAAGTTCCATGATAGAATGAGGAGTCCGAATCTACCATATAGTCCTTTGTGTCTGTCTTGGTCATCCTCCGCCTTCGCTGCTCGCAGCCAAAGATATGTTGTGTTGGAGGCATGTGTGCTGTAGATACACATGCTTTGCATACTCCTGCCATCTAGTGTTGGGTCTGGATGTTTGCGAGTTGTTTTTCTTCGAATAAATCTTTTCGAGTCACGAGGTAAGGGGCTCCTCCTTTCGGTGATACTGCACATGGGCATCGACTCCATTGTTAGATTGCTTTTTGTCCCGCTAACCGGTTTGGACGTGTATTGCGGTGCTCCGGTTCGAGACCGTTTTTCGAGATCCCTTCAGTGTGCAATTCACTCTACCCTCATTGGTATTGTTTTGAACATGTTTCATCATCCCTCATGTGTCGAAAATCTAAAACCTTTCCCCAGTCGGGTCGGAATACTCCAACAGCGGCCTTCGGGCCTAGCCTGTTCAACATGTCTTCCACTTGACGAGAAAATCCGCTGATGGAACGGCCTCCATTTAAATTCTGCCCTCGGTGCCACTCTAAGTACTTGCACAACGACCTTCACAAAGTCTGTAATCTGTGCCTCTCCCTGTATCACAGAGAAGAAGATTGTGACGCCTGTCGGTCATTTCGATCCAAGAAGACCTTGTGGGACCGTCAGGCTTGACGGAAAGAGATGCAGCGGCAGAACATTGAAGACACTCCCGATATCTTTGGAGAAAAAATATATCGAACAGGAAGATGTGGAAGCGTCGGCAGCTGAAGAGGAAGAAACCTTTTCTCTCCAAGACTTCGATTCATAATTCGAACTGGAGTCCCATGATGCTCCACCTGGTCAAGGTGCTGCAAGTACCCAAACCCCTTTGCCCACACAAAAACCTGCTTCCACCAAACAAAAGGCTTTCAGGCCACCACTGCCATCTGGCCATGGTAGGCACCGAGATTCTGCTTCCAGCGCTCCACCCTCTGGCTTTGCACCGAAAGCACAACTAAAGCCTTCCGGCTCTGGTTCGAGCCAAGACTCCACCTCCGGCCCGAAAACTTAGGTTCCAGAGGACAAATAAGAGAAGCCTGGTTCGGCTCTGAAAATGTCGGCACCGAAACCTGCTCATCCAACGCTTCCAAACCAATTTTGGTAACAATGCAGGAGAGACTAGATCCAAAACAGAAAAAACTATATATTCATCCAGAGACTGGGCGCATCATAACTAAACCTGCGCTACCACCACCCTCCAAAAAGAAGATTCCTTTTCTAGAGGACACTGGATATAAAATGCCTTTACAAAAAAGAAAAAGGACATTGCTACCCGTCCCTTCCCTAGCAGTGACTCCGTAACAATTTCCCCTGACTATCTTACACCTGTCGGTGGACGTCTGCAGCAGTTTCTTCCCACTTGGCAATCAATACCATCAGATAAGTGGGTGTTGGACATTATCCAACATGTTTATTGCCTGGAGCTCACCAGCAATCATTCCAGTATCCCACCTCGCAATCAAAGGCTCTCTAGAGCACCAACAATTGCTCAAACAAGTAGTACAAGCTCTTTTAACAAAAGGAGCTATAGAACCAGTCCCAATTCTGCATCAAGGGTTAGGGGTTTATTACTTTACTTCCTAATACCCAAAAAGGACGGTTCTCTAGAGCCAATTTTAGATCTCGGGCCTTTAAACCTTTACATACTATCAAAACCCTTAAGGGCCATATGGACACACTTCAAGTGCTTCCACTACTTCAACAAGGCGACTTTGTCAACGCTAGACTTAATGGATGCATATTTTCACATCCCTATTCACCCAACGCATTTCAAATATCTCAGATTTGTAATAGCAGGAAAGCATTATCAATTCAAAGTGCTCCCATTCACTACTGCACCCAGAGTATTCACCAAATGCTTAGCAGCGGTAGCAGCTTATCTAAGTATACTACTGATTCAAGTCTTCCCATATCTCGACGATTGGCTTATCAAAGAAAAACACACACCACAAGTGTCTGCAAAACACTCAAAACTACCATAAATCTTTTACATCAGCTGGGATTCACAGTCCATGCCCAAAAATCCCATCATCAACCTTCACAGCTGCAACCTTATTTTGGAGCAATGCTCAACACTCAAATAGGTCTAGCCTATCCCAATGCAGCCAGGATTCAAAATTTCCAAACGCTGCTACCACAATTCCAAATCAATCAGTCTCTACCAGTCAGGACTTTCATGCAGCTACTGGGGATGATAGCATCATGCATTGCCATAGTACCTCATGCAAGATTAAACATGCATCCTCTACAGGAATGCTTAGCACGACAATGGAATCAATCACAGGGTCACAAGTTCTAGTGTTGGTAGACAGCCGCACCCATCACTCTCTTCTGTGGTGGAACTTATCAAAAGGGCGGCCCTTTGTCGACCCTGTCCCACAGATTGTGCTAACAGCAGACTCATTCCTTACAGGGTGGGGTGTTCACTTACAACATTTAATAGTTCAGGGACTCTGGGACAGCAAACGCCAGAATTTCCACATCAACTACCTAGAGCTTCAAGCTCTTTACCTAGCGCTGAAAGCATTTCGACCTCACCTTTTAGGCAAGTTTGTCCATGTCCGGACGGACAATATGACAGCCATGTACTATACTCTTTACAGTTATCACGCCTCTCTCAGACCATTTGGCATTGGGCAATACATCACAAAATACAACTGCTAGCAGAACACCTTCCAGGGACAGATGACTTTGCCGACCTCCTCAGCAGGATGCGGCAACAAGTCCACGAGTGGGAACTCCACCCTCAAGTCCTCTTCCCATACTTTCACAGGTTGGGCTTTCCAAAATAGATCTCTTTTGCAACAGTAAAGAACATGAAATGGCAAAACTTCGCATCCAGGTTCCCACACCCTCTATCCAAAGGCAATGCCCTCTGGATAAATTGATCAGGGATATTTGCCTACGCCTTTCTGCCTCTCCCTCTCCTTCCATTTCTGGTTTGCAAACTCAGGCTGACGTCTCTCACCTTTATTCTAGCCATTTCAGTAGTTCCACACGAGAAACTTCACCTGAAACCTTCTCACTCAGAACCATGGCGTAATCATACATCCAAACCCCAAGGAGCTCAACCTAGCGATTTGGCTCCTGAGGTCATAGAATTTGAATATCTAAATCTGCCCCTAGATTGCATGACAGTCTGTTGTGAAAGAGCTCTGGAAGTTTGTGAACACTTTCACATCATTAGGTAAAGCCCAGTCTTCTATTAAGTGGGTGTTTTCCTCACTGGTTTTCCGTAGGGCTGGTCGAGTTAGGGGCCGCTCGACCGGCAGGGCAAGGCTCCAGGCGTGGCAGGTCCAAGATCAAACCCACTATGGTAATTTCTACCCAATTTGCGGGAGGCGCTCAAGAGGCTGTGGTTTCAAAGGTGATAACACTGCCTCAAATTCCGCTAAGTGTATCTACCTCTCCCCTCTTAAAAGTGGGGGGTCGCCTGGCCAATTTTGTACATGTATGGGTGACAACCAAAAAAGATGCTCGGGTTTTGCAGACTGTTCATGGTTTCCATATAGAAGTCTGCGGGCTTCCATGGCAAGAGACGCGGCCCAGACCAATCCAGTTTTCAAGGCAAGAAGCGGACTTGGTGGACGCAGAGGTTACCTCCCTCCTAGAGAAAGGAGTTAGTTGTCTTACATCTCCTCACCTGCAGGGTTTCGTCAGCAATATGTTCTTAGTAGACAAAGCAGACTGGGGTCAGTGTCTGGTGTTGATCCTACGCGAGTTCAACAAATGGCTGGTTTACAGCCATTTCAAAATGGAGAGGATTCATCTCCTGAAGGATGTCTTGTGTCCAACGGATTAGATGGTCTGTTTGGATTTGAAGGATGCGAATGTCGCTATCCTAATCTTTTCCCCACACAGGAAGCTCCTGCAGTTTGTCTGGTGTCAACAAGTCTTCCAGTTCATGACTCTGCCTTTCGGTCTTTCCTCCGCTCCTTGGTGCTTCATGAAGGTGCTCAAACCGGTCGTGAAGTACCTTCGAGCGCACGGAATTCGCCATATTGTATATCCTGATGATATGCTTCTTTTGGCACAAGATCCTCAATAGTTGACATGGCAGTTACAACGAGCGGTTGACCTCTTGGCTAGCCTCTGCTTTGTCACCAAAGTCAATAAGACTCTTCTGGTACCTTCTCGGAAGGCAACCTTCCTGTGTTCTAACTAGTCCACTCTCAGCCTTCCTTTTCGGACGATGTCCAAGATCTGGCGCAAGCTGCGCAGAACGTTAGCCAAACAGAGGGTGCCCCTCCTGCTGATAGTCCATCTGGTAGGGCTTTTGGTGGCCTCCATTCAAGCCATCTTCTCGGGCCTATTGCATTAACGGGCATTGCAGAGATTGAAGGTAGTGCACTAGCAGAGAGGCCTCCCTTATTTTCATTCTCTGGTCCTGGGCAACGAAGCTCCGTAAGACATTCGCTGGTGGCTTTCCCACATGGTGGCGAGGAACGGACGAGCTATGTTTGGTTCGGCTTCCGACCTGGTTATAGAATCCGACGCCAACAGGTCAGGTTGGGGCGTTCGGTGTGGAGATTTTTCCACAGGTGGGTCATGGTCTCCGCAGGAGCAAGCGTTGCACATCAGCTGCCTAGAGCTTCTGGCGGGATACTTTGCGGTCTGGTGCTGGACCAGAGAGAGAATTCAGACGTGTCCTTCTAAAAAACATTTACAATATTTTGACTGTCTGGTACATAAATCACCTGGGCGAAACCCAGTTCTTTCAGATCTCGCTACACATTTTTGGCAGTTCTGCCTCGACCACCAGATATCCGTAACGGCGGAGTACCTCCCTGGTCATGAGAACCAGGAGGCTGACTGACACTTTCACAGTTTTCGATATTCCATTCTATGGAGGTTACACCTGGAGGGTTTTGCCATGCTCCAAGCCCAGTGGGGCCTGTTTTCAGTGGATCCTTTTGCCTCCAGACTAGATCATCAGTTACCCCGGTTCTTCAGTTGGAGGCTGGACCCTCTGGCAGCTGCCACGGATGCATTCCTGCAGGATTGGGGACAGGAGTGAGCATAAGCGTTCCTGCCGTTTGCAATGATCACAAGAGCTTCAGCTCAAAACGGGCGGCAACACGCGAAGGTGGTTCTTATCCCGATATTAAAGTTGCAAGTTAGGTTTCCGGTTCTTCTGGAACTTTTAGGGGATTTTCCAATCAGTCTCCCCCAGTTTCCAGAGTTTCTTCTCAACCCGGATTGGTGTCCGCATCAGATGGTGCCTGATGGTGTGGAGGATTACAGGAGTAGATGGTCGATCCCAGGCCTTTCGGCATACACGGGTGACCTCTTGTCCAAGGCCTGGTCTGACAGAATGGTCAAGTGATACTGATCAGCTTGGACTCGATGGTGTCGTTGGTGTGTGCGACGGGGTTGTGATCCTGTGGGCGCTGACGTAGTTCAGATCTTGAATTTTCTGGCTAATCTGGCCCAGCAAGGTTTGGCCTATTGTTCAATAAATACCTTCCATTCTGCAATATTGGCGGGACATGTCGCTGCGGAGGGTTCCCCGGTGAGGTGCGTCCTTTTGTTTACTGACAGCTGCGAGGTATCATATTATCTCTTCTGCCAGAACTGCGCTAATCAGAGCTATGGGATGTTAATATGGTACTCAAACTTTTCTTATCCAGGCAACCGAATAAGGTCTTGTACCGTGAGGAGCTTTCAGCGAAGCTGGCTATGCTTCTCTGTTTGATATCATGTAGAAGGGTTTCAGATGTTAGAGCTCTGTATCTCACAGGAAGCGCCTTTTCTCCTGTGGCTGTATCTTTTACTATTAGTCGACGGACTGTCGCACCAGAGTTATCGAGTACACAGCATTTCCTGAGTCGCCTAAGCTATGCGTGATGCAGTGTTTAAAAGTATATGAGGAGATGTTGGCAGATTTTAGGCCTACGGGAGAGAGACGGCTCCTCATTGCTCGCTGGAAACCTTATTAGGCGGTTTCGTCTCCCACTATATCACGTTGGATGCGGTGGGTCATGCAGGAGGCAGGTATTGATCTTAAGATTTTTGGATCCTATTCCGCCAGTGGGGCAATGGCTTCCAAGGCCTTCAGTCTAGACGCAAGTCTAGAAGACATTATGAATGAGGCTGATTGGTGCTCAGATTCTACCTTCAAGAGGTTCTGTTTTAAGCCCATCCTAGATATGGCTCATTTGGTGGTAAAAAAGCTTTAAACTAGCATAATCCTAGCCTCCGGTCCTGACATAGAATGAAAAATGTCCTAGCTAACAGAACGGAAAGTTTCAATTCTATTAAGGACGGAGGCGAGGATTATCCCACCTACGGATTCATGCTCCCGTAATTCCCTTCCTGTAACTAATAAGTAATGTGCTTCTGTTTGGGATTTTACGCAATGTGCTCCTAATTCCCTGATGTTAGCTGATCGGAAGCTTTTTCTTTGTTCATAGATGTTTAAACATCCTTGACTGTTTAATCAATTCGGTAGAGTCGAATTCTAGTGCTGATGTCACTTCTTTTGTTCCAGGAGGGGACACTGGAAAGCAAGTTGCGTAGAAAAAGACTAAGGGCATGAATCACACGATGAAAGAGGATGACAAGGACAGAGACAGGGACTATATGGTGGATCCTGACTCCAGATGGGATCATGGGACTTGATAAACTATGTTGTCCTTTGTTTTTACCAATTTCCCTGTGGTTTCTGGGAAATGTGGTTTGGTTTACTATAAAAATGGCTGCTGTGAAATTAAAGTGAAGAAAGTAAAGCATAATCTGAGCCACCTAGTCCTTAATAGAATTGAAGCTCTGTTATGTTAGCTCGGACATTTGCTTGGAAGCTCTGCATCTGGGGGCTCGGACAGTCTTGAAAGCAGCTGTCCACACGCAGGAGTGGTGCCTTTATAGGCTCCTCCCGTCCGTTCTGGAGCAGAACAGCATCATGCAGTGCTGTGCGGTAACACCTACCGGCATGCGAAGGTACTGCTGCAATGTTTCCAGATCCAGTTTGGCAACTGGGTAATATTCAAAAGGTGAGGTATCGGTTGCTAGATAGTCTCTACCAGAAAGAGCGTTACCAAAGGTAAGTAACTTGTTCTTGAATGCTTTCTTCCTCCAAGCTTGGTAGAAACATAGAATTATTTGAAAAGTTCAACCATCACTTGGCTTAGTGTTTTATTCACTGCTGTTTGCATATGTGATTCCATTCTGATGCCTTTTGGCTAGGTTTGAGCTATAGAAGTAACATGTACATAAATGGTTCTTGAATGTGTTTGATTTCTTTTCAAAACTAATAATTGTGCAATTAAAAGGAAAACAAAATTCTGAAACTAATTGTGATAATATTCAGAATGACAAAATCAACATATTCTGTTCCACTCTTCCCTCAGAGGATGTGAATCTTGGTCTAATCAGATATGTGCTGCAAGAGGAGAGGATTCAGGAGACAAAGGATACTTTCAAATTTCTCGTAAAAGATAGCAAACCCAACATAGTTACTGATAATGTTTTCCATATTCAGTGGTCTGTCATCAACTTCAGTCACGCAAGGTAAGGAATTTGCTTTAGTTTTTGTGCAAAATGTGCCACAAGCAACTGCGATAAAATGAAGAATGCTTTAAACGAGATTTGCTTAGATCATTGTTGTGCAAGCGATGTACAAATGTTTACGTTAACCATTGGGCATTGCTGTAATTAAAATGCATGCCTCAGTAACAGAGACGTCATTTGCAGGTCACCAGTGGTAGCTGCTACTCCTTGATGCTTCCTTGCAACAACTGTCCTAGAGGTCAGAGGGAAGAAGAAACAGGCTTTAATTGAAGCACTTGCAGCCATAGTTCTCTTTAGTTTCCACCCCAGCACACCAGGAGTGCATAGGATGATTTTGAGGGACTTGGAGGCGGACATGAGTGAGAACATGTAGAAAAGTGCCCCTTTTTGTCATGGTTGCTCCCACGTATTGCCACTGGTACTGATGTGCATTGGGTCCCTTCTAACTAGGCGCTAGTGCTCTTTCCCAAAAAACAAGGTAAAATGGTCTAATTGTGTTACAATTGGCACACACTTTAACACCCCTGTAAATCCTAAGTAAATGGTACCCTTGTGCTTAGGGCATGGGTTTTGGAATGGAATGGAATGGAAAGGCATTTCTAAAGCGCATGGCTACTCGAGAGCATCCCAGCGCTAGTAGCGTTGCAGTTCCCACTACAAGCAGTCCTAAGGAAACAGATACGTTTTAAGTTGCTTTCGGAAAATCGAATGGTTGGATTGCAGGCGGATAACGGTAGGTAGATGATTCCACAACTTTGCGGCATTAAATGAAAAACTACGTCCTCCGCTTCGAGTTCTTTTTATTTTTGGGACTACTGCCAGTTGTTTATTATCTGATCTTAAAGATCTCTTGGGGTGGTAAGGTTGGATGATACCTCTGATAGTGGGAGGGCCTTTGCCTGAAAATGCTTTATGCATAATACATAGAGCCTTAAACTGGACTCTTTCCTGTATGGGCAGCCAATGGAGTGATGCCAGTGCCGGCTTTGCTGATAGGCGTTTGGGAGTGTTCAAAAGCAAACGTGCAGCGCAGTTTTGGACTATCTGTAATTTTTTTATTGTAGTGAGTGGTGCTCCTAGATAAAGGGCATTAGCATCGTCCAGACGAGATAAAATCAAAGCTTGAACCAGTAGCTTTCTAGCCGAGGAGGGTAGCAGAGGGAGGATCTTTCTTAGCATTCTAAGAATCCCAAAGCAACAAGCTGCCACCTTACCAGCTTGTTCTTTAAAGTCCAGTTTTTGGTCTAACCATACACCTAGACTCTTGTTGAGGGGCTTTGGGGAGGGGGGGTGTCCCCAAACAGCTAGGCCAGAAGGAATCTATACTCAACAAGGTGGAATTGCCCAAAAGCATGAGCTCAGTTTTAGCTCCATTCAGCTTTAAATAAGATTCGTCCATCCAGCTAGACACCTTTTCAAGGCATAAGGCTAATTTAGAGCCTGTGTTTTCCTGTTGATTGAGAGCAACAACCAACTGGGTGTCATCTGCGTAGGTGACAATTTGAATGCCGAACGGTGTAACTATGTCTGCTAACGAACTCATATATATATTAAATAGAGTGGGGCTCAGGGAAGAGCCCTGAGGAACCCCACATCTAAGGGGCATTTGTTTGGAGGTAATTCCTTCTTCGAAAACAACGAAAGATCTATCCTCTAAGAAGGACTGCAGCCATTTTAATGCTGTTCCTGCTACTCCTATCCTCCTCAGTCTTTGAATCAACAGCTGGTGGTTTACCGTGTCGAAGGCTGCGCTAAGGTCCAACAGAATGAGCGCAGCGCAGCCTCCTCCATCTAAGATTTTTCGTAGTTCTTCCACTGCTATCAATAGTGCAGTTTCTGTACCATGCTGTGGTCTAAATCCATTCTGTGAAGGATGGAGACGAGAGTTGGCTTCAAGGAAGGAAGAGAGAGTGCGATTAACATGCTTCTCAGCCAATTTCCCAATCCCTGGTAATAAAGAGATGGGGCGGTAGTTGGAGAGTACTTCAGGGTCAAAGTTAGTTTTTTTTAGAAGTGCTCTAACCATGGCCTGTTTCCATTGAGAAGGCACTATTCCAGTTACTAAGGAAGCATTTATCACGTTTAGAGCCACTGGGGATACTGTTTCAGAGATCAAATTTAGGATGTTGGGGGGAGCGACGTCTGACGGTGCTCCAGACTTGAGCTGACTGAGGAGTCCTTGGAATGAGGGCAGATCCAAGGGGGGAATGACCTCCAGTAAGTGGTCTCCCTCTTGGGCTGTCTCATCAGGTAGCAATGAGATATATGGGGCTGTCACTTGGGGAAAAGAGTTGTAAATGGCTTGTATTTTATTGGAAAAAAATTCTGCCATTTCGTTGCAACCGGTTGGGGATGTCTGTGAAAGTAGTAAGAGGCACAGGGGGGTAAGAAGAAATTTGGCAATTCGGAAAATTTCCCGTGGACAGTTCGCCGCCAGGGTAATTTTTCCTCATAGTAGAGAGCTTTAGCTGCCTTTATTTCTGTTTTATAGATCTTTATGGCCTCTCGATAGTTACTTTTATTCATTGCAGAGGGAGTCTCCTCCATATTCTTTCCAATTTTTTGCTGGATTGTCTAAGTTCCCTGAGTTTGGGTGTATACCATGTGTTTTGATTAGGTTCAGTTTTATTATTGATCTGTTTTTGGTAAAATATTATCAAGTGATGACTCTAACCAGTTAATTACATTTTCATTCGCGGTAATGGGGTTGGTTTCAAAATTGGGAACTGTCTTCCAAATTAGTCACCCAGGATTTTATGGACAATTTTGACCAGATCCGCACCAATTTTTTAGTTTTCTCGGTCAGGACAATTACATTCTGTACTGTCCAGGAAAATGGGATTAAAAAATGGTCGGTCCAAGGAACTGGAATAGGATCCTTAACCAAAAGATCAGAGATATTTGAAAAAATCGGGTCCAGTAGATGGCCTTTACAATGAGTAGGTCCTTTAACTAATTGATTCAGTTGGAGTGATTCCAGACCTTCTACAAGTTCCACTCTAGGTGGGGACAAGATATCATCAAAATGTAGATTAAAGTCCCTAGAAGGGTCAGATTCGGAAGAGAACTGGCTAAATTAGCCACAATATCAGGGAGATCTTTACAAAAATTACCTAAGGCACCTGGGGGTCGATAAATTAAAATCCCTGAGAAGGTCCTAACATGCGAAATGCTTAAGGTAAAATATATACTTTCACAGTGTGGTAGGGGATTATTAGTGGAACGACAGTTGAATTTATTCTTATATATGATGGCTAGTCCACCCCTCTGCCTATATCACGATCTAACCTCAGAATTCCATAACCTGGGGGAGTGCTTGGACAATCATAGGGTCAGCCTCGTTATTTAACCATGTCTCTGTTAAAAAGAGAACGTCCGGGCTTTCCTCTTCCAGTAAGAGGTGGATTTCTATCGAATGTTTAGCTAATGAGCGACAGTTCAATAAAAACATTTTAATAATTTCAGTGTTACTGTGAACTGTGGGTATTTCAAGCGTGTGACAAAATTTAAAACCACAAGTTTGGCAACATCTAATAAGACTATTTGGGGACATAGTATGTAGGCACTTACTTCTTGGTGCTTCTCTAAAGGAGATAAGTTGATCCTTGGTGTAGAAGATGTTTTTCCCCGTAAAACGGGCAGTGGTTCTGTCCCCTGGACCCGTTCGAGCACGGACGGGCGCAGACGGGCTTGCCTTAGGCGCGCCCGCTGCGCGGTCGCGTCATCGGCTCTTTTTAATGCCAGGGGAGCGTGTCCGCGTTAAGAATCTAGAGCGCTGACCTAAGGCTCTCCCGATAGTTAGTCCCAGGCCCACCGGAGCTTTAACACAGCTCCTTACAGTGCGAGGGGTTAAAATTACGTATTAGATTCTGCCTTGAAACACATAAAATAACAGAGTCACACTTCGTTTAAAATGTTAATTAAAATTTAACATCCCCTTGGAGCATTGAACACAGCTCCCGAAAAACTAACAGTGCAAACACGCAATAGCAGCAAGTCTGTCAGAGTGTAACTGATTGAAGTTGGAAGCGCTTTAAAGAGTTGAGGGCTGTAGCATGTATTATGCCACTGTAAGGGACCCCTATACAAATTGCATGCAGACTCTCATTGCAGGCTGCGTAACATGGTGCAAACCACGTGTGAAAACACGACATGGCACACTCGCTGTGTGCCATGCCAAATTCCCTCCATATAATATATGTAAGTCACCCCTACTGCAGGGCTTCGAGCCCTATGGCAGGGTGCATTATATTTTAAATGAGGAAAGATCTGTATGGGCACATATACCCCTGTGATGTCTAGCTTTATTACTAGATTGCATGTGAGCAGGGAAACCATCTTAAGGTATGTACTGGCCACTGGTCATTACAAGTTACCTAGCTACATAATGACTTCACTGAAACCTATGGTGTTTAGTATCAAACACCTTGTCTTAATAAATCCATACTGATTTCAGTATTGGATTTATTATGACAGACACCTAGAGGTGCCCCCTGAAACCTACTAGCCTTCTAGTGTGCTGGCTGACTGGTATCTTCCAGCCTGCCACCATAGGCGAGTTTCTGCCCCCTGTAGGTGAGAGCCAGCGCTCTGAGGTCAGGAAACCATGCCTGCTCTGTAGAAGGTGTTCCCACCTCTTCCAGCAGGATGGCTAGTGAATCTGCATACGAAGGCCTGAGGCTTCAAAGCCTCTGTCGCCTTTGATATGCAACCCTGGCTTCCTCCAGAGCTGGAGAATGCCACCCCCTGCCCTGAGGTCCATTTGGCACCAGGATAGATGGAAAATTAGCTATGCAGTAGACGTGTTGCACCTCCAGGCTAGTCACACCCCTAAGAAGGGTTCCACCATCTTGTTTTTATGGAAATCGAAACTCTGGGGCAGGGTTATGCCCACTCCCTAAATTTAGTATTTGGGTGGCACCCTGACACCAGAAACTCAGATTTATCTGCCTGAAGGAGAAGGAGGACATAGAAGAGCCGAAGATGTGAGGACTGTGGACCAGCACCAAACTTGGCGCAAATTCCTGCCTGCCATCTGCTGTCCCGACAATCACAAAGACTGACTTGTCTGGAAGCAGAGCAGCCTCTCCAAACCCTTGGAGGTCTGCCTAGCACTTCATCGATCTGCAGGTACACCAAGAAACATGAGAGCCTCTAACTCACGGACTTGCTGGGCAAAACACCTCTGCACCTGAGCTCCCGCACGGCCAGCTTCCAACAGAACACACATCCCTTGGCCCTTTACTAGTCTCTCTGCAGCCTTCTATTTGACGATGTGGGGTTAGTAGATAAGGACTCAAGCTGTTCCACCCTCTGACACATCCTAGAGTGCAGAAAAGAGAAATGCAAATATGCACCACCGGCTGTAAAGAAAGATTTTTTTTTCCCAGCACAGTATGTTGTTGCCATGCTCCCTGCACTTCTCACCTCCCCTCCAGGAGCATGGTGTTGGAGTCTGTGTGGGAGTTGATATGAATCGAAATAAATGTATAGGCAGTAATGCAAGTACATTTTTTATCAGCTTAAGTAAAATAGTAGCTTATTTTATTAAGCCTGAATAGAATGTGATTGCACTTTTGATGTCCCAGGTAAATTGACGAATTGAGGTGTGTGTTAATTAGCATTCCAGTCATGATCGCAATCGAGTATTTAACCTTCTGGTTGATCTAGGACAGTTCCTACACTACCTTTGTATAAAGTCATAATTATCACTAACCGAAACCTCTTTAACCTCCTTAGACTCATCTACGTCCATCAACTGATGCTAGCCATATTAAGTATCCATGAGACATAGGGCTCAATTTATACAACAACTAATCTTGGTCTACAGCGATGCTCAAGTATACAGCATGCAAACCATGACCCGTTTTTCCCTGCTCAAAAGCCCCTCATTACAACCCAGTGCATACCTTTAGGTTGGGGTGTTTAAGCCTATTGGGATCAAGTAAATAGAACTGCCATCCGGCAATCTATCCCCTTAACCCCTTTCTGTGCCTCATACCTATACATTGTACCCAGTTCAGAGACACATAGTGTTTATAGCAACGCATGAATATCTGAGAGTCCTTGTTTTAACTCTACTTTTGAAACGTCTCAAACAGATAATTTTTTGGGACAATGTGTTTTATATACACAGTATTTCTGACAGAAGTGCAGTTTCTTCTCACTAAATACAAAGAAATACATACTGCCACTCATAGGAAGGTGTGAAAATGGGATGGCAATGGCAGAAAGGATTTGTAGTCTCAGTTGTTTCCTGGCTAATTAATTTCTACGACTTTTAAATTTGGAAATTGTTTTAGGCACAGTAAGAAATGTATGTTTGAGGGATGTGTGGTTGTAGATACACATGCTGTCTGCAATCCTGCCATCTAGTGTTGGGCTTGAATGTGTGCAAGTTGTTTTTATTCAAAGAAAGTCTTCCGAGTCCAAGGTATTGTGACTCCTTCGCTTGCTGATAATGCGCATGGTCACCAACTCCATTGTTAGATTGTTTTCTTCCACCGTCTGGTTCAGACGTGTGCTCCTGTGCTCCGTTTCGACACCGTCATGGCACACTCTTCTCTGTTTACAAGGTTCCTACCTCTGTCGTACTGTGGTTGATCACTTTCCTATTTCCCTACTGTTCGGTTTGATGATTCCTGAATCCGCAGGGGCCTTCGTTGTTCGGGCCCTCTTCGGTCCTTAGGCGTATCTCCCCCACCATGTTCACACGGTGATGGAATAAATGCCTTTCTGCTACTGTCTTCGATATCATGCAAAATACCTTTGGATCGATCTTCATCAGGTCTGCAATCTTTGTTTCTCCCCCGAGCACAACAAGGCTGATTGTGACGCTTGCCGCTCCTTTCGTTCAAAGAAAACTCTTCAGGACTGTCTGGCACGATGAATCGATATGTCACGGAGGAGGAGAGATGACACACTGGACCTTTTTGGCACTGAAGACATTGAGGGGGAACATGCACTGGTGTCTCCTGCAGATGAAGGGTCCTTCTCCCCCGACAGCCTTTCTGGCTCTGACCTGCAAATGCAAGATCTTCCACCAGGCCAGCCAGCTGCGAGTACAGTAACGCCACTCCTCGTCACAAGCCTCAGGCAGAGCAACCCTTCTCAAAGAGTCGAAAAGACTGCTAGACCACCACTTCTTCGGGCCATGGTTGGCATCGACTGACAACTCCAGATGTAACTCCCAGCCCTGGCTCGGTGACCATCAAAGTCAACTGCTTCGGCACAGGCCGCTCCTGCCTCGTAGTCGAGCCGTCAACTTCGGTGCTGAAACAGAAACCACAGTCTGAGCCGAAACCATTGGTGTTGTAGCAGAGACCATTGGCGCCCAGCAGCAAAATTGGCAAAGGATTAGGGACTGTCTAACCCATTCTTGAAAAATACAAGAACAGATCGACACCCACCAGAAACACCTATTGATCCATCCACATACAGGCCGGATAATCACCCGCCCTCCTGGTTCAGCTGCTCAGCCATCTAAATGGCAACTGTTCTTTGAGGAAGCCTTAGACATGCCACCTCCACCAAAGCAGCGGAAAAGAATGGACAAGGCTACAAGCCCTTTACATTTCAATATTTCACTACCCCTACCTACTCACCCTCACCTCCTGCTTCTCTAGCTGACCATTTATGATGCACACTTCAAGGGTCACCTCATTCAGATATAGGCGGACAGGGCCATGAGGGGGGATACCTTTGACGTCCCATCTCAGGATTATCCCTGGGATACCTATGACACTGATCCCTCAGCGGATACAGATCCTGACCTATACCCTGCAAAACCCTTCCCTCCGATGATACCACTTGCTACCATGACATTATTGGTAGGGCTGCCACCTTCCATAAAATGAATCTGCATACTGAGCCTTTAGAGGATGATTTCCTGTTTGAGAACCTTTCCTCCACACAACGCTCCACTCAGTACCTCCCCATGCTTAAGGCATGTTTCGCCACACCCCAGACATCTAAAATGAGCCAGTTTGAGCCAGGGTCTTTACACCAAGTGTGGATAAAAAATACAAGGATTCCCAAACTGACCCACTCTACGTCCGGAACCAGCTTCCACCTAACTCTTTAGTGGTAGCTACTGCATGCAAAAGGGCCAACACTCAGAGAACTGATGGTGCCCCTCCACCAGATAAAGAGAGTAAGAGAATAGATGTTGCAGGCAAAAGGGTAGCTGTGCAATCAGCCAGCCATTGGCGGATTGCCAATTCTACTGGGCTGCTTTCTCGATATGACTGGGCCCATTGGGATGAAATGGGGAACTTCTCCAGTATCTCCCAGATGAACACAAAAAGAGATGCGATGAGATTGTCTCTGAAAAGAAAGCAGATCTCGAACACCACCAATATACGCTGTGACCTAGATGTTGCGGATACTGCTGCTAGGGGGGTTATCTCTAGTGTCCTTTTACATAGGCATGCATGGCTCCATGTCTCGGTTTTCAAACCGGAAGTCCAGCAAAACCTACTTAATCTGCTTTTTGATTGGTAATATCTTTTTGGCCTGCAGGCAGATACTTTATTAGAATTTTGTTTTAAAAAGGACAATGAAACAGCGAAATTGATGGGTGCCCTTCAAACCCCTTCTCATCGCGGGTCCTTTTGCTGCTCATCCTACCGTGGAGGTTCCAAAACCACTTCCCCCGAAGCCTCCACATCATACTAACAGCCACTAACCGAAAACACCTCTTCCATGGGCTATTTTTGCGGTTCCTACAGGGGCAAGGATTCAAAAGGCAGAGATCAAGGCAAATTCCCAAAGGATCTACCCCCACCAGTAAGCCCTAACTTAACTCTTATTCCCCCCCCATCACATAGCGCCTGTCGGGAGTCGTCTCCAAGGAGTTTTTCCCCGCTAGATGGAACATCACCTCCGACCAGTGGATGTTGGATATTCTCCAACATGGTTATTGTCTTGAGCTTGCTTCCACTCCTCCCTACATTCCACCCCACAAACACAAACTCTTCCCACAACACCAAAGGTTACTCTGGGAAGAGGTTAAGCACTCCTCCAAAAAGGAGCCATAGAAACTGTCCCTCACCATTAACAGATTGCAGTGTGGTGTCTATTTTTCAAGTAGAACATTTGGAAATATTACCCTTTGCATCTTTCCACTCTAGTATTATAAATTTTGATCTGGACCAGACTTGGCTGTTGCAGGTAATGAAGAGCTAGACTTGGTGGAGGCAGGGGGTGTAGGGGTTTAAAGGAGCTGTAACTTTCCACTTTTTGTTCTAGGCCTAGGGCGTCTCAGCCCGGGCGTCTCAGCTAAGGGTGGAGAGGACAAGGGTGAGTGCCTGTTTGAGCCTGTTAAGGGTGGAGAGGACATGGGTGAGTGCCTGTTTGAGCCTGTTAAGGGTGGAGAGGACAAGGGTGAGTGCCTGTTTGAGCCTGTTCGAAACTGGTCGGGACCAGGGCCAGGAATGCTGCCCATTTTCCCATTCATTAATACCCACCCTATGTATTTGTCCCTCTGTACATAAGCATTGATTTTCACTGTAGATATGTGCCTATCTTCGTGTATTGCTTTGTATAAACATGTACAATAATTATGTTGTTATAAAAACAAAAACAAAAGAGGAAAGAAAAAAAAATCTTCTTTGGTCTACATGTACTTGCTTCCATTGGGCATCTATGTACCTCCATGTACTTGGATCTGTGTGTCTGTTACTTTTCTCCTGAAAAAGCATATCCAATGCACTACCCTATTTCTCATCCGCTACCTCTATCAGTATCTTTAATCTGCATATACTTACCTCCTTTATGCATCTATATACTCTCAATGTACTTATGGATCTATATATTTATCACTTTCTTCTAATTTAGCATTTCCAATGCACTACCCTATTTCTCAGCCTATACTTCCCTCAATATATCTTCTAGCCCAACTTTCTGACTCATCTCAAACTTTTTCTACTACTCTTTCCAATTCACTACCCTATCTCACCCTATACATCTATCATTATATCCTCTACACCCACTCTCTCATTTATCCCAAACGCCATACCACTACTATGTTCCCCAAAATAACCCTTTCTTGAATCTCTCCCTACTCTACCCCTCCTTGCATCTTCTGACACCTCCTTTACTGTACCCGATCCCCCAAAACAAACCTTTCTAAACTCTTCCCTCTGACTCTTCCCTCCAAAAACCCTTTCTACTCATCCAAAAGCCTCCTCCTTCTGCTATGACCTAAAAAAAGAAATCCTTCACTCTTCTATCCCTCCACTATCCTTTTCAATCAAAATAACAGACTAGCATGTTCACTTCTCTAATTCCACATTCCACTATACTAATTCACCACTAATCCTTTATGGGTTCCAGAGTAGCGTGCTACTCGCCAACAAAGCGTTCAACACCTCATCAGGGTTAAAAGCGCTATATAAATGCAAACCTTTTTTCTTTTTTTACCCCTCCCTAACCCTTCTCAATCCAAATAACTGACTAACATATCCACCACTCAAATTACTTCATATTTCACTATACTAATTTTCAACACTAATGCTTTATGGGTTCCGGAGTAGCCTGCTACTCGCCAGAAAAGCGCTTCAACACCCATCAGGGGTAACAGGCGCTATATGAATGCAAACCTTTCCTTCCCTTCTATCCCTCCGCTATCCTTCTCACTCTAAATGACTAATATCCACCACTCAAATTACTTTCATATTTCACCATACTAATTCACCACTAATCCTTTATGGGTTTCCGGAGTAGCATCGCTACTCGCCAAAACAAAAGCGATTCAACACCCCATCAGGGGTTAGAAGCGCTATATAAATATAGACCTTCTTTCCTCTTCTATCCTTCTGCTATCATTCCGAATCCAAATAACTGACTAACATATCCACCACTTAAAATTTACTTGCATGTTTCACTATACTAATTCAACACTAATCCTCTATTGGTCCCGGAGTAGCGTGCTACTCGCCGAAAAAGCGCTTCGACGCCTCGTCAGGGGTAGTAAGCGCTATACAAATGCAATTACAATACAATTACAATTAACAGGATGCAGGAGTTTACTCGCTGTATGTCCTTGTCACCAAAAGGGATGGGTCCCTCAGGCCAATTTTAGATCTCAGGCCCCTAAACGAATACATTCTCTCTGAGCACTTTCACATGGTCACTCTTCAGGATGTCATCCCTCTACTACAACAAGGCGACTTGATGGCCACACGCGAACTCAAGGACACCTATTTCCACATCCTAATTCATCAGCCACATCGCTGGTACATCTGATTTGTAGTAAGCCTACAGTATTACCAATTCAAAGTGCTCCCTTTCTGAGTCACTAGCGCACCCAGGGTATAAACCATGTGCCTCGCGGTAGGAGCCATTCACCTAAGCAGACAGGGTATCCAAGCAGACAGGGTATCCAGGGTAACTGGATGATTGGCTCATCAAAAGTGCCACTTGGGTACAATGTCACCAACACACTCAGTTCACCATCAACCTACTGCGTGAACTAGGCTTTACTAATAACACTTTAAAGGCCCATCTCTAATCCCTTCAGGCCCACCCTTAGCTTGGGACAATCCTAAATTCAGAGAAGGGCATAGCCTGCCCAAATGCCACCAAGATACAATCTCTTCTGACACTCATTCCTCTATTTCAACCAAATCAGCAGCTTACAGTCAGGGCAGTTATACGCCTCCTCTGCGTCATGGCCTCATGCATCACTACAGTACCTCATGTCAGGTACACATGCGTTCTTTACAGGAGTGCTTAGTGCACCAATGATCTAAAGTGGAGGGTCAGCTTGAAGATCTAGTGTTGGTTGGTCGTCAAACTTGCCACACTCTGCATTGGTGGAACACCAACAACTTGTTGAAATGACAGCCATTCTTGGACCCAGTTACGCAGGGGACTATAACAACAAACGACTCCCTTATGGAATGGGGAGCGCATTCACAAAATGGAAATATCCAAGGTCAGTGGAATCCCAGTCAACAACTTCTCCTCATAAATCACCTAGAGCTACTACTCTGTAGCTGAAACTGAAAGCTTCCCTTTATAATCTAATTGGCAAGGTAGCCGTCATCAAGACGGACAACATGACAGCCATGTATTGCCTTCAGAAGCAAGGGGGCACCAGATCCCCCCAGCTCTCTGACTTAGCTCAGAACATTTGGAAATGGGCTCTCCATCACAACATTCACCTCTTGGCGGAATGGTTGCCAGGAGCGGACACCGACTTTGCTGATCTCTTCAGCAGGATGCGACAACATGTTCCCGAGTGGTAACTTCATCCGCAATTCCTCCACCACTACTTTCAGCATTGGGGACTAGCAGAGATAGACTTCTTCACCACAGCAGAAAATGCTAAATGCCCAAACTTTTCCTCCAGGTTTCCACACCCACAGTCCAAGGGGCCATGTACTGGAGTTGGTCCGGGATATTTGCCTACGCTTTTCCTCCTCTTTCTCTGCTTCCATTTGGGGTTCGGAAACTAAGAAAGACATCTCTCACCCTCATCCTGGTGGCTCCCACATGGTCACGACAGCCATGGTTCACCACCCTCCTCGAACTCTAAGTGGTCCCACACGAAAAACTCCCCAACAGTCAGGACCTCCTCACGTAGAACCATGGAGAAATCAGGCACCCGGACCCCAGGTCTCTCAACCTTGTGATCTGGCTTTTGATGTCCTAGAATTTGGATACTTTAATCTCCCACCAGAATGCATGGACATTTTCAGAGAGGCATGCAGGCCTACTACTCGTACCTGTTACGCTGCTGAAAGGAAGAGATTTGTTCATTATTGCCGCTCCAAACATATAGATCCCTTAGCAGCAAAACTACTAAAAATTGTCTGCTACCTTTTTCACTTACAAACGTTGAGTTTAGCTTTCACATCCATAAGACTACACCTAGCGGCTGTATCCACTTATCTTTCAAACTGGCAACACGTTTCCCCTATTCCGAATTACTGTCATTAACAGGGTCACCATCTGCACCGGGTAGAAGCCGCCGTGGACTCACCGGCTGCTGCCGGGGACTCCTCTGCCTGCACGTCTGTGCTTGACACCACTGGGGATTTAAGGCACTCTGCAGTCACATGGCGTGGGCCAAGTGCCGCGGCCAAAGGCTGGCCCATCTTTTCCCATCATCGCCCGGAAGAGGGTAGGCTGGGCCATCCCTCTTTGTTTTCGCTGCAGCCATTTTTCATCGCTAAGACTTTGGGTAAGCGTGCAGCGCAAAAAGAGGAGAGGCTTTCCCCATGGAAACGTTTTTTTTTCTTTCTAAGAGGTGTGTCGTCTAGTGTACGTGGGGATAATTGGCAAGTGTAAAATGTCATCAACTGTCTCAGACACCATGTAGACTGTCTTGTACCACTATTGACAGTTTTTAGTGCAAGCGGTCGATGCCATCACAAAGGAAATACAATTAGCAGAAAGGAGTCTTTCCCTTACTTCTGATGTCATGCCTCCTGCAACTATACAACCCTCAGTCCCACTTCCAACAGCATCCCCATTGACAACTTGGGTGGATTGCCAAAGGACCTGTAGGGTGGACATTCATACCACACAATATAGTGTTCCCTTTGCAGGTACTGAGGGCCTTGGGGCGGGGAGACTAGGGCAAGAGAGAAAGATGCAGCCATATGTAATGAGGGCATACACTCCCCTAATTTCGGTCCTGCGGCCAAACGTAGAAAATGGGCCCCTATAAAAAAATGTGAGACCATTTAAACCCTTAATCACTACCGCAAATTTCCAAACTCGGGCTGCAAGCCCCTTGAGACAAGATGATTCTATGTAAGATGTTATCAAGGTGCCACTGTCTGAGCTACTGGATGGTAAACTCTGCCTCATTTATGACCGCCTCATGTCCATCGAGAGTGCCTTGAATAACATCAGGAAGGGTTGGGAGGCAGGCCCTTCTATCACCTCCAGCGGAGGACCAAGTATAGAGAACATCTGTGTCATGCACCAACCCAGGCGAATAGCAACAAGGGGTAGTAGTTCTGGGGAAATGTGTGGGGGGAATCGGATAAGGCAGGGAGGGCATGTGCCACTACTGTTGACTCCCATATGGTAGATCATATTGCCCTTCCTAACATTAAGCAGCCTGGGGTAGCCAGTGCATCCGCAAGAGCACCTGTAAATCAGTTCTGGGAAGAACCCCTTCCTGTTATTAATTTACCTCTTGCTGCTTGCCTGTATGTGGCCGTTCTAGTTAATGTCCCCTGTTTAGCTCCTGGCATAACTGAGTCCATCTTTCAACTAAAAAAATCCAAAGTAATGCACCGGATACATAGCAATGTGGGAAATGGACAAAACCTGCACAAAGAAATTATCTTGGGGCGAAGAGTAGGTGGTTTAGGGCCGCTACCCAGGCAAGATCAAAGGAACTACATTATTGTTAATTTTCACATGCCAGTAGTAGCAGGTGAGGTGTCTTTGCTCTGTGGTTGTTAGCAGTTTAAAATTGTAGTTTTAACCTGCCTGTGATTGCATATTTTATCACCTGTTTTTGTGTTTTAAACTTGTGGTTTTCCTGCCCATGATTGCTTCCATTTAACGTGTTGAATTGTGGGATTTGCAGTCCAAACTCTGTAGTTTTTCCCTCTCATTCCTGGTGGCTACTCAGTTTTCCTCCAAATTTCTCCTTTGCTCTGTGCTAAGACCTGTATGTTAAACAGTGCACCCCCAGCCACCATTTTGTGTTATCAAGCCAGTGAAACCAGCCCCCCTGCTTCCCCCAGCAACAGGGATATTCTACATCAGAGGGTGCTTCTGTGAGCTATTTAAACTGTGTTTAATAGGGACTGTGCATTTCGTTTTTTGGCCAGGAGAGGGAGTAAAGTTTAATTCAAACAGTATTGTTAGATTTCAAGTTTGTGAGGCCTTTACCTGAAGGAAGTCCAAAGTGTGGATTGAGCCTGTCTGTCTCCTAGGAGATCTGTGAATAGAGCAGCTCCCCAGCCCCAGTACCCACACCCAAACCAGCAGACCTGGGACGGGGGATTGGCTAATCAGCTCCAAGGCAACTCGGAGCCCTCCCCTCACACCTGCCCAGGCCCCTTAAGGCTTTGCTGGGTGCACCCCAAATCATTCTCCTCCATCTTGTGAGTTGCAGCCTACCTGTGCCCCAGATTGCAGTGAGCAGAGCCCAGGAAGTGGTAAGGAGGCAGACTAGTGCTGTCTCTCTCCCCCAGTTCTTTTTTTTTAAAAACGATTTTCCCTTTCTGTGATTACTGTCTTTGCTCTGTGGTTGTTACAGTTTAAAATTGTAGTTTTAACCTGCCTGTGATTGCATATTTTATCACCTGTTTTGTGTTTTAAACTTGTGGTTTTCCTGACGACATCCTTGGAAGACAAAATCAAGCATTAGATTATGGGTAGCATTTTGGTTTCCACGCTGTCATGGGCTACAGTCTGCCAAAATGTTATTTCAACATTATTTGGTGCTTCTTAGATTACATCCCTTTTTATAATTATTTCTTTGTGTACTCATGTCTTCCTCATGCTTTTCAATTCATTTTAGTTGTTCTAGTAGTTTTGATTTTACATCTGTATTGTTTCATAAATTATATTTTATGTACCCATACCTAATTAGTATCAAGTGACCATCTAGACTTAGTCAAATAATTGTGCCAACATCTAACTCAGTTGCATGTAGCCTTCACATTTTCCTTTGATCTAATGTCATTGTCTAGAGTAACTTTTAAGTTGAGCGATTGAGTGATAAAATCAGAATTAATCTCTAGGGGGCTATTGTTTCCACTCTGTATTTTATGTTTTATGTACGTGACTACTAGGGCTTATTCATCCTATGTCCTTGGGCTTTTACTCAATCCTAGGCTCAGTGAGCCTACACAGGTTTCTTAGTTGCTCTCCATATGGCAGATGATTTCAGAATTGGAGGCAAATCCTAAATGGCCTTGCCCATATGTTGATCTGAACCTATGATCTAGGATTATGCTAGTTAAGACCCTTTAATTTTTGTGCACCTTTGCTTGTGCATGGATATTGTACGTCATTTGCAGCGGTTGTCACCTAGCATGTCTTTACCTTTAGGAAGGTTGCTGTCCTTATTAAAACCCCCAGTCCTGCTTCCTGTTTGTGTGCGGGCTTTATTTAATTTTCAGAAGTCTTTAATGCTTTAGTTGTATGCATTTTTTTTTAATGTTTATTTGAATGTTAAATGTGTTTTCATGTTTTTAATTTTAGGGCGAAGGGATGAGTATTGAATAGTGCTAGTTTTTAGGTCTTAGGGAGGAAAGAAAATACAGTAGAGAGCTTTTAGAGCTCAAGGATGTGTAGAGAATAGAGGTAGCAAGGAGTTTTTAGGGCAAAGGGATGTGAATAGTTTTACTGTTCAGGGATGGCTGTGGGGATGTAATCACTGAAATTGAAAACAACAATATATATACTGTGATGTAATGTGTGAGGTCATAAGGAGTGCATTGCTGGCATCAGTTATAGTTATAGTAACTAAAACTGCATATTTTCAGTGGTTTTGTACAAGGGAAATCTGAGCCTTACTATAACTTCCCTGTAATCTTGGTTTTTAAAATAATTTTTCCACATTTTAAGTGTATTATTTATATTAACACAAATAAAATTGTGACTTTATTTTGATATATCGTTTTTTTAACAATTATTTTGCAATTCAAAATTTTTCTATGCAATATATTTGTATTTTTTTATGTAAATAGAATTTTATAGAATAATTAGATTATTAATTTATTTTTATAATATAGAAACGTTTGTACATTTTTGAAGGTTAAAGTTAATTTTAATTTGGCACATTAATTTTTTTAAATAAAATATATGTATTGATTTTCTATCATCAAAACAATACAATAATAGACTTGCACATGCCCCAAACCCTAAGCCCCCCTCACATACCCTCCAGTCAGTCAAAATCCTCACCATTGTCTTCTGTTGGTGTGGGTTCCCCCACCAATTCCTCTATATCATCCTCCAGCAAACCATGGTAGGACCTTTACTGCCTGACACCTTGTCAAATGTTCGAGGACAGCCTCTGCTTTCATATACCACCTATTCTGCTTCCATACATCTGGTCATCCCAACTCTACACTCTTCTCTCATGGGGACCCTATCCTGACCCCACACTCTGGCTATGTCTCTTTTGGCCACCACAAACCCCAACACACAAAACAGCAACTTCTTCCAGGGAAAGTCCACATCATTGGGTATACCTGTAGGAAGGCAGGATCCTTCTGCATGGTTACCCCCAATTTGTGCCTGGTGCTGTGATGGTTTCTGACTAGTGTGACTGGGATCCTGCTAATCAGGACCTCAGTCTCTATGCTTTCTCCCTGAAATTGACTATGGTGAGTACTTGGGTACATCCCAGATTGGCTACTGGTGTACCCTTATAAGTCCCTAGTATATGGTACTGAGGTACCCAGGGCATAGGTACACCAAGGGTCTCCCATGGGCTGCAGCATGTATTATGCCAGCCATGAGAGACCACTCCAATTGTGACTACGGGCCTGCCATTGCAGTCTGTGTAAGCTGGTGCTAGCACCACTTGCGACAGATACAGGTTTCCCTATATCTGAGGTCACGGCACTTAAAACCTATAAGTCACCCCTAAGGCAGGCCTTTCAATCCTGAAGGCAGGGTGCTCGGTTCTAAGCGTGTGGGTGCCTCTGCATGAGCAGAACACCACTACAACCTTCGGAGTCCATTCTCCTGGGTTGTAAGTGCATCAGCCACTATGATACATAGATAAGCCATGCGTCATTACGTGATGACCATCTCTAAACTGGCTGGAACGAACCATGTCGTGTTTGGTATCAAACATGTTGTAATCATATTCCCACACCGTAAACGGTGTGTGAGGTATGATTTCATGCAGTGTGAAGCTCCTCCGGGAGGCGCTCAGTGCTCCCGGTACCAGTCTTCTAGACCCGGACAGCACAACATGGTTGCTGCCAACCAGAGACACGATTCTGCCCTCCTGCTGCTGAGCCAAGCTCGAGCAGAGGAAGGCAGGACAATAGGTATCCTGTCACAGGGAGGTGCGACCACCTCCCAGACAGGGCTTAGTGTATTAGGACAGGGTGGGGGCACTTGCCAGTGCCACTCAGTCTACTTGAGGGGCACATTTGGTGCCCTACTTGCATAGTCCAGTTCAAACCAGCTCAGGGAGCCGTTGGCTCCCGCTCTGGTGCCAAACTGGACAAAGGACATGGGAGTATCCTCCTCACTGTCCAAACCCCTCCCCTGGGAGGGAACCCTGAATCGTCCCAACCCTTTCTTTAGGGTACCTAAGGGCTTACCTGTGCATGGGTCCCTAGATTCGTCATGGGACAAGATTCATATCAAGACACCACTTCATCTTCGACTGTCTGGACACTCTGGACTTCGCTGGACTTCACTCTGGGTATCGAGACTGCAACGACTCCTGCTGCTCCTGGTCTCGTCACCCTGCTCGTCTGCTGCAACGCCTGTGCGCCATACAGGAACCTTCCAAGACCTGTGGGCATCCAAGACACCTGAAGGAATCTCCCTTGGAAGTGAAGGAGTCGCTTCCATGCATCTGCAGGCACAGCAACGAAGCTGACCAGTCTGCTGATCCTGGGCTCCCACGGACTCCGAAAGGCTCAGCAACACAGGTGGTAGTTCTTCTCATCCCTCGAGGCCTGCCATATTCTCTCACCGAGTTTGAGGCCAGTATCCCTTGTTGGAGCCTCAGGAACCAAACCCCTGTGCACCGCGTCGACTTGCCGTTGCAAAGGCTTGTTGGCTCTCTTCCTCAGAGATCTTCGGGCTCCAAGTAGCCTCCACCTCAAGGATCTCCTGTAATCAAGATCTTTGTCCTCATCGCATCACCTGCACCGTGGGCCTGCATCTTTGGTGAGCTGCTCGAGGTCCTCTTGCGACTCCAGTGCCTCTGGCCTGTGGGTCCATTTGAGGGTCTTCTGTGATTTCAGCAGGCTCCCCTGATTGCTCGGGGCCTGCTCTGGCTCCCCTGCTTGTGGCGAGTCACCTGGACCTTGCTGGTCCCGACACCGCACCTTTTTCGCTTTCCCCATTGTTTGCAGTTGCCAATGCTTGTTGTTGCTCCCGACGGACACCGACCACTCAACTTTCGACATCCGACGTGGGACAGCTCGTGAACGGCTCCTGGTCTTCCACAGCGTTGCCTGGTCTGCACAGCTGCAGCTCCAAGGTCACCGTCAACTCTTCTGCAACACCTGACATCGGTGGGCATTCATCTTCCATGCCCCCTGGTCACTCCTGAGTGCCATAGACTCTGTCCCCTCTGCTTGCAGGCACTTCTCATCCTGAAGACACTTTCTATTTCTTTGCCAGCGGCATCTTCCTGAACTCCTCCATTGAGTTTGATGGCAGTTTCCAAAGCCAATTCGCACCTATGCACCTGCCTTCACTGGTGTAGGTATCCTGGTTCCTAGGGTCTCTGCGGGTGGGGTCGCTCTCTAACCTTCTGTCTTTCACTGGGTTTCTTCAGGGTCCACTGGGAAGGGTCCTTTTTCTTTAAAATTGCAACAGCGACTTACCCATTGACTTGAGTTGATCCCGCGGTCGTGTTCCCACACGGCCTCCATGAGGTTCCTGGTTACTTACCTCGGGTGGTTCCTTGGGTCCCCGGCATTTCTACGTCCTCTGGGTACAGTCTTCACTTAAGTCGTGGTTCGCATCCCTCTATTTTAGTATATGGTTTGGACCCCACACCCCCCTGGTGACCACTGTTTAATACGTGCTTCTTACCTGTTTTCTTCGCAAAGTATTGTGTGCATTTCGTATATCTCCAGGTAGGAGATATTTGTACATGTTAGTGAGTGTCTTAGAATAAATACATATTTTTATAAATACACTGTGTGGTTCTTTTTCGCTTAATCTATACCAATAAGTTTACGTTCTGGTAAAACAAACTGCTTTACATGCCTGGACTAAGCCTGCAGGCTGCTCTCCACAGCTACCACTTAGAGAGCTTTCTAAGGTTGTCTAAGACCACTAAAATCACCATAAGGGTTGTCTGGATTAGTGCAGGGTGCTACACTTACATAAGTGAGCACCATATACTAAGCCAGCTTCTCACATTTGGCCACCACAAACCCCAACACACAAAACAGCAACTGCCTCCAGAGAAGGTCCAAATCATTGGGTATACCCAGGAGCACAAACTGAGGCATCTTCGGGAATTCAACTGAAAGCATCAATTCCAATTCCCTAATGACCTCATCCCAGTAGCAACTTGCCCCCGGGCAGCCCCACACAATATGCATAAAGGTGCCCCCCACAACGGTGCTCCGCTGGCACATCAGGCTTTCAACTCTCCACATTTTGCGGAGGCGGGAGCTTTATAGTAAGTCCTGTGAAGGATATTGAATTGGGTTGACCTCAGTCTAACAGGTATGGCTACTTGCTTAGGGTGCATCAGTGCCGCCTCCCAGTCAATGTCTTCTAGAGGCCCAACGTCTGTCTCTTATAGTTTCCGGAGCTTCCTGAGCGTATCCATAGTGTCGTTCATAATAACTCGATATAGCTGGGACACCACCTTAGCTGTGATCTACCCTCACAAGACCCAGGACTCCAGGGGGCTAATTAGGCACATTAATATTTTAAACATGTATTATTTTTTAGTCTATTTTGTTTTTCATTATTTTAATTATTATTAATCTTCATTTTTAAAGTATATTATCCAAAAATTTGGTTTTGATATTTTTAACTCCAGATATTTTTGAATAACGATAATTTGGATTCAATATTTTTAAGATTTTAATTTTAAGTGTAGGGTCGTCGTTATTATGGTATTTGATAGTCTGAGTTTGATATTTGTGTATATTGATATTGTTAATGACAATGTTTAGTAGTGCAATCATATAGCACAGTAGGGCGTTCATACTCGACCATTGTATGCCTCTCCCTTGGAGAGGAGCTTGCAAAGCCCTATTCATTGACCACTTCGAGGTGTCCCGCCCAATAGTACTTAAGTAGGTCAGGCAACACAATGCCTCCATTGTAGACGTTGAGAGTCAGAGAGTCCATGGCAATTCTTGGGGAACTTCCATCCCAGAGAAAAGTACAGACAAATGCGTCCATTCTTTAATTTTTGTCTTAAGTTATTAGCAGTGCTTGAGTACTCTTGTAACTGGCATAAGAACCATTCATATATACAGCCTGTTTACGCTCCTTTCACATTTTCTTTGCATATCTGGTAGTACCACCAAAAACATAAATAAATAAAAATCAAAGATGGGATCTAGCAGCACCCAAATTCACTCACTATCTCATTTGTATCAGAAGAGAATGAGAGTTCAGGTATTTACCTAAAGCTATGGTGTGCTCACCGGTGCAGCAATAAAGAAGCCTTAGTTTGTTCTGCATTTCTTTTCTGCATATGACAACTCTATTCATGTCTTTGTCCACAGCTATAATGTCAGTGAGAAGGCCGGTTCTGTCAGTGTGACAGTGAAAAGAATTGGTAACCTCAACCAGTACGCCATCGTCCTCTGCCGCACAGAACATGGTTCTGCTACTTCCAGCTCCAGTGTGGGTTCAAAGCCAGGCCAACAAGACTATGTGGAATATGCAGGGCAGGTGAGATGACCCAACATAGTGATAGCTAGCGTAGCATACACTTCTCCCTAGCTTTGAGACAATGAGTGTTATTGTGTTTCTGATTAACTTCTCTGCATACATTTATGTAATTTATCTGCACTGGGAAAGCAAAGTGTGTTTGACCTATTAACTGTGATGAGGTTTTTTTTATCTTAATTTGTTAAACAAATGCTTATTGACAATAATGTACTTGCTTTCTGAATAGAGACTTAACGTGTGATTCCTCACCTTTTGAATATTCCCCAGGCATCTGACTGTATCTGGAAACATTTTCAGCTGTGCGGTAGATGACTCGTTACTGCTCCAGAAATGATATGCGGGGCAGATATAAGCACTGCTCCTGCGTGCTGACGTCTACCTTTCTTTCCGCATCACCGGACTCTGATCCAGAGCTCTATCTAGTCTCTTTGAGACTGTTTTTCGTACACAAATTTTAGTGTGCAAGGGAAATGGCACCTCACAAGACAACCGGATTCAAACCCTGTAAGAACTCTCGCAAACAAATGTCTGTGACAGAACCTCATCTGGTTTGCTTGTGATGCTACGGACAAGCTACGACTCGTTAAGGTCTGCAGTGACTGCGTGTCTGTGAAACCAAAGGCCATATGAGACAGTGAGCCGAAACTCAAGACAAACTTCTGTCGCCAAGAAATGTAAGACTCCTCTGTGAAACTGGTCCAAGTCGTAGGATCAGTACCGATCCCATTTCAGGGCAGGAGTCATCCCCAAGATCGGTTGTCATCGTGATTCAAGTCTTCAGGCAAGTCGAATTAAAAAATACAGGACGTCACCATGCCTTTCGATCCAGCTCCTGAAGTTGATCGACGTCGGAGCCTTTCCTGCATCTTGCCTCAACACAGCCAGAGTTTCTGTGGCCGTCTGTGGCATGGAGTTCCGCTAGGCCATGCTCCGTATCCTTACGGACTCCCTCTGGCATGCCTTTGGGCGCCAAGGAGATAAGAGGCCCTTCATCTGGGATACCACCTG
The DNA here is from genome assembly GCA_963921515.1 of Calotriton arnoldi. NCBI lineage: Eukaryota > Metazoa > Chordata > Amphibia > Caudata > Salamandridae > Calotriton > Calotriton arnoldi. Next base: position 4,157,984 of record CAWUFW010000115.1, read on the forward strand.
CTGGTTTGTCCTTGGCAACAGTTGGACCATTTAAATCCACCACTAGCCTCCCTGACTACAGTACAAAGTATGCTGTTGTCGATGCTGGTCCCTGGAGCCTTGATGCTGGAGTACGAGGTGCCTCTTGAGCTCTTACTCAGAGTTGGTGCCGCTCTGACCTCAACTGAGGTCACGCTTGATACCCATCGAACCACATCCTACTTCGCTCGATATACCACCTCCACAATGAAAAACCCATACATTACATTCCCTAATTTGATATGGCTTCTGACAATGACGCTGGTGATAAGACCTGACAACCATACCACAAAGAAAATTGGTATGATGACCTTCAAGACAACAGAGACCTTGACAATTCCTTTGAGTTGGGATTTCTGTTGCCTCCTGGCCCTGCGACTGAGGAGAGTGCATCTTTTGCAATGGTCATGCATAGGGCAGCCGAAGTTCTTAACTCATAGCTCCCTACCTTTGAGGTCAAAACCATTGTCTTGATGGAAGTGCTTCAGCTGGGACAAACATCTACTGAGCCTCTGCTTCTCTTTAATGTGGCAGTCACAGATACTTTCTTGGGGGCCTCTCTCAAACCTTGCTCTGGCCCCCAAGTCAATCAACAGATTGCGAGAGACCATTGCTCTGCCCCGGACTGATGCCATGGCTCTCACCAATCCCCTATCAAGGTCAGCGTGCCACTCTGCCCACTGCACCCCTGAAGCCTCACCCTCTAAACCCCTTTATCATGCCCTTAGTGGAGCACAGCCACTTGGTTGGACGCAGGATCCAACTGTCCTTTTCTTGTTGGCAGACCATACCCTCAGATGGGTGGGTACTGCAGATAGTCCAGAAGGGGTTCACCGTCATTTCCAGTCCACTGAACCTCCTACTGTCCCAGAAACGACTGACGGAGAACCATCTATCTGTCTAATGGCAGGAAGTGCAAGCCCTTTTGGCCAAAGGGGCTATTGGGAAGGTGCCTGTTGCTAAAGTGGGTTGTGGTGGTTATTCCCGCTACTTTCTGTGCCAAAAAAGGATGGAGCTCTTGTCCTATTTTTGACCTGCACCCTCTCAAAGCCTTTCTCCAGTAGGACAAATTCAAAATGCGAACACTGGCACAGGTCTTTTCTGCTCTCAACCCTGGAGACTGGATGGTGGATTAAGTTTCTGGCTGTCTACATTTGATTTGTGACTCTGTGGCCTTAATTGGCATTCACTTATAACTCATAATGGCTTTTAATAGAGCTATGTTTAGCATAGGTGATTTTTCACGTCGGCTGGGCGCACCCACATAAAATCTGTCCTGGAAATTTTCAAGGGCAAGTGCATCTCAATACCCAGTTATGGCTGTGGAATATGGGGTTATGGCCCCGTAGCTCCAATTCAAATAGCAGAAAACAAATTCCGAAGGGACCTTTTGGGAGTTCCACAAAGTGTTCCCTATGAAATTGTCCACGAAGAATTGGGATTGGGTTATGTCACCGGCCAGCTTAGACTCTGTCCTCTAAAATTTTGGCTTTCAATTTGAACAAATGAGGAACTTGGTCTTAACAGATTAATTATACAAGACTATATGGATAAGCCTACCTTGATTCCCTGGTTGGCTTATATTTCCCATAATATGACCTCTTTAGGGAGGCCTGAACTATATACCAATCCTAGCAGCATAGTTATATCTGACCTTAGATGGGTCACTGAAGCGCTCAGGGACAAGATGGCAGCGGATCGTGAGGATATTACACTACTGAAACACTCTGTGCAACATGTGATATTAGTGAAAACCGTGAGTGACCTCGAACCTTATCTGACCTGGAACTTGTCCTGCCATCTGCGACGTCTACTGATATATTTTAGGTTAAATCTTTTCCCGTGACTAGTGCCTTTTAATAACGGCTGTTTTAAGGACTCAAAGATGCCCTCATGTGATTGCGACAATGTCTCTGTCAATGACACATTACATATTGCCATGATTGGTGCGAAATTTAATCACCTGCAATTTATGTTTATACGACCACTCTTAAAGCCCATGAATTTTACCCAAGGTAGACCTGCATTATTGCACTTGCAGTTTTTAAATACACCTACCATGTGTTTTTTTTCTTTTACATTCTTTCTGGGGGTTTTAAAGCACGTGTAATATTATGCTGTTAATTTTTGTGTTCTGTTTTAAATTGATTTGTCTTTTATGATTTTATTTTTAAAATCACACATATATATATATATATATATATATATATATATATATATATATATATATATATATATATATATATGAAAGAAGGTTGCCCAACTGAAGCCATCACACACAAAGGGGAATACCTCACAGGTGCCACTGGCGGCCATAATCACAGCTTTCCTGCTTTGCTTCAAATATTAAGCCAAACGCGTTTCGAGTAACCTCGTACCCTTGTTCACTGGCAGCTTGTCATTACTCAATGATGCACGGACACAGGAAAACTGCTGTGGGACACCTGATTTATTTAAATGTGTAAGTCCCGCCCCATTGGGCGCTGGCATTGTGGTTAAAGTAGTTCCCAAAATACATGCCAAACTCAAAGTCCCATAATTCCCCATGTGGGTATTTACAAGGTCCGTAGTATTTTCAAGCATACATGAGTCTTTTCCCAAATGGGTGAAGCAATAAGTTGGTTCGTTGCAATCAAAGCCAATATGATCCCGTGGCTCAGGACCCCTTTGTTCCAATACAGGCTCGAGTTTGCGAGCACTGTGGATCCGCTGTCTCAAGCGGCGGTACGGCTTCGCGGCTGGACACGCCGCTATAACAAAAGAAAGAAGGTTGCCCCACTGAAGCCATCACACACAAAGGGGAATACCTCACAGGTGCCACTGGCGGCCATAATCACAGCGTTCCTGCTTTGCTTCAAATATTAAGCCAAACGCGTTTCGAGTAACCTCGTACCCTTGTTCACTGGCAGCTTGTCATTCCTCAATGATGCACGGACACAGGAAAACTGCTGTGGGACACCTGATTTATTAAAATGTGTAAGTCCCGCCCCATTGGGCGCTGGCATTGTGGTTAAAGTAGTTCCCAAAATACATGCCAAACTCAAAGTCCCATAATTCCCCATGTGGGTATTTACAAGGTCCGTAGTATTTTCAAGCATACATGAGTCTTTTCCCAAATGGGTGAAGCAATAAGTTGGTTCGTTGCAATCAAAGCCAATATGATCCCGTGGCTCAGGACCCACATTTAAATAAATCAGGTGTCCCACAGCAGTTTTCCTGTGTCCGTGCATCATTGAGGAATGACAAGCTGCCAGTGAACAAGGGTACGAGGTTACTCGAAGCGCGTTTGGCTTAATATTTGAAGCAAAGCAGGAACGCTGTGATTATGGCCGCCTGTGGCACCTGTGAGGTATTCCCCTTTGTGTGTGATGGCTTCAGTGGGGCAACCTTCTTTCTTTGTGTATAGCGGCGTGTCCAGCCGCGAAGCCGTCCCGCCGCTTGAGACAGCGGATCCACAGTGCTCGCAAACTCGAGCCTGTATTGGAACAAAGGGTCCTGAGCCACGGGATCATATTGGCTTTGATTGCAACAAACCAACTTATTGCTTCACCCATTTGGGAAAAGACTCATGTATGCTTGAAAATACTACGGACCTTGTAAATACCCACATGGGGAATTATGGGACTTTGAGTTTGGCATGTATTTTGGGAACTACTTTAACCACAATGCCAGCGCCCAATGGGGCGGGACTTACACATTTAAATAAATCAGGTGTCCCACAGCAGTTTTCCTGTGTCCGTGCATCATTGAGGAATGACAAGCTGCCAGTGAACAAGGTGCTGAGGTTACTCAAACGCGTTTGGCTTAATATTTGAAGCAAAGCAGGAACGCTGTGATTATGGCGCCTGTGGCACCTGTGAGGTATTCCCCTTTGTGTGTGATGGCTTCAGTGGGGCAACCTTCTTTCTTTGTGTATAGCGGCGTGTCCAGCCGCGAAGCCGTCCGCCGCTTGAGACAGCGGATCCACAGTGCTCTGCAAACTCGAGCCTGTATTGGAACAAAGGGGTCCTGAGCCACGGGATCATATTGGCTTTGATTGCAACGAACCAACTTATTGCTTCACCCATTTGGGAAAAGACTCATGTATGCTTGAAAATACTACGGACCTTGTAAATACCCACATGGGGAATTATGGGACTTTGAGTTTGGCATGTATTTTGGGAACTACTTTAACCACAATGCCAGCGCCCAATGGGGCGGGACTTACACATTTAAATAAATCAGGTGTCCCACAGCAGTTTTCCTGTGTCCGTGCATCATTGAGGAATGACAAGCTGCCAGTGAACAAGGATACGAGGTTACTCGAAACGCGTTTGGCTTAATATTTGAAGTAAAGCAGGAACGCTGTGATTATGGCCGCCTGTGGCACCTGTGAGGTATTCCCCTTTGTGTGTGATGGCTTCAGTGGGGCAACCTTCTTTCTTTTATTTATATATATATATATATATATATATATATATATATTTGTGACTCTTTATGTAGAGCGTTGTTGTTTTTTTGCAGGTGAGTTTATACTTTCTTGTTGTGATTTTCTCTTTCCTGTCCCGCTCCAATATCGGGTACAGTCTCTCTGTCTCTTCGCGTTTACCTCATTCGTTGTTTCATGGTTGGGTGATGATGGCATGGTGAGGTAAGAAGAGGTACACTGCATAGGCTCTATATGTCATATGATTTAGGTTTTGTTTTCTTTCCAGAGTCGGGAATTATTTTTGTTTCTCTAAAGTATGTATACTCTGTAAACATTTGGTTTTTCGAAATATCAATTTTTCGAAACTGGTAAGAATGGGAGCAAGTGTAGATAAGTCCATTGTAGTCTTGAAAGTTCAAGGTGAATATTGGAGTAAACTGTTAAATCTACAGACAAAGGCTAAGTGAACTGAATCCCATGCTAACTTCATGTTGGACTACATTATAGCCGAAATTATCCCCATGGGGCTAAAGGTTAGAAACATTTCAGGCTAATTTGTGGAGCTATGAAAATTTGTACACTAGATCACCTAAATGTTTGACAGAACCAACAAATTTGGATAATAGAATCTCATTTCAATTAGGGTTTGGTTGAACTAATGATTTATTTGTGATTGGTGTCTCTGTAATGACATAATTTATTGTCTATAATAATCTCCCCCTAGTTAGTACTGTTTTGTCATTTAATGTTTTTATATAAAAATGTCTTTCTGTTTACTTAGGTATTTATTTGTGGAATGATCAGTGTGATCTTTTAAATGCTTACTATGCTTGGATTATTAAAATATTTTATGTACAATGCTTTTATCCAATGTATAACACATTTCCTATAGAAATAGTTGTTTTGATATATATATATATATATATATATATATATATATATCCACACACATACATTCACATACATTAGATTTTATCTTTTGGTGATATTTGTTTGCCCTTGGTGTGAATGATTGAAATTGGGTTTGTGAAGTTATCCAAGGGGGAATTATTGTTTTGACTTATTGTCGGGTTGGTTCCCTGCCCCTTTGGAATAGAAGGGCCTCTCTCTTCTTGTTGGGATAATTTGTGGAGCTACGCAAATTTTTTGAAAAGTGGTCCCTGATTTCCAATCACTGCTCAAGGGATTTTATTATTTTGATCATAGAAACTGCGAGAGAAGTAGTTATTGTCCTGAACAGGGAAATTGAGGAACTGGAGGAGAAACAAACGATCTAACATGCTAGAAGAAGCAAAGAAAAAACTTGATGAGGTAAACCTTGAAATGGAGTCCTTCAACGACTATCCCCTTAAAAAGAAAACCGAAAAGTTGAGAAAAGATATAAGCTTCTTCTCTCAAGAACGTACATTTCCGGACCTTATAAACGACTTCCATACAGAAGATAACTATAGAGGAAGCTCCAAGGCACCCTACACTGAAAAGAAAAGTAGAGTTACTTTCTCTGACACCGCTGAGTCAGATAGTGAAGGAGGGTCCAACCGATAAAGCCGGTTTAACGAAAGACATAGCACATTTCCTCCCAATAGCAATATTTTCTAGAGCCAAAATGGGGAGGATTCCAGGGACGATACCAGAATTCGAGGTGAGGAAAATACCATCACCCAGATCAATCCCATCAATATCTATAGCCGCATTGGCACCAATATTGTTATGAGCCCCTTTGTATCCCAACTTAGGCCTAGGTAGATACACAACCTTTTACCTGCAATTGTCCTACCTTGCTCTACATAACGGTTCTGGTGCTGACCTTTTACCTAGTTATGTGGCGAATAAATGTCGTGTGGTTTTCTTCGAAAACTAGCCTAATTTATTATGCATGAGGATTCTTAGTATCACAGCAGGATCACCATCTTCTGTATAATAACTCTGACAAAAGTCACCACAATCGTCCTCCTTGGATGACAGGCCCACAGCACCATGACACATCTAGGTAGAACCCCTGAGGGTACCTTTGGGGTATATAAGTACCACATCTTCGCTAAGCAAGACAGAGGAGAATCTCCCATGCTGATAGGAGAGACGCTGTGGTCCCTGAATGCAGACACTCCAGCTCGCAGTGGTCTGACATCCCTCGCGGGGTGTCCAACTCGAGACCAAGACGGGGTCCTTTATTCTCTCCCATCAGGTAATGGGGTTGACTCTTTCCTAGGGGGATTCTTGGCTATACACCTATATACATGCTAGGTACATTTAGTTAGGGTTTGCATCTTAGGAGTACTCCTGATTACTGCCATGTATCTATATTCCTGCATATATATTCACTGTTTTAGCACCATGGTAGAATTCTACCTTTTATTTACTCAGTTGGTGATTATAATCGTATATATCTGTTTCTGTATAATGGTTGTTGCAGCACACGTTTTTTATACTAGAATGACGCTGGTTCAATAAATGTTTATTGAAAACGTCCCCTCCGTTTATTCTGCATATCTCTCTGAGAACAAGTGAGCACTAGTGACTGAGCGAAAAGTACTGTACTGTTTCCATGATCCCTGAGGGCTCAGGGTTGTCATGTTCGATAGTTGCCAGAAACTGTTCGCTCCTTGCTAAGGTTGTGGGGCTTATAGTGGCACTGTGAGCTAGCTGGTCTACAGACTAACGTATCCTTTGGGGGTGTCTGTAATCAGTCTGAACACCAATCCCTTAGTTTATGTTGTCTAAACGCGCAAATCCTATATAGATTATTTGAAACTGCACGACAATATTAGAGGCTGTAGATAGTCTTCCTATATTCAATTTGACCAGGTTCACCTATGGACCAGACAGTGTGGATGTTCTCACCAAAAGTTAAACTTGTGTACCTAGCACTAGGATTAACAAATTTGAATTAGTTAAAGACCTCCATGCCTTCTTTCGTAGAATAAGTCAAAGAAATATGATTTTCTAATATTGACCACTCCCCTGACTTGAATCTCTCGGACTTGAAAACTCCTTCAGAATTCTTACCCAGTATGAACAAACTGGTTCCTGAGGTGGAGATCTTTGAAAAAAGTCTTGAATAAGATCAAAACAATTTTTGAATTTTTGTCCCGGAACCCTACCATAATCTTTCGAGAGCACAATCTGAAGCTCGTGCGTCCCTACAGCAGAATGATGCAGTCACCATCAAACAGTGTGATAAAGGTGGGGGCATTGTTCTCTTTGACTCTGATCAATACAAAAGCAAGATGAGATCCATGCTTTCCAATCCGGAACATTATGTTCATATCAGAGGAGACCACACCAAAAAGATTAGCTTAAAGATTGAAATTATCTGTACTAGAGGCCTTCAGAGGAATTATATAAGTAAACCCAAGTTTGAGTACCTACAATTGAAAAATCCTAAAATCCCGATTATCTATGGGGTTCTCAAAATGCACAAAGACCTCAAGGACCCTCCTCTCAGACCCATAGTCTCGACCATCAGATCTGTGACTGAGCCTGTATCTAAATATATTATATTGACACTTTCCTTAAACCCCTGATTTGTAGGTTTACCTCCTTTATCAAAGATAGAGGCCATATGAACTCTAGAATAGAGGGCCTTGCAATCAATTCCAACAGAGTGTTTCTAGTAACTATGGACATAAAGGCCTTTTATACTAACATTCTCCAGCTCGAAGCCCTAGAAGCAGTTAGATCGGTTCTACTTCATTAGGCTCCGGATGGACCTCACAAATTCATACTTGAATGCCTGGAAATAGTTTTGATTGAAAACTACTTTGAATTTGATGGTGACCTGTATAAACGATTAAAGTGTTAGCATGGGGGCCAGTTGTGCCCTCAATGTGGCGAATATACATGTGGGTGCGTTTGGACAGAGATTCATCTATAACGAGAGAGCTCCATTTAATGAAAACATTAGAGCATGGGCTAGGTTTATAGATTAAACAAAATCATCTGGGAAGGAGAAGAGGAGCCCCTTAATAAATTCATTAGCTGGATAAATTGGTGTGATGACCGTTTGAAATTTACCCCTAATATCAGCAGTATCCAGGTTGAGTTTCTTGACATTTGAATCTGTCATGAGCATGGACATCTACAAGTATTTTTATATGCGAAGCCCACTGCCAGGAATACCCTGTTACATTTTCATAGCTTCCATCTAAGATGCCACCTGCCTGGCATTCCTTTTGGCAAGTTCTTTCCTATTCATAGGAACTGCAGCACTTTGCAGGGTTATGATCACAATGCCCAACCTTTGAAGGACAAGTTCCTCATGAGGGTAAATCCCAGGAAATTGATACAGGAAACCTATAAGAGAGCTAAATATTGCAACAGAGAAAGAATGTTTGAGAATAGGCAACAGGAAAAGAATGACAACTCGGTCTGTGTGGTCAGACACTCTAGTATTAATAACAAGATTAGGCAGTTGATTAATTCCAAGTGGCATATCTTGAACACTTATAAGAAGGGATTGTTTTTGCCTAAACCCTATTTGAATTTCACCGCACTAGAAACCTAAGGGACAGGTTGGTCAAAGCCAGGCCCAATAACAATTCCCAATTTATCCAAAACTCCATCACATGATCTAATCCTCTAAAGGGGAATCACCTCTGTGGCCAAAGCCACGCGTGTGACACTTCCATCGTCTCCGACCTGCTTGAGTTCGGTAATAAGAAGATTAAGCTTGAAAGTATGACCAACTGTAGAACAAGTAATATTGTGTACCTTATTATCTGTCCCTGTAACTTGGGATATGTCGGCGAATTCAGCAGAGAGTTCAGGATTAGGTACAGAGGACATAAGTCAGCCATTTTATATAAAAAACTCCAGGCACCTGTGGTAGACCACTGCTTGGAACATGACCACACTGAAAGTGAACTCAGGTGGACACTTTTGGAAAAAGTAGGAGGCAACTCGAATAGAGATAGCACCACATACAGGAAAAGAGGAAAGTTTTTTGGATGTTTCACCTAGAATCTATAAATAATGGTCTTAATGATAGAATGCGATGGGAGAATGCCCTATAACAGTGTTTGATCCTATCTGCAGGACAGAGATAACTGGTTGTTGAGACACGTGTCCTATTTCCAGACTTCGTTCATAGTCCTTCCTTGGGTCACTTTTCTAGTGAGACACGAAGTAATCTCCTTTGGAGTGAAGGAGTCACTCCCCTGCATCTGCAGGCACTGCAATGAAGCTGACAGGTCTGCTGCTCTTGACGTCCCATGGATTCTGAAAAGCTCAGCAACAAAGGTGGTGGTTCTGCAACTCCCTCGAGGCCTGACCTGGCAGTTCGCATTCTACTTCTTTAGTACATGGTTTGGTCTCCCCCTGGAGACCACTGTAAATTTGTGCTTACTTACCTGTCTACATTTAAAATATTTTGTGTATTGTGTTGATATCTCCAGGTAGGAGCTATACCAATGTGCTAATGAGTGTGTATAATAAACATACTTATTTTCATAACTAAACTGTGCGGTTCTTTTTCGTATAACCTACACTATGTCTAGTTCTGGTTAAACAAGATGCTTAACACTCCTTCTGGACTAAGCCTGAAGCCTGCTCTCCACAGCTACCACTTAGAGAGCTTTCTATGGTTGTCTAAGACCACTGAAATCACCATAAGGGTTGTCTGGATTAGTGCAAGGTGCTTCACTTAAATAAGTGTGCACCATATACTAAGCCAGCCTGCTACAGTAGTGATGCAGGGTTTTCACCTGTTGGATCTTTATGTAGCGTAAGGACCCTAGTAGATGCTTAGAAGTGGGGGTTGGGGGGGGGGGATGGAGGAGGATGTCTCGACCTGTGTATTCCCTCAGATACGGGCGCATATACATTTTTCTTCACTTCATCTTCTGGCCTATTGAGGCTGATAGGAATTCTCCCAAGATGGCCGACAAGATTTTCAGAAACAAAAATGGGAACCATGATGCAGCTGCTTCAGCAGTCTTCGATCGGATCCTCCCTTATTGGGGAACGCCGCAGGGGGAGCCTTTTAAAGAGGGCGAATATTAAGATACCGCTCACACTGTGACTCACATACGGCAGGAAATTTTGTCAAGCTGAACCCAATGTCACAGTGGGTTCTATGAAGTAGACCTTTTGTCGCTAGGTAAGTTTATGCATGGGACCACTGGACTTCAATTTACTGGCTCCTTTGACCGTAGAGGCTTGGCTGGGACGGGCGCGCTGAGACGCTGCATGGCCTCTCTGGATGTGATGTTTTTTTATTTATTTTACGACTCACACCAGTATCCCTCTTTCTTTTCTTTTTAGCTTAGAACACTTACTGTTTCGAGGTCTGGGATCCTTACATCCAACAAACTACATCGTGATATTCCACCATTTGTCTCTCCCTCTCTGCTTGATATCTAGAAGGAGAATCCCCTTCAGGTAACATTCATGTAGCTTGGTAGTTGCAGGCTGTTTTCTCCATATGTATTAGCTGAGCTAATCCCTCATCATTCATCTCGTTTTAGTTTGTTTGGAGAATCCAAGTGGACCTTTGATATGTGTCTACTCTGTGACCGGTCTGACCCTATAGTAACAAAGCAATTCTATTGATGGTACCCATTTACCAGGTACATTAATCATTCTACGGTTGGGTGATGGCACTTCTTGCATTGGTGATGGCATTTCTATCATTGGTGATCTGGAGTTAACTTACAGAATTTCGGGTCATACGCACATGATGGTGTTGGGCTAAAAGGTTGGAGCACTTCAGGACGGGACATAGGTTTTGTCCTTTCAGTATATGAGCAAATGTGGCTGTTACGATAATGGTGGTAATGTGGGGTGCATGTGGTTGGTGTTTTGGATTTGAGGTAGATGCATTACATTGAAGAGTGCTCATTCTGTGTTTATTTGTTGTCTTTGGGTCTCTCACCCCTCTGGTTTTCATTTTATTGTCTACTGATTCTTCAGTTTGTGCCCTGAAGAAGGTGAGTGGTCGGTTGCTCACCATTCACCGAAACTCTTGTCAGCACCAGCACTTCAGCCATTCTGACACCTTGAATTATCTGGATTATGACCTTTCAAGATGTATGAAAAATCATATCAAAGTATAGGAATGAAGACTTTTTTGACCACTAAATGTATATAAGTGGCATACATATTTGTTAAAAGAAGGCTGTTATTGTCATATCTTAAAGTTATCATTCAGTAGTTGTTTTGCAATGGGTGGTCTCATGTAAGCTTTCAACTTGTTTGATGTCCGAATGTGATATTAAGAGACGAATGTTAAGAGTGAGGTATGAGTGTGCAGAATGTTATATATTTGTGTCTGAGGTTGAGACAAGCACTTATAATAATGTATGAATAAATCCTTACTTCTCAACACTTGCTTAAATATGCGAAGAATATAAAGAAACAATTCCTGAGATACTTTCAATGCATTAGGATTCTGGCTGTTTACATTTGATTTGTGACTCTTTATGTAGAGAGTTGTTTTTTGGAGGTGGGTTTATACTTTCTTGTTGTGGTGGTGTTGGACCTGCAGGACACATTTCTATGTACCTGTCATGCAAGCCCATCGGCGCTACCTGTGGTTCGTGTTTGGACATGAGCATTTTCAGTTTGCTGTGCTCCGCTTTGGTCTCACCAGCACCCCTCGGTTGTTCAGGGAAGTGATGGCGGTGGTAGCAACACGTCTTCAGAGGTCGAGGGTCCCAGTCTTCCCCCTAACTCAGCAACTAGCTGTTGAAAGCGGGCTAGCTCCAAGCAAGCGTCAGCCACCTCTTGACTACGGCGAACCTCTTGTTATCTTTGAGGTTCAAAATCAATGTGCTAAAGCCTCACCTGACTCCTCAGATGTTCCCCTTCATCTGAGCCATTCTGGACATAGTCTGTTTTCGTGCCTTTCCATCGGAAAGGAGAGTCCAGGACCTTAAGGCTATGATCCCGATCTTTCAGTCTCTGCCCTGAATCTCAAGTGAGGTCGACTTTGAGGCTGCTGAGATTAATGGCATCCTGCATCTTTCTCTGCAGTGGGATCTGAATTCTCGGGCCCAACATCAAGGGGAGCTCCCTGACCATTTTCAGGGTTTGAAGGGGACAGCATGAGATGTTCAGAGGTAGTTATGGGACTGCGATTTTGTTAGCCGCATACCCCTCTCCCCTCCCCAACCAGAACTGGCTTTAGTGACCGATTCGTCCATTTTTGTTTGGCATGGCCAACTGTGAGAGGTGGCGATCAGAGGCCTTTGGTCTCCGGCTGAGTCCCAGCTCCATATCCACCTTCTAGAGCTCAGCAGTTCACCAAACCCCCCTGCGAAGCCACGGACGTCCCTCCATCCCAGGACCTCTGCAACAAGCTCAGCTTCTACTTCCACCTGAAAATCAAGGCCCTCTATGACAACTTCAGCGAACAGAATCCTGACACCACCACCCTCTCCACCACCGACAGCCGGCCGACCATCACCACCTGGAAACCTGCTACCACTGAAGACACCACCAAGACCATGAAGAACACCCACTCAGGAGCTCCCACGGACCCCTGCCCACCGCACATCTACCACAGAGCCACCGCCGCCATAGCTCCTGAACTAGGCCTGACCATCAACGCCTCCCTCGAATCCGGCATCTTCCCCGATGACTGGAAGTAGGCAGAAGTCAAGCCCCTACTCAAGAAACCCTCGGCTGGCCTGACGGACCTGAAAAACTACCAGCCCATCTCTCTCCTTCCCTTCGCAGCCAAAGTCACCGAGAGATTCATCAACTCCCAGCTGACCACCTTCGTCGAAGAGAACGCCGTCCTCGACTCCTCCCAGTCCGGATTTCGCAGCAACCACAGCACCGAGACTGCCCTCCTCGCCGCCACCGATGACATCAGCATGCTACTCGACCAGGGCCACACTGCGTCCCTCATCCTACTAGACCTCTCCGCGGCCTTCGAAACCGTCTCCCACCACACTCTCGCAGCCAGACTCCACGATGCCGGTATACGAGGAACCGCCCTCGACTGGATCCGCTCCTTTCTCTCCGGCAGAACCCAAAGGATCAGACTCCCTTCCTTCCTCTCCGAACCTACAGAGATCAATTGTGGAGTACCCCAAGGATCCTCGCTCAGCTCCACGCTTTTCAACATCTACATGGCCCCCCCTCGCCGCCATCGTCAGACAGCATGGGCTCAGCATAGTATCTTACGCTGACGACACCCAGCTCATCCTCTCTCTCACGAAGAACCCCGAAGACACCAGACTCGGCTTCCAAGAAGGAATGAAAGATGTCGCAGCCTGGATGAGCGACAGCTGCCTAAAACTGAACTCGGGGAAGACCGAGGGCTTCGTCCTTGGACCATCCCCCACGGCGTGGGTCAGCTCCTTGTGGCCCCCTGCGCTCGGAAACCCACCCACGCCGACGGACCACGCCTGGAACCTCTGCATCATCCTAGACTCCTCCCTTACCATGACCCGCCAGATCAACGCTGTCGCCTCAAACTGCTTCAACTCCCTCCGCATCCTCCGAAAGACCTTCAAGTGGATTACCCACGAATGCAGAAAGACCGTCACCCACGCACTCGTAACAAGCAGACTGGACTACGGTGACGCCCTCTACGCCGGAATCAACAAAACCCTGCTACACAAGCTCCAAACCATCCAGAACACTGCGGCCAGACTCATCCTCGGAACCCCACGACACAAGCACATAACCCCGCACCTACGAGACCTCCACTGGCTCCCCATCGAGAAGAGAGTAACCTTCAAGCTACTCACCCACACCTACAAATCCCTCCACAACATCGGACCCAAATACCTCAACGAAAGAGTCTCCTTCCACGTACCCAAAAGGAACCTCTGCTCCGCCGACCTCCCCCTGGCAGAGACCCCCACGCATCCGCAGAACCAGAGCAGGTGGAAGAGCCTTCTCCTTCGTCGCAGTAAAGACTTGGAACAAGCTCCCAGTCAACATCAGACGCTCCCCCACTCTGAACACCTTCAGGAAGAGCCTCAAGCCTGGCCCTTCGACTGACACGGAGCTGCACGGGTGAGTGGCGCGCTTTATAAAACCCTTGATTGATTGATTGAGGGCAGTCTGCTTGGCATTGAAAGCCTTCCTTCCATCCATCAAAGGGATGCTTATACAGGTACTTGCAGACAATACCACAGTCAAGTGTTACAGCAACAAACAAGGTGGGGTGGTGTCGCAGACTGTCAGAAACTGGCTCTGTGTATGATATTACCACTAAGTGGTAATACTGTGCAGAGTCCAGAGGTTCCCCAAAAGTGTACAGGGCTCAGTGTAAAACCCAAAGTGCTCTATTAGTGGTAGTGTGGGTGAGCAGCCTTAGGCCTCACACAGAGGAGTGTAAGACATTTATTACACAACAGTGATCAATAATGGACACACGACTCAAGAAGGAGATCCAGACCAATTTAAGAAAATTATACTTTGTTTATATTTTAAGACCAAGGTCTTCGCATTACGGTAAGTACGGTTTTCATTAAAAATACTTTTCAAGCTTCAGAAGTCAGCGTAAATTTCAAGCTTCAGAAGTCAGTGCAAAGTTTAGGCAGTTCAATATTATCCTATGGAGGAAAATAAGTGTGTGGTGTAACAGTTAAGTATGCCACTTACTGGTCCTGTCTTCGGGTCTCTCAAGCCAAACTGCAGACAATGTCGGTCAAGGGGGACTGGGGGCACCCAAGAGGTGCGGGATTCGGTATCTATGCCGAGGCGGTCGATACCGGCAATGATATTTACCCTTGCGGTCCCCGGAGAGCAATGAAGCAGGTCTGTTTTCAGCAGACTGCCAACACAGTTACCGTTGCGGTCACTGGCGGCCGGATGCTGTCAATTGGATGGAGAAATTACGCCATCATCAGACCATCATGGAGGTGTTGCAGTCGGGCAGGCAGTGCAAGAGGTGCAGGAGGAGGCTGACGGGGCCACTTGCAGGAGGGTACGGGCTCTCGGGCATAGAGCTGGGCACAGCTCAGGTCGTGGGGTCCAGAGGATCCCTCGAGGTCGTGGAGGCCAACCTGCTGGAAGGTGATCTTCTGGCAGGGTAGAGTTGTGTCGACACAAGTGTCAGTCTTCTCCCACTGTGGTTGTGGAGTTCTTTGGAGAGCAGTGAGTCACGTCAACACCAGGGTCGGTTCTCACCGATGTGATTCTGGTACCGGCAGATGCCGAGGACTAGAGCCTCTAGTCCGAAGAGAGGTTCTTGGCACTTTGGTGAAGGTTGATATGTCTTCAGGTTTTCTTGGAGGCCTTGCAGGGTTGTAGCGGTGGAGGCTTATTGCAACAGAACCCCATTGTTCGAGGCATATGAGCTGTAGATCATATGCGTTAGCATAGATCGCCATCTGGTGTTGGGCCCGGATGTTTGCACTTTGTTTTTCTTCGGAGGAGTCTTTGTAGTCACGAGGTAGGTGACTCCTCCCTTTGGGGATAGTGCGCATGGGTATCGACTCATTCCCCAGATTGTTTTTTTCCGCCATCGGGTTCGGATGTGTATTGCTGCGCTCTGGTTCGGTATCGTTCTCGAACCCCTTCCACGCGCAATCCTCTACCCTCGACGGTATTGTCTTCGATCGCGCTTTCCCGTTCCTCGAGTATCGTCCAAACTGTGAAACCTTCGATCTGGAACTTCGAGGCGGGCTGTCGGGCCTACCTGTGCCGACCACGCCAGCAGTCGATGGAACGGACTCCGTTCAAGCTATGTCCCGGGTGTCGTGCTAAATTTCCACGCACCGACCTGCACGAGGTCTGCAACCTGTGCCTATTCCCGGAACACGAAGAATCATCCTGCGAGGCGTGTCGATCATTCTGGTCGAAGAAGACCATCCGTGGTCGTCGGGCTCGACGCCACGAGATGCAATGCGGCAGCGGCTCCGTACCGGATACCTATGGCGACAAACCAGAACTCAGTCCTGCCGCACAAGCCGAAGAAGAAGAAGAACCGGTCTCCGTGTCCGAAGCCGACTCCGACATGGAAGAAGACCTGAGCGTCACTCCGGCTCAACGGACCGTGAGTACAGACTCCCATGTGCCCACTCAGGCTAGGGAAAAGGCTCCGGTATCACCCTCTCCCTCGGGTCGACACCATGAAAAAGTTTCAGATGCCCCACCCTCCGGCCCTGCTATGAAACACAACCTAAGCCTTCTGGCTCGAGCCGATCCCAATCCGGTGCCGAACCAACACCTTCAGCACCGAAACATCAGGACAAACATGGGACTCCTCCCACGTTGTCGGTACTGAGGACATCTTTGACACCAAAAGCCTCAGAGCCGAAACCCTCTAAGACAAAAGAGCCGGAACCGAAGTCGTCCAAACCGAAATCCTCGGAACCGAAACACTCCACGCCTAAAAGCTCGGAGCCGACAACCTCCACGCCGAAAAGTTCGGAGCCGAAACACACCACTCCGAAGGCTACACAGCCTAAACCGGATAAAACTAAAGAACTAGATTCCAAACACTCGGCACCCAAAGACTCTAAACAAAAATCTTCGATGCTGAAATCCACTCCAAAGGGAACAGAGACTCCTTCCAAAGAATTTCCATCTGAAGAACCACCTCTGGACCCAAAACAGAAAAAACTCAGCATTGATCCCAACACTGGACAATTTATGGCTACTCTTCCCAAGAAACTGGAGTTAGACCTCACACAAGAGGGCCCTATACCTCTTAAGCAAAAAAGAGACATGGGTACCAACCCTTCTCCCCCTTATATGCCTCCATCTCCTCCTCCTATTCCAAACATCACACCATCAAATTCACCACCTCCAAGGTCACCTGACTCACAGGAAGACCATTTCGATGATGGGGATGGGATTGGGGATGATGATCATCATATCCCGCAAGACCCTGACCTACCACACGACTCTGACCCACCACACGACTCTGACCCATGGGATGATTATGATAAGGATCCAAATGTACCAAATGACCCTGATCTATATCCCTCTAGGATTTCCCCACCTGATGACAACATTAGCTTTGCGCAACTCATCAACAGGGCTGCCCAATATCACGGGGTGGAACTACATAGTGACCCTCTAGAAGAGGATTTCCTTGTAGAAACGTTCACACATTCACAAAGGTCTACTAACACCCTATCCATGCTAAAAGGCATGTTAAAACATACTAATGAAGTATTCAAGGACCCAGTTAGAGCCCGAATACTAACACCTCGGGTAGATAAAAAATACTTGGCCGCTCCTACAGACCCTGTATACAAAAAAGGTCAGTTACCACTGCACTCCCTTGTTGTATCTAATGCCCGCAAGAGAGGTGACTCTCCTCCTCCTGATAAGGAGTCAAAACTTATCGATGCGTCGGGCAAAAGGGTAGCTTCCCAAGCCGCCAACACTTGGCGTATTGCCAATGCTCAAGCTCTATTGGCACGCTACGACAGGGCACATTATGACGAATTAGAAAAACTTCTACAATATTTGCCAGAAGAACATCAGGCCAAAGCTAACGACCTCATTCAGGAAGGGAAGCTCATCATTAACACTTACATAAAATGCGCCCTAGATGCTGCAGACACAGCTTCATGTGCTATTAACACCAGCATACTCCTGCGGAGACACGCTTGGCATCGAATCTCTGGATTCAAGCAGGAGGTACAATCCGCCGTACTTAATCAGCCCTTCGATAAAGAACATCTTTTTGGGCCAACAGTGGATACTTCATTAGAAAAAATGAAGAAAGATACTGACACTGCTAAATCCATGGGAGTCCTACCATTACCTTCTAGCAGGGGTTCCTTTTGTCGCTCCTTCTACAGGGGTGGCTCAAAAACAATGTCGTCAGAAAATCCCTCCTCCTCTTACAAGGGGAACAACCAATCTAGCCCCTCCAGAGGCTATTTTCGAGGAGGTTACAGAGGAAACACTACCAAGGGCAAAGGAAGAGGCAACTCCACCCGCACTTCCCCTGCCAACAAACAGTGACTCCCCCCCCCCCCCACTACCCCCGACCATTCCACTCCCTTCGGGGGACGTCTCTCACAGTTCCTACCTGTTTGGAATTCAATCACCTCAGACAAGTGGGTAAAACAAATTATCCAAAATGGTTATTGCCTGGAACTTACCAGCACTCCACCAACAATCCTTCCGAGAGAGCGGGCAATGTCACCAGAACATCTCACCTTGTTAAAACAAGAAGTCCTCTCTCCGTTACACAAACATGCAATAGAACCAGTCCCCTTACATCACCAAGGGACAGGAGTGTACTCCCTTTACTTTTTTATTCCCAAAAAGGACGGCTCTCTCAGGCCCATACTGGACTTCAGACAGCTAAACCTCGACATTCAATCAGACCACTTCCACATGGTCACCCTACAACAGGTACTCCCATTGCTTCAGCAAGGCTACTTTCTTTCCACTCTAGATTTAAAGGACGCCTATTTTCATATTCCCATTCACCCGGCTCACAGGAAATATCTCAGGTTCGTGGTGGACGGACAACACTGCCAATTCAAAGTCCTCCCATTCGGGGTCACTACAGCACCAAGAGTATTCACCAAGTGCCTATCAGTAGTAGCAGCTCATTTAAGAAGACAACACATTCACGTCTTCCCTTACTTAGACGACTGGCTAATAAAAGCCAAGTCGCAACACAGCTGCCTACACCACACTCACAAAACAGTTCAACTACTTCACGACTTGGGATTCACTGTCAACCTCACCAAGTCTCATCTGCATCCCTCCAACACGCAAGCGTATCTAGGAGCTACAATAAACACCCGCAAAGCTCTAGCATACCCCAACCCAGTCAGAATACGCAACATGCAAACACTAATATCACAATTTCAACCGCAACACTCACTACCAGCCCGAGTGTTTATGCAGGTGATAGGAATGATGGCGTCTTGCATTTTAATTGTTCCTTATGCAAGACTCCAAATGTGTCCCCTACAGGAATGCTTAGCACGTCAGTGGAACCAGACTCAAGGTCACTTAAACGATCTGGTGTTGGTGGACGGCCGCACTCATCGCTCTCTGCAGTGGTGGAATACACAAAACCTTTCCAAGGGGCGGCCATTCATCGATCCGGTTCCACAAATAGTGCTAACAGCAGACGCATCCCTCACGGGTTGGGGAGCTCATCTTCAAACACATACCATTCAGGGCATGTGAACTCTACAACAAAAACAGCTTCACATAAACCATCTGGAGCTGCTTTCAATTTTTCTAGCACTAAATGCTTTTCAGACACATCTAGTAGGCAAAGCTGTCCTAGTTCGTACAGACAACATGACAGCAATGTACTACATACAAAAACAGGTGGGGACACACTCTACAACTTTCACACCTAGCTCAAAGCATTTGGAGGTGGGCCATCCCTCAAAACATATACCTTCTTGCATAACATTTCCCAGGAGTAGACAATCAGATTGCAGATCTACTCAGTCCTCAGAGACAACAGATCCATGAATGGGAACTACATCCCCCAAGTACTCCTCCCATTCTTCCAAATGTGGGGCTATCCAGAAATAGATCTGTTCGCCACACACCTCAACGCAAAATGCCCAAACTTCGCGTCCAGGTATCCACACCCATTTTTTTAAAATTAAATCTGTTTTATTGGTTTTTTGGTAAACATTTACATGAGTTGTTTTTTCATCATTTCTGCAGCTTGTAGCAACAGTAGATATTATACGTCACTAGACGTCAGCATATGTGAATACGACAAAGGTGTTACAATATTGTTTTTCATCATAATGGGTTAATACATGGTTGTTTACAGTATCAATTTGTCCATAACCGATATATCTGACATGTTTGCTTATTGTATGGAGTATATTATGTTTAAGAGTCAATTAGGTGCAGATAGATTGGTGAAGCCATTAACGTGGCAAAAACTGTGTATATAGGGTAGTGAACTTGGGGTATGGTTGGATCGGACACGCAAGTTTGAGTACATGCATAACTGTATGCGTGCCTCCGAGGGCGCCCCCTTAGTAGTACCTTTGTCATAAGGCTATGAAGCGCAGGTGCATTGGGGTGGTATCGTTTAGTTGCTGGCACGTGATCGGTTGCGAAAGTGCAGTCTATGGGTGTGGGTCGCGTGCGCGATGGTGGTTGTGTAGGCCAGATGCCTGCAGGGGCTGGGTTGGAAGGTCTGTAGATTGTAGCAGTGTTGCCAGGATCGCATCCCAATTTTCAGCTATAGGTGTTTTTCTGAGGCCCACCAGTTCTTCTCGCCTGATTGCTGTGCCCTCTGCTCTGGCCCACGCAATGGTGGAACACCTTCAAGCCTGTACCTGTGGGGGATCCGATGCCTTCCATCTCTTCGTAATGAGCCGTTTGGCAGTGACTATGCCCAGATCCAGGAACCGGGAGGTGACCTTAGTGGTGCGTGTTCTACGAAAGACGTGCAGTAGATATGTTTGCCACTCAAAGGGTAACTCTCTCTCCGTACAGGCATGAAGTGCGTCTGCCACTCCCCTCCAGTAGGTGCTAAGATTGGGGCAGCCCCAGAGCATGTGCACCAGGTCTGCATCGAGGGCTGCGCATCGGGGGCAGGCAGAGTCAGCTCGATGGAAATATCTGTTAATATTGGCCGGTGTTAAGTACGCACGTTGTGTAATAAAGTATTGTATTTGTCTGAGTCTCATATTTCGAGGGATACGGGTCGGGCTGGCCAGTATCTGCGACCAGGTTTTATCTGAGAGTTGGCGTCCTAAGTCATGTTCCCTCTTGTGTCTGAGGGGATCTAGGCTAATTGCTGCATGGTGGCGCAGTGAAGCGGTGAACCAACGTATCAGGTGCCTGCCTCGTCCCATAACATGCAGATATTGGATGGTGAGGTGCATTTGTGGTTCAGTACCTAGATCTCCCCATTTCTCTGTAAGGGTGGTCACCAGTGAACAATGTAGGAGGAATTGTCCGGCGGGAAGTTCCTCGTTTGCTACTAGAGTCGCATAAGGAATCAGTGAGCCCTCGTGATAGAGATCCCCTAGGGTCCGTATCCCAGCTTCGTGCCAATGGTGCAATTCAGCGGCTGTGCATGTCGTCTGGCCCCTGGGGGTGCCCTCCAGCGGGAGAGCGGGGGCTTAGGGTGTGACATGTTGTGTTAGGTAGAGGCTCCGCCGGTAGCACCTGTAAGCCACGTTCAAATATAAAGGCTCCGGGGGATGTGTGCGCGCTCCAGGATGGAAGAGCATAAGGATCTGCAGCATAGTGTATGGCGATCGGGTGGATGCCGTGTCACTGCGCTGTCGATCTGCAAACCATCTGGCGACCCATTGAAGCTGAGCCGCGAGGTAGTAGTGCTCAAAGCAAGGAGCCGCCAGACACCCCTGATCTGTGGGTAAATATAACTTCCTGATCGCTACCCTGTGTCGGTTGGGACCCCAAATGAAATCCCTAGTTGTCCGTTCTAGCTGGGTAAAGAAGGAGGCCGGTACATAACTAGGCAGGTTGGCAAAGTAGTACAGGAGCCGTGGCAAGGCCACCATTTTCATCAGCTCTACTCTGCCCGTGACTGTCAGGGGGAGTGTGCTCCAGAACCGCATCTGAGAGCGAATGGCTGTTAAGGCCCTGCCTAGGTTGCCGTCAAAGAGGTCCTGCGGTTGCCGGTAGACTCGTATGCCTAGATAACGAAACGTGTCTGGGCTCCATTGTACTCGCTCCCCGTTGAGCACAAATCCTGGATCTGAAACTCCTGCTCCAAAGGCATATAACTTGGATTTAGCGGCATTAACTTTGAGACCTGATATAGCTGCAAACTCTCCCAGAACACGAGTCAGGTCCCCCGGGATCCGTCTGACGTCCCTGCAATATATCAACAGGTCATCGGCATATAGCGAGACTATGTGTACTTCGCCGCCTAGTGGAATGCCATCTTGTAATTGGGTTCTCAAGGATTCCGCAAGTGGCTCCATCGCCAGTGCGAAGAGGAGAGGGGACAACGGACAGCCCTGCCTCGTGCCCCGTCGCACTGGGATGGCCTCGGAAATATAGGGGCCCACCCTCACTCTCATCATCGGGTTCGTATAGAGCAGCTGGGTCAGCTGCAAAAAGGTGGGACCTAACTGGTATCGTTCAAGGGTCGCAAACATGTAATCCCATTCGAGGGAGTCGAAAGCCTTTTCAAGGTCGAGTACAAGGCAGCCCGCCCGCGGCCATTCACATGTGGAGTAGGTTGCCACTCGGAAAAAGCGGCGCAGGTTAAGGGAGGTACTACGAGACGGTACGAATCCATTTTGATCTGCGTGCACCAGAGAGGGGACTGCTTGTGCTAGTCTGTCCGCTAGAATTTTAGCGAGAATTTTGTAATCGGAGTTGAGAATGGCAAGGGGTCTATATGAGCCCATGTCAGTGTGATCTCTGTCGGGTTTAGGCAGCGAAACGAGATGTGCCTCGCAGAGCGAGGAGGGGAGGCGCCCCACGTCTACCGAGGCTGCAAAGAGGGTATGCAGGTGCGGCACCATTGTTGTTTGATACGCCTTGTAATAATCGGCCGGGAAGCCATCGGGTCCCGGGGTCCTGCCCGTCGCCAGTGATGAGACTGCCTCTCTGATTTCCTCTAAGGATAGCTCAGTGTCTAAAAGCTCTGTGTGTTCCGGCAACGTCTCAGGCAGCCGTATCCGGTCGAGGAAGGATGAGAGGGCGTCTGGGTCCTGTGATCTGTGGGATTGGTACAGCAGCTTATAGTGGTGTGTCAGAGCTAAGTGAATATCGCGTTGCGTGTGCACTAGCAGACCAGTGTCAGCCTGTAGGGCGCTTATGGGCACGTGGGCATGTTCCTGCCTGATGAGCCAGGCTAAGAGCCGTCCTGCGCGATCAGCGGTGGCGTGTGTACGGGCTGTGTGTGCTGCGTAGTTGTGGCAGCGGAGGCGTTCCAGCAGTTCGGCGTGCTGTGTGCGTAATGTCTCTAGGCGATGGTGGTCCCTGCCTCCCTCCTCGCCCTGGGTCTCGTACCGTAATAGCTGTGATTCTATTCTAGTGAGGTCGTGTTGTAGAGTCTTACGAATGTTCCAAGTCGTGCCCAGACAGTGCCCCCGCATTGTGACCTTGAAGGCCTCCCACTCCACTAACTTGTCCCCGGTTGTACCCTCGTTGAGCTCAAAATATTCAAGGATAGCTGTTCCCAGCGACAAGCAAAAGTGCTGGTCCTCAAGTGCCGAGGTTTGTAGTCTCCAGGTGGGGGTGGGTGGGCACCCAGGTTCCCAATTAAGATTTAAGAGTAGGGGGTTATGATCTGAGTGTGTGCGGCCTAAGTATTCTGTATGATGTATCAGCGGGAGTAGCGCTGGGGACCCCACTATCCTATCTAATCTCACGTGTAACTTGTGTACCGCCGAGTAATATGAGTATATCCGAGTATCGGGATTAGTGGCGCGCCATATGTCTATTAGTGCCCAGCATATCTGAAAGAGACACATTAGTGACAGATTCCTTACCTTAGAATATCCCCAGGCGTCAGGCTGGATCCGGAAAGTTTTTGCGTAGCAGTACCCCTGCGCGTCGGTAGGCGTCGTCGTGCGGCTCCGCGTCCGGCGTCGTGATCGCCGGGATGACGTCGCGGGCAGTACTTAGACGCCGCCCCTGCGCGCTGACGTCAGTTCTTCTTTTTCCGCGCCAGTAAGCGCTGATCCGGGAAGAGCAGTGCCCTAGTCACTTTTTGACTATCCTTTTTTGTGAATTTTTTCACTGTTTCTACAACGAGTCTTCACGACTCCTAAGGTGTCGTAGGGATGCCCGGCTTTAAGCCCTGCGAGGCCTGTGGTCGCATGATGTCGATCACGGACCCGCATCTCAAGTGTCTCTTCTGTCTCGGCCGAGACCACGACACAAAGTCGTGCCCTGACTGCCGGAAACTTCATCCGAAGGCTTTGCGAGAGCGGTCTCGAAAGCTGCTCGAGGTCCGGCAGTCGGCTCCGCGCCGCACCAAGCCCCAATCCCGGGAGAGGTCGAGGGGCCGGTCGCGGAGTCCCCGCCGTTCGTCGGAATCCAAGTCTTCGCGCTCCTCCGGTAAGTCGAAGCACAAGAAGTCTAAGAGACGTCATCGCTCTAAGACTTCGCCTCGCCGGTCTCGCGACTCGGCTGAGGCCCCAGTCGGCACCGTCCCCGCGGCCCCGGACATGCCTGTAGAGCCGCCCCCGAATTACCCGTTCTTTCCGGGGTCGGGGGCGACTCCGGCCGAAATACAGGAATTCCTGTCGGCCATGGCCCGCCTCTTCGGGCCTTCCGGTCCCTCCGGTGCGCCTTCGGGCCCCGCGGTCCCTGATGGGGTTGCCCCGGCGCCGCCGTCGACTCCGGTCCCGGCGCCGCCTGTCCCACCAGCCTTCATCCCGGCCTCGGCTCCGGCCCCGGCCTCGATCCCGGCTCCGGTGGTACCGCAACCCCCATCGACGCCGGTTGACCTAACCACGCCTCCGCCGACGCCCCCGGTGCCGTTCCTGACGCCGTCCGGGGCTCCGGACGGCGTCGTTCCCCGGTTCTCTCCGGCTCCGGACATGGAGCCGGACCGACGTCGCCCGACGCCGGCTCCGATGAAACCTTGGGTCCCAAATGTCCCTCCTCCTCCATATTTTGAACAAGAGGAGGACCAGGAGAGCTGGGAGGGTCTGAGGACCCTCTCACACAACAGTGTGAGTTTGACCCGGACTGGGTTGAGGAACTTGGGGATGCCAGTGGTCTAGACACCTCCCCTGACACTGGCATGCTGTTTCCTGCCGTGGCTACGGAGGAGGGGGCTAATTTTGCAACGGTGTTGCGTAGAGCAGCTGGAGCCTTACATCTCCAGTTGCCTACTGTGGCCGTCAGGACTAACCTCCTGACAGAAGTGCTTCAGCCGGCGGCTTCCTCTTCGGAGACTGTGCTGCCGTTTAATGATGCACTCACTGACGTTCTTTTGGGTACCTGGTCCAAACCCACCACAGGGGCTCCTGTGGATAAGAACGTGGCCCGACGCCATCGCCCTGCTCCGGGCGACCCCCTGTTTCTCTCCCAACATCCCACCCCGGGAGCCTCTGCCTCCCAAACCGCCTTCCCTACCGCCCCTCCGGATAGGGAATCCAAACGCCTGGACCAATTTGGGAAGAAGGCTTTTTCTTCCTCCAGTGCTTGCTTGCGGTCCGTCAACACAGATTGCCTTTTGGGCTGATATACCCACTCCCTGTGGGATTCGGTGGCGGCTGTTTTGCCTCAGTGTTCTGAGGAGGTCCAGACACTGCTTACCCGCGCCATTGCGGAAGGGCGAGATGCGGCTAAATACACCATCCGTTGTGGCCTTGATACCGCCGACTCGCTGGGCAGATCGCTTGCGACGACGGTGGCGCTACGTCGCCACGCCTGGCTGAGAACAACTGGTTTCTCGGGTGATGTCCAGAATACACTCATGGACATGCCCTTTGATGGAGTTGGTCTTTTTGGTTCAAAGGCAGACCATGCGCTGGAGCGGTTTAAGGACTCACGGGCTACGGCCAAGTCCCTGGGCCTTTCTGTTGTACGCCCTCCGCTAACCTCTGCTTTTCGCCCCTTTCGTGGCCACGGAAGGGGCGCCCAGTCACGTCAGCTGCCCAGCCACCGGCCCGCACAGCAAGCGTCTACGCGTGGCCGAGGACGTGGATACCGCCGTGGCGGTTCGGGCAACCAGCGTGCGGGTCAGCCCACCACCTCCAACCCGTCCGCGGCCTCCAAGCCCTCCTAGTCCCTCCTTTCCGGTGCACGGCACGCCAGTAGGGGCAGGGTCCGCCATCACCTTCACCACTGGCGTCCCATCACCTCGGACAGGTGGGTCTTGGACATTGTCCGAAGGGGCTACTCCCTCCCCTTCGAGACCACCCCCAGCCATGCCACCTCAATTCCACCGCATGTCAGGGGATCACTTGGTACTTCTGCAGAAGGAAGTCACGGCCCTCTTGGCCAAGAGGGCCATCGAGCATGTTCCGACCCCAGAAGTAGGGCGTGGTTGCTACTCCCACTACTTCCTGGTGCCCAAAAAGGACAAGGAGGACATGCGTCCTATCTTGGACCTCCGGAACGTCAATCGCTTCCTCCGGAAGGAGAAGTTCAAGATGCTCACCCTAGCTCAGGTCTTGACTGCCCTCGACCCTGGAGACTGGTTGGTAGCGTTGGACTTGCAGGACGCTTATTTTCACATCCCCGTCCTGCCGGCCCACCGGCGTTACCTGCGGTTCACGGTGGGCCTCGAGCATTTTCAGTTCACCGTGCTCCCCTTTGGCCTTACAAGTGCCCCTCGGGTGTTCACGAAAGTGATGGCGGTGGTCGCAGCTCATCTGCGCCGGGCAGGGGTTCCAGTCTTCCCTTACCTCGACGACTGGTTGCTGAAGGCGGGCTCGTCCCAGGCAGTCGTCTCCCCCTCCAGACTACGGCCGAACTCCTGCACTCGCTGGGGTTCTCCATCAATGTGCCGAAGTCGCATCTGATTCCTTCTCCACAGCTCCTTTTCATCGGAGCAGTTCTGGACACGACGCAGTTTCGGGCCTATCCTCCCGAACGGCGAGTCCGGGATATTCGGGCTATGATTCCGATCTTTCAGCCTTTATCCTGGGTTTCGGCACGGATGACCCTGAGGCTGCTGGGCCTCATGGCCTCCTGCTGGTCAATCATGCCAGATGGCATATGCGGGCTCTGCAGTGGGACCTGAAGTTCCAGTGGGCGCAGCACCAGAGCAACCTGTCCGATCACGTCCAGATCTCGGAGGGGACTGCAAAACAATTGCAGTGGTGGCTCTCGAACCGGCAATGGGTCATGGGCAGATCCCTCTCCCTTCCCCAGCCAGAGCACACAGTTGTGATGGACGCGTCCCTTCTGGGATGGGGCGGTCACATGGGAGAGGCGGAGATCAGAGGCCTCTGGTCTCCGGCGGAGTCCCGGCTCCATATCAACCTTCTGGAGCTCCGGGCGATCCGACTTGCACTCAAGGCATTCCTTCCCTCTGTCAAAGGGAAGGTAGTGCAGGTGTTCACAGACAACACCACCGCCATGTGGTACTGCAACAAACAAGGCGGGGTGGGGTCGTGGACCCTTTGTCAGGAGGCTCTGCGCCTCTGGACATGGCTGGAACATCAGGGCATGTTCCTGATGGTTCAACACCTGGCAGGTTCCCTGAACGCCAGGGCGGACGAACTCAGCCGCAGGTGCATGATGGATCACGAATGGCGTCTTCACTCGGAAGTGGCGCAAGGACTCTTTCTACAGTGGGGAGAGCCTTGGTTAGATCTATTCGCCACCGAAGAGAACGCGCAATGTCATCAGTTCTGCGCGTTGGAATTTCCAAGGCGGCACTCGCTCGGCGACGCTTTTCGTCGCGAGTGGAGTTGCGGTCTATTGTACGCCTTTCCGCCTATACCACTTCTACCCAGAGTGTTGAAGAAGATTCGGCACGACCGGGCCAAAGTCATTCTTGTGGCTCCGGACTGGGCTCGAAGAGTTTGGTATCCCGAGCTACTCAGTATGAGCGTAGATCCCCCGATCCGTCTGCCTCTTCGGGAGGATCTTCTGTCGCAGCAGCAGGGGACGGTCCTCCACCCGAACCTGTCCAGCCTCCACCTGCTTGCGTGGAGATTGAGCGGCGGCAGTTGATTCCTTTCGACTTGCCTCCCGAAGTTTGTGATGTGATTCTGGCAGCCAGGCGTCCCTCCACTAAGGTGGTATACGCCTGCAGGTGGAACAAGTTTGTGGCATGGTGCACAGCAAAGGCTGTGAATCCCCTTTCTGCCCCTCTCTCTGAGGTTCTCCTGTTTCTTCTTTCCCTGGCCCAACAGGGTTCTGCCCTGGGTACCATCAAGGGCTATCTTTGTGCCCTCTCGGCCTTCCTCAGGCTTCCTGATCAGCCCTCCCTTTTCAAGTCCCCTGTTATTAACAGGTTTCTAAAAGGCATTACACACCTCTTCCCTCCTGTTCCGTTTGTGATGCCTCAGTGGGACTTGAACTTGGTTCTTACCTTTCTTATGTGCGCTCCCTTTGAGCCTTTACATAACTGTCCTCTTCGTCTTCTGACTCTGAAGACTGCCTTTCTGGTGGCCATCACCTCCGCTCGGCGGGTGAGTGAGCTCCAGGCTCTATCTTGTAAACCTCCCTTTCTGTCTGTCCATCCAGACAAGGTTGTTCTTCGGACGCGTCCGTCCTTCTTGCCAAAGGTGGTTACTGCCTTCCACATTGGGCAGACCATCACTTTGCCCACCTTCTTTCCGCCTCCGCATCCTTCCAGAGAGGAAGAGAGGCTCCACCGTCTGGACCCAAAACGTGCGCTTTCTTTTTATATCAACCGCACACAACACTTCCGGGTGGATGACCAGCTCTTTGTTGGCTACGAGGGCGCCAAAAAAGGTTGGGCGGTGCACAAGGGAACCATCTCCCGCTGGGTAACCTTGTGTATCAAAGCCTGCTATTCTTTGGCTAAGAAGGAGCCTCCTGTTGGGCTGCGTGCCCATTCCACCAGGGCAACGGCTGCTACCACGGCCTTAGGCTGCGGTGTTCCGCTGCAGGATATCTGTCAGGCAGCTACGTGGGCCTCGCTGCACACGTTTACCAAGCATTACTGCCTTGACAGTCAGGTCCGGAGGGACGGCTTCTTTGGCCGTTCTGTCCTCCGGGACTTCCTTGTCTGATCTTTGTTCGCAGACCCTCCACCGGGGTTGGTATTGCTGGGGTATCTATTCTAAGGTAAGGAATCTGTCACTAACGTGTCTCTTTCAGATGCACAAGTTACTAACTTGTGTAACGATATATCTGTAAGAGACAGTAGTTAGTGACAGATTCCTTACCGCCCCACCCATCCTCCCCGATCTGCGAACTGATTTCTAGGGTTAAGGACATCCCTTTCAGGGCCCTAGTATTTTTCAGACACCTATGTCAGCTTCTTGCATGGCTCTGTGTTCCTGGCGCGGAAAGTCGTGTACAGAACTGACGTCAGCGCGCAGGGGCGGCGTCTAAGTACTGCCTGCGACGTCATCCCGACGCCGACGACGAACGCGGAGCCGCACGACGCCGCCTACCGACGCGCAAGGGTACTGCTACGCAAAAACTTTCCGGATCCAGCCTGACGCCTGGGGATATTCTAAGGTAAGGAATCTGTCACTAACTACTGTCTCTTACAGATATATCGTTACACAAGTTAGTAACTTGTGCGTCAGCCAGTCTGTGAGGGCCTGCGCGTTAGACGCAGCAGTGGTCCTCGTGAGAGGCGGGAATGATCTATCTAGTTCAACATCTAATACTGAATTAAAGTCTCCTCCGATGAGCCAGGGGATCCCGCTCCAGTTGGTAAGTTTCCCTGTGAGGCTATCTAGGAAGGCGGACTGATTGACATTGGGGGCATAGACGGAGCCCAGGAGAATCGGCTGACCGTTGAGTCTCCCGCTAACGAATGCATATCTGCCCTCCGGGTCAACTAGTGTCTGTTCGCTGACAAATCGGACTCCTGCTCTTATCCAGACAAGGGCACCCCGTGCATGGGCCGAGTAAACTGTGCCATGTATGTGTCCCCTCCATCTACTTCGCAGTCTACCGAGCTCCGCCTGCGACATGTGCGTCTCTTGGAGGAACGCAATGTCGACTGCTCTGCGCCGCATATAGGCGTAAATGGAGTACCTACGTGTTGGCGTGTGTATACCGGGCACATTCCACGTAATCATGTTGACCTGTACCATAGTATAGCTGTTTGGCAATTAAGGTTGAGCAGGAGGGGCGGGGCATCGTGATGTGTGTGACGTGTGCATTGATTCCAACCCAGCAACATTAAGTAAAACGGGGGGAAAAGATGAAAAACAAGCTGAATTACAGTTAACTGTGGGGGCGAGCACCAAAGAGGTGTTCGTCCAAAATGTGAGGCCCAACTAGGGGCTAAAAACAGAGAAAAACTTAACGGTCGAGTGACGTCTAGTGGGGGGTACTAGTGGCACGTATGTAGTGTGTGTCGGACTTCCCCTTAGTGTCAGGGTATAACCCGATATCCCCCATATCAATCCGTGATAAGAGCAATGTGAGCGGTGCGCGCATTTGTGTCGCCCGGGCTGCGGTGGGAGCTACTTGCTGCGATGCGTATGGTATGTGTGACAGCTGTTGCCGACTGTAGGGAATAGGTGACTAACTAGGGTGTCAAACATAAGCGCAATGCATTGTTGGTGCTGTAAATACTTGCGGTTGATGTGTGCAAGGTACAGGAGTTACTTAAGAGTCATATAATTCCATCCGCCGTTTGCTTGGTGACTTCTGGCATTGGAAATTCTTCGGATCCATCCAGCCTGGATGACGCGGAATCCCCAGTATCTGAGAGTCTCGAAGGGCTATGAAGGCGACCAGAGTTGGGAGTTAGTGGTCCCAACGACGCCGCCATGTGGATCGCCTCTTGTCGTTCAGCCTGCCTCTGTTCCAGGTTAGGAGGGGTGGAAGTCGCCGTGGCCCCCATCCAAGGTCTGTTCCGCCCGCCCCGTCGACGTCGTCTCCCGCCTCACATCCTTAGTTCATCTGACCCAGAAGGCCTCGGTCCAGACAGCAGGCCCGACTCCTCCAACCAATCCCAGGTGTCAGAGGGGGAGTCAAAGAAGTGCGCCGTTCCGCTTGCGATCACTCGCAGCTTGGCCGGAAAGAGGAGTGAGTAGTTGAGACCCAGTTCACGCAGTTGTTTCTTCACCGCCGCATACGCACTTCTGCGGCGCTGCACTTGTGCTGTGAAGTCTGGGAAGAACATGATGTGACTATTGTCTACTGTTATGTCTGCCAGCTTGCGGGTTTCTCTGAGGATCGAGTCTCTGTCCCTATAATTGAGGACTTTGAATAGGAAAGGACGTGGACGAGCACCCGGCGGTGGTTTCTGAGCAGGGACTCGGTGAGCTCTTTCGATTACGAAGTGGGTAGACGGTGTACCATCCGGGAGTAGTTCTCTAATCCAGCTTTCGGCGTACTCTTCCGGGCGCCGCCCTTCTTTGCCCTCCGGCAGACCCACCACGCAGATGTTGCTGCGGCGGGAGCGCCCTTCTGCATCCCCCACCTTATCTTCCAGGTCATGCACACGGTCTATAAGGTCCTGCAAGGCGGCCGTATGACTTTGAGTGATGGGCCTCAGTTCCGCAATCGACTGTTCCTGTGAACACACTCTGTCTCCGAGCTTCTGGTGATCAGCGCGCAGTAGGTTAAAGTCTGACGTGACTTTATCAATTTTGGACTCAAGTGAGGTGCAGGTCTGGGCCAGTGAGGATCCTGTCTAACCACAAAAAGCTGCTCCTAACTGAATTGCCACTACGAGGTTTGGGATGTATTTGTAAGTGAAGGCATCTCACAAAAAGTAACGGACTGGTCTCACACACCACCTGGTGTCATGCTTCATCATTGACCAGTCCTCGCCCTCTAAAACCTTGGTTTGATGGAGGGCGGGCATACACCTGACGACAGGGATGCACTTCTAAACTAAGTGGGGGCCCATAAACAAAAAGTGTGGTTAAAAAACATTATAGTTATCTTAATCGTGTTTTTAATGTTAAAGGTAACTATATGATATTAAAATCAAGTGACGGTATGTGGGGGAATTAATGTCCCCTATCCGTTATGTGAGAGGTCAACATGTTTCTGCCTTAATGGCCCGCTTGGGTCCAGGGCATTCGTCAGGACCTAAAAAGAACATAGAGGGCTCCGTTCTTACCAGCTAGTGGTAAGAGTAAACCACTGTGTGGGCGTGAGCACTGCCACACTCCACAACTTGATGGCCTCTAATTTCAAGCCTGTAAAAGAGAAATTGATTGAGAAAAATATATACACTGCCAAACCTTCTAAGTAGTTGAGAACTGAACGCAAAACATGCATTGTTTCAGAAAAACATAAGTGACTACTTATGTGACATGTGACACTCTATTTGTGTACATGAAATCAAAATAAAAAAGTGAGAATCTAAATCTCACTGTTCTTACCCTAGATACCAAAGCTACTTGCCCCATGGGAGGAGGGAGGGAAACCCCTGTAGTCAAACCCTGTTGAGAAACCATGGTACACATTTAAAATAATTCTCAATAAGAAAAATAATTCTCAATAAGAAAAATAATTCTCAATAAGAAAAAGAAGAAAAAGGGAAAAAGGTAGATGAAAGAACAGTTTTTTGATCTGTGGCAAAATAAACCTACACATGCAACACCATCTGCCTATCAGGTAATTGAACAACCATACATTCAAACAATTCTCATTCACACCCTTACTGCATCAAGGGAAATTTCCCATGTGGATCCTAGGCGACTGCTCCCGGTCCTCCCTGATGAAGAAATGAGGTAAAGGAGGTCGCGCTATATATAGTGCACTCTATCACACTAATTATCACCAAATGGTTCACAGGTGCTGATAATAATCATGTGATTTTGGTTTCCTGTGTCACAAGAAAAGGCAGCCTGACCTACCCATGGCGATCGTATGCACATGCTCAGAGTGAACTACAGCTAATCAGTAGGAAAAAGGTTTGTGACTTCCTGTGTCTATTGAAACGAATGCCTGATTCTAAAATGGCCGTGCATGCTTGCAAACAAGGAAACTTTCCTTTTCAAGTTCCTACAAAGGCTCAAAGTGGCTAAATGTACGCGCATGTACAATGCTGTAAATACGCGTATGT
Organism: Calotriton arnoldi; assembly: GCA_963921515.1. Classification (NCBI taxonomy): domain Eukaryota; kingdom Metazoa; phylum Chordata; class Amphibia; order Caudata; family Salamandridae; genus Calotriton; species Calotriton arnoldi. The sequence continues at coordinate 4,190,911 of CAWUFW010000115.1, forward strand.
TCTATACTGTTTTAAATAGCGCGCGATAGAAAATTGCGCGCGATAAAAATTGTGTTCATCCTCAAAGTGGAGAACAATGAATCTGCCAACCACGGTCAGAAAAAGGGTGGCGTGGGGGGGGAGGAGGAGAGGGGGGAGGGAAAGGGGAGGGGGTTGGTTTGCAGGAATTAACACCTCACCCTTGGGAAAAATAAATAAAAATTTTAAATAAAATGTTTAATTATATAGGGGGTATAGTACTCAAATATGCACAATGAGGGTCTCAATCAGTTAAATGTAGCCTCACAGATTGTCAGTGCTTTATAGAGTGAATCCTAAGGTAAAATAGGCGTGCCCAAAACATGTAGATAATGTGTAGAAATTAAATTAAAGATGGATTTTAGGGATTCCTATTGTCCCATCTGGAGCCATGGTATTTCATCGTTGAGGCCTTGTTGCCAAGAGCGGAGACGAAACACCCATCGTTGTTCCCTCACATGTAGAGCTTTTGTAAGATCAAACTTGCGTTTCTTCATCACTTCTAGGATTGACCATCTTAGGTCTGTGTCATTATGGTTTTTTTCTGTGAAATGACGCGTCAGTTTAGTGTTGTTCTTTTTACATCGGATGGTACTCCGATGTTCACTGATTCGTACCTTGATTTTCCTAGTAGTCATCCCTACATATCTGAGGCCGCAAGGACAGGTTAGGAGGTACACAACATTCTCTGTGTTACAGTTACTGAATCCTCGTAGCTTCCAAGGTTTTCCAGTCCCTATGTCTACCTCCTTGGTGTTAGCGGTGAGACTGCAAGAAGTGCAGTTCCCACAAGAGAAATGACCCACAGGTCGTGGGTGGGTCCACAAGGTCTGCTGTTCTCCATCCTCTCTTGTTGGTGTTTTTGCGTGTACCAATTCATCACGCAGACTCCTGTTCCTTCGGAAGGCAAATAGAGGTGGTTGCCACTGATTGCCTGCACTATTAAGAATGTGCCAGTTTTTTCTCACTATTTTTTGTACTGTGTTTGAGGCCGGGGTGAATGTAGTAACGCACACCAGTCTTTTGGTGTCTTCTTTAATTACATCCTCTAATAGAGCTTCTCTTGAATTGTTCCTTGCACGTTTTTTGCTCTTCTCACTATTTTCTTTGGATAATGGCGTTCCAAAAGTTTGTTCTCCAGCTCTCCCGCCTGATCCACATAAGTTGTCATATCGGAACAGTTTCGTCGTATTCGGAGGAATTGGCCTACCGGGAGATTTTGTCTCAAAGCCCTGGGGTGGTAGCTTTCAAAAGAAGTAAACTATTTTTATCTGTGGTCTTGCTATGGACCTTAGTTACAAACCCTTCATGAGTTATGGTAATGTCCAAATCAAGGAAGATTGCGTGGTTCTTATCAATAGTGTGTGTAAATCTGAGATGGTTGTCTATTGAATTAACCCATTGAACAAATTCCATTGCTCTCTCTTCTGTTCCGTGCCATACAATCAGCACGTCATCAATGTAACGCTTCCAAACCTTCAGATGTTCCAGAAATCGGTTATTTGGATTAAGGATGTAGTCTTCCTCAAATTGCTGGACATAAAGACATGCCATACTTGGGGCAAAGGTACTGCCCATTGAAGTTCCGGTGATCTGGTGATAGATGGAATCCTCAAACTCAAAGAAGTTCTCTGTAAGCGCTAATTCAGCACTTTCCATCACAAAATGTTTGGGGGTCATGAAATTCAAATCCATATTAAAAAGGATAATTTCAACCACTTCCAAAGTTCTTCTCTGTGGGATGCTTGTATATAGGGCTTCTATGTCCATTGTAATTAATATATCTCCAGATGGGTCTATTTCCAGATCTCGGAGAAGGCAAAGGACATCTTTAGTGTCTCGAAGGTAAGAATGTGATTGCTTCACAATCGGTCTGAGGAACCAATCGCAAAACTGCAAAAGGGGTTCCAGGACTGATCCAATCCCGGATACGATGGGTCTACCAGGAGGAGGGGTCCGGTTTTTATGGATCTTAGGAAGCGTATAGAATCTGGGCATCCTAGGATTCTCATTGATGAGGAAGCTGGCTTCTTGTCTGGTAATCCAGTCGTTGGTAAAGGCTTCCTCCACCATGTTCTTAATCCTTGTCATCAGGGGGCCTGTTGGATCATTTCTATGTATGGCATAGCTGGCTGTGTCTGAGAGAAGTCTTTTACATTCCTCTTGATACATCTCCTGATCCATAATCACAATAGCACCCCCTTTGTCTGCTGGTTTTATCACAAGCTCGTGGTTGTTCTTCAAACCCTGTAGTGCCGTACGTTCATTTCTTGTAAGATTTTGAAACCCCTTGGTGCTCTCGAAGTTGATGATATCAATCTCCTTGAGAACTGCTTCCTCAAAGGCTAAAACTTGACAAGAGATATTCTGGGCAGGTGGTTGAAAAGTTGACTTCTTCCTGAGTCCCGTTGTCAATTGTTCCTCAGATCTATCCTCATCTGTACCAAAATAGTCGCGCAACTTGATTTTTCTAAAGAACTGCACAAGTTCTGTATGAAGTACAAAGGGATCATTCTTGGGTGTCGGGACAAAGCCCAATCCTTTGAAGAGGACACTCTCTTCTTCAGTTGTCAATGTGTGCTTACTAAGATTAACGATATTCGTTAGTCCCTGCTTGTCGAGGGCATATTCGCTTTCCCTTTGCTCCTGGTGACCACCGGGGTGGGTTGTTGGTCCTCCCACTGAACCCTTGTATTCCTTCTTTTTTGTTTGCCTCTGCCTCTGCCCCCGCCCCGGTATAAAAAAGAAGGCTGGGGGCCTTGTGGAAAACCAAACCCTGGCGGGAAGAAGGGTTGTTGCCAGTACCCAAAAGAGGGGGATATTGTTGGGCCATAGGTTGGCGATAGCCTTGTTGTCTGCTCTGCTGTTGTCCTGAGCTCTCGTCACTACTACTGTCACTCCTTTCGTCCCCCGAGCTGAAAGTCCAGTTCAGTGGGGTGGGTCTGAACCGTTGCCTCCTACCTGCTTGTTGTTGTACAGGTTTATCATAATGTTCATCAGTAATGTATGGGTACACTGTTTCCCTACTAAACTTCTGCACATCTTTCCTAAGTTTAGTTATTTTGGACTGTGTGAGATACTCTTTGTACTCAGTATGGTCATTATTGATTTCTTCAAGTTTTTTCTTAAAGACTGATAACTGCACTGTTGTCTTCAATCTACATTCACTTTGTTGAATTTCAACAAGCAGGGCATCCGCCAGCTGTCTGGCGGTGTTGATAATCAAAATAAGCCAGTCTTTCGTACACTTCCAGGCAATGCACGACCAATTTATGCGAAACTCCTTGTTGTTAAGAAATAACCTTGGTTCATTAGTGACTATGAGTCCTCTCGGTGCGGTGTTCTTTCTAAGGTACTCTGTCATAAACGCCCCATGAAGGGCTGTGCGTATCTGTTCCTTTTTCTTAGTCGACAATGATTCCCATTCGTCAGAATTATTAACTACTTGAGCAACTACTGTTTCGGCTAACAGGGATGGGGCATTGAGGATCTCTGCTAAGACCTCATCCCCAAACGAAAGTTCTATATCCATGTTTGAAGTAGGGTAAAAGGGTAAGTGGGCTGGATCGGTAAGAGATCTGCTCCTCTCAATTTTCTTGAGAAGGATTAGGACTTCACTATATCAGTCCCTTCTTCCAGTCTGATCCCAGAGTGATCAGTACTTCTTCCTGATATTTGAGTGAAAATACCCCTAATAACGTTCCCACAGCCGTCAGCTGTACATAATCACAATAACCACAAAAGCCCCACGTTGTGTGGAGAAGGGAACGAGAGGCACGGGGTCTTAGGAGCTAGCAGCCTCCAACACTAACAGTCTAACCACAAAAAGCTGCTCCTAACTGAATTGCCACTACGAGGTTTGGGATGTATTTGTAAGTGAAGGCATCTCACAAAAAGTAACGGACTGGTCTCACACACCACCTGGTGTCATGCTTCATCATTGACCAGTCCTCGCCCTCTAAAACCTTGGTTTGATGGAGGGCGGGCATACACCTGACGACAGGGATGCACTTCTAAACTAAGTGGGGGCCCATAAACAAAAAGTGTGGTTAAAAAACATTATAGTTATCTTAATCGTGTTTTTAATGTTAAAGGTAACTATATGATATTAAAATCAAGTGACGGTATGTGGGGGAATTAATGTCCCCTATCCGTTATGTGAGAGGTCAACATGTTTCTGCCTTAATGGCCCGCTTGGGTCCAGGGCATTCGTCAGGACCTAAAAAGAACATAGAGGGCTCCGTTCTTACCAGCTAGTGGTAAGAGTAAACCACTGTGTGGGCGTGAGCACTGCCACACTCCACAACTTGATGGCCTCTAATTTCAAGCCTGTAAAAGAGAAATTGATTGAGAAAAATATATACACTGCCAAACCTTCTAAGTAGTTGAGAACTGAACGCAAAACATGCATTGTTTCAGAAAAACAGTGAGGATCCTATCTTTTCTACTGCAGCCAGCACTGAGTCTAGTTTGGTGGCTAACGTAGCATGTGGTGCTTCAGCAATTGTTCCTCCTTGTGCCGTTGATTGATCTGCACTGCTGCTGCGTACATTAAGGTGCTGATTGGTGTTGCGTAGGCGACCCATCACCAGTTGTTGCACCGTGAGCATCCGGCACTCGGTTGTGGGGGCAAATCTAGATGTCAGGTCTTTTCGCGTGTGCGCCCTTCTGGCAATGTCTGGTATCCTCTGCTGTGGGTCTCGGCGTTCTCTAATTAGCGCGCACTTCCCCCGTAGGTCCCCAGCAAGTCTAGTGTGTCCAGTGCTTCGTTATCGCGCGGCGTAGGCACAGCCGAGGGTGAACTAGCGGTCACTCCCAGCGACCCGCACACAGCAGTTGACTTGAAGTGCGGAGGGGGGACCTGGAGGGGGGCAGGCCTGCTTTATCAGCCAGAGGCGCCCAGTATCTGGCGTAGTGAGCCTCACCTCAACCACACCAGACCAGGGGGTGAGGAGAGGAGAGTCACTGGTGAGGCATGTGTTTCAGTGCTTGCACAGCTGTCGCCCGTTACCGCTCTGTGGTGTAGCCCCTATCGAATTGCCGCAGGACAGCCAGTTTTTCCCCTTCCAGAGAGCTGGGAGTGTAGCCCCAGGTGCCAGTTCCGTGGCTGGAATTGCAATAAAGTGCAGAGGGCCTTCCGTATGTCGATTCGCCGCGTACCGACAGACGGCGGGAAGGCCAACCGTTGGATTGGGCGCGCAGCCTTGTTCGCGCCAGTTATCTGTCTCCTGAGTGCCTCTTCTACTATGGGTTAGCAAGCAATACTGTCTTTTGTTGGTCTGTATAAATGTGTTGATCGGTTGTAGCGCGATATCTCGTTGCGCCACCTCTCAGGATTCGGGAGAGACTAGGAAGGCCCTCGGTTGCGTCGCGCCTCCTCCCGCGGCCTAGGCCCGATCCGGCCCCCGAGCCTGATCTATGGCGAGGCAGTAATGTACCGCCAAGGTGACCGATTGGGTCAGGTCCAGTGCAACCCCGCTGATTCCTCTCCGGGCCAGGCGACGAGAATGGACCGCTCCTACCCCGCGCAGGTAACACCAATCCGGGGGCGGGGAGGGGGTCCTCTCACGTATGGCTGCCTCACGTAACAGCCCACTCGCTCAGGTTCACCCGGTCCAAAGGCCTTCCGCTCACCTGAGAATGCTGACTGTGGACTCTTCTCGGGCAGTAGGTCCTAGGTTGCGACCTCAGCAGCTGCTACGATGCCTGCACAGGCAAGCTCGGAGGCTCAGGGTTACACAGTACGTCAGCAGGCCTCAGGGACAGCTCAGGGGGCCCGTGTGGAAGTCATGTCGAGTTCAGGTGGGCTTCGCTATCCCCAGACCGTGCTTGCTGTTCCTCTCTCTCGCGGCTACAACCGCTGCGCCGCAGGTACCGGGGAGCAGTGGGCCATCACAGCCGCAGTGTGCGTGATCCGGCAGGGCCGATTTCCCCGGCCAGTAGTCCGGTATATTTGCCGGGGGCCCCCAGTACTTCACCGCCTACACTGAAAGCGGGGTTCAGCGGGCCCCTGGGGGGTCAGCAGCACCAGCGTACAGAACTGTTCAGTGTCGTAGGCATGCGATTCGCGCCCAGGGGCCTCAGCACAGCAAATCTCGATGTCCCCCCCCCCGCCCCACCCCTCCCTCAAGGCCCACGCTGGCCGGGTGGTGGTTGGGCCGGGGTATTCCGCCTCCTCGGACTGAAAAACAGCGGTCCAGTATAGCTGCTGACGCTGCTCACCTCCGGTGCTCAGCCGATGGGGCTTGTTTGTCTGCTCAGGGCCTCCGCGTCTGTTTCCCGCCGGGGAGCTCCGCTACTGGCCGTTACTCAATTTAAGGCGGGACCGGGGAGCGCTGCTGTATCGACCGCCGTCCGGCGCTCACCGCATTCCCTCGTAGTGACGGCTAGGAGACCTCAAGACGCCGCTATCGCCTCCCCAATTTAATGATAATACCGGCGACCGGCCAGTAACGTGAATGCCGCGTTCGCAGCAATGGCGCCGCTCAGGGAACGTCTCACCGGCGAGGTCTGCGGGGTCTGTGATCGCAGCTCAAACAGATCGCTTACTCCGACCCTGTATTGGATCGGGCCGCCGACGCGTAGGCACAGGTCCGCCGCTGGATTGAGCTCTGATGACGGGGGATTTCGATGGCTAACAGGATAACCAGGGGTGCCGGAGCGGAGCACTAGCGATTTGCGTCCGCCATGCTTCGCTGGCTGGCCACGCCCCCAGGTATCCACACCCATTGTCCAAAGGCAATGCGCTATGGATGAATTGGTCAGGGAAATTTGCTTACGCTTTTCCACCTCTCCCGCTAATTCCATTAGTGGTTCGGAAGCTCAAGCAACATTCCCTCACAATGATCCTTGTTGCTCCCACATGGGCTCGACAACCATGGTACACAATCCTGTCAGAACTATCAATAGTTCATCAAAAGTTACACCTCTCCCCCAAGCTTCTCACTCAGAACCATGGAGAGATAGATAAGACATCCAGATCCCAGTCAACTCAACCTTGCGATCTGGCACCTGAAATCATAGAGTTTGGCTACCTTATTCTCCCGCCAGACTGCATGGACGTCATTAAAGAGGCTAGACGCCCTACCACAAGAGCATGCTATGCAGCAAAATGGAAACGATTTGTATTTTATTGTACTAACAATAAAATCAATCCGTTTGATGCTTCTACTCAAAACATAATTTGCTATCTGTTACACTTACAACGTGCTAACTTAGCATATACATCTATACCATTACATCTTGCCACAATAGCGGCTTACCTACAAAACAGACAACACTTGTCTTTGTTTCGTGTACCCGCTATCAAAGCTTTTATGGAAGGACTCAAAAGAATCATTCCTCCTAGACTTCCACCTTTTCCCGTGTGGAATCTTAACATGGTCCTTACAAGACTCATGGGCCCGCCATTTGAACCTTTGCACAAATGCGAACTACAGTTTCTAACTTGGTAGGTAGCCTTCCTTATAGCCATCACATCTCTTAGAAGAGTTCCAGGCACTAACCATACAAGAACCATTTCTACAAATTCACCACAATAAAGTGGTTCTTAGGACTAACCCAAAACTTTTACCCAAAGTCGTTTCGGCCTTTCACCTCAACCAGTCTGTTGAGTTACCCATGTTTTTTCCTCAACCAGACTCAGTAGCAGAACGTGCTCTTCACACGTTAGATGTGAAAAGAGCTTTACTTTATTACATTGAAAGAACCAAATCTTTTAGAAAAACTAAACAACTCTTTGTTGCTTTTTCCCCACCACATAAAGGCAATCCCATTTCAAAAGCAGGTATTGCGCGGTGGATAGTTAAGTACATCCAAATATGCTACCTCAAGGCTAAACACACCTTAACAATTCCCCCTACAGCGCACTCTACACGCAAACTAGGGGCTTCTATGGCATTCGTAGGGAACATACCCTTAGATGACATCTGCAAGGCTGCAACATGGTCTACACCACACACATTCACAAAGCACTATTGTGTAGATGTGTTAGCAAAACAACAAGCTAGTGTGGGCCAGGCAGTTTTAAGAACACTATTTCAAACCACTGCAACAGATACAGGTTAGCCACCGCTTGGAAGATAACTGCTGTATAGTCTATGCTACCGCATATGATCTACAGCTCATATGCCTCGAACAGAAAATGCTACTTACCCAGTATGCATCTGTTCTTGGCATATAAAGCTGTAGATTCATATGCACCCACCCGCCTTTCCGGGTACCTTTATCTGTTGCAGTATTATCTTACTTAGATACACTATACATGGACATCTTTTTCTACTTTTTTTTATTTTTATTATTTATAAAAAATTTATTGACAACAGAAATCAAAACAGAGACATAGCTTTCTTGTTGTTGCAGACATAGTACACAGAAATCAGCATTGTAAGACAGGTCCAGCAAACACAGGTGCCCCGTATCAACATAATCACTCACCAGATCAAAGCAATAGTCTTTACATTACAATTCAATGGTGTACCCACTTAATACTTAATAGTGAATCTGCTGCCTAGGTAGAGGGCCCTTAAGCCAGGTCCCACCCTCCAGGCAGCTTCAAGCCACATATCCTGCAGCGTCTACGCCCATATTATGCTTCGGGAGAGTCCGTTCAATGCGTGCTGTTTGTCTTAGTGGTCAAGTAAGCTTGGTAAAGCCCCCAGAAGTTTTTAGGTCGATTGCGGGGAGGTAATAACTCGCTATAGTGCTCAGTTTGCGTACTGCCGTAAGTCATGTCATGAGTCCAACCCGATAGGGTGGTGGTCGGGCCGCGGGACCAGCAAATCCAAACTCTACGTCTTGCCATAATAAGCCCCATATCTATCAGACGCCTGAGTCCCTTAGGTAAATGTTTGGAGTAGCCCAACAGAGCAAGCGTAGGATCCGGGACAATGGGAGTGTCAGTGATTTCGCCAAGTGTCTTAAAAATCAATACCCAGAAAGACGCTATCCTAGGGCATAACCAGGCCAGGTGGTAGAAATCTGCAGGGTCCGCTCCACAGCGTTCGCACGCCGTGGAGTCCCGCAACCCATACCTGTGTAGTCTCTCTGGCGTGTAATATACCCTATTTAAAAACTTAGTGTATCAGCCTATGGCGCCCATTTAATGATACTTGTTTCATGTTTTCACAGCAATACTTGGGGAGAGGAGTTGGCCTAACGGTTAGGGCGGTCGACCTCGAATCTGGGGAACTGGGTTCGAGTCTCGGCAATGACGCTGAACATCCTGTGATTCTGGGCAAATCACTTAATCTCCCCGTGCCTAACAAAAATTAATGTGTCCTCATGTAATGCAACTGGTGCTATGTAAAGCTCTCTGATACCCGACTCGGGTCAAGTTCGCGCTATATAAAACTCTGTAAAATAAAAATAATACTTCCAAGTTGAGTCATCCAGTACCCGGTTCAGGTCTGTCTGCCAAGCAAGACAAGCCTTCGTGTAGTGGTTAGCCCTATAGCCCTGCGCTATGTTATATATTCTGGAGATAATGCGTACCGGCGAAGCAGCTTTGATCACATATGTGAGCGGCGCCACCTCCGGCGGCTCCTCCAGCTCTGGACCCAATATGTCTTAGTGCATGCCTCACCCTGTGAAATTGAAATAGGGTTAGTGTAGTTGCCATACTACCCTCCGGGATTCCGTCTTCCCACAAATTTGCTTTGCCTTCGTCAAACAACTCCCCTATCGTGTGGATGTTTATCGCTTTCATAGCCCGAACCACTCCTGTTTCCCTACACGGGGGCAACCAGTAACACCAGTCTAGAGGTGTCATGGGGGAATAGAGTATGGCGCCAGCTTGTAATTTCAGAAGATTATACCAGGCGCGCGTTGTCGCATTAATCGAGTCTAGAATCCCTGTTCTACGATCCTGAGGCTTGAATAGAAGCGCCGGCAACGGAGTCGGGCCGCAACCACCTTTTCTATCTGGAAATGTGGGGCATCCGTGGTACCGTGTATCCAGTGATGAGCATGAGCACCCTGCGCAGCCCTAAAATACAACTCCAGATCCGGCGCACCCAGTCCGCCCATGCTATATGGGAGTGTGAGTATTTCCCACCTGACTCTAGTGTGCTTCCCAGCCCAAGCTAAACAAACCATCAGAGATGTCAGCACCCGAAAGAAGGAAATCGGTAGGACAATAGGGATGTTAGTGAATAGGAATAAAAACCGTGGTAGCACCACCATTTTCATAATAAAGATTCTACCCACAAGGGACAGGGGTAACTGTATCCATCTGTCCACGTCATCTTCCAATTTGGAGACCGCTGTCCCGTAATTTTCTTTAAAAACCACCTCCGAATCAGTGTGCACCTTGATGCCCAAGTACCTGACTGGGTCTGTCGTCCAGCCTAAGGGGTAGTCTGGTGCGAATTGGACTGTCTCTGCCGTGAGTGGGAAGATAAGTGATTTATTCCAATTCACCTTGAGACCTGACCCGGTCCCAAACAGAATTACCTCGCGTAACACCGCCGAGAGATTCTGATCGGGGTTTCTGACGTATAATAAAGTGTCGTCTGCATAGGTGGATATAATCAGATTGTATGTCGGAAATCGTATGCCCCTCTAGCTATGATATTCCCTCATCGCACAAGCAAGGGGTTCGGCCACCAAGGCATATAACAATGGGGCGAGCAGGCACCCCTGTCTCGTACCTCTAGTAATATAAATAGGGTCCGTGACCAGATCCCAAATTTTTATTCTAGCTGTAGGCGAGTTATAAAGCACTCCCAACATTTGCAAAAAGATGCCCCCTAGCCCTGTTCTGGTCAATACATGCTTCATAAATTTCCACTCCACCGAATCAAACGCCTTCTCCATGTCAAGGAAGACCGCCACAGCTTGGGTGTCCTGTCAAGTGTGTTGTATAGCCCCAAATACGGTTCTTAGGTTGTAAGTGAGGTTTCTCCCCGGAACAAAGCCAGCTTGTTCTGGTGATATCAGCAGCGGCACTAAGGGGGATAATCTGTTCACTAAAACCTTTGCATAAATTTTGGTATCGACATTGAGGAGCGATAATGGTCTATAGGAGCTGCAAGCAGTCGGGGGTTTCTCGAGTTTTAGGATGGCAACGATCAGTGCTTCCCGCATAGTAGGAGGGAGTGTGCCCGTTTCAATGATTTCCTCGAATAGGGTCTGTAGGTGTGGGATCAGCAGGTCACTGAACTCTTTGTAGAATGAGACAGTATGGCTATCTACCCCAAGTGCACTATTAGCTTTCATTCCAGCCAGGGCAGTGGTTATTTCGTCCACTTCCAGCGTGCGCATAAGATATTCCCTATGCCCATTCAGTAGCCAAGGTAATTTAATATGCGTGAGGTAATCTAAGATAGAGTCATCATCGCAACGGCCCTTCGAGCTATACAGGGATGCATAGTATTGCTTAAATCTGTTGGCTATGTCGAGAGGATCCGTCAGTGGTACCCCCTCAGCATCGTGTAGAGCTGTAACGTTGAACTTCTCTCTTCTGGTTTTTAACAGGGAAGCTAGTACCGACCCCGGACGGTCACCCTCCCCATATACGTGGGCTGTCGCATATTTGCCTAGGTGTCGTAACTCAGTATCCGCAGTAGAATTATACTCCTCCAGAGTACGGTGTAAGTCTTGTGTAACACTTTCGTCCGCCCCCACAAGTAATTGTTGATCCAGGGTGGTTAAAGTGGATTCAAGGTCTGTGAGGCGCTGACGGATTGTGCGGAGGACACCGGAGTGTTTGGCCATGGCCAGACCACGAATGTACACCTTGAAAGTCTCCCACACTGTGGCAAAAGAGTCGACTGAGCCTACATTAACATCAAAAAATGTCTCTATATTCTCAGCCAGTTCTGCCTTAAAGACAGGGTCTAATAAGGAATACGGGGGGAACCTCCAAGTAAAGGGAGGTATAACCGCACGCGGGGTTTCCAAATAAATCTGTATGGGGTATGATCCGACTTCGTGCGAGGCAGAACCTCGCAGTCACGGATCAGTGCGAGCCAATCCCTTGAAAGGAATAAGTAATCAATCCTAGTGTGGAGATTATGATAGGCTGAATAGTGCGTTTAGCCTCCCGGGCCCTGTGATCGTGTGCGCCACACATCACATAAGTCTAGTTGGGTCATGGCGGACATGATAGACCGGGCAGAGGCGGTTGGGCGTCTAAGCGGCCCACCTGACCTGTCTAAAGTGGGGTCTAACACGCAGTTAAAGTCCCCCCCCCAGAGTAAGGGGCCGGTGCCATAGCGACTCATGCTCTCTAACAATTTTACAAAAAAAGCAGGGTTGTCAAAATTGGGGCCATAAGTGTTACTTACAAGCAGTCTAAATCCCTTCCCACAGCAACGCGAAACCGCAGATCGTCCCTCCGGGTCAGTCTCCAGTGCTTCCAGGCGGAAGTCAGATCTGGGATTTACCCATGTCAATACCCCTCGGGCATGAGATGTGAACCCCGCGGCGTGTATGTTGCCCCTAAACCCTCTATGTTGTAACAGTGCACTGTGCGGGGGCAAGTGTGTTTCCTGCAGGAGTGCCAGATCAATACCGCGTCTAGTGAGAAAGGCTATAATTTTGAGCAGCTTCCTATGGTCATTGAGACCCCGGACATTCCAAGTTAGGATTTTTAAACTACGAGATTGTGCATGCATCTGAATCAAAAGTAAAAGTCGAAGTGAAGCGCACAGAACCGTCTCCGTGCAGAACCTGTGTGTTTACATGTCGTGCCTTACGACCCCTGTGTGGCAAGGCTATCCTGTGCATATGTATAAAAACAAACAGCTTTGGTCTCTGTAACCCCACCCACGGCATGCATTCCCCAACTGTGCACACACGGTTTGGTTCCCCACCCACCCAACACCACAGCAATGAGATAAGAAAATAATGCTCCAACATCATGGTAAATTACCACGTAAATTATCACGGAGCATCACCCACTGACACTCAAAATACTCAAAGTTACCTGAAAAGAACTACGTTGTAAACAGAACTAGTCCCCAATGGTGTGCTTCACACGGAGGCAGGTGTTGCCCGCCCAGTAGGTTGGGGAAACCTAACTAGAGGAAACAAAGCACTCCCGTAGCCGTCTGTCCACATGAAATAAACGGTGCATCATGCAAGTATATCACTGTGTCTACCCCGTCCCAGTGAGACCTAGCTATAACAGATGAAGAACATGTGAAACATGACTGCCCTGTCTGCGTTTGTACTGGGGCCTAACACCCCCGACAACAATTACCCGCTAACCGGTACAATGCTAGTGAACCACCAGGGCCGTGTCCCCAGTCAAAGTCCTGTAAACCCCCCGATCATGCACACCAAACACCATCTTATCTGTATCCCAAGCAGCCGAGTCCTCAGTCCTGGTCATCCAGACTGCCCCCCGTCGCTCCTTCCGAGGTGCTCTGCTCCGAGTCGGTCTGTTTTTCCCTGGACCACTCATTCAGGGCGGGGGAGCGCCAGGGGGGAGGGCGCGGGCCCAACGAGCGGTGCGCTCTTTCCACCACGAACATGGGGGAGAAAGACTCGCTTCCTAGCAATGTCACCAGGAGTTTTTAGGTCTCGCCTAGCGACGCAGCGCGAAGCGCTGTCGCTAGCGAGATCTATTGTTGTCGACTTGAGTTTGGAAGGGGGACAGGCGATGTGCACGCTCACGGCGTGTCTTCAGCTTGCGCCCGGACAGCAGATGTGCACGCGTGCGGCTCGGCTCCCTCAACGCGCGCATGGCGTGCTTTCGCTTTCCCTCCCTCCGGCGTTTCAGCACAACGCGCGCACGCCTTTCTCCTTACATCTTTTCTCCCAAAGGCTGCACTGCCATCTTCGTCTCTCTGCTTGTTGGATGCCGTATCCATGTCCGATGTACTCTTGGTGGGGCCCTCTGAGGCAGCATCACTGCCCGCTGGAGATCTGTGCCAGTGCTGGCTGCCTCTTTCAACCCTCACATGGACCCGCTGATGCTCGCACAGACATGGCCTCCGAGACTGAGCGGCAGGTTGTGGTGTGGGTGCCTGGATCGGGCGGGCTCCCTAGAAGAGGCTTCTTGGGGGTCCAGCGGTCAGTCCTGGTTGTCCGAGGCAGTTCGGGTGTTTGATATTATCGCCCCGCTTCCTTTGCTTGCTGGGCGGATGCGGGTGAGGCAGGAGGCCAGGACAGGGTCTGAAACAGAGCAGCACTGGTGACGTTAGGGGTGGTGTCAATATGAGGGCGTAGGATAGATGAGTAGGGGCTGGGTGTAGACATAGGGGCGCAGTGTTAGTCACAGGGTCCAGTCACAGGACAACAGGGGCTGATGATGTCAGAGGAGGCTGGGGGCCTTAGGCACAGGGTGCACCCTCACTTGTGTGAGAAGAATTTGAGGTACAGTGTGGAATACTTGGGTTCAGGTGAGGGGGCTGCTCAAACTACCAGTTGAAAGCACTGGGTACCTGTGGATTACGGACACTGCGTAATACAGGTGCACGAAAGTAAGTTTAGTTTCCAGATGAGGGTCTGCTTGGGCGGAGTTCAAGGGGGGCGTTGTTCACATGATCACATACAAAGCTACTTTTAATAAAAGTGCAATTCGGGCTTTACTACAACCACACACTCAAACTACACGTATAGATCCGCCTATATAATGACTGGACTGCGAGTACTCCGACGCTAGTGTCAGTTCAACGCTATACAAACACTAGATCACATGACGTAATGTAGCGCTTGCGCCACTAGCACACCGCGTTAGTCTTGGTGCACTATATAAGGTCACTATCATGCTGTGTGGTGAAATGAGGGTACCTGCCTGCTGACCTGGGCAGCTGCACACAACAGTGTACATGTGGGATTTTGAGGGAGCGCGCGCAGTACCACTGTGGCAATCAGTAAATGCACGTGCGCACTAATCTACCACTATCCAATACGTTTCCATTACTAAATATTATACCGGTGTATTCTAACCTCACCTGCCATTGTCCAGTGTGATTCACCACTAAACAGTACGTAAAACAGACAGATACAATGTCAATGGATCACTTTGACTCGGGTGAGCGAGTGTACCTTGTCCATAAAGGGTGCCCAGATTCCGAAAGCGCCACGGGACCATGCACAATGTGATAAGCACTCTATAAAAGCACATGACATAACGTGGGTGGCACGGCCTGCAGGGCAGTCACTCTGGCATCCTATCGGATGGATGGCACGGGGCACCTCTGCTGCTGCCCGAGATCGTGTCTGGTGTCTGCTGGTATGTGGCGATAAGAGGCGGAGAAGCGCTATAGAAAACACAACTTGGGTGGCACTGCCCCGCAGGGCAGGTACCCTGGCATCCTATCCGAGGGATGGCACGGGGCGCTTCTGCTGCTGCCCGAGATCGTGTCTGGTCTCTGCTGATATGTGGCGCTAACAGGCGGAGAAGCGCTATAGAAAAGCCCATGCCACAACATGGGTGACACTGCCCCGCAGGGCAGTTACCCTGGCATCCTATTCGAGGGATCGCACGCACGGGGCACCTCTGCTGCTGCCCGAGATCGTGTCTGGTGTCTGCTGATAGGTGGCGCTAAGAGGCGGAGAAGCGCTATAAAAAACACAACGTGGGTGACACTGCCCCGCAGGGCAGGTACCCTGGCATGATGTGGCATCCTATCCGAGGGATGGCACAGGGCGCCTGTGCTGCTAGCCGAGAGCATGTCTGCGGAGAAGCCGCTTCTCGAGACAGATCGACGGAAGGGACCTGTGGCCGCTCAGCTCCTGCCGGCACAGCAGGCGCCCGTTGCCTCTTCTTACAGTCACCTGGCTGCGGGCATTACAGGCTCGAGCTCGGGATTGACGGCTCTACACACATTCTTAATATCCATGCACTGTAAAATCACACCCTCTACAGCAAACCTTTAAACCAACAAGCGCTTCCGGATTTCTGCAAAGCGCTGTTTGTTTCTCATTGAAGAAAAGATGCAGTAGGAGGGTGGGGAGGGAGGAACATCCACAGACTTGTGGGTTTAATTGAAGGAAAGGTAATGCCAGAGGAAGACAGAATGTGTGTTTTTTTGTTTTTTCTCCTTTACAGAAGCAGCCTTCTTTTAAAGCTGAACGCAGGAGGGTTGCATTCCTACGTCATTGTGTT
Source organism: Calotriton arnoldi (assembly GCA_963921515.1). Classification (NCBI taxonomy): domain Eukaryota; kingdom Metazoa; phylum Chordata; class Amphibia; order Caudata; family Salamandridae; genus Calotriton; species Calotriton arnoldi. The sequence goes on from CAWUFW010000115.1 coordinate 4,206,989, forward strand.
TTTCTTTTTAAATTAACGCCCCTTGTTGTGGCCCCTACCAGTAATTCTGTGACGCAGGGCTTTTATAAAGTGTCTAGTTTGTAAAATACTACGTGCTGGTGCCCAAAGCTTTTCTTAGTAGCCCTCGGCTGGTGCTGCTGTGGGTCGGAGGTGCCTATTACGGAGACCTAATTGTCTTGGTTCCACATCATATTAAAGCATAAAAAAGTGATGGATGGAAAGCTGGAATTAATCTCAGCCACTGTTAATCACTGGAGCCGCATCCCAAACCATCCTTGTTTTGCACACCATGCCACCTCCGTTTGGACCCAGCTATATGCAAATCAGTCTTGACCCTGCTCCAATCAGAACAGACTTGCCCGAACTGTCAAGCCAGGTTCTCCCTGAACCAGAACCCTAGCAAGCCAGGACCAGTTTTGCCTTTGTTATGGGCTCACCAGCTGGGTACAACTTGGTTACAGTATCACAGTGTGCACGGTACCCATGCCTGTGCATACCCGCCCCACTTAGGGCAACACACTAAAGTACACACAAAAAATGATGGATGGATAAAATGCTTGAATTAATCTCAGCCACTGGTGATCACTCCACATCTTGCCTATTTCTTCCACACTCTACCTTTCCTTCCTCATATCCTACTCTTAGTTTCTTTTTCATCCCTGCTTTCTCTCTGTCTGCTTTCTCTCTGTCTGCTTTTTCGACTTTCTGAGAAATAGTCTGGACTGAGGCACTAAAAAAGTACATATAAACAGTAGTTGTATCAAGTGTAGAGCAAACAGTCCATGTTAGAATGTTTAGTTGTAGTCCTTGTTTTCTTATTATATTTGCAGAGATTTATATTATTGCTGCCGCCAATGTTTGTTACAAGGCATATGCGATGGGTGGGGCTCATTGTTTAAAAAAAAAAGTGGCAAGCTGTTGTTCATTCTGTGAAAACAAGCAATTAAATATTTAGAGCAAGAGCCCAAGGGAGAGGTGGTTTTATAAAGAGAGGGTTCACAAAGAAACGGATAGTCCTGCATTGGCTAACATGCTTACTCACAAGCGTGCAGCTGGTGAGCTGGTTCTTGTCACCCTTCTAAGAGGCAGCAGTTTGTACTTTTTCTTGGTGCTGGTTAAGGTGGGAGGCATTGGAACACCCTGGCTTCCTTCTATCCTCTTCCTTATCCTAGTTTTGGACTGAATCCTTGACGAGATATGCAATTTTCTCTCTGTAAATGACAGGGACCTGCCCCTCTCCAGCTATATTGAGGATATCCGTGATTATACTTTATGTGCCATTTAAAAAGCAACTGTTTGAAAATGTATTCCTTTATGTGCTGAAAATGTTACCCGTGGTATTTCATCTCTTTCATTTCCATACGTTTTAACGGCTGGAGACCTGCTATTGCTTTAATGACATTGAACATTTGAGAACGGTTGTGACTGGGTGGGGGTTTCAGGCTTGGTGGTCCTCGGAAGTGAGGTCTGGTTGCAGGTGTGGTACATACCTTTTTAATTCATATTCGGTCTTTAATATGGCCCTGCAGCACTAACTGTGTCTTGTTTTTGGATTGCACCACACATTAGTCATTTCTCAGTTGTAGTTTGTGGGCATTGCTGTGTTTGTGGCCCTGTGTTTGTGGGTGATGTTGATTATTCTGTTGACTGGGTGTGCCTGTCGGCCTTGCTAGGATACTTCCTGTTGCCTGGGTTATTTGGATTGGGTGTAGGCCAGTCGGATGTGACATGAATGGTTTAACTGGGGGTGGTGTTGGTGAGCATTATGTCCATGTACTTGCTTAGCAGACTGTGTAGAGTAGATGTTAGTAGTTCTGTTTAGCCACTTATATATTGTTGTGGGGTGCTGGTGTAAAGACCAAAAATACTGAGAGTGATTTTCAGTTTTCTTTTCAATATTCGGGGAAGGTTACCAAACTCAAATAATATGTATCTGAAAAGTCATAGGAAGTATTTGGATGGAGGTTAATTGAATGAGAGTGGCAACACTATTGTGCACTGCTTGAACATGTGAGGAGTTCTGTACCTCCTGGTCATACCTTAAGTTTGAAGTGGAGGCCTCACCTTTGAGTCCTAGCATCTCCATATGTCCCCATTTGACCCACAGCTATGTAGGGAGATTCTTTTGAGACATCACTCAAGCTCCAACTCTTAGATGTCCACTTGTCCTTGACTATACCTCATCTTCGATAGTCCTTTCTCGTTGACTATGAGACTGTGCGTGTCATTAATCTCCAAGTAAACTAAAGAAAGGAAGTGATGGTGTACCAGTCTCCAGCGTATAGTCCTTGTCCACTCAGCCACTTATCTTACTGTTCATTATATATATATTTTTCTTGGTTGTAAGAAGAGAGTTTAAGCTATTGGCATTGTAAAAGACAATGCCTTTTATTTATGTTTTAAAAACCAAAACATAAATAAAAGGCATTATCATTTACAATGCCAATAGCTCAAACTTGCGTAAATGCGAGACCTATTGCATTGCAAATGCTTGTTCAACGAAGAGTTCCATGTTTCCGACCTGAGTCGTCTCCGGCAGGCCTACGATACGAAGATTACTGCGGCGAGACCTCGCCTCCAGGTCCACCGCCTTGTCGTGCAGGACTTGTAGCGCCTTGCCCATTTGCTTCTGTTCTGCGTCCAGATCTGTCCGTGACCCTGCGTTCGGCCATATCCAGTCTTTCCACCTGCTTATCCATCCGTTCAGTCATTCTGTCCATGCGATAGGACAGGGAATCCAGTTTATTGCCAAGGATCGATAAGCTGCTCTGCAAGTTCTTTTCCATGGCCTCCAGTAGGCCACGAATACCACCATCAGCCGCCGCTTGCAACGCGTCTTGCGCAGTGTCCCCATCTTCAGGTGCGTCGTCTCGCACTCTTGATTTGCGTTGATCGAAGGAGAGTTTGGGTTGGGATTTGTCCACTCTCCCCATTACGACGCAGCAACTGGGAACCACAGCACCTCCACTGACTCAAACGGAGTAATCGTGCGATTCCACATAGTTGGCAAGCGGTGCGGCGCTACAGCCCACAGGGGGCCAACCTCCGGTTCCTATGGGGATGACCTCGCAGCTCGCCCGGGGCACCGCCGAGGGATCCAGCCCCCTCCTCGCTACAGCAGCACCAGTGGATCACAGGAGCGCACCAGGTAGTTACGAGGTATGTGATGAGCCGGGGTGCTATCAAAGCGTGAACGCCCTGGTCTGTGCTCAAGGCCAGGTAGACTGTTTGAACGGCGGCGCTAACCAGGATTAGGGCCACACTAGGTGGGGAACTCTACAACTGCACACCGCTGGGTCAGCGCGCCAGTACAGTCTCGCCCACAGATCCCCGCCGCAAATCCTTCAGGGCGCTCCAAAGCCTCCGATGCGCAGCTCAAGGACCACAGCAGTGCGCGCAAGGCCTCACCAGTCTGGGCGCAGCAGGGTCCAAGGGTCGCAGCAACTCACACCAGGCCGCTCCACCACCGCCGGGTACAATTAAGCGGTATGCCGCGCAGCCATCAGCTCACAACGTTATCAGGGCCCTCAGTACAGTAGCGTCCGGAAGCTCAGTGAGGCCTCAAGCCAGCGCTTCCCACCACTTGGATCAGCAGCAGGGGCTGTAGTGTTGAGCCCCCGTGTGTGCGGGCGGCGATGATGGGACAGCACACAGCAACGGCCCCAGGCCACGGGCGGAGCACGCAAGGCCTCCCGTCAGCGTCAGGCGCGGAATGTCGCGCACCAACCAATAGCGCCTGTCGCAGCTGCCTCACCGCTCCGGCGCCGCTCCCAGGGTAACGATGGCGCGCCTCGCCCCTGCAGCAGCCCTCGGACTTCAGGAAAAGGGGTGGTTCGGCGAGCGAAGCGCCAGCAGGCGAGTACGCGCGCCTCCCGGGCGCCGCCTCCACGTCACTCTAGGTTGGGGCTTACGGCCCAGAGCAGGAGCGCCGCGATCCACCACAGCAGCAGGGCACAGCAGCAGGCGTAGAACTCCGAAAACGGCACAGCTTGTGCCCAACACCTCCCGGGACGGGCGTTTGCAGAATTCAGAGCAAAATAGTGAGCACCGATGTCGGATTCCTGGAGGATATTACGACGGCTCCACGGAGCTATCGAGCTACGCGGCCATCTTGGGCGCCGGCAAGCTCCGCCTACCATCTTTTTCTACTCTTACTAACTCCATCATCACCCTCATGGCAAAACAATCTGGGGATGGAGTCGATGCCCATGCACACTATCACCAAAGGGAGGAGTCACCTACCTCATGACTACAAAGACTTCTCAGAAGAAAAACAAAGTGCAAACATCCGGGCCCAACACCAGATGGCGATCTATGCTAACGCATATGAATCTACAGCTTTATATGCCAAGAACAGATGCATACTGGGTAAGTAGCATTTTCCTTCTCACACAGACCCTGTGCCAGGAGGCAATGTGTCTATGGAAATGGCTGGACCATCAAGGAATTTTCCTGATGGTAAACTGTGAGGAGTGGTATTATACGGTGTGGTTGGGCGACCTCGCCATGTAATGCGCTTACCAACTCCTAAGCTCAACCATGGGTAGCTGTGGCTCTGTACAGTCAGGCTTACACAAAGAAACAACTGTGAAGCATTCAAGAAGCACCATAACCATTTTAGAAGAAATTTATGAGGCACTCGTTCCACCAGAGGGTTCTGGAGATGCAGCAATTACAAGATATAGTAAATTCACACCTTTTAAACTTAACTGCAAACAAGCATTGGCAAATTCAACTAATTGACACGTTTTCAAGAACAACTTGGGTAGTATCAATGCCATTACTTTGAATTACTTTAGGTGACAAGCTACCAGGTTCCCTCCCTTCTGATGAACACTTCCTGCAAAGTGCGGCATCTGGCTATCCCAGGATGCATCATTCTGCCCACTTCCAACATGGCATCACCCCTCTCTCGGGGTTTTGAGCTCCATAGCCCAACCCAGAGATGTAGCTACCAAGGAAGCTAACTGCCCCGAAAACGGGTTTGACAACTGGTTTCCCCTATCCTTCCCGAGTGCCAGCCTTTCTGCCTAAACAATAGGGCAGCCCATCTCTCACGTGTTCCCCATTTGCTTTTCAAAGGTGGCTTTGCCCTTTGGGGTAACATCCGAGTGGCTTTCTGCCGTGGAGAGTTAGCACTTCGCTTCCATGCAGGCTCCTATTGTCTTCTTCCCTGGAAGTCGTTTGCACGTCTCCCCAGGAGGGCAGAAAGCTGTCTCAGGGACATATCCTGTGTGCAACCGTGGAAGGGCACAGGGGATTTAGGGCAACAAAGTGGTAACTTTGTAAATGTTGCACTCTATAACAAGTTACATTTATTTTGACCTGGGCATCAAGATGGGTTTCAACTTTAGCAGTCCCAGTCAATAGTTAGCAGTGCCACTCTGCACACTCTAGCCTTTCCCACAGTAAAAACGACAGTTGTGGGTTATTACTGTTGGAACATATAATGCGCATGTGTAGGAAGCTGGCTCTGTATATATTATACCAAAGTGAGGTATAGTGTGCACAGAGTCCAGTGGAAACCCAAAGGTAGGCAGAGGCTAAAGTTAGATAGCACCTCACTCTCTATTTGTGGTAGTGTGGTCGAGCAGTAAGGCAGTATCAGAGGACAGTGTTAAGCATTTGTTGTACACACTCTGTCAGCAAATTAATTCACACACTCAAAGACTGAACTTCAGACCAATTGTTTTAGTATGAAAATATTCTTTTAGGTATTTTATTTACTAGAACCAAGCAAGCCTGGCACAGGTAAGAAATAAATACTTTACAGTAGTAATGCAGTTTGTAAACAGTTTGAATTTAACTTGTATATGCACTTTGTTTTAACTTACAGTATGGTTTCAGAGAAATGCAATACTTTGTAAATACAGTACATAGACTTGAATGGGCTTTTCAGTAAAATTACAGGTAAGTTACTTTTGAGATTGCTTTCTTACTCAGAGTAGTATACCTGGATACTACTCTGGGACATTTCCTGTAAACAGGTAAGTAAAATCGTTTTTGTTAGTGCAATTTTAAAGAATTTCTTAAGGTTTTCAAACTCCACACTTAGAAACTTTTCCAAGAAAAACAGTCAATGTTATCCTATGGAGGAAAATAGTGTTATCGGTTTTGAGGTAAGTATTTGGTAGTGGGAGTTGAGGTTCTGGGCGTAGACTCAGGGGTCCCCCAGGGTCAAGGATGCACTCAAGTTACACCCTCAGCCAGCGGCACTAGGGCGGCCGGGTGCAGACTGCTGAGGCCCAATGTTATCCAATGGGTGATAGGGGGCCTCCGGTTGGTGGCTGCTGGCAAGCAGGCCACTAGTTTGTGGGAGAAAAGCTTCTGGACTTTAGCTCAGGGCAAATGGGGAAACAAAGTAGCACCCAAGGTGCACCCTCAGCGGCACTAGGGCGCCCGGGTGCAGGGTGCTGTTTCGACGTCGGGCGCCCTGTTGTTTTCAATGGGGAACCTCCAGTTTGCAAAGGCACTGCAGGCTTGGGGACGAAGGTTTTCTGGGTGCGACCACCACTTTGAGAGGTACGTTGGGAAGTTAGGGGTTGGTTAGGCACCGTCGGTTTGGGCACCCAAGGCCGTGGGGCGTCGGGTGCAGGGGTGCCTTTTGGGGTTGGATCTTCCTACCAGCTCCTGGTCGCGGTTGGGGGGACCTTCTGGATTTAGGCTGCAGGCGTCGGCTGGAGGCTTGAGGGTGGTCAGGGGTCGCCGATTCTCGGGTCAGGATCGCCAGGGTGACCTCCTCGTGGTGTTTGCCCACTCGAGCTCGGGCCGTGGACGGCGGGTGCAGAGTGGGGCGGATTCGAGGTGTCTGGCCGGAGCCAGAGGTTGCAGAAGAACAAATCCGGTGTTCACGGGAGACAAAGTCCTTGTAGTTGAAGGCAGGCAGGTCCTCCGGGGTTTTCAAGGTTGGTGGCTGCAGGACACACCGGGATTTCGCAGGAGCAGGTTCGAGGTGGAGACAGGCTGGTAGGGTTGGGGCCAAGTCAGTGGGCGTCTTCCTCTTGTTAGCTGCTGCACGGCTGTTCGGTCCTTCTCCTTCTTGTAGTTTCTTCTTGTCTGAGGAAGCAAGTTTCAGGGGTGCCCCTAAATAGTAGATTTAGGGACGTCGTAGGTAGGTAAAAGGCAGGGACCAATGGGTCCCTTCTCTGGGGTGGGTACAGCCCCTATTATGCCGCCCTCCAGTGGGAGGGGGGCATGAGCCTGTCCCTGGTTGGCTGAGTCCCCCCCCATCTTCAAGTTGGCGGGGACTGAGAGTTGTGCTTCACCTCGCCTCCCCCACCTGAGGGGTGGGGTTGGCAGAGGTGGGCACAGCTCTGTTCCTCACTTGTTTTTCCCGCCGGTTCTCCCGCCCAAAGTGGGGGTCAGAACCAGTGGGGACCAGTTGCTGAAAGCAGCAAGTGGCCTGGGGAAGCTCACAAAGGCGGCAAGCCTTTGAAGCTTCCCCTTCGTGAGCCCTGCCCATATACTGGGGGAGGAGGCTTGGCACCTCGTCCCAGGATGTGCATTGTTTCAGGCTTGAGGCAGGTCAAGGATCACTGGATCTCGAGTCTGGATCGCCGGGAAGACCTCCTCGTAGTGTTGGGCCACTCAAACTCGGGCCGTAGGCGACGGGTGCAGAGTGGGGCAGACTCGCGGATTTCGCGCAGAGCTGGAGTCTGTTGGTGAACAAATCCGGTGTTCATGGGAGACAAAGACTTTTCTTTGGAAGGCAGGGCAGGTCCTCGGGGTACTTGAGGTTGCTGGCTGTAGGACACACCGGAGTTTCGCTTCTGCAGGTTCGAGGTGGGGACAGGCCGGTAGGGCTGGGGCCAAGTCAGTGGGCGTCCTCCTCTTCTTAGCTTCTGCACGGCTGTTCGGTCCTTCTTCTTTTCTTCTTGTGGTTTCTTGTCTGAGGAGGCAAGGTTATGGGTTGCCCCTAAATACTAGATTTAGGGGTGTTACAGGTAAGTAAAAGGTTGGGACCAATGGGTCCCTTCCTTGGGGTGGGTACACCCCCTATTATGCCACCTTCCAGCGGGAGGGGGGCATATGCCTCACTCTGGTTGGCTGGGTCCCCCCATATGCAAGATGACGGGGACTGAGAGTTGTGCTTCACTTCGCCTCCCCCACCTGAGGGGTGGGGTTGGCAAAGGTGGGCACAACTCTCTTCCTCACTGTTTTTCCCGCCGATTCTCCCGCCCAAGGTGGGGGTCAGAACGGGTGGGGGCCAGTTCCTGAAAGCAGAAACAGGCCTGGGGAAGTTTACAAAGGCGGCAAGGCTTTGAAGCTTCCACTTCGTGGACCCTGCCCATCCTGGTGGAGGAGGCTTGGCACCTCATCCCAGGATGTGCATTGTTTCAGACCCCCGAGAGCAGCAGGCTCTCGACCCAGGGGTCCAGAAACATGTCTGGTGGTGGCAGCTGAAAGCAGCCACTCAGCCTGGACACTAATGGTAGGTTCGTTTTCAGGGGGCATCTCTAGGATGCCCTCTGTGTGCATTTTTCATTAAATCCCACACTGGCATCAGTGTGGGTTTAATGTGCTGAGAAGTTTGATACCAAACTTCTCAATTTTTAGTGTAGCCATTATGGTGCTGTGGAGTTTGTAATGACAAACTCCCAGCACCATATACTCTTAATGGCAGCACTGCACTTACAATGTCCAAGAATGGACTTAGACACTGTAGGGGTACAGGGCTCATGCACCTGTACCCTCACCACTGGTATAGTGCACCCAGCTAGAGGGGGGACTGATCTATGCCAGGGCAGTGGGTTGTAGGCATGGCACACAGAGATGTGTGCTATGTCCACTCTTCACTTTGTTCTGCACCAAAACACGCAGCCTGCAAAGGCAGTGTGTGAGTGTTAGGGTACAGGACCTCTAAGGGTGGCACAATAAGTGCTGCAGCCCTTAGAGGCCTTCTTGGGTCACAGTGCCCTGGGTACCTGTGGTACCATTTACCAGGGGCTGGCCTGTGGCCAGAGATGCCAATTGGGTTTAGGCTTCAGTGCAGTTTTAGGGAAAGAACATAGGCCCTGGGTACCTGATTACTAGGAGCCGAGGGCAAACTCAGTCAAAGCACATCAGCAATTTAGCAAAAAGTGGGGGCAACCATGCAGAAATAGGGCACTTTCTCACAGCATGTTCCATTTTTGTAATGTACAGCACCCTGCCTTAGGGCTTGCAAGGCCTGCTTTAGTGATGAGTTCTTTGCATTAAAAGGGCGGACTTGGCTTTGGCAGGACTTTAAATGGCACAGTCGGGTTAGGAGTCCGAAACAGCCCTCCCAGTCTGCAGTGGCTTGACTATGAGCCATACTTGAGCTCTGTCACACCCAGGGTGGCACAATCAGTGCTGCAGTCCCTTTTGGTAACCTTCCAAGTTCTTCCAAGTTACAACCCTGAGAACCATATACTAGGGACTTACAAGGGAGTTAACGTATGCCAATTGGGTATAAGCCAATCAAAAATACAGTTTAAGGTCAGGGCACAGGCCCTGAGGTCTGGTTAGCAGGCCTCCGTGCACACTCGGAGTCGAAAAAGCAGCAGCATGAGTCTTAAACTTTATGGATGAACGTACAGAGAGAGCATTTCCTTACATGGTCCATCTAGCAGGATATTTGAATGCCAGGGCAGACAAGTTCAGCTGTCTGTGCCTTGCAGATCAGGAGTGGCAGTTACACCCAGAGGTGGTGCATTGTGGCTTTCACAAAAGGGGAGAACCTTTGCTTGATCTGCACCGCTGAGAATGTGCAATGTCAGCAGATCTGCACATTGGTCTTTCCAAGGGGTCTGTAGATAGGAGACTCGTTCTGCCTAGAAGTGGAACTCCAGCCTTTTGTATGCCTTCCTGCCAATGCATTTTCTGCTTCGAGTTCTGAAGAAGATCAGGACCGGCCGGGCCCATATCATCCTAGTGGCTTGGATTGGTCACAAACAGTATGAAATATAGAGCTCCTGGGCTTCAGCATCTGTCCTTCGATTAGGCTGCCTGCCGGGAACCTGCTGTCGCCTTTGCAATCTCCACCTTCATGCATGGGGATTGAGCGGTGACAGCTAAGCACATTTGACTTTCTTACGGAGGTGATTGATGTCATCTTGGCAGCTAGGCATCCTTCAACAAAAACTGTACATGCCTGTTGGGACAAATTTGTGGTTTGTTGAGGCACGTGCAACATTGACCCCCTCCAGGCCAACTTATCAGACTTTCTGTTCGTTTTGTCTTTCAGCCAGAAAGGCTTCATTTGGTCACAGGTAAAGGGTACCTTAGGCTCTTTCTGCCTTTTTACGGTTGCCGGACCAGCCCTCATTATTTAAATCGCTGTTTGTTATGCGTTTTTTGAAAGGCCTAAAAAATGTGTTTCCTCCTCCTCCTTTGTCATGCCACAGTAGGACCTTAACTTGGTCCTCACATATTTGATGAGCACTCCCTTTGAGCTCTTCCACAGCTGTCCTTTGTACCTTCCCACCTTCAAGATGGTGTTCCTCGTCGCCATCACATTCAGGCTGTGTTAAACCCGCTATTCACCACCATCTTCCCAGACAAACTGGTTCTGCTGCTGAGAGCATCCTTCTTGCTGAAAGTTTTAATGCTGTTCCACTTCAGTCAAACCATCACCCTGGCAGTTTCCTATGCTCTGCCTTACCCCTCTAAGTAGGAGGAGAGACTCCATCACTTGGACCCCAAAGGACAATTGAGATTTTACATCAGTCGTACCAGAGAAAACCGGGTGGGCGATCATCTCTTTGTGGGGTTCGCTGGAGCGAAATAAAAGGCAAGGCAGTGCAGAAGCAGACCACCTCCCGCTGGATTGTGCTCCGCATCAAGTTCTGCTGCACATTAGCCTTCAGAATGACTGTGGGCTCATTCCTTTATGGTCAAAGCTGATACCACTGTGTTAGCATGTAGACTTCCTGTCCTGTACATCTGCCAGGCAGCTATGTGGGCGTCACTCTATATGTTCACAAAGCACCACTGTCTGGACAGCCAGGTTCGCCAACAGGAGCATTTCGCCAGCTCTGTCCTACAGGACGTTTTTGGTTTGAGCCAGTTCACAGTCCCACTTCCTACTAGGTATTGCTCTGTTGTCCATTCAGAAGGTGAGGAATCAGCAGTTGGAAGTCTCCATCAGTAATGCTCTTCCTCGTAGAGATTCTATCTAACCCTAGATTCCTCACTGACCCGCCTAACCTCGTTCTGTGAATTGGGCTATATCCATTATTAAGATCCCAAGCCTACGACTCTGTACACTTGTCAAAGCTAATTTGCTGTTGGTACTCTGCGTACGTGAACGTGGACCGTGTCGAAAGGAACCAATGTCAACATGCTGGAGTGGAGCCTATATAGGCTTTGCGTGTCATTCCTGGAGCAGAGGGCCGTCAGTGTGGAGCTGCAAGGCATCACCTATCAGTGCACAGAGGTACTGCTGAAAAGGTTTCCAGATCCAGTCTGACTTCTGGGAAATATTCAGAAGGTGAGGCATCTGCAGTTAGCCTCTACTAGAAAGAGTGTTACTGAAGGTAAGTAACTTGTTCTTTTTTCTAAATACAGCATGTGAGGAAATGGGGTGTATCATATGGTGTGGTTGTGTGACTTTACCATGTAATACACTTACCAACCCCTTTAGGACCCTTAGGTTTCGTTTGTGAAGCCTTCAGCTCAGCTACCCGAGGTTTGGCTTACACAAAGGAACAAGTGTAAAGCATTTAAACCGCACCAAAACAATTAAAGAAAACAAAAAGACACCAAAGAAATCGACACCACTTTTAAACAAGCATTTGCAATGCAATAGGTCTCGCATTTTGTAGAGTTAGAGCTATTGGCGTTGTAAATGACAATGTCTTTTACCCATGGGACACAAATAAACAAAGAATGGTTGGGAAAATGTCGCGCTATGTTATGTATCGCTGTACAAGATCAATTATAATGCTCAAAGGATATAGATGAAGGCCATTCACCAACACCAAATATGCGGACAATGCCCACACATATAAACCCAAACAACAAAATTATATCCTGAGCAAATCAAATTCACAATAATTCATAATGTCCATCAAGTCAAAGATCAGAAAATGTTCTTCTTATTCTGTAAATGTTCTTCTTTATTCCATTTATGTATTGCTTCAACATAGGTAAGAGCCAGGTACTAGCCGAGCCAACACGTGTTTCGTCACACGGAGTAACCGCTGACTTCTTCAGGGCTAAAACATTGAATACAAACAGTACCCTGTTATGATTCACCACATAACTACATCAAAGAACACAACAGCTAATAAAATTAATTTAGTGCGCAGAAGACACCAAAGCAAAGGACCAATCACCAGAAAGAATAAAAAGCCAAAAGCCCATAGATACAGCACAAGGGAATGGACCTATTATAAAACACCTCATGTGTGTATCATCAATCCATAAGAATATAAAAACATTAAAACATCATAGAATAAGTAAATTCTAAGATCTACTTAGTACACCATCAACCCTATTGTGCAAAACCAAAAAAGGGGGAGATAAAAGAAAAAGAGAGACCCAAACCACAAATTTTAACTAAGTAAAATTGAATAATAAGCATCCAAAATGCGTAAAAGGGAGCCTAAAAGAACACACCAGCACCCTTAATAAACCTATAATAACAATTTGCCGAACTGAAAAACTCACCCCAAGTAAAGTACAACTGGATGAGGAGTACCAATAAAATTTTCAAAGTATAATTGGCAACATATAAACACCAAAGGACAAATTCTGAAAAATACAAAGAAACCATATTACATAAGCCATATTCCCCTCAAATATCATCCTACCAGTTTCGAAATGAATCATAGGCCTAGTTTAAAAGGACACCCAATCATACTCACATCAACGTCGACAAAGTGGTCAAAAATAGAGACAGTAGTCAGTAGACGATCTGCGTCCAGATCCAAGTTTGTGTTCCTAGTATAAAATTATATCACACAATAAGAATATACAAGTCATAATTTAAAATAAGACCTAAATCAAGCAAATCTCACAAGACATGCTCTATATTAAAGAGCAAAGGTAACCGCATCTTATTTACAAAAAAGCAAGGAAAAACGAGTACGTTCTTCAATACAAATACTTTAAAAATACTTATCAAAAACTGGGCATTTAAGTCTGCTCTGTATCGATTCTAAACTAATTCCTTACTCCAGACTCACATGAAATACATACAAACATACACATCACTTATATGAACTTCATCAATAGTCACAGTCACAAGGCTCCCATTATAGTTAATAAATCCAGCGTACGTACCGGCATGGCGATAAGCTAATAAGTACATATCCCTTATCCAAAACGGTACGTAAAAATTACCTGAGTAGGGCACACAACCGACCAAACAGCAACCTGCTCTCACGCGTGGCGTCTAGCTGAATCGCCATCACCGCAACCAGAGTTAACGCGTTGTATAGAGACAAAAGTAGGACTACAAACAACAAAAGACCTCCTAAGTTCAAAAGAACGGTCGCCATCTTTAAAGATCATATATGCAAACGGAATCCACTGAACAAACACTGTGTTTGTATTCATAGTCACACACCAAGGCCAAAAAACTAAATATAAACACAACCAAAAATAAAACTGAAAAAAGGGAGAAGAGAAAACGAAAAAGGGGAAGGGGAAAGAAAGTAAAAAGAGGCATAAGTAGTGTGAGTGTACACCACAGATGACAATCATCCTGAGCTTAAAGGACAAGACACCCTATTACGTTACAATTTTGAGTTACAAAGTTACAAGACATTAAATCAGAATATCATCTACAAATCACATTCATCAACGACATATTGGCATGTACTGAAATTCAACCTATCATGATAAACTCACTCATAAAATCCAGTAATCGCTACGCATATTGTACAGAGGACATAATAGGTATATTGTATGGAAGAATACATCATGTCAGTTCTCAAATGCAAAAAGAATCTTGTCATTCAGAATAAGCACACAGACAATATACATTGGTACCATGTGTATTACATGCCACTTCATCGAGTATTAAGCAAATTCGAGAGAAGCCAGGTTATATCAGAAACGGTAATAACTTAAGATCGAGCTCAGTTTCCAAGAAAATACTGTAGCTCATTATCAAAGTTTAAACCTAGGTCTACCGCCCGTAACTGCAAAATCCAACGGGCTTCTTTCTGTCGTAATTTGAGCTCACGATTGCCCCTCTAGCATCCGGCCTTACAGTTTCAATCCCATGAAAGGAGAAGGTAAGATGTAAACCCTGTGCTGTACATTCTAATGCATGTAAGGCAATTGGATATCTGTTGTCCCTGTTCTTCAGAGCCCTGAAGTGTTCTGATATCCGTTCTTTGAGTTTTCTAATTGTACTACCTATGTAGATCTTGTTGCATTTACAGATTATGGCATAAATCACATAAGTTGAATTACAATCAATATGTGTGGAAATATATTGTGTTCTAGATCCATTATAACTAAATTCTTGTATGCCATGAATAGTCATTCTGCACATGCTACAGTTTCCACATCTAAAAGACCCTTTATTATGTTTATGTAGCCAAGTAGTTCCCTGTATCCGAGTCCTCGGATAACTGGGGCTGATGATATTCCTAATCGCCTTACCCTTACCCTTACGATACGTAATAGTGGGATTGCGCCTGACATAAGGTTTAAGACAAGGGTCAGATTCCAGTAAAAACCAATATTTTTTTAAATTTGGTAGACCTTAGATGAATGTGGATGAAAACTGGTGATTAGTCTTGTAGATGATATTCTGATTTAATGTCTTGTAACTTTGTAACTCAAAATTGTAACGTAATAGGGTGTCTTGTCCTTTAAGCTCAGGATGATTGTCATCTGTGGTGTACACTCACACTACTTATGCCTCTTTTTACTTTCTTTCCCCTTCCCCTTTTTTCGTTTTCTCTTCTCCCTTTTTTCAGTTTTATTTTTGGTTGTGTTTATATTTAGTTTTTTGGCCTTGGTGTGTGACTATGAATACAAACACAGTGTTTGTTCAGTGGATTCCGTTTGCATATATGATCTTTAAAGATGGAGACCGTTCTTTTGAACTTAGGAGGTCTTTTGTTGTTTGTAGTCCTACTTTTGTCTCTATACAACGCTGCTAACTCTGGTTGCGGTGATGGCGATTCAGCTAGACGCCACGCGTGAGAGCAGGTTGCTGTTTGGTCGGTTGTGTGCCCTACTCAGGTAATTTTTACGATGCCGTTTTGCATAAGGGATATGTACTTATTAGCTTATCGCCATGCCGGTACGTACGCTGGATTTATTAACTATAATGGGAGCCTTGTGACTGTGACTATTGATGAAGTTCATATAAGTGATGTGTATGTTTGTATGTATTTCATGTGAGTCTGGAGTAAGGAATTAGTTTAGAATCGATACAGAGCAGACTTAAATGCCCAGTTTTTGATAAGTATTTTTAAAGTATTTGTATTGAAGAACGTACTCGTTTTTCCTTGCTTTTTTGTAAATAAGATGCGGTTACCTTTGCTCTTTAATATAGAGCATGTCTTGTGAGATTTGCTTGATTTAGGTCTTATTTTAAATTATGACTTGTATATTCTTATTGTGTGATATAATTTTATACTAGGAACACAAACTTGGATCTGGACGCAGATCGTCTACTGACTACTGTCTCTATTTTTGACCACTTTGTCGACGTTGATGTGAGTATGATTGGGTGTCCTTTTAAACTAGGCCTATGATTCATTTCTGAAACTGGTAGGATGATATTTGAGGGAATATGGCTTATGTAATATGGTTTCTTTGTATTTTTCAGAATTTGTCCTTTGGTGTTTATATGTTGCCAATTATACTTTGAAAATTTTATTGGTACTCCTCATCCAGTTGTACTTTACTTGGGGTGAGTTTTTCAGTTCGGCAAATTGTTATTATAGGTTTATTAAGGGTGCTGGTGTGTTCTTTTAGGCTCCCTTTTTTACGCATTTTGGATGCTTATTATTCAATTTTACTTAGTAAAATTTGTGGTTTGGGTCTCTCTTTTTCTTTTCTCTCCCCCTTTTTTTGGTTTTGCACAATAGGGTTGATGGTGTACTAAGCAGATCTTAGAATTTACTTATTCTATGATGTTTTAATGTTTTTATATTCTTATGGATTGATGATACACACATGAGGTGTTTTATAATAGGTCCATTCCCTTGTGCTGTATCTATGGGCTTTTGGCTTTTATTCTTTCTGGTGATTGGTCCTTTGCTTTGGTGTCTTCTGCGCACTAAATTAATTTTATTAGCTGTTGTGTTCTTTGATGTAGTTATGTGGTGAATCATAACAGGGTACTGTTTGTATTCAATGTTTTAGCCCTGAAGAAGTCAGCGGTTACTCCGTGTGACGAAACACGTGTTGGCTCGGCTAGTACCTGGCTCTTACCTATGTTGAAGCAATACATAAATGGAATAAAGAAGAACATTTACAGAATAAGAAGAACATTTTCTGATCTTTGACTTGATGGACATTATGAATTATTGTGAATTTGATTTGCTCAGGATATAATTTTGTTGTTTGTCTTTTACCCATGGTTTGAAGTGTAGTGGAATTATGAACAGAGACACAGCTGCAGCACTGTCTAGATTTTTAGAATGAGGAATTACCACTGGGACCAGAGTAACAGTACTGTCTAGAAGACTTAGAATGAGGAATTACCACTGGGACCAGAGAAGCAGCTCCAGTACTGTCTAGAGGACTACGGATGAGGAATTACCACTGGTAACAGAGATGGAGCTGCAGCACTGCTTAGAGGACTTAGAATGAGGAATAATCGATGGGACCAGAGTAGCAGTACTGGCTAGAGGACCTAGAATGAGGAATTACCACTGGGACTAGAGAAGCAGCTGCAGCACTGCTTAGAGGTCGAAGAATGAGGTATTACCACTGTAACCCGAGAAGAAGTTGCAGCACTGTCTAGAGGACTAAGAATGAGGAATTAGCACTGGGACTAGAGAAGCAGCTGCAGCATTGTCTAGAGGACTGGGGATGAGGAATTACCAGTGGGACAATAGAAACAGCTAGCAGCAGTGGCTAGAGGACTAAGAATGAGGAATTACCACTGGGAACAGACATATCAGAAACACTGCCTAGAGGACTTAGAATGAGGAATTACTGACGGGGCAGAGTAGCAGCTTGCTGCACTGCCTAGAGGGCTAGAATGAGGAATTACTGACGGGGCAGAGTAGCAGCTTGCTGCACTGCCTAGAGGGCTTAGAATGATGAATTACTGACAGCACCGGAGTATTAGCTAGCTGCACTGCTTAATGGACTTAGAATGAAGAATTACCGACTGGACCAGAGAAGCAGCTAGCGGCACTGCCTAGAGTAATAAGAATGAGGAATTACCACTGGGACCAGAGAAGTAGCTGCAGCACTATTTAGAGGACTTTGAATGAGGAATTACCACTGGGACCAGAGAAGTAGCTAGCAGCACTGGCCTAGAGGACTAAGAAAGACCTGTTGATGGATCGTTTGAAGGCATGCAGGGTCCAGGCTAAAGCGTGGGAGCTTTTGAAGTCCTTTTTATCTGACAGATTACAAATTGTGTCTCTGGGCGAATACTATTCCAAACCTTTTTCCCTGCCTTGGCCCCTGAGTTCCGCAGGGGTCATCTCTGAGCCCTTTTAATGTGTATGTTTTGTCGTTGGCCCCCCTGATCAGCTCCTTTGGCTTTGGCCTCACCTCGTATGCAGATGACACACAAATTGTGGTGTCTCTGCTACCAGGACAGGCAGTGGGAATAGGCAAACAGATCCAAGACTGTATGGAAGGAGTCGGGAGGGGGATGTCGCAAAACTGCCTGAAGCTCAATTCAGGCAAAACGGAGGTCATCCTATTTGGAAACTATGCCAATTTCTGGACCCCAAACTGGTGGCCAAACACTATGGGCACTCTTCCTACCAGAAAAGTTAAAAACTTAGGAGTAATAGTGGGCGATAGGCTTCATTTTGGTGACCAAGTTAATGCAGTGGCATCGGCCACCGCGTACGTTCTCAGAACGATTAAGAAAATACTGCCGTTTCTGCCACCTGATAGCCGGCGAACAGTGGTTACAGCACTTGTCCTGTCAAGGCTGGATTACTGTAACAGTCTCTACCTAAACATTCAAAATCGTTTTCTGAATAAACTCCAAATGTTGAAAAATGCGGCCGCTAGACTGCTTACTGGCACTTCCAAATTTGCATCAATTTCCAGGAAATCAAAAGACTGCACTGATTACCTGTTAGGAATCGGGTGCGTTTTAAATCCCTCTGCACCGTTTACAAGGCCCTTCAAGGAACAGGACCTGACCATCTGAAACAACAGTTTCAATGGTACATACCCAAAAGAACTCTTCGCTCGCTTGGAGCCAAATTGGTGACAGTACCACCCACTAAAAAGCAACGTGGGGTGGGAGAAGCTTTGTTGCCTGCGCTGCAAAGGCCTGGAACGACCTCCCTTTCCACCTGAGGAATGCCACCGATATCTTGGCATTCAGGAAGGATTAAAACCCTGGCTCTTTGACATGTAAACTTGTCCACAACGTTCATTGCTCAAAGGACAGCAACTAGCGCCAGGACACCCTTGGGTAACCGTGCGCTTTAGAAATATCTATAACATAACATAACAAGAATGAGGAATTACCACTGGGAACAGAGACGCAGCTGTGCCTATAAGACTAAGAATGGGAATTATCACTGGGAACAGAGACACAGCTGCAAACACTGTCTAGAATACTTAGAATGGAGGAATTACTGACAGAAGAACACGCTGCACACAGCCGTTTTACCTGGTTTGTACCTTAATTCTGTGAATGTTATTTATGTATTTTAAAGCACATGACGGGGAAAAAAACAATTTCATGTTGTCATACTAGGAAAGAAACATAAACGCACTGATCATGCTTCCTTTTTCAGATGACAGCATCCATTCCCTGTGTTTTTACTGTGTGCTTTTTACTCCTGCATTTACAAAAGGGAACCATAAACTACAATTCCCAGAGTGCACTGGAATAATTAGGACTTGATTAGCTACTCACACCTGACATGGCACTGCCTTAGAATTTCTGGATTTGGTGAGCTATTCACACCTGACCTGAAAGAGCTTGAGTTCTCTGGAATTGAGAGCTACCCACATCTCACATGGGATAGCTTGAGATCTCTGGCCTGGGCGAGCTACACCCACCATACATGGACAGACTGAAATCTCTGGCCTAGGTGGGCTACTCACGCCTGACTCAGGACCATAGAAACGAGCTTCCAACTTCCCTGTGGCTGCTCAACCTAAAGGGAAGACCTTAGAGCTATGTGGCATGATCAGAAATAAAGGAATGTGAGGTAGCAGGGTCACTGAAAAAGAGATGGGCTGAGTGAACTGTTAGGGAAAAACCAGTGTTGCCGGAGGGTCTACCAGGGATAAGATGGCTTGAGAAGGATACCGTAAGAGAGGACAAAAGGGAGAGGTTAAGATTGGCAAGTGACCAATGGCAACTGGACAACTTTGGAAGTGGTGGGGCTTAATAACTGTCGCAAATTGCAACCAGTGAGGACACCAAGAATGCGTGCCCCACTGTCGTGAAGGGGTTCTCTGCAAAGAAACGGTTGAAATTATGCAATGAAATTACGCATTTTCTACCTTTAATATAAATTTGCTAATAAGCCATAGTCTCTAAAAAGGCAAGCAGTATATCTTCCATTGCTAAGTAATCCTGAGCCTCATATGAGCATTGCAGGAATGACTGCCTTAAATTAATTTTCATCAAATGGTGGCAAAAAAGTTGATGTTTGAGCAATATTTCCCTTTAAAGACGTGTAAAGGCCAAAGTGGATACAGGCGGTGGTTGAAAAAGGCAATTTTGTGTGGCCCATTATATACCATCGTAGACACATATGTATATTTTACTTCCTGACATTTTTGTTCTCCTGCCTTTTCCAAGTGCATTCAAGTGTTATGACTAGGAATCTCCATGGAAAAATAAAAAGCACTTATATTTCACATTCTCAGGCAATTGAGTGAGTAAAAACAAATTTTACAGGCTCATTTAGCAGTGATGATGCTCACCTTGCAGAGATCTTGCAGATTAGGAAACAGATTACACTAATCCCACTTGCTCGGTTTTCAGGCAGTGGTATTAATCCTCATTCACATATTTGCTTTATATATATATATATATTTTGAGAATGCAATCATTCCGTTTCCAGACTTCAGCTTGATTGCTTATGAAAATGCACACATTTTGCTGTGAAAAGAATTTTTCATTTTTTTTTTTTTTTGATAATCAACTTTATTGATTTTAACACACAGTAAAAACACAGCCTTGGTTCTACATCTTGAGTAGTAGTAAGATACATTTTGGAGTGACAAGAGAAGTAGAAAGCTACCAGGTGATAAGAGTTCCATTTCGGCCTAGACAAACCAAAAACATTTATGGAATCAATCCCCTTCAGCCCCGTAATTGGATTATAAGTTGAACCATTTACCCCATATTTTGTCAAAGAGACCAGGACATCCCCGGGCCTCAAAGAGAGGTTCCTCCTGAGCACCGCACCAATCCACTCCTTGCCTCCACCTCCTCATGGAAGGAGGGTTTTTTGCGACCACTAGCACCGCTTATATCCCGCTTTGCGACCGCTAGGGCCGTGCCCAAGAAGCGTTTGTCTGCCCTTGATCCGTCCAGGCCGTCGAACACCCCTAAATGCAAACGTGTCGGGTCATGGGGAACCGTCCAGCCCAAGGTCTGTGTCAATTCGCGTTCCACTCCTGTCCAAAACCGCGTTAGAGTGGGACACTGCCAGACCATGTGGAAGAAATCAGCTGCTGACTGATCGCAGCGTGTACAGGCTGGGGTGGATCTCATATGGGCATTGTACATGCGCAACGGGGTCAGGTATGCCGTGTGTAAATAGTAGAATTGGATAAGACGCAGCTTGGAGGAAGTTGTCAGGGTCTTGGGGGCCATAAGGGCGTCTCTCCAGTCCGCGTCATCCAGGGGGCCCAACCAGCCCTCCCAACGAGTCCGTAGGGATTCCAGGGACATGGGACCATTGTTTACTAAGGCGCGGTAGATCCGGGATACCCCTCCGCCACCCATATTCCCCATCAGTACCTGGGCCTCTAAGGGGTTGAATTCAGGGAAGGTGGTGGGGGAGGGTATGTGGGTGTGGATGGCATGGCGTAATCGTAAGTATTGGTAGAATTGAGAGGACTGAAGAGAGTACTGGCGTTGCAAGTCTGCGAAAGATCGGATGTGGTCCCCTACCCAGATATCCCCCAGCAATGAGATCCCAATAAGGTCCCATCGGCGAAAGCCTTGGAGATCAGATACTTCCTTCAGCCAGGTCCCACGCCACAGAGGTGTCTGCCGGGTGAGTTTCTGGTTCCACTTGACATATCGAAGGGCCGTCCGCCAGGCCATAAGGACCGCCCGGGTGATGGGGGGGGAAGCGCAGGGGACGGGTCCACCGTAGAGGTATGCCATGAGAAGAATTTTTCATTTTTAAAAAATAAATGTGATTCCACAAAGACAAATTTATAATTTTCATTAAAAGGTTTTTATGAAATACTACCTTTTCACTTTAAGTAACTACGTTTGGTTCCCATATGTTAATTAATAATTTTCATTAAGCTTTCACATTAGCTACTGCCACACACAAATAGATTCTGCACTCCCTTATTTGTATTTTTATCACCATTCTATGCAACAGAAGGCCACAGTATGCCATGGATTGCCTACATTATGCCAGAGCCAACAGTGTACAGAGTCATCATGCCATAGATGCTGACAAAAAACCCTGACTTCTCACTAATAAGCCAGTGTCATAATAAGCCAGGGGCAGATGGCAAAATATATATTAAGGATTACCACCAACATGCCAACAGCAGCATTTTGTCAAGGGTTTTGAACCATGATGAGATGTAAGGACGTAAACGGAATACATCAAGGCGCGCATTTTGCTGCTCTCGCCAATGTGCCAAGAACACCGATAGGCCACTCCCAGCATTTTGTCACCGGTTCTGCGCCCAAATGTCATAGATACCCCCAATGTGCAAAGAATGCTCATCGATATGCTAGGTCCAGCATTTGGCCTAGGATGTAGCACCAAAATGCCAAGGGTGACACAGAGTCTCAAGAAGAACTGGCTCTATATGGGCCCCAGAAATGTACCAAGGGGTGGGAACCTAAATCCAAGGATGCCTGTAATGTGCCAAATGGTAACAGATATGCCTGGGATATTGCTACAACATTGAGTACACTCTCATACGTACTTCCTCGCACACACCAAACCCACACACACAGACAGGCACTCATGCAAACACACAGCATTCACAAAATTTTCTCCTTATCTTCCCTGGTAGGCTGCACAAGCCTGCTTCAGCTCGGGGGGAGCCTGGATTAATTAGCCCGAGCCCGTATTATTGGAAGAAAAAGCAGACCAGGTTGACGCTTCTTGTGCGCTCCCAGCACCTGTCTGCACTTCTCCTCGGCTTCTTCCTGATGCAGACGGACCCCTGCAAGGAGTTGTGTGTCTAGGAGAAGCAACATATTTACATGCAGAACGGTGCGGATTCATTTTTCTCCAGAGATGTTTCCCCGGGTGGATATGGAACCATCAGCTTAAAAGCCCCCTTTAAACTAACCTCGCCATAGCCCCTGTAAACGGCACCCATGAGTGGGACCACGTGAGATCTCTTGGTTTGGTGATGTACTCAAGTCTGAGGGCGCAGTTCATGGGAGCAAGCGGTACACCAGACAAAAAGAAAGACTGTTCAGTGACAGGAATAAACGGTAAAAATACAACAATATTTTAAAAGTGAATGACCGTGAAAGGTGGAGAAAGGACCGGGGGAGAGGGAAATTAGAGAAAGAGGGAGTGAGCAAATATATCGTTATAGTAAGAGAGGACGTGAAAGAGTGAAGGGGTGAGATAAGTGACTAGGAGAAAGTGTGCCAGCGAGCAAGGTTTAAGTGAGAGAAAGGGCTCTCCAGGGGTCTTCTTCTCTGGACAGCCCCTCCTTATGCTATCCGCTTGTGGTGTGTATTTTTATTCACGAAGGTCTCGTGGTCTTTGTGCTTGGAAGCTTGAAAAACCAGTGGTGCGCACGCACCACAGAGGAGCGGGGCTAGGGAGCGCGGCAGCGGCTGAACGCGCTGCTGCTGCGCGTGCTGGCCACCGACGGGAATGGGCGGAGCAAGGCGGGACATGCGCCCGCCTTTGCCCAATTGCGTGCTGGCTTTTTAAAAAAGCACGCGAAAGCCAATGGCAGCCGCGGAAAGCAAAACCACACGCACGAGCGTGTGAGCAGCTTTCAGAACCCCATACAAAAGGGCTCTCGCTGCGCGAGCAGTGCTGCGCACTGCAACGCAGGCGCGAGCCCTAAAAATGAACTGTATTTTTATGTCTTTTTAGACACCACATTGAAACAGATCTACCGGAGGGTTCCAGAGATATAGAATCTACAAGGTGTACTTAAACAAGGTATTTCACTCAACCGCGAACAAGCATTGGCAAATTCAACAAATTTGAAACTTTGGAACGTTTTCACTAAAACGTTTGGGCTTGGTTTAATGCGGCCACTTGGAGTCCCTCAGAAACAGTTACCTCAGCAGGTGCAGCAGTTTCAAGTCGATTCCACACACTTTTAGCCTTTTCAGGGCTTTCCTGTGGAAGTGGTCCTGATACTAGGGATGAAGGATACTGAAGATTTATCAAAGGATGCTGTGGATGCTAAGCGGTCGATTGGGGTCTTGGTGTGACTACTCCTCGATCCATGGAGGGAGTGAGGCTGTCCTGGTTACAGGGTCGACGTCCCTCAAAGTCCTCTCAATGCTGATAGAAGTCCAGTTGCCACTGGACTGCAGCCGTCCAGTATCGTGGTCACGGACCTGTCCTTCCTGGGTCATTAATTGTCCTCTGGAGGTCCCAGTTGCACTCTGGCAACACTCTTGAGCTTAGTGAACTCGGGTGCAACTTTGTGTTGGTTCCTTGTCCCTGGTGCTACTCTGTGGCAATTTTCAGCGGGTGGAAGATTCTAGGCTACCAACTTGCCCCAGCAGGTTTCTAAGCTGTTGCGTCCCTGTGCTGTTAACAGGAGGCTAACACAAGGAGATGGTGGACGGAGCGCTGACACTCACCCCCAGTCACAGATCTGGGTTGAATCCACCATCGTTCTTTAGCTCACTTTGCCACCCCAGTTCAGACACAGCTATATGCAAATCAGTCTTGACCCTGTGCCTCATGGGAAAAGTCCAGCCCGAACTGCCAAGCCATGTCTTCCCTGAACCGGAGACAAGCATCCTGGGACCGGTTTCGGGCTAACAGTCCTCATCAGCCAGGCTAGCTTGAATCCAGTGGCAAAGTGAGAAAGGGACCCACGTCTGGGCATACCCTGCCAACTTAGCGCGAACAAAGCAAGCAGAAGGTAATGATGGACGGAGCGCTGAAACTTCAGACACTCACCCCCAGTCACAGATCTGGGTTGAATCCATCATCATTCTTTAGCTCACTTCGCCACCCCAGTTCAGACACAGCTATATGTTTCCAATCCAGGGAGGACCTGGCCTGGCAGTTCGGGCTAGACTGTTCCCATTGGGCACAGGGTCAAGACTGATTTGCATATGGCTGGGTTCAAACTGGAATGGCATGGTGAGCAAAAAAACGATGGATTTAGGCCCAGATCTCTATACTGGGGAGAATGTATGACATTGTTCTTCATTCTGTCCATCAATTGTTCTTTTTGCATTTGTCACCCGGAGTGGGATGGGTATGCCCAGACATGGGTCCTGTGCTCTCCATGCCACTGGAGTCAAGCTATCTTGGCTGATGAGGGGTGAAACCGGTCCTAGGATGCCTGTTTCCATTCCAGGGAGGACCTGGCTTGGCAGTTCGGGCTGGACTGTTCCCATGAGGCACAGGGTCAAGACTGATTTGCATATGGCTGGGTTCAAACTGGAATGGCATGGTGAGCACAAAAACGATGGATTTAGGCCCATATCTCTGTACTTGGGTGAATGTATGACAATGTTCTGCATTCTGTCCATCAATTGTTTTTTTTTTTTTTTTTAAAGTGAACAGGAGGCCAGCTCACTGACCCTTGGCGTCTCTTGGCTTTTGCTGAGCTCCAGAGAGGACTTCTCCAGCAGGACACAGCAGGCACAGTCCCTCTACTTTGCTATCCACTAGGTTCACCAGGTGCAGTCCACACCAGTGCAGCTTCTCTATTTGCTGGTTACATGGTGCAGCAGGGCAGTCCTTCTTCTGTCCTTCTTCTAGTCCAGTCGAGATCCGAGTTCTGGGTGCCCTACTTGCGCTTAGAAAATGCCCTCAAGGCAGGATGCAGTTGGTTGGCAATGGGCTAACAGGTTCCCTCCCTCATGATGACCATTTTCTGTGAAGTTAGGCATATGGGCATCCCAGTATGTACCATTCTGCCCACTTCCAGTATGGCAGGACCCTTCTCTGAGCATGTGGAGCTACCTGGCTTAACCCATAGGTGTGGCTACCAAGGGGACTGCACGATCCGGTTTGGCAACTCGTTTCTCCTCACCTGTCCCTGGAGCAAACCTGTCTGTCTGAACAGTGTAGCCCCTCTCCTAAGTGTTACACATTTGCCCTTCAAAGGTGGCTTCTCCTTTGAAGATTGCCTTTTAGCCAACACCTGTGTGGCTTCCTGCAGGAGGAATGTGACACCTCCACATAGAGCTGGCCTCTATTGTATCCTTTCCTGTGAGTCGTTAGCACATCCCCCTGGGAGGGCAGAAAGCTGTCTCGGCGACAGGACCCCGTTTGCAGCCAGTATGGGCAACAAAGTGGCAAATTTGCTAAAATTGCACACTGCAACTTGTTACATTAATTTCGACCTGAGAATAAAGCCGGGCTCAATGTAACTAGTTGTTTGATACCTTGGATGACCCACTTTGGTTGCACCGCTCCAGAGTTAGTGCAGCTGAGGGTCCAGCGTGTAACTCGCTAGGCCTGCCCTAGGGTTGTCTTATACATATACCAAGGGGCATGTCTAGCTTCACCATTATATTAAATGACAAAGTAACAGTTTAAACTGCTCTTTCAGCCTGCAAATGGCAGAATCTCGTTTTGCTAGTTTCACCCCCCAGCGCGGCACAACCAGTGCTGCAATCCTTCGGAGTGGGGGGCTTCAACTTATATGGCCTGGAAACCCTGAGTACCATTTCTTAGTGACTCACAGGTAAGTTAGCTTAGCCAATTGGATAAGAGCCAATTCGACATACCAGATTGAGGGTAAGAACACATGCACTGAGGTCTGGTTATCAGGTCTTAGAGCATCAATCCAAAAACCTGCGGGAGACCATACAAAAAAGGCATTTCCTTACACATCATAACATCTAAAAAAACATTCTTTTATTTTTGGTATACTTAATAGCGTATTTCCCTCTAAAATAATGGTAGTTTGGTCCATCCTGAGATCATGCCTAGGTTTGATGATTGTATGTTTGCAGGTTTATATCGATAGTTTAAAATATGTTCGCAAGGCTACCCAGGCATTCACTGAACTACCATTTGGTATAGCTCCAAATTCAATTAACGATGTAACTAGTTGGTTAAGGCTTCCTTTCATATTTGACAAGCACAGGTGTAACTGTTGTGCGTACTTTCAAATATAGTTCCTTTCAGGTCTTAAACCGACTAATCAAGCTCTGTATAATCTGGTGTAATGTGCTGAAAATTAAGAACTGATATTATTCACAATTTCTCTGGACAGGTCCAGTTTGATGAAAGAGAGGATACCAGTGCCTGCACTATTATCATTAATGACGACAGTATATTTGAAAACATTGAGAGTTTCACTGTGGAGCTCAGCATGCCGGCCTATGCCTTGTTAGGAGAGATTAAGAAAGCCAAAGTCAACATCAATGACACAGAGGATGTACCGACTCTTCAATTTGACAAGAAGATGTATCGTGCCAGCGAGAGTTCTGCGTTTCTGTTTGCACCAGTTGAAAGAAAAGGTTCATAGAGCTCATTTACAGATGTAGTGGTAAAAATTGTAAATGTGTTTTAATGATGGCTTTGCATAGAGATGCAATAAGTACTTGATAGCATTGATTTGATATGTATGCTGTTAAAATAGTTACACATACATTTAAGCAGACTAATTGTGATCTTCAATTATATTTTAAAGCTTTATGTTCTGAGCTCACTCTTCTTATGCACACACAGGCTTTGGAGTTTTTGCACCAGTATATCAGCTATATGTGTACTATTTACATTGTGGTTACTATTTATTGGGAGAAACCTGTCACCAAGGATTGAGGTGGACACGCACACATGGACATGCACACAAGGACACACACGCAGATGCACACAAGGACACACGCAGATACACACAGATACACAGACACACACACACCCACACTTGGACCCACTCACACGGGCACACTCACACACGGGCACACTCACACACGGGCACACTCACACACCGGCACACTCACACACCGGCACACTCGCACACGGCACACTCGCACACGGGCACACTCGCACACACTCACTCACTCCCCCACTATTAGAGCATCTTTATATGTGCAAACATACCAGCTTGACCTTTTGTGATGGCAAGAGTGCTCTCATTTTTTCTTGTAGTACTTACAAAATGTGCACAAGGCTTAACCAGCGGTTTGCAGTTGTTTAGCTGTATTCCATATAACATAAAGTATAATACCAGCTATAATCAGGGCTTTGCTTAAAAAACAATGTAATTTCTCATTTGAAAATTATATAGAAATTAGGAATGCCTTTTTTATTTAATCTGTGCAGTCATCATCATTTCATCATTTATAAACTTTATTCGGTTTTACATTGTAAAAACCATAAAAGTTACAATATATACACATCTCATAAAAGAAGTACATATCTGTGCAGTCATATTAACATAGAGCTAATATATTAATGTCCTATCAGTAAAAAATAAAAAACTGGAGTGCGAAAAATGCTAAATTGTTGCTTTTATTTTATTTTGTTCTAGGGGATTCCAGTATCGTTGTGTCCGCTGTTTGCTACACCGTACCAAAATCTGCCAAGGGTAGCAGCCTCTTTGCACTCGAATCAGGGTCTGATTATAAATCTCGGGGAATGTCTAATGAGAACCGCATTGTTTTTGGACCTGGTGTGGTGATGACAACCTGTGACGTTACACTAATTGATGACCGTGAATATGAAGGGGAGGAGGAATTTGAAATTGCTCTCATTGATCCTTCCGACAATGCCAGGCTTGGCAGCATTGCATCTGCAAAAGTTGTGATTGAAGGGCCTAATGATGTCTCAACAGTATCCCTGGGGAACGCTACATTTACTGTCAGTGAGGATGCAGGTTAGTGATAGGCAATTTTGTCCCACAAATGAACTGTTATTTGTGACATTTGCTTAGGCTTTGTTCAGCAATGGATTTTTTTTGTCTCAATGAAACGCTGACTAGTCTGTAGTTCACCTCTGAGTAACAGATCCGAGTGTTCTTCTGAGGTATTGCCTACTTAACTTCTGCCTCTTTCGCAGGCACTATCGATATTCCAGTATTCCGGCATGGCACTGACCTTTCCACTCCCACCTCGGTGTGGTGTGCCACGCGTCCTTCAGAACCACCCTCTGCCACTCCCGGTATTGATTATATACCCAGCTCCAGGAAAATTGAATTCAAGTCGGGTAAAACTGAAGAGGTAAGGCAAGAAACTCCTGATTAATAAGCCTAAGTTAAAACAATTTCATTACTTTGTTACCCTTACTAAAGAGACCATCCTTTAGCTGAAAGGTTATAGATGATTACATTAAAAAAGGTATGCATGCTTTTTAGAGGTCTACTATAATGGTTGCAATTAGCTTTAACAGGATATCACATTTCAAAATCAGTTTCCCCTATTTGTCAAAACACTGTGGGCCTGAAGTACAAAACACTGGCTATAAAATACTAGTTGCAAATTGCAACCAGTATTTTTGCAACCAGGGTGGAATTTTATGAATCCACCTATGTTCTAGTAGTTCGATTCACAAAATTCCCATTCGTAGAGAGGTCGTAATCCAACCTACCTCATGAAGAGTAATTAGGTAAGCTGCAAATTGCGACTTATTCTGATTGGATGCCATCACATGGATGGTAGCCTTCTGGGGAGTGTCAGCTGAAAATTGTCTGTAAATGCATTTAAATAAGGTGAACTTTTTTTCAAAGATTTTTTATTTTTAAAGTACATTGTTTTCCTTAAAGGAAATGGCATGCATTAAAAAAAAAAAAAAAAAAAGAAAAGAACCTGTTTGAGTCCATGATCATTTACCGACTCCTAAAATAGGGCTTAAACACGTTAAAAATGGTTGCTACAGTTGCAAACAGTTTGAATCGCAATTGGCAACAGTAAAATAGTTTCGTGTTTTAATCTTGACATACTTTTGTCTCTTGCTTCTTTATTAAAACAACATAAAAGTGTCTAGATACATTTGCTGACTGGATGCATGAAATCCACATACAAGATTTTAGAAATGTGATCACACAGTGCTGTCTATTGCTGTCTCTTAATATTGTCACCCAAATGAAAACCTCAGACCCTCCTGTTAGTTATCTGGTTTGTCCTCTCTCTGGACGTTAGCTTGGTCTTGCTTACTTCTATTATTTATTGGATATTGTGCTCACCAGCAGCGTCCTTCGTGATAAAAGGAACATTCTCATTTTCACTTGCAGTTTTCTCACATTGAAATTTAGTACAGCTAATATCTATCTGACTATTAACATTGTTCAGTGTTCACTGGATCATTCCCTACATGTCCTCTGCATGTTTAGTAAGGTTTACGGGCTACGCCTAGACCTTCAAGGTCAAAGAAAACGGGGTGCGCCTCAGAACGGACACTCATTGTTTTTAGGTTTCGCTTGTACTGTGCTTGAGATCTGTTGTTTTTAATATAATCTTAAAAGGGACTTGCATCCCATCCCGCCTCTTCTCTTTCCTGGCTTCTCATTTGTTCCTGTGTGTGCCACTTACCTTTCTTCCATTTGTATTGGCTGTAGCATATCATATTTTCCTGCATTTACCAATGCTTGTTCCTCGTCTACTTCTCTTTCAAGTACTGTTAACATCCGCTTTGGAACTATATTTTCATAAAGTTTTGCCTTGTACTCTTGCAGCATATTTAAATAACAATTTATCACTCTGATTTGCATAGAATCACAGGATGCTGTGCTGCGCCGCTGAGATTCGAACCCGGATCCCCAGCTCTCGAGTCAGTAGCTCTGGCCGCTGCACCACATCCTCTCCACTTCCGTGTTTTCTGTCAGGGAGCTCTTTCCTTCTCCCGAACGATGATTGATGAAAACAGCTCTTTATTCATTGCACAGGCGAAACCAATGCATTACAAATGCTTGTTGCTTACCATGCAGTTATTCAGACTATCAATAGATAAAAGGAAGTGCAATGACATGGAATCCAATGGCATCGGTCAACATGTTAATGGAACAGAATAAAGCCATGTATCACACATTCTCTGGTATTGTCTTAAGCCAATGTATAAAGTTCTTTTCACCTGTCTCTTTATATTGACCAGCGATAACAATACATTCAGAAACTGTTAACACATACATCATTGCCAGGCTGCCCATGCACTCCCTCAGTCACATTTCTCAGGTGCCTAAAAAGCCCACACAGAGGGCTGTGAATATTACAAATGCTACAGCAAAGATATGCTTCAATCTTAATTAATTGCAAGCTGTTGGTCTTTCTTTTCATCACAAACTCCTACAGAAAACAAGGAACTTTGATGAAGTGCTGGTCTGCTTTTGCCTTAAGTGACCCAGTACAGAAATCACCTCCTAAGTAGCGCCATGTGGATTTGAGCCCCCTAATGAATGTGTTTACCCGCTGTGTGGTAAATGTGCCAGCTGTGTTGACGGAAAGATCATGTTCAAAACGTGTAGACCCAGTAAAGAAAGTGAGCTGACAAGCACTTTTCACAAGTAAAGAATGGCATAATCAAATCCAGAACCACTGAAAAGACAAAGTATCAAGCCAGGAAGCAGAAGTAGGTTAATTTAAAACTTGGACTCAAAACCGACTGATAAATGGAACATGTAAGACAGAACTTGAGAAGCATGTCTTTAAGCAAATCGAACACTCAACAGAAGATAATGACTCAAAAATATTACTTCTGGAAATGAACAACAGACTTATGTCTGCCAGCAGTAAAATTGACATACTATATCTGATAGGGACATCTAGCCAGAGATTCCTTACCTTTGAATTTCCCAGGCGTCAGACTGAATCCAGAAGATTTTTATTCGAGTGGTACCCCTGCATCCGGTAGGTTGTGTCTGTCGGCTCTGTGTGACATCGGCTGCGTCACCTATATAGGTGCCACTATGGCGCGCTGACATCACTTCTTTTTTTTCTGCGCCAGTCAAACATTGATCTGTGAAGAGAACTATCCTCTGTCACTTTTTGATAGGCTTTTTCCAACTTTTGTTGACCCCTATTTGGTGTGTAGGTTTTTTCCTCATGTCTAGGAAGACGTCTGGGTTCAAACTGTGTGGCACCATTCACCGCGCCATGTCGGTGGCGGACCCGCAACTGGTTTGCTTGTGGTGCCTGGAGCGCAACAATGACTCAAAGTTGTGCTCCGACTGCCAGGCCATCCCTCCAAAGGCTTTGAGGGAGCGGTCCCTACAGCTACTTGAGGCCCGGCACCGCATTGAGCGACTCCTAGGGGATCTCGGTCACGGTCCCGGTCAAAAGGAAGGTTCGGGTGCCGCTCCAGGAGTCCAAGTCCTCTTCTTCCAAAGCATCAGGGCACTCGGGTAAGAGGCACAAGAAGTCGAAGCATGCTTCAACTCCTCCCCGTCCTGTAGCTGGCGCGACAGAGGAGCCTCTGCGTTCTAGGCCTCATTCTTTGGAACCTGTGCCTGGGTCAGCTCCGTGCATCCCTAATTTTCCTGGACCTTCACCTCCCTTCCGTGGCGGTCAAGACTAATATCTTGACGGAGCTCCTGCAGCCTGTCTCCTCTTCGGAACTCCTGCTGCCGTTTAATGATGCCCTTACAGATGTCCTACTGGTTCAAGCCCAGCACAGGGGCTCCTGTGAATAGGACAATTGCCTGCCCCCACCGCCCTGCTCAGGGTGAAACAAGATTCCTCACTCCCCACCCTACCCCAGAGAGCTTGGTGGTCCGGGCTCTACCTCCCATGGCATGTTCCCTTCCGCTCCCCCAGATAGGGGATCCAAGAGACTGGATTGGTGGGGTAAGAACGTTTTTTCTTTGCCAGCCTTGCATTGCGGTCGGTGAACACCGCATGCTTATTGGGCCGTTATTCCCACTGCCTGAAGCAGTTACACAAATGCTACCACAGGTCCCGGAGGAGGCCCGGGCCTTCCTCTCCCAAGCAGTGTCAGATGGGAGAGATGCCACAGAGCTCGCCATCTGTTGTGGTCTTGACACAACCGACTCGCTGGGCACAGTGATTTCATCGACGGTGGCTTTTTGTCGCCAAGCTTGGTTAAGAACTTATGGCTTTTCGGGGGATGTCCAGGCCTCTCTCATGGACATGCCCTTTGATGGCACCCATCCCTTTGGAGGCAAGGCAGAAATGGCGCTAGAGTGCTTTAATGACTCGAGGGCTGCAGCCAAGTCCTTGGGCCTCTCAGTGGCCACACATCCCCAGTCTGCCTTTCGTGGCTACATAAGAGGCTTCCAGCCTCGCCAGCCACAAGACCACGCAAGTTCCACAACTTCACACAGCCGAGGGCTTGTTCTGACCCCATGGGTCGGGCGGCCAGAGGTCAGGTCAGTCCACCACCCCTTATGGAGCCTCAGCCTCCAAACCTTTTTAGATTTGCCCTTCTAGATCATGGGCAGCCAGTTGGTGGCAGGATCCGCCATCACCTCCACCACTGACAGACCATCATATCAGACATGTGGGTCCCCCAGATAGTCTGAAGGGGCTACTCCCTCCCCTTCGAGTCTACCCCTTCCTCCATGCCTCCATCTTGCACTGGCTGACGGAGGATCATCTCATTTTGCTTCAGGAGGAGGTCTTGAATCTCTTGGCCAAGGGAGCCATAGAGAGGGTTCTGGAGCCAGAAGTAGGCTGTGGTTGCTATTCCCGCTACTTTCTGGTTCCTAAAAAGGACAAGGGTCTTCATCCTATCCGATCCTAGACAACAAGCCCTAAACTACTTGCTCAAAAAGAAAGAATTCACAATGCTCACTCTAGTTCAGGTCCTATATGCCCTGCACCCATGAGAGTGAATGGTAGCATTGGACTTGCAGGACGCCTATTTCCACATTTCCGTCCTGCCTGTTCATTGGCGCTACCTGCAGTTTATGGTAGGCCACGAGCACTTTCAATTCACAATGCTCCCTTTTCGGCCTTATCAGGGTTCCTCAGGTGTTAACCAAGGTGATGGCGGTGGTCACAGCTCATCTGCGCAGATCAGGGGTACCAGTCTTCCACTATCTCGATGACTGGCTGCTGAAGGCGGGCTTGTCCCAGGCTGTCGTCTCCCATCTCCAGACTACGGCAACCCTTCTGCATTCGTGTGGGTTCACTGTTTACATACCGAAGTAACACCTGACTCCCTCTTGGACGCTCCCTTTCATCAGAGCCGTTCTGGATACAGTGCAGCTTCGGGCTTATCCTCCCTAACGGCGAGTCCAGGATATTCAGGCTATGATGCCCATGTTTCAGCCTCTATTCTGGATTTCGGTGAGAATGACTGAGACTGCTGGGCCTTACAGCCTCCTGCATCCTGCTAGTGACACATGCCTGATGGCATATGTAGACTCTGCAGTGGGACCTGAAGTTCCAGTGGGCGCAGCGTCTGGGGAATCTTTCTGACCTGGTCCAGATCTCAGGGGGAACTGTGCATGACTTGCAGGTGTGGCTGACCAACCGCGATTGGGTCAGTGGCAGACCCCTTTCTCTTCCCCAACTAGATTTCACAGTAGGGACAGATGTGTCACTTCTGGGATGGGGTGGCCTTCTGGGAGAGTTGGAGATCAGATGACTCTGGTTGGCGGGGGAAACCGGACTCCACATCAATATGTTGGAGCTCCGAGCAATCCGATTGGCATTGAAAGCCTTTCTACCCTCCATCAAAGGAAGGCTAGTTCAAGTGTTCACTGACAACAACCCCGCCATGTGGTACTGCAACATACAGGGTGGAGTGGGGTTGTGGACTCTTTGTGAAGAGGCCCTGCATCTCTGGACATGCCTGGAACAGTAGGGCATATCCCTGGTAGTTAAACACCTGGCAGGTTCCCTCAACATCAGGGCGGACAAACTCAACCGTTGTTGCCTAGCGGATCATGAATGGCGTCTCCATCCGAAGGTGGCACAAGTTCTTACAACAGTGGTGAGATCCTTGGTTAGATCTGTTCACCTCTGCAGAGAATGGTCAGGGTCAGCAGTTTTGCGCCCTGGAGTTTCCAAGGCGGCTCTTGTTCGGAGATGCCTTTCGTCTTGAGTTGAGCTCAGGCCTCTTGTACGCCTTTCCACCCATACCACTCCTGCCCAGAGTTCTCAAGAAGATCAAGAACGACCAGGCCCAAGTCATCCTTGTTGCTCCGAACTGGGTATGGAGAGTCTGGTATCCCGAGCTTCTACAATTACCTCAATCCTCCGATCAGGCTGCCCCTTCGTGAGGATCTTCTGTCGCAGCAGAAGGAGAGGGTCCTCCACCGAATCTGTCAACTCTGCGCCTTGTTGCGTGGAGATTGAGCGGCGGCTCTTAATAGCTTCCCACCTTCTTCCCGAAGTCTGCAATGCTTTTCTGGCAGACAGGCGTCCCCCCACTAAGACTGTATACGCCTGCCAGTGGAGCAAATGTTAAAAATTATGTATAGAAAAGTCTATTGACTCTCTCTCTGCTTCCCTTTCTGATATTCTGCTTTTATTTTGTCCCTTGCCCCAGCATGGATCTGTTCTAGGCACCTTGGAAGGGTATCTTTCGGCTTTGTCTGCCTTCCTTAGGCTGCCAAACCAACCCTCCCTATTTAAATCTCCTATTGTACATAGATTCCTGAAATGCCTTGTACATATGTTCTCTCCTGCCCCTTTCATTATGCATCAGTGGGACCTTAAATTGGTTCTCGCTGTCCTAATGTGCGCTCCTTTCGAGCCTCTGCATAATTGCCCCCTCCGGCTGCTCACCATCAAAACATCCTTCTTAGTGGCAATTACTTCTGCCAGGTGGATGAGCGAGCTGCAGGCTCTATTGTCCAAACCTCTCTTTCTCACGATATTCCCTGAAAAAATGGTGTTTCGCACTGGGGCCTCTTTCCTTCTGAACATAGCGACTCCATTTCATATGGGGCAGTCTGTCACCTTGCCCACTTTCTATGCTTTTCCGCATCCTTCCAAAGAAGAGGAGCGACTCCACTGCTTGGGACCAAAAAAACGCGTTGTCGTTCTACCTTGACTACACTAAAGAATTCCAGGTAGACAACCAACTCTTTGTGGGATACGTTGGAACGCAGAAAGGTTGTGCGATGCAGAAGAGGACCATCTCCTGGTGGGTCATCCTCTGCATCAAAATTTGCTGTGCTCTTGCCAAGAAGCAGCCTCCTGATGGCTTAAGAGCTCATTCCTCCAGAGCTAAGGCTGCTTCCACTACTTTGCAATGTGGAGTCCCAGTCATGCACATCTGTCAGGCAGCAACATGGGCATGCCTGCACACGTTCACCAACCATTACTGCTCTGGATAGTCCAGTCCGCTGGGATGGCCTTTTTGGTCGCTCAGTCCTGCAGGACTTCCTAGTGTAAATTTGTCCACAGTCCCTTCTCCTGGGAATGGCATTGCTTGGGTAGCTATTTAAAGGTAAGGAATCTGCGGCTAGATGTCTCTATAAAATGGACAAGTTACAAAAGGTAAGTAACTTGTCCTTCTGAGAATTAACCATCTCAAGGAACAAGTGGATAAACCCTCAAAAAGGATTGACATGGCTGAGTACCAGTTTTCAGATTTAGAGAACTGTATCACTAGTTAAAATGAAAAAATGCTTTGTATGGAGAGAATCCTGGAAGAGATCTGCACAAAGAATGAGTTAGAAGCAAAATACAGATGGAACAATAATAGGATTTTAGGACTTGCCGAGTCCACATCTGTGGGCAGGCTATAAATATTTGTGGAGTTGCTCTTAACTGAACTCCTGGTAAGCTGCAATGTCTTCACAGTTGAAAGAGCACATTGTTCGTTTTTCCCCGAGAGCTGTTCCGGTTGCCTGCATAGGCCTGTAATAGCCGGGCTGTGGAATTATTGAGATTGGAACATGGTGCTCCACGTGGCAAGAGAAAAATCACATTTTAGATACCAAGGAATGCTGATTTCCTCCAACAAGACTTCGCGCCTATGGTTCAAAAGGCACACTGTGCTTTCCTGCCCACTAAAAAAAAAAAACTCCACGAGCAGTAAGGCAGTATCAGAGGACGGTGTTAAGCATTTCTTGTACACACTCGGTCAGCAAATGAATTCACACACTCAAAGACTGAACTTCAGACCAATTGTTTTGTATCAAAAATATTCTTTTAGTTATTTTATTTTCTAGAACCAAGCAAGCCTGGCACAGGTAAGCAATAAATACTTTACAGTAGTAATGCAGTTTGTAAACAGTTTGAATTTAACTTGTATATGCACTTTGTTTTAACTTACAGTATGGTTTCAGAGAAATGCAATACTTTGTAAATACAGTACATAGACTTGAATGGGCTTTTCAGTAAAATTACAGGTAAGTTACTTTTGAGATTACTTTTCTTACTTAGGGTAGTATACCTGGATACTACTCTGGGACATTTCCTGTAAACAGGTAAGTAAAATCGTTTTTGTTAGTGCAATTTTAAAGAATTTCTTAAGGTTTTCAAACTCCACACTTAGAAACTTTTCCAAGAAAAACAGTCAATGTTATCCTATGGAGGAAAATAGTGTTATCGGATTTGAGGTAAGTATTTGGTAGTGGGAGTTGAGGTTCTGGGGGTAAACTCAGGGGTCCCATCAGGGTCAAGGATGCACTCTAGTTACACCCTCAGCGGCACTAGGGCGGCCGGGTGTGGAGTGCTGAGGCCCAATGTTATCCAATGGGGGATAGGGGGCCTCCAGTTGGTGGCTTCTGGCATGCAGGCCACTTGGTTGTGGGAGCAAAGCTCCTGGACTTTAGCTCAGGGCAAATGGGGAAACAGAGTAGCACCAAAGGTGCACCCTCAGCGGCACTAGGGCGGCCGGGTGCAGGGTGCTGTTTCGACGTCGGGCGCCCTGTTGTTTGCATTGGGGAACCTCTGGTTTGCAAAGGCACTGCAGGCTTGGGGACGAAGGTCTTCTGGGTTCGACCACCACTTCGAGATGTAAGTTGGGAAGTTAGGGGTTGGTTAGGCACCGTCGGTTTGGCCACCCAAGGCGTGGGGCGTCGGGTGCAGGGGTGCCTTTTGGGGTCGGATCTTCTTACCAGCTCCTGGTCCCGGTTGGGGGGACCTTCTGGATTTAGGCTGCAGGTGTCGGCTGGAGGCTTGAGGCAGGTCAGGGGTCGCCGGAACTCGGGTCAGGATCACCGGGGTGACCTCCTCGTGGTGTTAGCCCACTGGAGCTCGGGCCGTGGACGGCAAGTGCAGAGTGGGGTGGATCCGCGGTGTCCGGCTGGAACCAGCGGTTTCAGATGAACTAATACGGTGTTCACGGGAGACAGTCTTTGGGGTTGAAGGCAGGCAGGTCCTCCGGGGTTTTCGAGGTTGCTGGCTGCAGGACACACCGGGATTTTGCAGGAGCAGGTTCGAGGTGGAGACAGGCCGGTAGGGCTGGGGCCAAGTCAGTGGGCGTCTTTCTCTTGTTAGCTGCTGCATGGCTGTTTTGTCCTTCTTCTTCTTCTCCTTAACGTTTCTTCTTGTCTGAGGAAGCAAGGTTCAGGGGTGCCCCTAAATACTAGATTTAGGGGTGTTACAGGTAGGTAAAAGGCAGGGACCAATGGGTCCCTTCCCTGGGGTGGGTACACCCCCTATTATGCCACCCTCCAGTGGGAGGGGGGCATGAGCCTGTCCCTGGTTGGCTGAGTCCCCCCATCTGCAAGATGGCGGAGACTGAGAGTTGTGCTTCACCTCACCTCCCCCACCTGAGGGGTGGAGTTGGCAGAGGTGGGCACACCTCTCTTCCTCACTTGTTCTTCCCGCCAGTTCTCCCGCCCAAAGTGGGGGTCAGAACCAGTGGGGACCAGTTGCTGAAAGCAGCAAGTGGCCTGGGGAAGCTCGCAAAGGCGGCAAGCATTTTAAGCTTCCCCTTCGTGAACCCTGCCCATCCTGGGGGAGGAGGCTTGGCACCTTATCCCAGAATGTGCATTGTTTCAGGCCCCAGAGAGCAGCAGGCTCTCGACCCAGGGGTCCAGAAACATGTCTGGTGGTGGCAGCTGAAAGCAGCCACTCAGCCTGGACACTAGTGGTAGGTTAGTTTTTAGGGGGCATCTCTAAGATGCCCTCTGTGTGCATTTTTCATTAAATCCCACACTGGCATCAGTGTGGATTTAATGTGCTGAGAAGTTTGATACCAAACTTCTCAGTTTTCAGTGTAGCCATTATGGTGCTGTGGAGTTCGTAATGACAAACTCCCAGCACAATATACTCTTAATGGCAGCACTGCACTTACAATGTCTAAGAATAGACTTAGACACTGTAGGGGTACAGGGCCAATGCACCTGTACCCTCACCACTGGTATAGTGTACCCAGCTAGAGGGGTGACTGATCTATGCCAGGGCAGTGGGTTGTAGGCATGGCACACACAGATGTGTGCCATGTCGACTCTTCACTTTGTTCTGCACCAAAACACGCAGCCTGCAAAGGCAGTGTGTGAGTGTAAGGGTACAGGACCTCGAAGGGTGGCACAATAAGTGCTGCAGCCCTTAGAGGCCTTCTCTGGTCACAGTGCCCTGGGTACCTGTGGTACCATTTACCAGGGGCTGACCTGTGGTCAGAGATGCCAATTGGGTTTAGGCTTCAATGCAGTTTTAGGGAAAGAACATAGGCCCTGGGTACCTGATTAGCAGGAGCCCAGGGCACACACATCCAAAGTACATCAGAAATTAAGCAAAAAGTGGGGGCAACCTTGCAGAAAGAGGGCACTTTCTCACATACATCCTGCAAGATTAGAAGTGATGATGGGGGAGAAGTCGCAAATTTCATAGATTGCAAAGTCTCACTGACATTTGTGGAAGAGAAATTTGGTTCAAAAGGGCAAAAACACAATGCCCCAGATCCCGACAAAGAGGATCGGAGAGATGTCACCCACCAGAGACATTAATTGTATGTAACACACAGTGACAATGTGGATCATGTAAGGAAATGCCTCTTTTAGTATCGTCGGCCCCAAAGTTTTGGACTGATGCTGGTGGTTTTTTGACTCGGAGTGCACTGAGGCCTGCTAACCAGACATTAGTGCCAGTGCCCTGGCCCTTAAACGTGTATATTTGATTGGTCTACACCCAATTGTCGTAAGCTAACTTACTTCTGTGTCCCTAGTATATGGAACCAGAGGTATCAGGGCATGTAAGTTAGAGGGTCCCCTAAGGGACTACAGAACTTGGTGTGCCACCTTGAGTGGGACAAGGAAAAAATGTGACTCCTAGTCTGCCACTGCAGATTGGAAGGGCAGTTAAAACTGCTAACTCAACCATGCCATTTTAATCACTGGCAAAGCCCAAAGTCCCTTTTTAATCTGTTTAAGTGATTCCTGCAGCAAGCCTATCGAGTGCTAAGGAATTGTGCAGTATATTAAATGGTAGAACAGGTGTTTAACATGTTCTAGCAGTAAAAAACCTGCAATTGCCGTTTTTACTGGAAGAGAGACTGGTAGCTCCATTGGCGAGTAAAGAGTTACACGCTGACACCTCAGCTGTGCTAACTTCTGAAAGAGACTGCCAAAGTTGGAACTTGAAGGTATCAAACTGCTTGTTACATTAAGCCCGACGTGATGCCCAAGTAGAAATTAATGTAACTTGTTTTCATATGCAACTTTTAGAAAGTTGCCACTCCATTGCCCAGTTTTCCAGTGCCAATTTGCTGAGATTGGCTACGAGACAGCCTTCTGCCCACCTTAGGAAAAATTTAAATGGCTCCCAGGACAGTTAACAATAAAGACCTGGAGCTGGAGGCGGTGTTACCTCCTGCTGGACGGAAGCCGTATGGAGTGTTGGCCCAAAAGGTGACCTTCAAAGGGGAAGCCGCCTTTGAAGGGTAAATGGTAACCACACTTCTATCTGGATAGACAGGATTGCCTCGGGGACCGAGAGAGGGAAATGCTGGCTAAGCCAGTTTTTCCATGGGTGTGTAACCCCTAGGAAGCCACAATTCTAGGTCTGGCTACCAAGCTCCTAACACTGAGAGGGGTCCCATCATCTTGGAAGTGGCAGAATAGAGCACTCTGGGATAGCTAGATGCCACACTTCACAGGAAGTTGTCATCAGACGGTTGAGGGAACCTAGTAGCCCATTGGCTAGTGACCGAGATATTCCCTGAGGGCACTCTCTCGGTATGAAAGGGGCACAACTGGCACCCAGAACTCCCATCTTGCTTGGACTGAAAAAGAGGACCTAAGAAGTACTGCCTTGCTGACCCTGGAAACGGCGAAGAAGAGGCTGCACTAAAGTTGATAACTCTGGGAGGGGACCTCGCGCACACCCCCTCACAGGGTTATCAAT
Source organism: Calotriton arnoldi (assembly GCA_963921515.1). Lineage (NCBI taxonomy): Eukaryota > Metazoa > Chordata > Amphibia > Caudata > Salamandridae > Calotriton > Calotriton arnoldi. The sequence goes on from CAWUFW010000115.1 coordinate 4,247,619, forward strand.
TTAAAAAGGCTCCTTACGTGGACCCCTGGGCCCTGGCCTACTCCAGGGGTTTAGAAACTTCCGTCAGCGAAGCTCCATGTGCTCTGTGTCCTCACTCAGGGTTAAAGGTCTAATCCTCTCCCTTGGATATCTTGGGCCCCGTAGGGCCGTTTTGCAGGATGTTGATCTCATTTTGCTCCTGCTGGCGAGCTCTAGCCACCCGGAGCCTTTTCCTTAGGCCTCCTGGCCTATAAGGTGCAACACTTTGCAGGGAGCTGGTTCCACTTGCTCCCTGCACCAGCCTTTCTCCTTTTTTCTTCTCTGGTGCTTCTTTCCTCCTGGGTGCAGATGTCCAGTTCTTCCCCTCCCAAGTGGTCCTTAAAGAGTGTAGGGAAGCAGCATCTGGAGTTAACTGTAGTCAGAGTCATTAGTTCAAGAGGGCATGAGGGGCTTCCTCCTTCCAGTTGCCCATGGCTGCCGCCCTCTAGTCCCAGCGTCCAGTTCCAACAAAAAGCACTCTCTTTACCTCTTTCCTTTTTGCCAGAGTTTCTAAATGAGGGTCGAAAGTTCTAGAGCCAGGCACCCCTGCCCAATCAGAGGGTGTCATATCACCTTTCCACTCCTGTCCCAACCTTTCTGCAGAGCACGTTGGGACGACATTTCAAAATGGGGCCATCCAGGAGTCACTGGTCTCACACCTCTGAAGGCTCAACTCCTCCCCTCGCTGACATCAGTGCCAGGGCCTCTCCCTCCAAAATTTCAATGAAATTTGATCTTGGTGCATACCTTTAGTCCCAGTTCCTTATCCCACTCGGCTTTATAGGCCAAAGAGAATCAAAACTGCACTCTAAGGCAGATTTTCGCATATGTATATAATAAAATATCACTGAAGACAAAACTGACTCACTAATATAAAGCCTACCCCAGTTCAATATCTAACCCTGCAGAGTCCCATCTGCCCCAGGCAACCTGTGTGCAGTTATTGGGCTGCGCACGACTGTAGTCTCACATGTGCAGCCCTCACATGTGTGCACACACGTGCACACACGTTTGACCAGCCAAGGGCCCCTTACCACCTCTGCTTCGCAGCTGCTTATCTTGAAAGGCAGACACTGGCGGTAAAGGTGCAGTCCACACGCACAGTAAAACAGTCCAGAAACGAAGAGATCAAAAAGTGAAAAATCTGGGCAAATTACATGGGCAGAACCCATTTTGTTAGTCTACCATGCGGCACAGCAATAAGGTGCGACGATCCGGTGATCTGGGCTACCGGCTCACCCAGGCAGGCTTACTCGGCGTTTATGGCCCGTGCTGCAAACTTGGAGTCTCTGCTTCTAGCTGTGCTCGGGAACTACTTCTCCGCAAGCAGGACACCACAGGCAGAGTTCTATCTTTGCTAGCCCAAGGAGCAGCTGTTGCAGCCTCTCTTTGCCAGGTCCAAGGTCAACAGGGTAGGTATTCTTCGTCCCCTTCTCCAGTTCAGGTGAGATCTGACTTCTGAGTGCCAGGGCTGCCTCTTTTATGCCCAGAAAGTGCCCTTGGGGGAGGTCGCTGTCACTAGACAATGGGCTACTTGGATTCCCCCAGCCTGATAACTTTTGTGAAGTGTGGCATCTAGCTATCCCAACTTTTGTGAAGTGTGGCATCTAGCTACCCCAGAGTACTCTATTCGGCCCACTCCCAAGATGGCTGAAACCCTCTCGGTGTGTGAAGCTTGGTAGCCTGGAATTAAGGTGTGGTTTCCTCTGGGCTACAAGCCCATGGGTAACCTGGTTTAGCAACTGTTTTCTCTCCCTGTTATCGCTAATACCCTGTCTACCTAAACTAGAGAGAGAGAGAGAGAGAGAGAGAGAGAGAGAGAGAGAGAGAGTGTGTGTGTGTGTGTGTGTGTGTGTGTGTGTGTGTGTGTGTGTGTGTGTGTGTGTGTGTGTGTGTGTGTGTGTGTGTGTGTGTGTGTGTGTGTGTGTGTATACGTGTACACACACCACTTAACCTTCAAAGGTGGCTTTCCCTTTGAAGCTCGCCTTTTGGGCTAACACCCTGTGCGGCTTCCTGCCAGGAGGAGTTAACACCTTATCCAGTGGTAGGCCTCTATTGTTACCTTTCATGGGTGTCATTCACACGTCTCCACAGGAGGGCAGCAAGCTGTCTGGAAGGACAGTCTGTGTGAAATCTTAAACGGACACTGGAGACCTTGTGCAACCAAAGTGGCAACTTACTAAAGTTGCCCATCAGTGACATTAAGTTTGATTCAACCATTAAATCGGATTTAGTGAATTAACTTATTTTGATACCTTGGAAGTACCCACCTCATTTGTTCCAATCAGAAGTTAGCGTGTTTTAGGTGTACGCCTGTAACTTTGTGCTTGCCAACATGTCTATCAGCCTCTTTTACATGGAAAACGAGAGTTGCAAGTCTTTACTGTTAAAATATGTAAAGCACATGTTCTACCTTTTAATGTGCTGCACCCTACCTTAGGACTGTGAGAAAGTGCCCTCTTTCTGCATTGTTGCCCCCACTTTTTGCTGAACTGCTGATGTACTTTGACTGAGTGTGCCCTGGGCTCCTGCCAATCAAGTACCCAGGGCCTATGTTCTTTCCCTAAAACTGCATTGAAGACCAAACCCAATTGGCACTCTCTGACCACAGGTCAGTCCCTGATAAATGGTACCACAGGTACCCAGGGCACTGTGACCAGGGAAGGCCTCTAAGGGCTGCAGCACTTATTGTGCCACCCTTAGAGGCCCTGTACCTTTACACTCGCACACTGCCTTTGCAGGCTGCGTGTTTTGGTGCAGAACAAAGTGAAGAGTCGACATGGCACACACTCCTGTGTGCCATGCCTACAACCCACTGCCCTGGCATAGATCCTCTAGCTGGGTGCACTATACCAGTGGTGAGGGTACAGGTGCATGAACCCTGTACCCCTACAGTGTCTAAGCCGATTCTTAGACATTGTAAGTGCAGTAATCCCATTAAGAGCATATGGTGCTGGAAGTTTGTCATTACGAACTCCACAGTACCATAATGGCTTTACTGAAAACTGAGAAGTTTGGTATCAAACTTCTCATCACATTAAACCCACACTGATGCCAGTGTGGGATTTAATGAAAAATGCACACAGAGGGCATCTTAGAGATGCCCCCTGAAAAACGACCTACCACTAGTGTCCAGGCTGAGTGGCTGCTTTCAGCTGCCACCACCAGACATGTTTCTGGACCCCTGGGTCGAGAGCCTGCTCCTCTCAGGGGCCTGAAACAATGCACATCCTGGGACGAGGTGCCAAGCCTCCTCCTCCAGGATGGGCAGGGTCCACTAAGGGGAAGCTTCAAAGCCTTGCCACCTTTGTCAGCTTCCCCAGGCCTGTTGCTGCTTTCAGGAACTGGCCCCCACCCGTTCTGACCCCTGCCTTGGGCGGGAGAATCGGCAGGAAAAACAAAGTGAGGAAGACCGGTGTGCCCACCTTTGCCAACCCCACCCCTCAGGTGGGGGAGGTGAGGTGAAGCACAACTCTGTCCCTGCCATCTTGCAGATGGGGGGGACCCAGCCATCCAGAGTGAGGCATATGCCCCCCTCCCACTGGAGGGTGGCATATTAGGGGGTGTACCCAACCCAAGGTAGGGGACCATTGGTCCCAAACTTTTACTTACCTGTAACACCCCTAAATCTAGTATTTAGGGGCACCCCTGAACCATGCCTCCTCAGACAAGAAACCACAAGAAGAAAAGAAGGACCGAACAGCTGTGCTGAAGCTAAGAAGAGGAGGACGCCCACTGACTGGGCCCCAGCCCTACCGGCCTGTCTCCACCTTGAACCTGCAGAAGTGTCACCTGTCAAGCCAGTGGCAAAACAGGTGGACACCCAATGGCCCCCTTGATTCTACTACCAGTGGTTGGGGTTCCCTTTGAAAGGGTAGGTGTGGACATAGTGGGTCCACTTGATCGTCCCACAGCATCAGGAAATAAGTTTATACTAGTGGTAGTGGATCATGCCACTAGGTATCCTGCAGCAATTCCCTTTAGGACTACTCCAGCTCCTGCAGTAGCCAAGGCCCTCATTGGTGTCTTCACCAGGGTAGGGTTTCCTAAGGAGGTGGTTTCAGACAGAGGTTCCAACTTCATGTCTGCTTACCTAAAAGACATGTGGAGAGTGTGGAGTGCAGTACAAGTTTACTACACCCTATCACCCACAAACCAATGGTCTTGGTGAGAGGTTAAAGAGACATTGAAAGGCATGATTATGGGGCTCCCTGAAAAACTCAAAAGGAGATGGGATTTCCTCTTACCATGTTTGCTTTTCGCATACAGAGCGGTGCTTCAGAAGGGAGTAGGGTTTTCTCCCTTTGAACTTCTGTTTGGCCATCCTGTCAGGGGACGGCTCTGTCTTGTGAAAGAGGGTTGGGAGAAGCCTCTTCAAGAACCAAAACAAGACATTGTGGACTATGTACTAGGCCTAAGGTCCAGAATGGCTGAGTACATGGAAAAGGCATCCAAGAATCTTGAGGCCAGCCAGGAGCTTCAGAAGCACTGGTATGACCAAAAAGCTGCACTGGTAGAATTTCAACCAGGGCAAAAGGTGTGGGTTTTGGTGCCAGTGGCACCAAGATCTCTCCAGGAAAGATGGAGTGGCCCTTCCCCATCTTAGAAAAGAAAAGTGAGATCACCTACTTGGTTGACCTGGGCACAAGCAGGACACCCAAAAGGGTTATCCATGTGAACCGCCTTAAGCTTTTCCATGACAGGGCTGACATCACCATGCTTATGGTGACTGATGAGGATCAGGAGACATAGAGTGAACCTCTCCCTGACCTCCTCTCATACAGCCCCATAGATGGGTCAATAGATGGAGTTGTCTTTTCAGACACCCTCACTGCCCAACAGCAGACTGATTGCAAGCAAGTCTTGCAGAAGTATGCTAAGATCTTTTCCTTGACCCCTGGTCAGACAAACTGGTGTACCCATGATGTGGACAGTGGTGACAGTGCACCTGTCCAGAACAAAATCTATCGACAGTCTGATCAAGTCAAGGAAAGTATCAGAGCTGAAGTCAGCAAGATGCTGGAGTTAGGGGTTATTGAACCCTCTGAGAGCCCCTGGGCCAGCCCAGTGGTTCTAGTCCCCAAACCTCATCCACATGGTGGAAAGAGAGAAATGAGGTTCTGTGTGGACTATAGAGGGCTCAACTCTGTCACCAAGACAGATGCTCACCCTATCCCAAGAGCAGATGAATTGATAGACAAATTGGGTGCAGCCAAATTTCTACGTACCTTTGACTTAACTGCAGGGTACTGGCAAATTGGCATGGCATCAGGAGCAAAAGAAAAGACCGCATTCTCCACACCTGATGGGCATTATCAGTTTACTGTTATGCCCTTTGGTTTAAAGAATGCCCCTGCCACCTTCCAAAGGTTGGTGAACCAGGTCCTTGCTGGATTGGAATCCTTTAGTGCAGCTTATCTAGATGATATTGCTGTCTTTAGTTCCACCTGGCAGGATCACCTGATCCACGTTGGGAAGGTTTTAAAAGCCCTGGAAACTGCAGGCCTAACTATTAAGGCATCCAAATGCCAGATAGGGCAGGTAATTGTTGTATACTTGGGCCACCTTGTTGGTGGAGGCCAAGTGCAACCCTTACAGCCCAAGATCCAGGCCATCCTGGACTGGGCAGCTCCAACAACCCAGACCCAAGTCAGGGCATTCCGTGGCTTGCCTGGGTACTACAGGAGGTTTGTGAAGGGATATGGGTCCATTGTGACTCTCCTCACAGAACTTACATCCAAGAAGATGCCCAAAAAGGTAAACTGGACAGTTAGTTGTCAAAAGGCTTTTGACACCCTGAAAGAAGGAATGTGCTCAGCACCAATTCTCAAAGCTCCAGACTTTACCAAGCAGTTCATTGTGCAGACTGATCCCTCTGAGCTAGGGATAGGAGCGGTCCTATCCCAGACCAAGGATGAAGGCCAAGACCAACCTGTTGCTTTTATAAGCAGAAGGCTTCTCCCCAGGGAGCAGCGTTGGAGTGCCATTGAGAGGGAGGCCTTTGCTGGGGTTTGGTCCCTGAAGAAGCTGAGACCATACTTGTTTGGTGCTCACTTCCTAGTTCAAACTGATCACAGACCTCTCAAGTTGCTCATGCAGATGAAAGGTGAAATTGTAAACTGTTCAGGTGGTCCATCTCCCTACAGGGAATGGACTTTGTAGTGGAACACAGACCTGGGACCGCCAATGCAGATGGACTTTCCAGGTTCTTCCACTTAGAAAATGAAGACTCTCTAGGGTAAGGTTAGGCTCAATCTCTTTCATTGGGGGGGGGGGGGGAGAGGGGGAGGGGGGTTGTGTGAGAAAGTGCCCTCTTTCTTCATGGTTGCCCCCACCTTTTGCTGAACTGCTGATGTACTTTAACTGAGTGTGACCTGGGCTCCTGCCAATCAGGTACCCAGGGCCTATGTTCTTTCCCTGAAACTGCATTGAAGACCAAACCCAATTGGCGCACTCTGTCCACAGGTCAGTCCCTGATAAATGGTACGACGGGTACCCAGGGCACTGTAGCACTTGTTGTGCCACCCTTAGAGGCCCTGTACCTTTACACTCACACACTGCCTTTGCAGGCTGCATGTTTTGGTGCAGAACAAAGTGAAGAGTCGACATGGCACACACCCCTGTGTGCCATGCCTACAACCCACTGCCCTGGGATAGATCAGCCACCCCTCTAGCTGGGTGCACTATACCAGTGGTGAGGGTACAGGTGCATGAGCCCTGTACCCCTACAATGCTTAAGCCAATTCTTAGACATTGTAAGTGCAGTAATGCCGTTAAGAGTATATGGTGCTGGGAGTTTGTCATTATGAACTCCACAGTAATCAAACTTCTCAGCATATTAAACCCACACTGATGCCAGTGTGGGATTTAATGAAAAATGCTCACAGAGGGCATCTTAGAGATGCCCCCTGAAAAACGACCTACCACTAGTGTCCAGGCTGAGTGGCTGCTCGCCAGCTGCCACCACCAGACATGTTTCTGGACCCCTGGGTCGAGAGCCTGCTGCTCTCGGGGGTCTGAAACAATGCACATCCTGGGATGAGGTGCCAAGCCTCCTCCACCAGGATGGGCAGGGTCCACGAAGTGGAAGCTTCAAAGCCTTGCCGCCTTCGTAAACTTCCCCAGGCCTGTTTCTGCTTTCAGGAACTGGCCCCACCCGTTCTGACCCCCACCTTGGGCGGGAGAATCGGCGGGAAAAACAGTGAGGAAGAGAGTTGTGCCCACCTTTGCCAACCCCACCCCTCAGGTGGGGAGGCGAAGTGAGCACAACTCTCAGTCCCCGTCATCTTGCATATGGGGGACCCAGCCAACCAGAGTGAGGCATATGCCCCCTCCCGCTGGAAGGTGGCATAATAGGGGGTGTACCCACCCCAAGGAAGGACCCATTGGTCCCAACCTTTTACTTACCTGTAACACCCCTAAATCTAGTATTTAGGGGCAACCCATAACCTTGCCTCCTCAGACAAGAAACCACAAGAAGAAAAGAAGAAGGACCGAACAGCCGTGCCGAAGCTAAGAAGAGGAGGACGCCCACTGACTTGGCCCCAGCCCTACCGGCCTGTCCCCACCTCGAACCTGCAGAAGCGAAACTCCGGTGTGTCCTGCAGCCAGCAACCTCAAGTACCCCGAGGACCTGCCCTGCCTTCCAAAGAAAAGTCTTTGTCTCCCGTGAACACCGGATTTGTTCACCAACAGACTCCAGCTCTGCGCGAAATCCGCGAGTCTGCCCCACTCTGCACCCGTCGCCTACGGCCCGAGTTTGAGTGGCCCAACACTACGAGGAGGTCTTCCCGGCGATCCAGACTCGAGATCCAGTGATCCTTGACCTGCCTCAAGCCTCCAGCCAACACCTGCAGCCTCAATCCGGAAGGTCCCCCCAACCACGACCAGGAGCTGGTAAGAAGATCCGACCCTAGAAGACACCCCTGCACCCGACGCCCCACGGCCTTTGGTGGCCCAACCGACTGTCTAGCCAACCCCCAGCATCCCAACTTACCTCTCCAAGTGGTGGTCACACCCAGAAGACCTTCGTCCCCGAGCCTGCAGTGTTTTTGCAAACCAGAGAATCCCCATTGAAAGTAACAGGGCACCCGATGACAAACCTGCACCCGGCCGCCCTAGTGCCGCTGAGGGTGCACCTTTGGTGCTAAATTAAACCCCCCATTTCCCCTGAGCTTAAGTCCAGGAGCTTTGCTCCCACAACCTTGTGGCCTGCTCGTGAGCAGCCACCAACCGGAGGCCCCCTATCCCCCTTTGGATAACATTGGGCCTCAGCACTCTGCACCCGGCCGCCCTAGTGCCGCTGAAGGTGTAACAAGAGTGCATCCTTGACCCTGGGGGACCCCTGAGTCTAACCCCAGAAACCCAACTCCCACAACAAAGTACTTACCTGTTAACCGATAACACTATTTCCTCCCATAGTATAACATTGACTGTTTTCTGGGAAAAAGTTTCTAAGTGTGGAGTTGGAAAATCTACAAAAGTCTCCAAAACTGTAACCAAATAACCAAAACGCTTTTACTTACCTGTTTACAGGAAATGTCCCAGTGCAGTATCCAGGTATACTACACTGTGTAAGTGAGGATAATCTGTAAAGTAATGTTTGAGGCATATGAGCTGTAGATCGTATACTTGTGCATAGATCGCCATCTGGTGTTGGGCTCGGATGTTTGCACTTTGTTTTTGTCTTGGAAGAAGTTCTTTGTAGTCACGAGATAGGTGACTCCTCCTTGGGATCATCGTGCGCATGGGCATCGACTCCACCCTCAGATTGTTTTTTTCCGCCATTGGGTTCGGACGTAAATTGCTGCGTTCCGGGTCAATGTTGTACTCGATCCCCCTTCAACGCGCAATCCCCCACCGCTCGACGGTATTGTTTCGATCGCGTTACCTTTTCACGCGCATCCAAAGTATTCACCACAACTTCGATTCCGGTCGTCGACGCGGGCCGTTGGGCCCATCGGCGCCACCAGGACTGCAGTCAATGGAAAGAACTCCATTTAAAAAATGCCCCCTGTGTGGTGCCAAATTCCCATACACTAACCTCCACGAGGTCTGTAACCTTTGCCTCTCTCCAGAGCACGAGGACAAAGACTGCCCGGCCTGTGCTTCCTTCAGATCCAACAAGACTATACGTGATCGCCGGGCTCGACGTCTCGTAATGTCTCGACCAACAGCTTCGGTGCCGGACGACATCTTCGATGCAGGTCCCGAGGCTCCACAACAACAGCAACCGGAAGATGAGTACATCAGCGTCTCCGAAGAAGACTCAGACGCCGAGGATCAATCCATTACTCCAGGGCAACAGACCGTGAGTACTGACCTCGACGCCCCTGCCCCAACTAAGACTCAAACTAAGTCTCCGGTAACACCTTCACTTTCGGGCTCAGGTTCACACCGGGACAATGCTTCCGACGCCCCGCCCTCGGGCCCGGATCCGAAGCCTAAAGTAAACCCTTCCGGCGGCTCGGAACCAAACCAGCTGCGTATCGGTACCGACAAACAATCCCCGGCACCGAAACAAAGATCCAAGACAGACACAGTGCCACGCCCTGTTCCATCGGCACCGAAGACGGCTTCGACGTCGAGCCATTCTGCACCGAAACATGCCGAAAACAAGCCCTCGGACCCGAAGAAAACTTTGGAACCGGAGAAGATTTCGGACTCGAAAACTCCACCGAAGCATAAGGAGACCAAGACCCCTCCTAAAGCTACAGAGACTAAATCAAAGCACCATTCGGAACCAAAACCCTCGGCGCCGAAAAAAGACAAAGACCCCGAAGAACTGTTTCATCCAGATCCACCGGGTCCGAAGCAAAAAACTCTACATATTCACCCTGTTACAGGTCATGTGGCAGCATTGCCACCTAGGAAAAGGAAATTGGACACCTCAGAAGCACCTGAGTTGCCCTTAAAAAGAAAGGACATGGCAACTTCACCTCTTAGACCCTCCTCTCCCCCTCCACTTCCAACTGTGCCACTTTCTCCAGCACACTCTTCACTACCTCCTTCTTCACCTCCACCACAGGATGATGAGGATGACTTGGGGGATGGGGATGGGGGAGGACACCCACAAGGGGATGACGACGATGATGACATCCACAGTATTCCACCACCTGACCCCTGGGTGTATTATGATGAGGCACCAGATATTCCTGAGCCAGACTCCTACTCATCTAAGCCATCCCCTGCTGATGATAACATAGGCTTTGCACAACTCATAGACAGAGCAGCCAAATACCATGGGGTAGAACTACACTCACCCCCTTCGGACGAACATTTTTTGCTAGAGACCTTCACACAAACTCAAAGGGCAACAAATACTTTACCTATGCTCAAGGGTATGATTAAACATGCCCCTGATGTATTTAAAGACCCTGTCAGGGCTAGAGTTCTCAACCCCAGGGTTGATAAAAAATATAAAGCCGCTCCAAGTGATCCTGCTTATATCAAGGGGCAGCTCCCTCTAGATTCTCTAGTGGTTACAAATGCCCCTAAACGGGCAAACTCCCAGACAGCAGGTGATGCCCCTCCGCCAGATAAAGAATCTAAATTACTAGACGCATCTGGTAAACAGGTTGCGTCACAGGCGGCAATTTACTGGCGCATTGCTAACGCCCAAGCTTTACTGGCCAGGTATGACAGGGCGCATTACGATGAACTGGAGACATTAATGCAACATCTTCCAGAGCAATATAAGGCAAAAGCTAACGACCTCATACAAGAGGGAAAGCTTATTTACCAACACCTCAATTAAATGTGCTCCTGATGCAGCGGACACAGCATCTTGTGCCGTTAACACAAGTATTTTACTGCGCAGGCACGCATGGCTCCGCATATCTGGTTTTAAACAGGAGGTGCAGTCTCAAATTCCTAATCAGCCCTTTGATCAAGAACACCTATTTGGGCCTACTGTAGACACATCTTTAAAAAAGATTAAGAAGGACACAGACTGCTAAATCTATGGGGGCCCTACAGTTACCAACAGCTAGAGGCTCCTTTTGTCGCTCCTTTTATAGGGGCGCCTCCAAAACCATTGGTACAGACAACTCTTCGTCATACAAAAGCCCCACTCAAACTTCCTCCAATAGAGGATATTTTAGAGGGGGATACAGAGGCAATAACACCAAAGGAAGAGGCCGTGGTAATAACACCTGCTCCTCCCCTACCACAAAGCAGTGACTTCCCACCACTTGCCCCCCGAACATTCCACTCCAGTCGGGGGAAGACTATCACAGTTCCTACCTGCCTGGAATTCCATCACCACAGACATGTGGGTGAGACAAATGATCCAGTATGGTTACTGCCTGGAACTCACCTCTACTCCTCCACACATACCACCCAGACAGCGTCACATGTCCACGGAACATCTCACGCTTCTCAAACAAGAGGTTCTCTCTCTCTTGCAAAAACACGCAATAGAACCGGTTCCCATGCACCATCAAGGCACAGGAGTGTACTCCCTTTACTTTCTCATTCCAAAAAAGGACGGTACTCTCAAGCCAATACTAGACCTCAGACCTTTAAACCTATACATACAATCCGACCGCTTTCACATGGTCACTCTCCAACAGGTCCTCCCATTACTCCAACAAGGCGATTTCCTTGCCACCTTAGATCTCAAGGACGCCCTACATTCGTATTCACCCTACTCACAGGAAATATCTACGTTTTGTGGTAGATGGTCAGCACGACCAATTCAAAGTGCTCCCCTTCGGGGTAACTACAGCACCCAGGGTCTTCACAAAATGCCTCGCAGTGGTAGCAGCTCACTTGCAAAGACAACACATTCATGTGCTTCCTTACCTCGACGACTGGCTTATAAAAGCCAAGTCACGCAGCGATTGTGTGCAACACACACACACCAAACAATCCAGCTGCTGTACCGCTTAGGATTCACAATAAACCTCACCAAGTCACATCTTCAACCCTCCCACACCCACCAGTATCTAGGTGCCACAATAGATACCTTCAAAGCCCTTGCATATTCCAATCCAGTCAGGATAGCAACCATGCAAACTCTCATAACAAGGTTTCAGTCTCAACACTCACTACCAGCTCGAGTGTTTATGCAACTAATAGGAATGATGGCCTCTTGCATTTTAATCGTACCCCACGCAAAACTCCAAATGCGTCCCTTACAGGAGTGTCTAGAAAGTCAGTGGAACCAGGCTCGAGGTCAGCTTACGGATCTGGTGTTGGTAAACGACTGCACACATCGCTCTCTGCAGTGGTGGAACACACAAAACCTTTCCAAAGGGCGGCCGTTCCTAGACCCCGTTCCACAGATAGTGCTCACAACAGATGCATCGCTCACCGGCTGGGGAGCTCATCTCCTAAACCACACCATTCAGGGTATGTGGAGCCATCAGCAAAAACTGCTCCACATCAATCACCTTGAGTTACTGGCAATTTTTCTTGCACTAAAATCACTCCAAGTACACCTCGTACGCAAAGCTGTCCTCGTCCGGACGGACAATATGACAGCAATGTATTATATACAAAAACAGGGGGGGACACACTCTCTACAGCTTTCACGCCTAGCGCAAAGCATATGGAGATGGGCCATTCCTCAAAAATATACCTCCTAGCACAACATCTTCCAGGAGAACACAATCAGATTGCGGATCTGCTCAGTCGTCGGAGACAGCAGATCCACGAATGGGAACTTCATCCGCAAGGTCTTCATCCCTTTTTTCAGATGTGGGGCCACCCAGACATAGATCTGTTCGCCACACATTTAAACGCAAAATGCCCAACCTTCGCCTCCAGGTACCCACACCCATAGTCCAAAGGCAATGCGATATGGATGAACTGGTCAGGCAGATTTGCGTACGCTTTTCCGCCTCTCCCAATCATTCCCCTACTGGTACGCAAGCTCAAACAACAGTCTCTCACAATGATCCTAGTTGCTCCCACATGGGCATGACAACCATGGTTCACAACCCTGCTGGAACTTTCTCCAAAGCTCCTCACACAGAACCATGGAGAAATAAGGCATCCAGATCCAGCTCAACTGAACCTAGCGATCTGGCTCCTGAAATCTTAAGAGTTTGGTTACCGCAACCTCCCGCCAGACTGCATGAATATCGTTAAAGAAGCTAGACGTCCTACCACTAGAGCGTGCTATGCAGCTAAATGGAAAAGGTTCCTTATTTACTGCAATAATAACGCAATCAATCCACTAGATGCCTCAATCCAAAACATTATTTGTTACCTCTTGCATCTACAAAAATGTAATCTAGCATATACATCTATACGATTACATCTTGCCGCCATAGCCGCTTACCTACAAAACAGACAACATTTGTCACTCTTCCAGGGTACCTGCCATCAAAGCATTCATGGAAGGCCTTAAAAGGATAATTCCTCCCAGAGTTCCACCTTCTCCTCAGTGGAACCTCAACATTGTCCTTACCAGACTCATGGGTCCCCCATTTGAACCTTTGCATAAATGTGAATTACAATTTCTCACATGGAAAGTAGCTTTTCTTATAGCAATCACATCTCTCAGGAGAGTTAGTGAACTTCAGGCATTAACCATACAAGAACCATTTTTGCAAATACATCACAATAAAGTGGTTCTTAGGACAAACCCCAAATTCCTACCAAAAGTAGTTTCTCCTTTCCACCTTAACCAGTCTGTTGAGCTGCCAGACTTTTTCTCTCAACCAGACTCAGTGGCAGAACGGGCTCTTCATACACTTGACGTCAAAAGAGCCATCCTTTACTACATTGAAAGGACAAAAACTTTTAGGAAAACTAAACAACTTTTTGTATCTTTCTCACCACCACATAAAGGCAATCCTATATCAAAAGCTGGAATTGCCAGGTGGATCGTTAAATACATTCAGATATGCTATCAAAAAGCAAAGCGTAAGTTATCCATTCCCCCTAGAGCGCATTCTACACGCAAACTAGGAGCTTCTATGGCATTCTTAGGAAACATTCCTCTAGATGACATATGCAAAGCAGCAACTTGGGCTACACCACACACTTTCACAAAACACTATTGTGTAGATGTGCAAGCAAAACAACAAGCTAGTGTGGGCCAGGCTGTATTAAGAACACTTTTTCAAACCACTGCAACAGATGCAGGTAGCCACCGCTAAACCGGTAACTGCTGTATAGTCTATGCACAAGTATACGATCTACAGCTCATATGCCTCGAACGGAAATGCTACTTACCAGTATGCATCTGTTCTTGGCATGTAGAGCTGTAGATTCGTATACGCCCACCCGCCTTCCCGGATACCTCTATCTGTTCCAGTACTATCTTACTTAGATACATCACACATGGACAATCCTTTTCTGTTTCTCACAAACTCCACTATCACTCTTTATGGCGAAAAACAATCTGAGGGCGGAGTCGATGCCCATGCGCACTATGATCCCACGGAGGAGTCAATTATCTCGTGACTACAAAGAACTTCTTCCAAGACAAAAACAAAGTGCAAACATCCGAGCCCAACACCAGATGGCGATCTATGCACAAGTATACGAATCTACAGCTCTACATGCCAAGAACAGATGCATACTGGTAAGTAGCATTTTCCTTACTTGACATCCTATTGAAAAGCCAACACAAAGTATATGTACAATATTTCAAAACATTGCATTACCAGTAATTCTACTGTAATCAAACCAGAGTGTATATACAATTGCAATTCAAACTGTATTATTACTGCAAAGTATAAATCACTTACCTGTGCCAGGCTTGCTTGGTTCTAGGAAATAAAATAACTAAAAAATATTTTTATACAAACCAAATTGGTCTGAGTTCAGTCTTTGAGTGTGACAATCATTTACTGATTGAGTGTGTACAACAAATGCTTAACACTACCCTCTGATAAAGCCTTACTGCTCCCCCACACTACCATAAATAGAGTAAGGTGCTATCTACTTTTACCTCTGCCTACCTTTGGGGTTCCACTGGACTCTGTGCACACTATACCTCACTTTGGTTTAGTATATACAGAGCCAGCTTTCTACATGGACTGAATTGGTCTGCTAGAGGACTTAAATATATGATAAATGGAGATTTGGGCTCGGTCATTGTTTTCAGTGGTGAAGTAGAGTTAGCAGTTTAAGCTGCTCCATTAGTCTGCAGTGGCAACCTTGGTAACATGTTTTACTTTTTCATACTTGTGGTGGCACAACTAGTGCTACAGTCCACAAGTCACACTTTAACTTACAGGTCCTAGGTACCCCTGGTACCATATACTAAAGACTTGCATGCAAGTTAAGCTACGCCAATTGGGTTGCGGCCAATCAATTATGCATCTTTTTAAGGGTCAGAGCACATGCACTGAGTCCTGATTTAGCAAGGTCCAGGGCATTTCAGAGCCATTACACCAGTGGCCAGTAATCAACATGGGGGCAGAAAATTAATGGTATGAAACTTGCAAAAGGCTGTTTCCTCACAGGAGACAATTGGCAGAGGTAAGGGCCCTGACAGTGATGGCGTGATGACACAAATATATAAAGACTCAGCTGATTTGCTAGCATCTCACATCTTGGGGATGTTTGAGGAAGCAAGGCCGAGGGGCATAGTCCTTCCCACACTGTGGTAAGTCATCATGATCACATTGCCCAAGACACCATCTTAATGCTCCTCATATCTTCCATTATCATTGATAAACCTTGATACTATTATTCTGGTGAAAGTGCTGGAGAAATACCTACCCCATTACTTGAGTGTATTGGTGCTGCTAGACCAGATTGGCTCCATGCCAGGGTGTTCGACTGTGCACCATTTGTGTACTTAGTTTGGTCTCATGCATCAGACTAATCCTAAGTTTCTGATGGCCACTGTATTTTTATTTGTTGAAAACCCATTTGACTCTTCAGCTTGGAACTACATGTTAATAGCAGTATGCGTGAGAGTGATAAGATGGGTCTCAGAGAGCCTTGACATCTCCTGGGGCCCATGTTCCGTATTATCGCTGCTGTTCACGATTGCAATGGAGCTTCTTGCGTTTGAAGTCCTCTGGTAAGTCCAAAGCGAAGTCTAAACTAAAAGCTGCTCAGGTAACACCGATCTTAAAAAAGCCTACCGCAGATAGTACGGACCTCAACAACTTCCGCCCTATTTCTAACATCCCCATTCTAGCCAAACTCCTAGAAAAATGCATCCAATCTCAACTCTGTGCCCACATCGAGAATTTCCATCTCCTGGACCAACATCAATCTGGCTTTCGGAGTGGGCATAGCACCGAATCAGTGCTCACTCACGTTATGGATGACATTTTATCCTTTTTGACCTTTCCTCTGCGTTTGACACTGTTAATCACGACAACCTCCTATCCATTTTGGAGCACAGGATGGGCCTCTCTGGTTCGGTGCTGCAATGGTTCTCCTCCTTCCTCCACCACAGATCCCAAAGAGTTAAGGCGAACCACTCTCTCTCCCAGCCATCACCAGTATCCATGGGGATCCCCCAAGGGTTCGCCTTATCTCCCATACTCTTCAACTTGTTCTTGGAACAGTTAGCTAATGCACTAAATTCCGCGGACATTCTCTTCCATATGTATGTGGATGATACGCAACTCTATCTGAAAATCTCCTTCCCGGATAACCTCATATCACTCAACACTACCTAATAAATACTCAAAACTGGTTAACTGAGAACCACCTCTTGCTCAACACCTCCAAAACAGAATTCCTTCTCATTTCCCCCGAATCACATCCCCAAGTTAGACCTTTGGATGAACCACCTCACTGCCTTCAACTGCTCCCCCCTCATTAGTGACTCAGCCAAATCGCTCGGAATCACCCTGGACAAGCATCTGAACATGAAGAATCATATCAGCAATGTGTGCAAGGGAGCTAATCACCTGATGAGGATACTCTGGAATCTCAATCCGTTTCCCCCACAAGCTGACTTCAAGCACGTGGTCCAAGCGCTTGTTTTGCCTAGGCTAGACTATGGCAAGTGCTACGCTATGTGGCCTCCCCAACTATACCTTGGCCCCACTAAGGGCTTCACTGAATGCTGCGGCCAGATTGGTTACGGGTACCAAAAGAAATGCGCACATCTCCCCAGTTTTAAAATCCCTAAACTGGTTGCCCTATGAAGCAAGAATTCAGCTAAAAATTGCCTGTATCTCACAAAGCCCTCCATTTCAAAACCCCCAGTTATCTAGCGCAAAAGCTAGAATTATCCGGAGGGGGTAGACCTTCTAGGAGTGCTAACTCTCTCCTCCTGAAACCACAGATCTTTCGCAAAAAGAGAACATGTCACCGAGCTTTCTCCGGCTCTGCGCCGAAGATCTGGAACTCTCCCACCGGAAATACGCAGAATCTCCTCCAAGGTTGCCTTCAAATTGGAAGTAAAAAGATTCCTCATGAACAAGTTCTTACCTTAAAGGTTTCTCGGATCGTCTGCTCTAATGCTTTGGACCTACACCCTAAGCCCGCGCTGGGTGTTACTCTTCTTTAATAATCATTGGCTCCCCTCCCAGTTCGCTATGTACCAGTTATTACCCTACTCTTTGTTGTTCCCTTTCGATTGTAACCTTTTTGTTTGGTATGCCTATTTGATTTGTTTGGTTTGGTATTCCTTTTGATGCCTGTACTGCAACTGTTACCTTCCTTTCCCTCAAACTGTAAAGCGCTCTGATATCCGTCGGGATCATGTTCGCGCTATATAAAACTTTATAAATTAAATAAATAAACGCAGGGATAAAGTGAAACAGGATTCAACCCATCCCGGCAGTCCATTTCAAAGGAGTTGGGACAATAGTGTCACAATGCTAGTCAGTCTCCTCTGAGGTCCCTGAAGGCAGAGCTGATCCAGATACTCCTCGAGTTACCTGAGGCCATAAGCAACAGGGCAGCTAATTGAGTCCTCCAAAGCAGCCATTCTGCAGTCTGGGTAAGGCTGGCCTGTGATCCCTTCAGACCCATTCCGCCACCTCATGTGGATGAGCTCCATGTCGTTTTCTAGAGATGTGCAAGCCTCTCTCAGGGATATGCCCTTTGATGGCTGGCACCTTTTTGGCAAAAAAACAGATTTCCCGATTGAGGATATTAGGGCCACGACACTCATCATGGGACTGTTGACTCCCGAAAAGCAATTCCCACATCAGTTTAGGAAATGTAGGGAGCTTCTCCAGGGGGCTGACGTACAGGGGGTGCCAATCGCCCCAACCATTGCAACAGTCACCTCAGTCCTTTTCAAGGCTGAGGACAGAAGTCTGGCAGGCATTTTGCAGGCCAGCAGGAACATCAGTCTTCCCAGTCCCCCTTCCCTGTGGCTACAGCTTTCAAGCCACCTTAGTTTGCCTGTAGTGGTACACATACAAATCCTGTAGAGGCAGGATCCAGCATTTCCTCCGAGGGTAGGTAAATTTGTTTATCAGTTAAGAAAAACCATAAACATGGATTAAAAGAAGCAAAACAGATCATATAAATGGATAAAATCTTCAAATAAAATTGTCAATCATGTAAAACACTCTTTCTCGCTTAGATGGCAGTCATTGATGGAGGGATTGCTAGTCCAACAATACGTAAGCCTAGCATAAAAGTGCCTACATTGTCCAAAACTGGGAAGGCCAAAGCAATGTGCAAATTTGCAGAGAAGTTGCTAATATTTAACCAGAGTAACATTTGGACATCAGTCTTTGATGCAGGGTTGCTAGGGCTACAATAAGCAAATCTAACCTAAAGTGCAAAAGTGCCAAACATTGATATTTAAAACCGGAAAGGCCTAAACAATGTGCAAATTTGCAGAAAAAGTCATGATATTTAACCCGGGTAACATTTGGACAGCGGTCTTTAATACGGAGATGCTAGGGCTACAATAAGCATAATTAACATAAAAATGTAAAAGTGTCAAACATTGATAACTAAAACCGGAACGGCTTAAGCAAAATGCTAATTCATAGAGAAAGTACTGGTATTTAGCCAAGTGTAACCGGCATGCTAGTGTCAAAACAGGTACTCAACCTGACGGGATAGGAAACAGCAATAGTATTAGTCCCAAGCAGCCCACCATGGTCATAAATACCTACAATGGTTCTTTTCAAGTGCATTCTTCTTACCCCTCCTTTATCCATGTATCTGCTTTGCCAAAGGTCTGAAAAATATTTAGGAACTGTACCAGTCTAATGCTCAGTATTGCGTTCCTTGGATCTAGTGACTCCATCTGTGCTGACCTTCAAGACCTGATCACTTGGCTGTTAGTCTTTTCTCAGCAAACCTCTTCGCTGTATGGTCAGGGCGAGGCAGATTCATATAACGTGCTGCAAAGTTTCATCTGCCTGATAACAGGTGGCATATCTTGTCTTCTCTTTGGCCACCTTCCCTCCACTTTGGGAGGAAGTCTAATGTTGGAATATCACTGAGTCCTAGTGCCAGTAAACTCTGCTTTATCTTCCGCTGGTAGGTGGATTCCAGGACGGGTGACTCACTTGGGGCAGCATATGATTTCAAGACCAGCAACCTTTTCTTTGTCATTCGTCCAGCTTTGCAGTTTAATAGATTTATTTACTGCTCTTTTAAAATTCTGATCAGGTATACTGGTATTCCAGAGGTTACTCCAGTATTGGAGCTTTCATAGATTCCCATGCTTAGAATCATTCCCCGTCGTCGAGATGGGAGTCTCGGTAAAATAAAATAGTAGTAAATAACTATTACAAAAGAGAAACAGGCCTAGGCCTGAACTCATTTTGCAACCAGACCATGTCTTTTTGTAAAAGAGACCAAAAAGAACAGGCAACCAATCAGAGTAGGCTCACCCTCTAGAACCTTGGTGAAAGAACCTCAGCCCCTCAGATTTTCTACCGCACGTTGTGCTACAGGGAGTCTCCTTGAGCTTTGCTCTATTTGAACTCTTTCAACTGTTTTTTCTAGCGTTTTTTCTTCAGGTTTTCTTTCTAAAGCCTGTGGAAATGTATGATAAAGGGAAGAAAGCTTTATTTCAGGCTTGTGCCACTTGTGGCAAGAAGAGGCTATATGTTGAAGATAGACATAAGGACTGCATATATTGCCTCTACCCGGATCACAAGGCTGCGGAGTGCAAGATTTGCCGCACCTTTTCCACCAAGACTCTCCGGGACCGTGAGGGTCGTCTGTTAACCTGGCTCCACAGACTGAAGACCAGGAAAAATCCACTGTCAAGCGAGAGTGAGGAGTCGTCTTCTGT
This sequence comes from Calotriton arnoldi, assembly GCA_963921515.1. Lineage (NCBI taxonomy): Eukaryota > Metazoa > Chordata > Amphibia > Caudata > Salamandridae > Calotriton > Calotriton arnoldi. The sequence continues at coordinate 4,267,783 of CAWUFW010000115.1, forward strand.
CGCCTCATCAAGAAGGTCAGTCAAAAGGGGTAGGAGTTCCCCTTCACCATCTGTGGTTCCCCCTCTAAGGCCTCAAAAAGACCCTGAAGGAGTCTGAGGTTCAGGGTCCTATCAAATCTCCTCACTGCGGTGTAAAGGAGAGGGAAGGACTAAGTACACCACCTGCGACAGTCCCTGGCCAGGACAAATCTTTTAAAAACGCTCTTCACAGTCTTCTGGAAAGAGTGGTCATTCGTCATCGACGCTGCGCAAGCCCTCGGCGACGAAGCCTCCAAAATCGCAGGCTAAAAGTGCTCCGGCGTCGACGGGAGGGTCGACGTCGTCTTCTATTCCGGTGTCGACGGGCTCATCGAAGAGCACTTCTTCTAGAGCGACGAAAATTTCATCGACGATGGCGTCGACGACGATGGCGTCGACGAGAGTGTCGACGACGACTGCGTCTACACTGACGACGACTTCAGCAGGGACATTGACTGTCTCGTCGACGATGTCTACGACACCCATCATGTCGACGACGGTCTGCACACCTCTTCCGTCGAAGGTGGCTCCATCTGCATCCTCGTCTACGGTGATTCCGTCGACACTGTCGTCGACGAAGAAATTCGCTTCGAGCGTCGACGGATCCGTCGACGGCGTTGTCGACGGAAAAATTTCCATCTTGGTGAGAAGAAGACAAATATCACCAGAAATGACGTCCCCTAGAATGGTGGATTCTTTACCTCCTGCATTACTTCTCGATGAGGATGAGGACTCTGATGGAGGCTATAGTCATTTTGGGGATGCCAATAGCCCTTCTCAGCTTATTGTCAAATGTCAGGAGACGGATTCGGAGGGTTATTATCAAGATCAGTCATACCAACAACCCTTTGCACGTCAAGAGAACACTCAACAAGAGATGATGTCTGTACCAACTTCTCTTTTGGCGGATTTACAGGGGATGCTTTTGGACTATCAACGGAGATGTTCAACTCGTACTCCACCTCCACAACCCGCTCTCTTGTCCTCAACTCTGCCTCCTCCTCCTGATACGGTGAGGAGTTCACCACCTCCATCTGCTCGACTGCATACCCAATTTCATGCATCTTCTGATGTCCTTCCTCCAGATCAACACCAGGATGTCTCCTCTGAGGAAGAAGAGGGAGAGCTGGTTAATCAAGATCAAGGTGATGCATGGGATGATTATGTAATCCCTGATCCCGCTTCTCCGGCTCCGGCCCCGATTGATTCTCCCCTGCTGACATTGGGGGTTTCACAAATTGATGGAGAGAGCGTCTCTACGTTTCAAGCTTGCTATGCCCTCACTCCAAACAGAGTGCTTTCTTTATGATTTTAAAGAACCAAGTAAGAGAGTGGTGCGCTCTATTCCTATCGTGGGGCATGTCTGGGAAGAAGGCATTAAGGTCATGAAGAACCCGGCCACTGTAGTTCCAGTCTTGCCGCGTCTGGATAAGAAGTATAAGGCTCCAAATGACAGCCCAGCTTCCTTGACGGGTCAGCCACGACCCGACTCGGTCATTTCGCAAGCAGCGCAGAGGAAGTCAAGGAATCCTTCAGCGCCGTTATCTACACCACCGGACAAAGAGGGCAGACGCCTAGACAACGCGGGGAAAAGGTTCTCCTCCATGGCCAGCCTTGTCATCAGAGCTGCGAACGCTTTAGCAATTCTTGGAAGATACGACCGCCAGATGTGGTGTGACCTTGCGCCTTACCTGGACCAGTTATCTGATCCTTCCAAGTCTGAGGCAAAGAAGATCTTGCAAGAAGGGGAGGTTACGTCCACTGAGGTCATCGATTGCGCAATGGACATTGCCACAACAGCTTTCCGGTCCCTGGCTGGTGCAGCTGTGCTTCGTCGCCAGGGTTGGCTAAAGGCCACGTGGTTTCGTCCTGAGATCCAGAATAAGATCCTGGATCTTCCCTTTGACGGAGAGGAATTGTTCGGCAAGCACATAGACGATACCCTTCAAAACATCAAGAAGGATACGGAGACTGCTCGGTCCTTGGGGACCCTTCAATACAAAAAAGCGCCATTCCGTGGAGCGAGAGGCAGAGGAGCTCCATCCTATAGGGGATCTTACCAACAACAGAGATACTCCTCTTATGGCTCCACACAACAATCTTACCGTCCTTATCAGAGGCAAGGCCAGACGTCGACTTTCTCTAGAGCAAACACTAGAGGGAAGCAGAATCGTCCCGGACGGGATGCCCCTAAGAGACAATAGCGGCGTTCTTGCTCTTTGCGCTGTGCCCTCCTCTTCCTCCAAGACCATCTGTAGGAGGCAGGGTACCTCAATACCTCCAAAACTGGGAACGTATAACAACAGATCGTTGGGTCCTGAACATCATTCAGTGTGGTCACACTCTGGAGTTCACTCATCTTCCACCATCCAAGGCCCCTGCCGCCAACTCCGTAAAACACCTACATCTCCTCCGGCTGGAAGTCCATCAGCTTCTGATCAAGGGAGCAGTGGAGCCGGTCCCTCTCTCACAGAGAGGAAAGGGGTTTTATTCCAGATTTTTCTGGTGAAGAAAACATTGGAGAAATGGCGCCCCATTCTAGACCTCAGGGAGCTCAACACTTATCTCACGAAGCTATCGTTTCGGATGGTATCTCTCCAAGACATTCTACGTCTTCTCAACAAGGGAGATTTTATGGCCACTCTAGACCTAGAGGATGCGTATTTCCACATCCCCATTCATTCGGCCCACAGGAGGTTTCTACGTTTTACAGTCGCCAAGAGCCATTACCAGTTCAAAGTGCTGCCGTTTGGTCTTCGCTCAGCTCCGAGAGTTTTCTCCAAGGTGCTGGCACCAGTAGCAGCTTTCCTCAGGAAGCAGCATTTCCAGGTCTTTCCTTACCTGGACGATTGGTTGCTAAAAGCTTCATCCAGGGAGGCAGCAGAGGAAGCGGTCAATGCTTGCACTGGTCTCTTCTCCAATCTGGGCCTGACTCTCAACAACGCCAAGTCTTCTCTCCTTCCGTCCAGGAAGGTTCAATTTCTGGGAGCAGTCTTGAACACATCTCTCAACAAGGTTTTCCATCTCTGGACAGACAAAGAAATCTAATTTCCATGGCTCATTTAGTGCGAGGAAGAAAGTGTCTTTCTGTTCGCCGATTCAAATCCCTTCTAGGGATGATGTCCTCATGCATTCCTTTAATACCTCATTGCAGACTGAGAATGCGTTCCTTGCAGGAGCACCTAAACTTGCAGTGGAAGCAGGTGACAGGTTCTTTCGACGACCAGCTAGTGATCACTCACGCAATGAAGCGAGCCATCCTCTGGTGGACAAGAATAAGGAATTTGTCCCAAGGTCTATCCTTCGTAAACACTCCAGCGCCTCAAGTGGTGACGACGGATGCCTCTCTGGAGGGTTGGGGCGCAGTATTGCAGGATCTGCAGGTCAGTGGTCATTGGCTGCCGGAACATCGCCTCCTACACATCAACCTCTTAGAGCTTTGAGCGATTCGCCTAGCCCTTCAGGCTTTTCTTCCAAGATTGCAGGGGTTGTCGGTTCTTGTCCGGACGGACAACACCACAGCCATGCATTACATCAACAAGGAAGGCGGCACCAGGTCCTTCCCCTTGTCACAAGAAGCCCAGGCGATTTGGGAGTGGGCTATCCTGCACAGAATTTCTCTGAAAGCAGAACACTTGCCAGGAGTGCTCAACGACAAAGCGGACTGGCTCAGCAGGCTGAAATCTGTCACCCACGAGTGGGAACCGGATCAAGCTACGCTGGACAGAGTCTTTCACCGGTGGGGCAGACCCTCCATAGACCTGTTTGCCACACCAGAGAACAGGAAATGCCGGTCTTACGCCAGCAGGCTACACCATCGAGGGTCTCTGGGAATGCGCTTTCGATCGCTTGGTCAGGCGCATTTGTATACGCTTTTCCCCCATTCCGCTGATTCCCAGGTTGCTCATGAAGATGAAAGCAGAACCGTGCAAGATGATCCTCATAGCTCCAGCATGGCCGAGACAGTTCTGGTTCACCGAACTTCACATTCTCTCCTTGGATCGTCCTCACCCATTGCAGCAGATTCCGCACCTCCTCACGATGTTTCAGGGTCAGGTTTGGCACCCGGATCCTCGCTCGTTACAGCTCTCAGCTTGGCTCCTGAGCAGCGAGAATTTCTTGACTTAGATCTTCCAGAGGAGGTTAAAGATGTCCTTTCGCAGGCGAGGGCTCCTTCCACTAACAAAACTTACCGCTTGAAATGGAAGCGATTCTGCATCTGGTGTCATGGAGCAGGGTTGGATCCTTTCCTGTCGCAGCCACACCAGGTTCTTCCTTATTTCCTGTCCTTGGCTAAAGCAGGTTTGGCTCACTATTCCATTAAAGTGCACCTGGCAGCGGTCTCTCGCTTTCGGCGCACCTCATCTGGGCCGTCCCTGTGGTCAGCCAGAATTGTTCAGCAATTTCTCAAGGGCCTCTTCAGAGTATTTCCACCAGTGAGACCTCCACCTCCCACGTGGCATTTGAACTTGGTTCTTTCTCAACTAATGAGGCACCCATTCAAACCTATTCATCGAACGGATTTAAAGTTCCTCTCCTGGAAACTTTCTTTGTTGCTGGCACTGACTTCAGTTAGGAGGATTGGAGAATTGCAGGCTCTTAAAATTCAGGAACCTTTTCTTCAGTTCAAAAACAATACAGTGATCATGAGAACTAATCCTAAATTCATTCCTAAAGTGCCTTCTACTTTTCATCTCAAGGAGCCAGTGATTCTTAAGACCTTCTTCCCTCAGCCTTCTTCTCCTGCTGAGAGAGCTCTTCATTCTCTGGACGTACAGAGGTGCCTGAAATTCTATTTAGACCGAACTAAGTCCTTCCGTAAGACTTCTCAACTTTTTGTGTCAATTAGCGCTCCCCGCAAGGGTTTTCCCCTTTCCAAACAGGGGATAGCTCGGTGGGTTGTTAGCGCTATTCGATTCTGTCATACAGCAGCGGGCAAACCCCTGGAGGGTAGAGTCCGGGCTCATTCCACAAGGTCTGTGGCATCCTCTACGGCTCTGTTTGCTGGTGTCCAGATTAAAGACATTTGTAGAGCTGCTACCTGGAGCAGCACTCACACATTCACGAAACATTACTGCCTGGACGCTTCACTGCGAGATGACACGGCTGTGGGCCAAGCAGTTCTGAGGAACCTATTCCAATGAGTGGTGAGCTTTCCTTTGCATCCCTCCTTCCTTCTTTTTACCTTTTACACATTTTATCTCGTTTCTGAATTCATTTGCTATTACCCTGTTTATGGCATAGTCAGTGGTAACTATCTTTCTGCATATTATTCATGTAGAAATATGTTTTAACAAACATTTTTCAAAGGGTTATGCTCCATTACAAAATGTGTATATATATATATATATATATATTTACTGCTAGCTACTCTGATTCTAAGCATGGGACTCTATGAAAGCTCCAATACTGGAGTAAGAAAACAAGTTACTTACCTGTAACTTTGGTTCTCCAGTATTGGAAGCTTTCATAGATTCCCATGCGACCCACCCTCCTCCCTGGGAAAGCTCAGCCTCTTTCGACGTGATTGTTGTACAACGTACACGAAAATCTGAGGGGCTGAGGTTCTTTCACCAAGGTTCTAGAGGGTGAGGCTACTCTGATTGGTTGCCTGTTCTTTTGGTCTCTTTTACAAAAAGACATGGTCTGGTTGCAAAATGAGTTCAGGCCTAGGCCTGTTTCTCTTTGTAATAGTTATTTACTACTATTTTATTTTACCGAGACTCCCATCTCGACGACGGGGAATGATTCTAAGCATGGGAATCTATGAAAGCTTCCAATACTGGAGAACCAAAGTTACAGGTAAGTAACTTGTTTTCTTACCCAGCTTGAGCATCTCAATGCTGTTTTCAAGATATTTTTTGTGTTTGCCATCCCCGTTGCAGATTTATTTCGGACCGGACAAGATTGGCCAGTGTGCCCTCGGTGGCTGACTGCAGTTTTGGGCAGAACTTAATGGAGGCCGTGGATCTGGCGAGTGACTTTTGTCAATGAGAACTCCAGCTTAACTTGGGCGGGCAATGCCAATCTGGGTAGCCAGAAAATTTGCTTATAAGTTCTTATCAGGGTTTTATCAAGGAGGCTGGCCTCCGCGCCTATCTTTATTTCTGATCCATACGCAAGAGTTCGTAGCAATTTGGCTTCCATTACTGTTTTCAGTGGCTTCAAGTTATGACCTCGAATGTATCTTGCCAGTGTTGTGAAGGCATGATTGAGTGCTTGCGCCTTTCCCTTAATTGCCTGTCTTTGAGATACAAACGTAGCTCTTGCATCTATTTTGACAATGCGTCATCAATTATGTTCCCGCTAAGGTACCATTTGCGCTTATTTAGAATACAGCGATTTGAATGAGATCACTTTTGTTTTTTTATGATTTGTTTCCAGCTCGTTATCCTCTGCATATGAACTGAGGCAGTGATTCATCACGCCCAACACATGGGTCACGCAGGATGTTCAGCATGATTATACCCTATTTTTCCTGTTTGCTCTTCCCCCACACCCGATTGACTTTCAGAGGAGCACCTTTGATGTAAGTGTTGCTCTCCAAAGGTGCAGTAGAGATGGTTCTGGACTCAGAAAGAGTAGAGGTTGGTACTCTCGCCATTTCCTGGTGCCGAAAAAGGACTAAGTCTACCAGCCTATATTGGACCTTTATATGCCTTTCTGCTGAAAGACATGTTCAAAATTCAGACAGTGGCCCAGATCTTAGCCTAGGAAACTGGATGGTGTCCTAGGACCTGTATTTTCATATACCCCTTCTGCAGTCCAACAGGCTTTACGCGCTGTTCATGGTCAGTCAGGAGTGCTTCCAGTTTGCAGTGGTTCCCTTTGGCCCTACCAATGCCCTTCTGGTGTTCACGTACGTGAAGGAGGTAGTTGGGGGCACATTTTCGGTGGTTGGGGAATAACAGTTTTTTCTTACCTCAACTGGCTTTTGAAGGTGGGCTAACCACAGTCTGTTGTGGATCACCTCCAGAGGACAGCTAATTTCTTGACATTGTTGTGGTTAGAATCAACTAATCGAAGTCGCACCTGACTCCTTCGCAAAGGTTACCATTCATTGGGGCTATTTTGGGCACAGAAGACCTTCCCTGAAGTCCATTTATGCCAGGTGCTGGGACGCAATTGTAGAGTTTGTAAGACATACCACTTAAGAGCCAAACTGTCGGATGTTCTCCTGTTCAGTTTATCTTTGGCCCACCAAGGTATTGCCGGGTCCACTATTGAAGGTTATTTGTCAGCCCTTTTGGCATTTCTACATTTAGCTGACCAGCTGTCTTTTTAAATCACTTGCTGCGGTTTATTAAAGGTTTGGCACATGTTTCTTCCCAAACTATTTACTATGCCACAGTGGGACCTTAATTTGGTATTAACGTTTTTCATGTGTACAGCTACACCTTGCGACTGCTGTCTAAAGAAGGTCTTCCTCATTGCAAGACCACTGACCTGGTCATTGTGACTGCTCTCCCCCGCGCAGATCACCAGTAAGTGCTGCCCTCTGCCTTCTGAGCCCCCTGAGCTCTGTTTGCCGGGTTTTCGAGGCCCTCCTCCACCTGCAGGCTCCTACCTGTCCCTCATCCCTGGTGGTCCAGTGGGAGAGCACTCTGCTCTTTTGCTGTTCCGCCTCTCTTGGCTCTTTTCTGTGCCCTCTTTTCTCTTTTCTCTTTTTGCTCTCTTCTCTCTTGCTCTCTTTTTCCCTTTTATGGTCTTTTCTTTGTGCCCTCTTCTCTCTTTACTCCCTCGGGCTCCCCACCGCTGCTGCCCCCGCGGCCCCTCTCCCTTCCAGTGTGTCCTTTCCCGCTCCTGCCTTCCAGCTGCCCGCCCTCCCCCGACCGTTACTTAATGGCGCCCGCTGCGTGGCAAGAAGAGTAAGACCACTGACCTGGTCAGTGTGACTGCTCTTCCCCCGCGCAGCTCCACCAGTAGGTGCTGCCCTCTGAGCCCCCGGAGCTCTCAGTTTGCTGGGTGTTCGAGGCCCTCCTCCCCTCGCAGACTCCTGTCTGCACTTCATCTCTGGTGGTCCAGTGGCAGAGCACCCTGCTCTTCTGCCTCTCTTGGCTCTTTTCTGTGCCATCTTTTCTCTTTTTGCTCCCTCTGCTCTCTTTTCTCTCTTGCTCTCTTTTTCCCTTTTTGGTCTTTTCTTTGTGCCCTCTTCTCTCTTTACTCCTTCGCAATCCGAGCCCTGCTGCCCCTGCGGCCCCTCCCCCCTCCAGTATGTCCTTTCCCGCCTCCCAGCTGACCGCCCTCCCCGACCCCTACTTAATGGCAGCTGCACCTCTGGCGCTCGCAAAGGCAAGCCCGTCTGCGCCCATACGCCACCCGACCGCCACCAGCGCCAGGGACCCTGGTCCTCCAGCCCACCGCCGATACGATGCCAGCACCCTCCACGCTCTCAACCCTGGACGCCGCAACAACTGCCAGCTTTTGATGCCGAGCAACACCCAAGGCCCGATCTCCTGTCGCCACTGCTGCTGCAACTTCACCCACCGCCGGACCCCAGCAGCAGCCCCCAGCCTACCAGACTTTACCGCTTACAAACCACTCAACTGCATCCTCCTCAATGTGCGCTTCCTACACAAGCACGCCATAGAAATCTGGGACCTCCTCAACACCCACGTGCCCGACGTTGCCTTCCTCACCGAAACCTAGACCAATGCCAGCTCCTCCCCCGACATCGCCACCGCCATCCCCGACGGATACAAGATCTTGCGGAAAGACCGCCCCATCCGCCCAGGAGGAGGCATCGCCAACATCCACAAAAGCACCCTTCGCATGGCAACCTCTGGCCCGAACGACACTACTACCCCCATGGAGAATCTCCACTTCCAGATCCAGACCCACCCTAAAACTACTCAATGCGAAACCCTCATCTACAGGACGCCCGGCTCCCGCACACCTTTCACCAACACCATCACCGACCTCATCGCACCCCACGCTCTCGCCTCCACAGACTACATCCTACTCTGAGACCTAAACTTCCACCTGGACAACCACCACGACCCCAACACCACCACCCTCCTAGAGAACCTCGCCAACATAGGACTGAAGCAACTTGTCACCGCCTCATGCACACAGCGGGACACACACTCGACCCCTTCTTTGCAGAAGGAAACAGAGTTTCCTACAGCCACACCACAGAACTCTTCTTGACAGACCACCACTGCATTCACTTCTCCTTCAGAAAACCCACCGTACACAAGCTTGCCCACGCCTCCCCCATAAAAGCTGGAACAAAGTCACCGAAGACCAGCTCCCCTCCGCCCTGATCAGCACCCCACGACGCAAGACGCAAATACCGCGGCACGCAACCTCCACCACTGGATCACGAACTGCGCCGACACATTCGCCCCCTCAAGAGAACCACAGGACGACACATCAAGAAAGAAAGCTGGTTCACCCCTGCACTCCAAGAATCCAAGCGCTCCTGCCGACGACTCAAAGGCATGGAGGTGCAACAAAACCCCAGAAACACACACCGCCTAGAGAGCAGCCACCACAACACTCCTCATCAAATCCTCAAAGAAGAATTTCCTGCAAGACCGAATCCGCACCAACGCCTACAACTCCAAAGAACTCTTCTCCATCATCAAGGAATTTACCAAACCTGCAGCGAAGAACAAGTTACTTACCTTTGGTAACAATATATCTGTAAGAAACATAGGTTAGTTATAGATTCCTTACCTTAGAATTACCCGCAGGCGTCAAACTGGATCCGGAAAGTTTGTCGTCAGCAGTACCCCTGCGCGTCGGAAGGTGGCGTCGGTCGACTCCGCATCCGTCGTCATGGTCGCCGGGATGACGTCGCGGTAGCTACATAGACGCTGCCCTCGCGCGCTGACGTCAGTTCTGTACACGACTTTCCACGCCAGAAGCGCAGAGCCATGCAAGACACTGGCCACTGGTGCACAAAACTAGGGCCCTGAAAGGATGTCCTTTACCCTAGAAGTCAGTTCGCAGAACGGGGAGGATGGGTTGGGCGGTTTGGAATCTATAACTAACCTATGTTTCTTACAGATATATCGTTACCGAAGGTAAGTAACTTGTTCATCTGAAAGAAACAGTTAGTTATAGTTTTGCAGCGTGAATCTTTATGGATTCACTATGCTGTGCATTATTCCGCCATCTAGTGGTTGGGTCCGGAATTGTAGTATTTCTTCTCTTTTTTTTTTTTTTTTTCGTGGCCCAGGTGGGCGTTGACATACCACCATTTGGTGTCCTTCGTGACGTTGACGCGCTTCCTCCGGAAGCTCCCACCTTTGGTCGCCATCTTCAGATTCTTTTTTCCGCCGTTGGGTCTTGATCGTTGTCGAAGAGTTCCAGAGTTTTGGAAGAGGAATCGACGAAAAACAGGAAAAATCGCGAAAATCCGAAGATTATCATCGCACCCGACTACAGGCCAGGTAGCCGGGACTACTAAGGAGAAGAAAATTTCAAGAGAACTAGACGTTCACACGAGAATGCGCGCACAGGAGGCTCACTGAGCGCAGGAATGGACAAAACTCCCTTCAAGTTTTGCACCAATTGCCACCACAAATACGCCCAGAAGGACCAGCATCCAGTCTGCAACCTCTGCCTGCCACTCGACCACAACAGCGAGGACTGCAACGCGTGCTCGGCGTTCACACCCAAGACCCTCAGAGTAAGAGAGAGGCAGAGAAGGGCGAGCCACACCATGCAGGGGCAGGGGCCACCTCCATCGCTCCGAGACTTGGGCCTCTCCAGTGGAGAGGAGGACAACATCGTCGAAGGACCGAAGGACTGCACGATCGTCGAAGTCCATAAGAAAACGTCGAAGGAGGTAAGAGTCGACGGCCCCCAAACACCCGACCCACACTCGAAAGAGTGAGACAAAGTCCTCGAGGGGAACAGTGCCGTCGAAACACTCGACGAAATTAACTGCACCCAAGGACAAAGAGCCCAGCGGATCCTTCGAAAAGGACTCCCGGACGGCAAAGACCCACGAAAAATCAAGGTCGTCGAAGGAAGCCCCCGAAAAGGACTCCTCGACGCAGAGAAACGAAGGGTCGGCAACCGCTTCGACGACAACGTCGACGACCAAAAAGTGAAGCGCACAAACCCTCAACGCCGAACAGGCTGCCGATATGGAAAGGAAGAAAAGGCGGCTCAAGGCCGAAATGGCGAGCATCCTGCAGCGGAAAAAGGATTTCGACAAGATGAGTCCGTACACCATCCCGCCGAAGCCCGTGGTCGAAAGGGGCTTCGAGTACACGGAACCGCCGAAACCGCCTGAGCCGCTCGAAGAACAGGAAGAAGAGGCCCTGTATTACTTCGAGGGAGAAGGCAAGGAAGAACAGCTAGCCTACCAGGACTCGACGTCCTCGGAGGCGCAAGACTTGGAATGGCATGACCTCAACGCAGAAATGCCAGAAGAAGGGGTAGACACACATCCTTCGAGGCCTTCACCACCAGACGATATAGGGATCTATAATATGGTGGTCAAGAATGCTGCACAGACATATGGGGTAAAATTGGAGGAGGAGAAACCTAAGGCTTGCTTTCTCCTGGAAACTCTCTTACCCACACAAACAAGGAGTCAATTCCTGCCCATGTTCCCTAGTGTGCTGGACCAGGGCAGGCAGGGAGCCATCGGTATGTAAATCTGTTACCCCAAGAACAGAAAAGAAGTACAAGCACTCCTCAAAGGACCCTGCATATATTCAAGGATCAGTGCCAGCCGATTCAATAATCACGGCAACAGCTAGGAAGAGGGCCAATGTGCCCACAAATGCAGGACCACCTCCTGACAAGGAGAGTAGGAGAATGGACCTCACAGGGAGGAAGGTAGAACGGAGTGCGGCAATCCAATGGCGCATCGCCAACTCTAACGCCCTAATTAACAGGCATGCATACCGGCACTGGGAGGAAGTAGGGCAACTCCTGAAGCACCTACCGGAACAGTACCAGCAGAGAGCAACCCACCTGGTAGAGGAGGGGAAAAACATGGCAAACACATGTTTAAAATCGGCCTTGGATGCAGCAGAGACGTCCAGCAGGCAAATGATGATCGGGGTGACAGAGAGAAGGCGCGCATGGCTTAGGATTTCGGGCTTCAAACCTGAGGTGCAGAATAACATCCTGAACACGCCCTTCAACGGAAAACAACTTTTTGGGACTCCGGTCGACGAAAAGTTAACCCAACTCAAGAATGACAACGAAACTGCAAGGTCCATGGGAGCACTGCAGTTAAGGGGAATGAGAAGGGGTACGCCCTCAAGAAGGCCAAATGGTAGGGGAGGCAACCAACCAAGTACCTCGCTCCAAACCTTCCAACAAGGTTATCAGGGAAACAACCAGGGACAGCAGGGGCAGCAGCAGCAGAACTGGCAATACCAGCCAAGAGGCCAGTCCTTTCGGGGACGCTCAAACGGGTGAGGACAGGCACGGAGAGGAGGGCAACAACCCGCCTCTAAGTGACTTCGCCAAAAGGCAGACGCCCACCCAGATAACACCTCAAGGGGGGCATCCAAGGAGGGAAAAAGTAAAAAAAACAGTTTTCAAGAGACCAGCAGTTCCCCGAACATATAACACCAGTAGGAGGCAGAATAGGGATCTTCCTCCAGGAATGGAAGAAGGTCACAACGGACAAATGGATACTAAACATCATACAATACGGATACTGTATAGAGCTAATAAAACAACCTCCAAACAAAAAGCCAAGCAACAAGTCACACTCGGCAAAAGAACTCTCACTCCTGGTACTAGAGGCACAGGAACTGATCAACAAGGAGGCAATAGAGATAGTACCGTACAAGGAAAGAAACAAGGGGGTTTATTCCAACTACGTCCTCGTACCAAAGGTGGACGAAACACTAAGACCTATCTTGGACCTACAGTTCTTAAACAAGTTCATAAGGACACAAAGATTCAAAATGACATCTCTGCAAGAGGTAATACCCCAGGTACAGGAAGGGCATTACATGGCAACTATAGATTTAAAGGACACGTACTTGCACATCCCCATCAACAAAAGACACAAACGCTTACTAAGATTTGTAATCAGCAAGACTCACTACCAGTTCAGAGTGCTCGCATTCGGGCTCAAATCACCGCCAAGGGTATTTACAAAATGCCTAGCAGCAGTAGCAGCGCACCTAAGTAGGCAGGGAATAAATGTATACCCCTACCTCGACGACTGGCTCGTAAAAGCAAGCTCCTACAGCCAGTGCAAACAACACATCCAGCAGGTGATACAAACTCTAATCCAACTGGGGTTTTCAATCCATTGGGGAAAGTCGTCAATAGAACCAGAACAGGTGAAGATTTTCTTAGGGGCAGAGATCAACACCATACAAGCCAAGGCGTTCCCCAGCACAAAGAGGACCCTGGCAATACTGAAGGAAACACGTCTGTACCGCAAGGGGCAAGTTCTGACAGTGAGGACAGTGAGCAAACTGATGGGAATGATGGCTTCATGCATACACCTAGTCCCAAATATTCGACTCCACATGAGACCATTCCAGGAATGGATACAGCAGCAATGGTCACAGGCAACAGGGAGTTGGGAGATTCTAGTGGTTGTCACGCACGCAGTGCATCAGGAAATAGCGTGGTGGAACAAGGAAAACATATCAAGAGGAAAACCATTCACACAACCAACTCCAACAGTGACAATCGCAACAGACGCCTCCCAGATGGGGTGGGGCGCACACATGAACAAACTCAAGGTGAGGGGGTTATGGTCGCAGCAGGACGCGATCAGACACATCAACTACCTAGAACTAAAAACTGTGTTCCTAGCCTTAAAAGCCTTTCAGAAGGAGCTGTACGGAAACAGGGTGTTGATCCAGACGGACAACACAACCACCATGTTCTACATCAACAAACAAGGTGGAACACAATCAGTAGCACTATCAGAGTTAGCACAGAAAATATGGACGTGGGCCATTCCACTGGAAATAGACCTACTAGCAGTACATCTTCCAGGGAAGGACAATGTGGAAGCAGACCGACTCAGCAGGCAGACGTCCGCATCCCACGAATGGGAGATCAACCAACAAGAAATACAAAGAGTATTCCGGAAGTGGGGGACACCGCAAATAGACCTATTTGCAACACACCAAAATGCAAAATGCCAACACTTCGCATCCAGGCATCCAGGCAACCAGACCATTCGTCACAAGGGAATGCACTATGGATAAGTTGGTCAAAGACATTTACATAAGCTTTTCCCCCGATACCACTGATACACAAGGTACTCAGCAAATGCAGGATCAGCAACATGTCGCTAATACTATCTGAAAGAGACACGTTAGTGACAGATTCCTTACCTTAGAATATCCCCAGGCGTCAGGCTGGATCCGGAAAGTTTTTGCGTAGCAGTACCCTTGCGCGTCGGTAGGCGGCGTCGTGCGGCTCCGCGTCCGTCGTCGGCGTCGTGATCGCCGGGATGACGTCGCGGGCAGTACTTAGGCGCCGCCCCTGCGCGCTGGCGTCAGTTCTTCTTTTCCGCGCCAGTAAGCGCAGATCCGGGAAGAGCAGTGCCCTAGTCACTTTTTGACTATCTTTTTGTGAAATTTTTCACTGTTCTCTTCAACGAGTCTTCACGACTCCTAAGGTGTCGTAGGGATGCCCGGCTTTAAGCCCTGCGAGGAATGTGGTCGTATGATGTCCATCACGGACCCCCACCTCGAGTGTCTCTTCTGCCTCGGCCGAGGCCACGACACGAAGTCGTGCCCTGACTGCCGGAAACTTCATCCGAAGGCTTTGCGAGAGCGGTCTCGAAAGCTCCTTGAAGTCCGGCAGTCGGCTCCGCGCCGCAGCAAGCCCCGGTCCCGGGAGAGGTCGAGGGCCGGACGCGGAGTCCCCGCCGTTCGTCGGAATCCAAGTCTTCGCTCCTCCGGTAAGTCGAAGCACAAGAAGTCTAGCGGCGTCATCGCTCTAAGACTTCGCCTCGCCGGTCGCGCGACTCGGCTGAGGTCCCTGTCGGCACCGTCCCCGCCCCCGCGGCCCCGGACGTGCCTGTCGAGTTGCCCCCGCATTACCCGTCCTTCCCGGGTTCGGGGGCGACTCCGGCCGAAGTACAGAAATTCCTGTCGGCCATGGCCCGCCTCTTCGGGCCTCAAGGTCCCTCCGGTGCGCCTTCGGGCCCCGCGGGCCCAGATGGGGTTGCTCCGGCGTCGCCGTCGACTCCGGTCCCGGCGTCGCCTGTCCCACCAGCCTTCGTCCCGGCCTCGTCTCCGGCCCCGGCCTCGACCCCGGTTCCGGTGGTGCCGCAACCCCCATCGGCGCCGGTTGACCTAACCACGCCTCCGCCGACGCCGATGTCCCCGGTGCCGTTTCCGACGCCGTCCGGGGCTCCGGGCGGCGTCGTTCCCCAGTTCTCCCCGGGTCCGGACATGGAGCCGGACCGGCGTCGCCCGACGCCGGTTCCGGCGCCGATGAGGCCTTGGGTCCCTTATGTCCCTCCTCCTCCATCTTTTCAACCTGAGGAGGACCAGGAGAGCTGGGAGGGGTCTGACGACCCTCTCACACAACAGTGCGAGTTTGACCCGGACTGGGTTGAGGAACTTGGGGATGCCAGTGGGCTGGATACCTCCCCGACTCTGGCATGCTGTCTCCTCCCGTGGCAACGGAGGAGGGGGCTAATTTTGCAACGGTGTTGCGTAGAGCTGCTGGAGCCTTAAATCTCCAGTTGCCTACAGTGGCCGTCAGGACTAACCTCCTGACTGAAGTGCTTCAGCCGGCGGCCTCCTCTTCGGAGCCTGTGCTGCCGTTCAACGATGCACTCACTGACGTTCTTTTGGGTGCCTGGTCCAAACCCACCACAGGGGCTCCTGTGGATAGGAATGTGGCCCGACGCCATCGCCCGGCTCCGGGCGACCCCCTGTTTCTCTCCCAACACCCCACCCCTGAGAGCTTGGTTGTCCAAGCCTCTGCCTCCCAAACAGCCTTCCCTACCGCCCCTCCGGATAGGGAATCCAAGCGCCTGGATCACTTTGGGAAGAAGGCTTTCTCTTCCTCCAGTGCTGGCTTGCGGTCTGTTAATACCGCTTGCCTCTTGGGCCGATACACCCACTCCCTGTGGGATTCGGTGGCTGATGTTTTGCCGCAGTGTTCTGAGGAGGTCCAGACACTGCTTACCCGCGCTATTGCGGAAGGGCGTGATGCGGCTAAGTATACCATCCGCTGTGGCCTTGATACCGCCGACTCGCTGGGCAGATCGCTTGCAACGACGGTGGTGCTGCGTCGCCACGCCTGGCTGAGAACCACTGGTTTTTCAGGGGATGTCCAGAATACTCTCATGGACATGCCCTTTGATGGAGTCGGTCTTTTTGGTTCAAAGGCAGACCATGCGCTGGAGCGTTTCAAGGACTCACGGGCTACTGCTAAGTCCCTGGGCCTTGCTGTTGTGCGCCCTCCGCAAACGTCTGCTTTTCGCCCCTTTCGTGGCCACGGAAGGGGCGCCCAGTCACGTCCACAGCCCGGCCAACGGCCCGCGCAGCAAGCGCCTTCGCGTGGCCGAGGACGTGGATACCGCCGTGGCGGTTCGGGCAACCAGCGTGCGGGTCAGGCCACCACCTCCAACCCGTCCGCGGCCTCCAAGCCCTCCTAGTCCCTCCTTTCAGGTGCACAGCACGCCAGTCGAGGGCAGGGTCCGCCATCACCTTCACCACTGGCGTCCCATCACCTCGGACAAGTGGGTCTTGGACATTGTCCGAAGGGGCTACTCCCTCCCCTTCGAGACCACCCCCAGCCATGCCACCTCAATTCCACCGCATGTCAGGGGATCACTTGGTGCTTCTACAGAAGGAAGTCACGGCCCTCTTGGCCAAGAGGGCCATCGAGCATGTTCCGACCCCAGAAGTAGGGCGTGGTTGCTACTCCCACTACTTTCTGGTGCCCAAAAGGACAAAGAGGACATGCGTCCTATCTTGGACCTCCGGAACGTCAATCGCTTCCTCCGGAAGGAGAAGTTCAAGATGCTCACCCTAGCTCAGGTCTTGACTGCCCTCGACCCCGGAGACTGGTTGGTAGCGTTGGACTTGCAGGACGCCTATTTCCACATCCCCGTCCTGCCGGCCCACCGGCGTTACCTTCGGTTCACGGTAGGCCTCGAGCATTTTCAGTTCACCGTGCTCCCCTTTGGCCTTACCAGTGCCCCTCGGGTGTTCACGAAAGTGATGGCGGTGGTCGCAGCTCATCTGCGCCGGGCAGGGGTTTCAGTCTTCCCCTACCTCGACGACTGGCTGCTGAAGGCGGGCTCGTCCCAGGCAGTTGTCTCCCACCTCCAGACTACGGCCGAACTCCTGCACTCGCTGGGGTTCTCCATCAATGTGCCAAAGTCGCATCTGATTCCTTCTCCACAGCTCCTTTTCATCGGAGCAGTTCTGGACACGACGCAGTTTCGGGCCTATCCTCCCGAACGGCGAGTCCGGGATATTCAGGCTATGATTCCGATCTTTCAGCCCTTATCCTGGGTTTCGGTACGGATGACCCTGAGGCTGCTGGGCCTCATGGCCTCCTGCATCCTGCTGGTCACTCATGCCAGATGGCATATGCGGGCTCTGCAGTGGGACCTGAAGTTCCAGTGGGCGCAGCACCAGGGCGACCTGTCCGATCACGTCCAGATCTCGGAGGGGACTGCAAAACAGTTGCAGTGGTGGCTCTCGAACCGGCAATGGGTCATGGGCAGATCCCTCTCCCTTCCCCAGCCAGAGCACACAGTTGTGACGGACGCGTCCCTTCTGGGATGGGGCGGTCACATGGGAGAGGCGGAGATCAGAGGCCTCTGGTCTCCGGCGGAGTCCCGGCTCCATATCAACCTTCTGGAGCTCCGGGCGATCCGACTTGCACTCAAGGCATTCCTTCCCTCTGTCAAAGGGAAGGTAGTGCAGGTGTTCACAGACAACACCACCGCCATGTGGTACTGCAACAAACAAGGCGGGGTGGGGTCGTGGACCCTTTGTCAGGAGGCTCTGCGCCTCTGGACATAGCTGGAACATCAGGGCATGTTCCTGGTGGTTCAACACCTGGCAGGTTCCCTGAACGCCAGGGCGGACGAACTCAGCCGCAGGTGCATGATGGATCACGAATGGCGTCTTCACTCGGAAGTGGCGCAAGGACTCTTTCTACAGTGGGGAGAGCCTTGGTTAGATCTATTCGCCACCGAAGAGAACGCGCAATGTCATCAGTTCTGCGCGTTGGAATTTCCAAGGCGGCACTCGCTCGGCGACGCTTTTCGTCACGAGTGGAGTTGCGGTCTATTGTACGCCTTTCCGCCTATACCACTTCTACCCAGAGTGTTGAAGAAGATTCGGCACGACCGGGCCCAAGTCATTCTTGTGGCTCCGGACTGGGCTCGAAGAGTTTGGTATCCCGAGCTACTCAGTATGAGCGTAGATCCCCGATCCGTCTGCCTCTTCGGGAGGATCTTCTGTCGCAGCAGCAGGGGACGGTCCTCCACCCGAACCTGTCCAGTCTACACCTGCTTGCGTGGAGATTGAGCGGCGGCAGTTGATTCCTTTCGACTTGCCTCCCGAAGTTTGTGATGTGATTCTGGCAGCCAGGCGTCCCTCCACTAAGGTGGTATACGCCTGCAGGTGGAACAAATTTGTGGCATGGTGCACAGCAAAGGCTGTGAATCCCCTTTCTGCCCCTCTTTCTGAGGTCCTTCTGTTCCTTCTCTCTTTGGCCCAACAGGGTTCTGCCCTGGGTACCATCAAGGGTTATCTTTGTGCTATCTCGGCCTTCCTCAGGCTCCCTGATCAGCCCTCCCTTTTCAAGTCCCCTGTTGTTAACAGGTTCTTAAAAGGCATTACTCACCTCTTCCCTCCTGTTCCGTTTGTGATGCCTCAGTGGGACTTGAACTTGGTTCTTACCTTTTTAATGTGCGCTCCCTTTGAGCCTCTACATAACTGTCCTCTTCGTCTTCTGACTCTGAAGACAGCCTTTCTGGTGGCCATCACCTCCGCTCGGCGGGTGAGTGAGCTCCAGGCTCTATCTTGCAAACCTCCCTTTCTGTCTGTTCATCCAGACAAGGTTGTTCTTCGGACGCGTCCGTCCTTCTTGCCAAAGGTGGTTACTGCTTTCCACATTGGGCAGACCATCACTTTGCCCACCTTCTTTCCGCCTCCGCATCCTTCCAGAGAGGAAGAGAGGCTCCACCGTCTGGACCCAAAACGTGCGCTCTCTTTCTATATTGGCCGCACAAAACACTTCCGGGTGGATGACCAGCTCTTTGTTGGCTACGTGGGCGCCAAAAAGGTCGGGCGGTGCACAAGAGGACCATCTCCCGCTGGGTTACCTTGTGCATCAAGACCTGCTATTCTTTGGCTAAAAGGAACCTCCTGTTGGGCTGCGTGCCCATTCCACCAGGGCAACGGCTGCTACCACGGCCTTGGGCCGCGGTGTTCCGCTGCCGGTTATCTGTCAGGCAGCTACGTGGGCCTCGCTGCACACGTTTACAAAGCATTACTGCCTTGACAGTCAGGTCCGGAGGGACGGCTTCTTTGGCCGTTCTGTCCTCCAGGACTTCCTTGTCTGATCTTTGTTCGCAGACCCACCACCGGGGTTGGTATTGCTGGGGTATCTATTCTAAGGTAAGGAATCTGTCACTAACGTGTCTCTTTCAGATGCACAAGTTACTAACTTGTGTAACGATATATCTGTAAGAGACAGTAGTTAGTGACAGATTCCTACCGCCCACCCATCCTCCCCGTTCTGCGAACTGATTTCTAGGGTTAAGGACATCCCTTTCAGGGCCCTAGTATTTTTCAGACACCTATGTCAGCTTCTTGCATGGCTCTGCGTTCCTGGCGCGGAAAGTCGTGTACAGAACTGACGTCAGCGCGCAGGGCGGCGCCTAAGTACTGCCCGCGACGTCATCCCGGCGATCACGACGCCGACGACGGACGCGGAGCCGCACGACGCCGCCTACCGACGCGCAAGGGTACTGCTACGCAAAAACTTTCCGGATCCAGCCTGACGCCTGGGGATATTCTAAGGTAAGGAATCTGTCACTAACTACTGTCTCTTACAGATATATCGTTACACAAGTTAGTAACTTGTGCAATAGCACATCAGTGGGCCAGACAGTCCTGGTTCTCACAAATAGTGGAAATGGCGCAAGCACCAGCACACAGATTCCCAAAGAGAAGGGACCTGTTAACAATGCAGAACGGAAGGGTGCTAAACCCAGAGCCAGAGAGCCTCAGCCTAGCTGCATGGCTCCTGAAGACCTAGAATTTGCACACCTCAAACTACCAGCAAGCACAATGGCAGTGCTCAGGGAGGCAAGAAGACCTACCACAAGAAAGTGCTACGTAGCAAAGTGGAAAAGATTCTCCGAATGGTGCATTAGGGAGAAACTGCAAAGGAGAATCACAAAGGAATCAACAGTACTAAAATACTTAATACACCTACTACAAAACAAACTAAGCTACACATCACTAAGGGTACACTTAGCGGCGATAGTGGATTACACAAGAGGAGAAACGGGAAAAGTTTCTTCACCTCACAAGTAGTAAAAAGATTCCTAGAAGGAGCAAAGAGAATCGCACCTCCAAACAGAATGCCAGCACCAGCATGGAACCTCAACGTGATACTAACTCAATTGATGAAGGCACCATTTGAGCCTATTCACAAGGCTACACTACACATGCTCACGCTAAAGACAGCCTTCTTAGTGGCTATCACGTCACTACGAAGAGTAAGTGAATTGCAAGCGCTAACACTTCAAGAGCCCTACCTGCAAATACACAATGATAGGATTGTGATGAGAACAGACCCACACTTCATGCCAAAGGTGGTGTCACGATTCCACATCAACTAAACAATCCAAATACCTAGTTTTTTCCAAAAACCGACCACAAGCACAGAAAGGGCGCTACACACACTAGACGTCAGGAGGGCAGTCATGCACTATATAGAAAGAACAAAGGAGTGCAGAAAGACAAAGCAGTTCTTTGTTTCCTTTGCCAGCAGTTTTTTGGGACGACCAGTTAACAAAAATACCATTGCACGGTGGATTGCACAAACCATACAACTCTGCCACAAACAAGCAGGACAACTGTTACAAGGAGCAGCTCATGCTCACTCAACAAGGAAGAAAGGCGCAACAATTGCGTTTCTAGCTAACACACCAATTCAAGACATTTGCCAAGCTGCAACATGGTCTTCAGTGCACACGTTCACTAAGCACTACTGTGTAGATATCCAAATGAACAAGGAAGCGCAAGTGGGACAGAAGGTCTTACAACACATATTCAGTAACCAGAGCTCATCTTCCACCCGGCCACCACAATAATGAGAAACCGCTACAAAGTCTATGCACAGCATAGTGAATCCAGAAAGATTCACGCTGCAAAACATATAGTTTCTTACCTGTCGGTGTATTTTTGCGGCTTGAAGACTTTCTGGATTCACTAGCGGACCCACCCTCCTCCGCCAGAAAGATGACAGGAGGAAAGGGATTATAACTGGAGAAAGACTTAAAGAATTACAGGAGAAACAAAGTAACACAAAACAAGAAAAAAGAATCCGAAGATGGCGACCAAAGGTGGGAGCTTCCGGAGGAAGCGCGTCGACGTCACGAAGGACACCAAATGGTGGTATGTCGACGCCCACCTGGGACACGAAAAAAAAAAGAAAAAGAGAAGAAATACTACAATTCCGGACCCAACCACTAGATGGCGGAATAATGCACAGCATAGTGAATCCAGAAAGTCTTCAAGCTGCAAAACTACACCGACAGGTAAGAAATTATACGATTCCTTACCTTAGAATAGATACCCCAGCAATACCAACCCCGGAGGTGGGTCTGCGAACCAAGTTCACACCAGAAAGTCCTGGAGAACAGAACGGCCAAAGAAGCCGTCTCTCCGGACTTGGCTGTCCAGGCAGTAGTGTCTCGTAAACGTGTGCAGCGATGCCCACGTAGCTGCCTGACAGATGTCATTTAGGGGGACTCTTCGTCCCAAAGCAGTAGCAGCTGCTGTCGCCCTTGTGGAATGGGCGTGGAGCCCCACTGGAGGCTCCTTCTTAGCCAAACAATAGCAGGCTTTGATGCACAAAACGACCCACCTGGAGATGGTCCATTTGTGCACGGCCCGACCTTTCTTAGCGCCCACGTAACCCACAAAGAGCTGGTCGTCTACCCGGAATTGTTTTGTGAGATCCAAGTAGAAGGAAAGCGCACGTTTTGGATCCAGACGGTGGAGCCTCTCTTCCTCTTTCGAAGGATGCGGAGGCGGAAAGAAGGAGGGCAAAGTGATGGTTTGGCCAATGTGGAAAGAAGTAACCACCTTGGGAAGAAAGGAAGGTCGAGTTCTAAGGTCGACCTTGTCTGGATGGACAGACAGAAAGGGAGGCTTGGAAGACAGAGCTTGTAGCTCACTCACCCTGCGCGCAGAGGTGATGGCCACCAGAAAAGCAGTTTTCAAAGTGAGAAGTCTTAGAGGACAGTTATGTAGTGGCTCAAAGGGAGCGCACATAAGATATGTCAGAACGAAGTTCAAGTCCCACTGAGGCATTACGAAGGGAACAGGAGGAAAAAGATGAGTAATGCCCTTAAGAAATCTATTTACAACAGGGGACTTGAAAAGAGAAGGCTGATCAGGAAGCCTGAGGAAGGCTGAAATGGCTGAGAGGTAGCCCTTAAGAGTGCCCAGAGCAGAGCCCTGCTGGGCCAAAGAAAGGAGGAACACGAGAACCTCAGAAAGAGGTGCAGAAAGGGGATCCACAGCCTTTGCTGTGCACCATGCCACAAATTTATTCCATCTGCAGGCGTATACCGTCTTAGTGGAGGGACGCATGGCTGCCAAGATTACATCACAGACTTTGGGAGGCAGGTCAAACGACGTCAACTGCCGCCGCTCAATCTCCACACAAGGAGGTGGAGGCTGGACAGGTTCATGTGGAGGACCGTCCCCTGCTGCTTCGACAGGAGATCCTCCTGAAGAGGCAGTCGGATCGGAGGATCGAAGGCCATGTTGAGTAGCTCGGGTTACCAGACTCTTCTTGCCCAGTCCGGAGCCACAAGAATGACTTGGGCCCTGTCGCGCTTGATCTTCTTCAGCACTCTGGGCAGAAGTGGTATAGGTGGAAAGGCGTTTAGAAGACAGCAACTCCACTCGCGACGAAAAACGTCACCTAGCGAGTGCCGCCTTGGAAATTCCAACGCGCAGAATTGCTGACTTTGCGCGTTCTCTTCGGTGGCGAATAGATCTAACCAAGGCTCTCCCCACTGCTGAAAGAGACCTTGCACCACCTCCGAGTGAAGACGCAATTCGTGATCCATCATGCACCTGCTGCTGAGTTCGTCCGCCCTGGCGTTCAGTGAACCTGCCAGATGTTGAACCACCTGGGATATGCCCTGATGTTCCAGCCATGTCCAGAGGTGGAGGGCCTCTTGACATAGGGTCCACAACCCCACCCCACCTTGTTTGTTGCAGTACCACATGGCGGTGGTGTTGTCCATGAACACCTGCACCACTCTTCCCCGGACAGAGGGAAGGAGTGCTTTGAGTGCAAGACGGATCGCCGGGAGCTCCAGAAGGTTGATGTGGAGCCCGGACTTCGCCAGAGACCAGAGGCCTCTGATCTCCGCCTCTCCCATGTGGCCGCCCCATCCCAGAAGGGATGCGTCTGTCACCACTGTGTGTTCTGGTTGGGGAAGGGAGAGGGATCTGCCTTTGACCCAGTCCTGGTTCGTGAGCCACCACTGCAATTGTCGTGCAGTGCCCTCCGAGATCTGGACGCAATCGGACAGATTCCCCTGATACTGCGCCCACTGGAACTTCAGGTCCCACTGCAGAGCCTGCATATGACACCTGGCATGATCGACCAGCAGGATGTAGGAGGCCATGAAGCCCAGCAGCCTCTGGGTCATCCTGACCGAAACCCGGGATAGGGGCTGAAAGATCAGAATCATAGCCCGAATATCCCGGACTCGCTGTTCGGGAGGATAAACCCAAAACTGCGTCGTGTCCAGACCGCTCCGATGAAGAGAAGCTTCTGAGAGGGGGTCAGGTGTGACTTCAGCACATTGATGGAGAACCCCAGCGAATGCAGGAGGTCGGCCGTAGTCTGGAGGTGGGAGACGACTGTCTGGGGCGAGCCCGCCTTCAACAGCCAGTCGTCGAGATTGGGGAAGACTGGAACCCCTGATCTGCGCAGATGAGCTGTGACCACCGCCCTCACTTTCGTGAACACCCGAGGGGCGCGCTGGTAAGGCCAAAGGGGAGCACTGTAAACTGAAAGTGCTTGTGGCCTACCGTGAACCGCAGGTGACGCCGGTGGGCCGGCAGGACGGGGATGTGAAAGTAAGCATCCTGCAAGTCCAACGCTACCATCCAGTCTCCAGGGTCGAGGGCAGACAAGACCTGAGCGAGCGTCAACATCTTTAACTTCTCCTTCCGGAGGAAGCGGTTGACGTCCCTGAGATCCAAGATAGGACGCAGGCATTTGTCCTTCTTGGGTACCAGAAAGTAGTGGGAATAGAAACCACCACCACCTACTTCTGGGGCAGGAATGCGCTCGATGGCACCCTTGGCCAAGAGTGCCGAAACTTCCTGTTGGAGAAGGGCCAGGTGATCCTCCGACATTTGATGGTACTGAGGTGGCATGGAGGGAGGGGTAGTCTCGAAGGGGAGGGAGTAGCCCCTTCGGCCTTTTTGCAAAACTCACCTGTCCGACGTGATAGTGCACCAGTGGGGGAGGTGATGGCGAATCCTGCCGCCCACTGGCGTTTGGTGGCCCTGAAAGGTCGGACTAGGAAGGTTTGGAGGCTCCTGCAGAGGGGACTGTGGTGGACTGGCCCGCCCGCTGGCCCCCAGAACCACGCTGGTGGTTCCCACGGCCTCGGCCCATCTGGGGCTGAACAGCTTGCGCTGGCCTGTGGCTCTGGGCGGGACGTAGTGGGGCACCCCTTCCGTAGCCACGAAAGGGGCAAAAAGCAGACTGCGTAGGGCGGGTGGTGGAGAGGCCCAAGGACCTGGCCGTAGCCCGAGAGGCCTTAAAGCGCTCCAGCGCATTGTCTGCCTTGTCGCCAAAAAGGCTACGGCCATCAAAGGGCATGTCCAGAAGGGTGGATTGGACATCCCCGGAAAAACCAGTGGAACGCAACCAGGCGTAGCTTCGAAGGGCTACTGACGTTGAAATCGTCCTGCCATGCGCGTCAGCGGTATCCAGCCCACAGCGGATGGTAAACTTCGCTGCGTCTCTCCCCTCGGCAACTGCACGGGAGAGTATGGCCCGGGCCTCCTCCGGGCACTGACGCAGCACCTGCGCCACCGTATCCCACACAAAGTGGGTGTAACAGCCCAACAGGCATGCAGTGTTTACTGACCGCAGTCCCAAGCTGGCGGAAGAAAGCATTTTCTTTCCAAGGTGGTCCAGCTTTTTGGATTCCCTTTCCGGTGGAGCGGTAGGGAAGGCGCCTTTAGAGGTGGAGGCTTGAACAACCAAGCTCTCAGGGGTGGAATGTTGGGAGAGGAAAGTGGGGTCGCCCGGGGCCGGGCGGTGGCGTCTGGCAATCATCCTGTCCACAGGAGCCCGTGTGTTGGGCTGAACCAAGTGTCCAAAAGGATGTCCGTGAGGGCTTCATTAAACGGGAGCAGGGGCTCCGAAGAGCTCGCTGCCAGCTGAAGCACCTCTGTCAGGAGGTTAGTCCTGACTGCCACCGTAGGAAGCTCGAGGTTGAGAGCCTTGGCCGCCCTACGCAACACAACTGCGTATGCCGCTCCCTCCTCCGTAGCCACGGTAGGAGGAGACAACATGCCTAGGTCTGGGGAGGTATCCAGACCACTGGCATCCTCCAGTTCCTCTCTCCAGTCCGGAATGTAATACAACTGTTCTGACAAAGGGTCACCAGACCCCTCCCAGTCTTCCTCACCCTCCTCTGGCTGCCAATCGGGCTGAAAATGGCCAGGGTGGAACACAGGGACAAAAGTACCCACCGGCGCCGGATCCCGCATCGGCCGACGCTGGTCCGGCTCCATGTCCACGTCGAGGGGGAAGCCGGGGTCGACGCCGGCTGGGGGTCCAGCCGGCGTCGGCTGCGGACGTGGTGCCGGTGGAGTGGGCGCCGGTGGAGGTGTCACGAGGTAGACCTGCGTGGATCCGGATCCAGGCCTTGATCCAAGGGGGCCCTGCGGTGCTG
Source organism: Calotriton arnoldi (assembly GCA_963921515.1). Taxonomy (NCBI): domain Eukaryota; kingdom Metazoa; phylum Chordata; class Amphibia; order Caudata; family Salamandridae; genus Calotriton; species Calotriton arnoldi. The sequence continues at coordinate 4,293,920 of CAWUFW010000115.1, forward strand.
AAGCCTCTGGCGTCGAAGGCCTAGGGCCCCCAGCCGAGTCCGCGGGGCCCGAAGGCAGGCCGGCGGAGTCGGGCTGCCCAAAGTTGGCGTTCATCGCTTCGTAAAATTGACGAATCTGGGCAGGGGTCGGTCCCGGAAAGGGAGGGAATGCCGGAATCGACCCTGAAGTCTCCGCACGTGGAGCCGCGGGAGTGGCACCACCCGCACCCTTCGTTGCGTCGGCCGACGGACGAGGGGAAGTCGAAAACAGACGATAGTTCTTCGACTTCTTCTTGTGCTTCGACTTACCTGACCCAGAGTGCGAAAACTTAGAAGAGGAGTGATGATGACTCCGCGATCGGTCCCTCGACCTCCTGTACGACTGGGACCTTGTGCGACGCGGAGCCGACTGTCGGGCCTCGATTAGCTTTCGGGACTGCTCCCGCAAAGACTTCGGGGCCATGGTTCGACAGTCGGAGCACGACTTGGGGTCATGGTCGCGCTCCAGGCAGAAGAGGCACATGCGGTGCGGATCAGTCTGGTACAGGAACCACATGCCTTGAAACCGGGCATCCCTCGTGCACCAGGAGTTGGTTATGAAGACTCAAAAACAAAGTCGACAAGTCGCATAAAACTCAGTCAAAAAGTGACTGGGGGTACCGCTCTCTCCGGATCTGCGCTTGCTGGCGCAGAAAAAGAAAGAACTGATGTCAGCGCGCGAGGGCGGCTTCTATGTAGCTACCGCAACGTCATCACGGCGACCACGACACCGACGACGGACGCGGAGTCGACCAACGCCACCTTCTGACGTGCAGGGGTACTGCTGACGAAAAACTTTCCGGATCCAGTCTAATGCCTGGGGGTAATTCTAAGGTAAGGAATCTATAACTAACTGTTTCTTTCAGATACAGATGTTCCAACCTCCCAAAACCTCTGCGACAGACTCGGCACCTTTTTTTCACCTCAAGATTAAAATGATCTACGACAGCTTCAACAACCAAGACCTTCGCACCACCCCGGCTCCCACCCCCAGCAACGCCACCCAACAGACCCTGCTCACCTGGATCCCACTCACGACCCAAGACACCATAAAGACCATGAAGAGCATTCACTTGGGACACCCTCTGACCCCTGCCCAACCCACATCTTCCACAGAGCCACCATGGCCATCGCACCTGAACTACGCCGGACGATCAACTGCTCCCTCGAAACAGCCACATTCCCCGACGACTGGAAACACGCCAAAGTCAACTCCCTCTTGAAGAAACCCGCAGCAGACCCGACGGACCTCAAGAACTTCAGGCCCATCTCCCTGCTTCCTTTCACAGCCAAGGTCATAGAAAAGGTCGTCAACACCCAGCTAGCAAACTTCATTGAAGCCAACAACGTCCTGGACAACTCCCAATCCGGATTCCGCAGCAACCACAGCACGGAAACTGCCCTCCTCGCCCCCACCAACGACATCTGCTGCCCCCTTGACCAGGGAAAAACGGCAGCTCTCAGCCTCCTGGATGTCTTGGCCGCCTTCGACACTGTCTTCCACCGTGCACTAGCCACCAGACTCCACGATGCCAGCATCCGCAGAATGGCACTCTGCTGGATATGCTCATTCCTCACAGGCAGAACTCAGCGAATCAGACTCCCACCCTACCTCTCGGAACCAACAGAGACCAGATGCAGAGTGCCCCAGAGATTCTCCCTCAGCCCCACCCTCTTCAACATGGCCCCCCTCGCAACCATCGTCCGAAACCACGGGCTCAAGATCGTCTCCTACGCCGACGACACCCAGCTCATCCTCTCCCTCACCAAAGAACCCAACATCACCAGGCAAACTTTTAAGAAGGGATGAAAGCCGTCGCCATCTGGATAAAGAAGAGTTGCCTGAAACTCAACTCGGAGAAAACAGAAGTCCTTGGCCCCACCCCCTGTGAGAAGCTGGGTTTCTGTTGCAGTAACCCCCCCACTTTTTGCCAGACTTATGATGCACTTTGACTTGATGTGCCCTGGGTCCCTGTCAATCAGGTACCCAGGGCCTGTGTTCTTTCCCCAAAACTAACCCAATTGGCATCTCTGGCCACAGGTCACCCCCTGGTAAATGGTACCACAGGTACCCAGGGCACTGTGACCAGGGAAGACCTCTAAGGGCTGAAGCACTTATTGTGCCACCCTTAGAGGTCCTGTACCCCTACACTCTCACACTGCCTTTGCAGGCTGCGTGTTTTGGTGCAGAACAAAGTGAAGAGTCGACATGGCACACCTCCCTGTGTGCCATTCCTACAACGCACTGCCCTGGCATAGATCAGTCACCCCTCTAGCTGGGTGCCCTATACCAGTGGTGAGGGTACAGGTGCATGAGCCCTGTACCCCTACAGTGTCTAAGTCCATTCTTAGACATTGTAAGTGAAGTGCTGCCATTCAGAGTATATGGTTCTGGGAGCTTGTCATTACGAACTCCACAGCACCACAATGGCTACACTGAAAACTGAGAAGTTTGGTATCAAACTTCTCAGCACATTAAACCCACACTGATGCCAGTGTGGGATTTAAGGAAAAATGCACACAGAGGGCATCTTAGAGATGACCCCTGAAAAACGACCAGCCTCTGGTGGGTTCCCTGACTGGTACACACCAGCCTGCCACCACGAGACATGTTTCTGGACCCCTAGGGTGGGATCCTTCGCGCCCTGAGCCCAGAAACAAAGCCTTTCCTGGGCGGAGGTGTTCACACCTCCCCCAGGCCAGGAAGAGCCATTTGTGGCAGGGAAGCTTCAAAGGCCTGGCAGCCTTTGTAATGCGACCCCCAGCCTCTCCTGCTAGCAGGAGCAGGCCCCCTTCCTGTCTCCCCTCCTTTTCGGCGGGAAGCCAGGCGGGAAAAACTAGCCAGCCCAGAAGGTGTGCCCACCTCTGCCAACTCCACCCCTCAGGTGGGGGAGGCGAGGTGAAGCCCTCTCTTCAGTGCTCGCCATCTTGCAGATGGCAGGCACTCCCCAATCAGGATTAGGGATTGTGCTCATTCCCCCACGTGGGGTGAGCACTCAAAGGGTGTAGTCACCCTAAGGTCAGTAGCCCATTGGCTACTGACCTCAAGACCCCTAAAACGCCCCCTAAATACAGTATTTAGGGGGCAGCCCTGAACCAAGAAAGAAGCAGATCTAGCCAAGAAACAAGAAGAAAGACCGAACAGCCGTGCAGCAGCTAACAAGAGGAAGACGCCCACTGCCTTGGCCCCAGCCCTACCGGCCTGTCTCCCCCTCGAACCTGCTCCTGCGAAATCCCGGTGTGTCCTGCAGCCAGCAACCTCAAAAACCCCGGAGGACCTGCCTGCCTTCACTTCCAAAGACTATTTCTCTCGTGAACACCGGATTTGTTCAACTGCAACCTCTGGCTCCGGGCGGACACCGCGAATCCACCCCACTCTGCACCCGCCGTCCACGGCCCGAGCTCGAGTGGGCAAACACCACGAGGAGGTCACCCCGGCAATCCTGAACCGAGAAATCCGGCGACCCCTGACCTGCCTCAAGCCTCCAGCCGACACCTGCAGCCTAAATCCAAAAGGACCCCCTAACCGCGACCAGGAGCTGGTAAGAAGATCCGACCCCAAAAGGCACCACTACACCCGACGCCCCACGGCCTTGTGTGCCCAAACCGACGGTGCCTAACCAACCCCTAACTTCCCAACTTACATCTCAAAGTGGTGGTCGCACCCAGAAGTCCTTCGTCTCCCTGCCTGCAGTGCTTTTGCAAGCCGGAGGTTCTCCATTGGAAACAACAGGGCGCCCGACGTCGAAACAGCATCCTGCACCCGGCCACCCTAATGCTGCTGAGGGTGCACCTTTGGTGCTAATTTGTTTCCCCATTTGCCCTGAGCTAAAGTCCAGGAGCTTTGCTCCCACAACCCAGTGGCTTGCTTGCCAGCAGCCACCAACCGGAGGCCCCCTATCCCCCATTGGATAACATTGGGCTTCAACACTCTGCCGCCCTGGTGCCGCTGAGGGTGTAACAAGAGTGCATCACTGACCCTGGGGGACCCCTGAGTCTACCCCCAGAACCTCAACTCCAAAGACCGATTACTTACCTAAAAACCGATAACCATATTTTCCTCCATAGGATAACATTGACACTTTTTCCTGAAAAAGTTTCCAAGTGTGGAGTTTTGAAACCTAAAGTAATTCTTTAAAATTGTACGATTTAACAAAAACGCTTTTACTCACCTGTTTACAGGAAATGCCCTAGTGCTGCATCCAGGCATACAGTACTGAGTAAGAAAAGTAATCCAAAAGTAACTTACCTGCTATTTTACTGAAAATCCCATTGAAGTCTATGTACTGTATTTACAAGTGATTGCATTTCTCTGAAACAATACTGTAAGTCAAACCATAGTACATTTACAATTGCAATTGAACTGTTTTACAATCAGCATTTACTAATGTAAAGTATTTTTTGCTTACCTGTGCCAGGCTTGCTTGGTTCTAGAAATAAAATACCTAAAAGAATATTTTCATACAAAAACAATTGGTCTGAAGTTCAGTCTTTGAGTGTGTGAATTCATTTGCTGACTGAGTGTGTACAACAAATGCTTAACACTGTCCTCTGATACTGCCTTGCTGCTCGACCACACTACCACAAATAGGGAGTAAGGTTCTATCTAACTTTGCCTCTGCCTACCTTTGGGGTTCCACTGGACTCTGTGCACACTATAGCTCACTTTGGTATAGTATATACAGAGCCAGCTTCCTACAGCATCCCTGGCCACCGGTCAGCTGTACCACAGGTACCCAGGGCACTGTGACCAGGGAAGGCCTCAAAGGGCTGCAGCACTTATTGTGCCACCCTTAGAGGCCCTGAACCATTCCACTCACACACTTCCTTTGCAGGCTGCGGGTTTTGGTGCAGAACAAAGTGAAGAGTCGACATGGCACACATCTCTGTGTGCCTTGCCTACAACCCACTGCCCTGGCATAGGTCAGTCACCCCTCTAGCTGGGTGCACTATACCAGTGGTGAGGGTACAGGTGCATGAGCCCTGTACCCCTACAGTGTCTAAGTCCATTCTTAGACACTGTAAGTGAAGTGCTGCCATTAAGAGTATATGGTGCTGGGAGTTTGTCATTACGAACTCCACAGCACCATAATGGCTACACTGAAAACTGAGAAGTTTGGTATCAAACTTATCAGCACATTAAACCCACACTGATGCCAGTGTGGGATTTAGTGAAAAATGCACACAGAGGGCATCTGAGAGATGCCTCCTGAAAAACGACCTACCACTAGTGTCCAGGCTGAGTGGCTGCTTTCAGCTGCCACCACCAGACATGTTGCTGGACCCCTGGTCGACAGCCTGCTGCTCTTGGGGGGCTGAAACAATGCACATCCTGGGACAAGGTGCCAAGCCTCCTCCCCCAGGCGGGCAGGGTTTACGAAGGGGAAGCTTCAAAGGCTTGCTGCCTTTGTGAGCTACCTTAGGCCACTTGCTGCGTTCAGCAACTGATCGTCATTGGTTGTGACCCCCACTTTGGACAGGAGAACCGGCAGGAAAAACAAGTGAGGAAGAGAGGTGTGCCCACCTCTGCGAACTCCACCCCTCAGGTGGGGAGGCGAGGTGAAGCACAGCTCTCAGTCCCCGCCATCTTGCAGATGGGGGGACCCAGCCTACCAGGGAAGGCTTATGCCCCCTCCACTGGAGGGTGGCATAATAGGGGGTGTACCCACCCCAGGGAAGGGACCCATTGGTCCCAACCTTTTTACCTACCTGTAACGCCCCTAAATCTAGTATTTAGGGGCACCCCTGAACCTTGCTTCCTCAGACAAGAACCTGCAAGAAGAAAAGAAGGACCGAACAGCCGTGCCGAAGCTAAGAAGAGGAGGACGCCCACTGACTTGGCCCCAGGCCTACCGGCCTGTCCCCACCTCGAACCTGCTCCAGCGAAATCCTGTTGTGTCCTGCAGCCAGCAACCTCGAGAAACTCGGAGGACCTGCCTGCCTTCAATTCCAAAGACTGTCTCCCGTGAGCACCGGATTTGTTCAAACACCAGACTCCAGCTCCGCAAGGATCCGCGGGTTTGCACCACTCTGCAACTGATGCCCACGGCCCGAGTTCGAGTGGCCCAACACCAAGAGGAGGTCTCCCTGGCGATCCTGACCTTCCTCAACCAGCTGACGTTGCAGCCTCAAACCGGAAGGTCCCCCCAACCGCGACCAGGAGCTGGTAAGAAGATCCAAACATAAAAGGCACCCCTGCACCCGATGCCCCATGGCCTTGGGTGGTCCAACCGACGGTGCCTAACCAACCCCCAAGATCCCAACTTACCTCTCCAAGTGGTGGTCGCACCCAGAAGACCTTCGTCCCCGAGCCTGCAGCGCTTTTGCAAACCGGAGACTCCCCATTGAAAGCTACAGGGCTTCCGACGCCAAAACAGCACTTTGCATTTGGCCGCCCCAGTGCCGCTGAGGGTGCATTTTTTGTGCTGGCCTAAACCCCCATTTGCCCTGAGCTTCAGTCCAGGAGCTTTGCTCCCACAACCCAGTGGCCTGCTCGTCAGCAGCCACCAACCGGAGCCCCCTATCCCCCATTGGATAACATTGGGCCTCAGCACTCTGAACCCGGCCGCCCTAGTGCCACTGAGGGTGTGACAAGAGTGCAACCTTGACCCTGGGGGACCCCTGAGTCTAACCCCAGAACACCAACTCCTACAACAAAGTACTCACCTGTAAACCGATACCACTATTTTCCTCCATAGGATAACATTGACTGTTTTTCTGTGAAAAGTTTTTAAGTGTGGAGTTGGAAAACCTAAAGAAATTCTTTAAAATTGTACTAAATAACAAAAACGCTTTTACTCATCTGTTTACAGGAAATGTCCCACTGCAGTATCCAGGCATACTGCACTGTGTAAGAAAAGTAATCTCAAAAGTAACTTAACTGTAATTTTACTAAAACTCCTATACAAAGTATATATACTGTATTCTGAAAAGCATTGCATTATCAGTAACATTACAGTAATCAAATCAAAGTACATTTACAATTGCAATTCAAACTATTTACAAACTGCATTACTACTATAAAGTATTGATTGCTTACCTGTGCCAGGCTTTCTTCGTTCTAGAAAATAAAATAACTAAAAGAATATTTTTATACAAAAACAATTGGTCTGAAGTTCAGTCTTTGAGTGTGTGAATTCCTTTGCCGACTCAGTGTGTACAACAAATGCTTAACACTGTCCTCTGATACTGCCTTACTGCTCGACCACACTACCACAAATAGAGAGTGAGGTGCTATCTAACTTTACCTCTGCCTACCTTTTGGGTCCCACTGGACTCTGTGCACACTATATCTCACTTTGGTATAGTATATACAGAGGCAGCTTCCTACACCCCCTCCGCATGGGACGACACCTGGTGTCCCCCACCCTCGGAACACCCCTCCACCCCTACGGACCACGCACGAAACCTCGGCATCATACTAAACTCATCACTCACGATGAACCACCAAGTCAACGTTGTGTCCTCTGCCTGCTTAAACACTCTCCGCTTACTCCGAAAGACCTTTAGATGGTTCCCACCCGAATCCAGAATAACAGTCACGCACGTCCTGATCACTAGCAGACTGGACTACGACAACGCACTCTATGCTGGAATCAACAAGAAATTGCTTCGCAAACTGCAGACCGTCCAAAACGCCGCAGCCAGACTGATCCTGGACATCCCCCGTCACAACCACATCACCCAACACCTCTGCGATCTCCACTGGCTCCACATTGAAAGAAGAATAACCTTCAAGCTCTTCACACACGCAGACAAGGCCCTCCACAACATCGAACCAGCATACCTAATCAACCGCCTCTCCTTCCACGCACCCAATAGACACCTCTGATCAGCTGACCTCTCTCTGACCACCGTCCCACTCATCTACAAAACCAGAAGAGGAGGAAAGTCTTTCTCCTACCTCGCAGCCAAGGCCTGGAACGACCTCCCCCTCCACCAAGTCCCCACACTTCTCCAGTTCAGGAAGGACCTCAAGACCTGGCTCTTCGGATGACTCCAGCACTCAATGGAGGCTCCCCCCCCCCCCCAGCGCCTTAAGACCCTCGCGGGTTAGTAGCTGCGCTTTACCAACCCCTGATTGATTGACTTTGGTTCATTGACTAAGTGAACTCCAGTCACTGTCGGTGCAACCGCCCTACACCACATTTCCCAGACAAACCGGCACTGAGGACTCGGATGGCCTTGCAGCCTAAAGTCTGATTTCTTTCACTTTGGCCAGCTCATCACCCTGCCAGGGTTCTTCGCCCCTCCTCATTCTTCCAAAGAGGAGGAGAGTCTTCATTTCCTGGACCCCACAACGTCTTTAGACTTTTACATTGATTGTTCCAAGGAACACCATGTAGATAATCAGTTTTTTGTGGATTTTTCCGGGCCAAAAAAAGGGAAGGCTATGCAGAAAAGGACCCTGTCAAGGGGTAGTTCTCTGCTATTCAAACTTAAATCTTTTTCTGGGCAGAACTAGAGGGGAAAATAAACTGAACTGTCATGTGCATCTACGCCTTTGTGGTGTATTGATTGACCTGCACTAGTGCCTAATCAATGTCTTGCCCCAAGTTTTACACCATGAATTATAGAAGCTGGAAAACTTATGGGGCGGGCACAAAAGTGTGTACTGCTTCATGGAAGATCGCAAACAGGATTACAACTCTGTGTATGAATTGTCTAATTGTGCTGTGTAGTATTACTTTAAGATGTGTGAAGAAAGTACTTCACACAGAGTACTGATGTGGACAATGCGTTATTGTGATGGTTAAGGATTGTGTTCTGAACTCTTGCGCCCCACACAAACCTTCCTTTGAACTCTTTGACTACTCACCTTCGCTACCCTTAGAGTCCAAAGTGGAGAGGGTGTACCTAGCCTAGTTTTCAGAGCAACAGTGTGAGGAAATGGGGTGCATTATATAGTGTGGTTGTGCGACCTCCGTGTGTAATACTTGCCAACCCCTTTTAGGTCCAGTAGGTTTTGCCTGTAAAACCCTCAGCTTAACCCTGGGTAGTTGTGGCACTGAGCAACAAGACTTACACAGAGGAACAAGTGTTAAGCATTTATACAGCACCAAAACAATTAAATAAGAAATTGATACGACACTCAAAAAACCCGACTCCAATTTTGCAGATATTCGATCTTACAAGCAATAATAAATCAAAGCAATTTTACCCAACCGCGAACAAGCCTTGGCGAAGTCAATGAATTGGATGCTTAGAAACTTTTTCAAGGAAAACTTAGGTAAGTGCCCATGTAGTTGGTTAGAAGTACTTGGGGCGACCAACTCAGACAGGGAGCTAGTCAGGGGGACCAACACGGTCCTCAATAACAGTTACCGTCACAGAAAAAACAGTCCTCCAGCAGTTCCAGGCACGTTATTCACTTTCAATGGATTCCTATGGAGTGGCCCTGATGCAAGGGTTGAAGGATGCTGAAGATGCTCTAAGGATGCTGTGGATGCGATGCAGTTGACAGGGGTCTCCCTGCAGGGATTCCTCGTCCACAAAGATGGTGAGGGGGGTCCTGGTTGCAGGCTCGACATCCCACTAAGTCTTCTCAGGAGTGGCTTAAGTCCAGTCGCCACTGGACTACCAGTTGCCCACTGTCTTGGTCATAGGCTAATCCTTCCTGACTCAATAACTTGCCTTCCGAGGGACCCAGCAGTTCTCCGACATCACTCCCGAAATCGCTCAGCGAAATCGGGTGCACTCTGTGAGTCGGGTCTTGAACATTGGTGCTGCACAGCTGTGGTAGTAGCAATTTGAAGACTTTGGGATACCAACTTGCCCCAGCAAGCTTCTCCAGCTGTTGTGTCCCTGTGCTGCATACAGGAGTTGTTTTGGCTTGATTGCTCTTTGGAGACAGCTTCTCCTTGAGCAGGAAACAGCAGGTATTGCCCCTTCATTTCGCTAGCTACCAGGTGCAGTCCTCGTTGGTGCAGCCTCTGTGCTGGTCCCTCAGTGCAGCAAGGCAGTCCTCCTTTGGTCCTTCTTCCAAGTCGGTCGCGATCCGAGATCTGGGTGACAGTGCCCCTCTTAATCTCATACAGTGCCCTCCAGTGGGCTACTAGGTTCCCTCCCACCTGGTGACCTCTTTCTATAAGTAGTCAATGGCTTATTGTATGATTACTTAAAATCTTTACAAGCATGTTTAAAGTAGAGTGCATCATTATAAAAGTGACAAATATGGAACTCCTGCCCAGGGATACAACTAAAATCTGGCCGTTAATTAAAACGAAACAAAAAAGATTGAGAGTCCAAACCTTGTATGTTTTTGTGAGAGCCATATTAAAACACCATTATATAGTTCATCAAAAAAGTAAACTACAAGGCACAATCAAATGACTGTATCAAATATGTTCTAAAACCGACGTGCATAGCTTCTAAAAATATGATGCTAAAATGCTCTAAGTTAAGTCCTCCGCTAAAATGTCCCTAACTAGAGCGAAAGTGTTAAGACGTGCTAATTTCTGCAATAATAATCCTACTATTGTGTGATTTTGGCAACTTATAGGACTAGCAGGATGCAGATGGACGTTTCCAGCATGTCTGGCTAACGGTTATGCCTGTATTAAAATGAGCTGAGTGAGAGGCCGTTCACTAAGGTGGCACGTACAAAAGCATGGTAGTGAGGACCCTGTGTTTTGTCAAGTGCAAGACGTCTGATTCTAACTATAGTCTGCAAAGTGCCACTTGCTGGTGCAACAACGCTCTCTAAATGCGCTTAGTGGTTAAGGTGCAAAGAGCTCTGATGTCTAAGTCTAATCAAGCAATGCTATAACAGTACTCTAAAGTGCCACATGCGGGTGCAAAATATGCTCTATATATGTGCTTATCAGTCAAAGTGCAAAGTGCCCTGATGTCTATGCCTAGACAGGCAAAGCTAGAGTTGTAATCTAAAGTGCCACATGCAGGTGCAAAAGATGGAATGTGAGTATGCTCCGCAATCAGCGTGCAGACTACCCTGATGTCTAACCCTAATTGAGTGACGCTAGGCAATTCTAATCATGTACTAGTTTTAAGATGCATAAGACCAGTCCATTGGGACTCTTATCCAGTCATTTCTTCCCAGTTGTGAGTGCCAAATTATAAGGCTCAGTGTTCTCAAGTAACAGTCCCCATTGGCCGACTGGCATCTCGCAGGAGCCTTCCAGCTTCGTAGAAGAGCTTGCCAAACTGTGCTAGGTCCATTGGCACCACTGCAGTGTAACTGTATGCCAATGCCTCTTTGCATGTTCTTATCCCGTATTGCAGGAAAATTGACCTTAGGTAGATTCGCCTCTGATGTAACAGTCCTGAACAACTGCATACAATGTGCGCAGCTGATGCAGAATGATATTGGCACAACCTGCATTGCCCCTGACCTTAGGCCAGATTCTGCCAGTGTGACCTGTAGTCCCAAATAGGTGTTAAGAGCCTGGTCGACAATATGTTCTTTAGCACTTGTCTTCCCATGGCTTCATGTGATGTTGCAAGGCCCACTGCTCCTCTAATACTTGTAATTTGTTTTATATTGAGTTCTCTTGAGGCCTGCATGCTTTGCTCTTTTAAAGTTTTCTTTCAATGGTCTATTGTTGTGTGTGGGTCTACAGAGTGCACTGAAGCCAGGTTTAGTGTGGCTCTGGCACTGCCAAGATACTTTGACCAATTACTTTTTTTATCCTGAAATATTGCATTCAGTGCACCTCGCAAGGAATCTGGATCCGCCCTGGTTCCCCAGTGATGGAACTTAATTATGTCTTTTTTACACTCAATATCCATTTTCACCAAGTCAAAACCTGAGATTAATCAATGTACTCCGGGTATTTTTAGGGATGTTGAGTATTTTCTTATCTGTGTCTGTATGAGTATGCTCTAATGGCTCAGTGAGCCTACCGGTAAAAGCAAGATTACCATACTTTATTGTGGGTAGTACTTTTGTCCTTATGATTCTTTGTATTGCCTTGGCAGAGTGACTGAAATTTATGGTGTAGTTTGGATAGAGCGTAGATGGTGTTGGCTGCTTTTTCTGCCAATGCAATGGCCTGCAACAAGGGTTTACCAGTATCTGAGAGCCAAATGACAGTTGTATTTATTAGTTGTGCCTATCTTTATAGGGCACGTTTGCCATTCCGGTTGATGTTTCTTGATTCTTTGGCTGAAAATTAAAACTTTCGTTTTGGCTGCATTTGCTTGCAGAGCACCCATTGTGTTATGGATGAAGTATATCTAAGGCCCTCTTCATCCCAATACGAGTTTGATCCAGTAATACCAGGTCGTCCGTGTACTGTATGATGGGATTTTCATCTGGCCTAATTTGGGTGGAAATGTGTTCCCTTTCAGCAGTTCCCCACCTACGTCTGCTGTATATAAGTTGAACAAAGTGGTGGTGATGACGTAGCCCTGCTTGAGCCCTTAGTGTAAATTTTTGCCGTAGCTTGAGTCTGCAATATTTTGGTCCAAAACCAGGTATCGGTATATAACGATGTAATTGCCGCCAGTAGTTGCCTAGTTTTGCCCCATTCTGCAAGTTTTTTCCAGAGGATATTGTGATCAATTCCATCGAACTCTGCACTGTAGTCTATAAAGCAAGCGTATAGTGGGGGCATAGAGGTTTCAGTGGCCTAAGCGCCCAGAGGTAATCCAGGAGTAGTTCTTAAATTTCACAGATGTCCGGTGCGCTGATGTGAGATAAGAGAGTGACAATATGTTATGCAAAAGGTGCATGATGTTGTGACCTGTTTGGGAGGTCCAAAGGCCCTCTCGGTTTAAATTCTGGAGTGAATATCAGACCTGTCAGTGTTGATGCTGGTGTCTGTTCTTCATTAACTCCATTTTCTTGAGGGTTTTGAGGATGCCAGTTGGTTCTTACGTTATTGTTGGTCTGCAAAAGGTATTGTCTAGAGCCCAGCTCGTTCTGTGCGGTCTCAGCTGTCCTAACTGAGCTGACCCGCTGCTTATCTCTTTGGGCTGCTTGAACTACCTCCTTATCTGCTGCAGTTTGTTGGACGTTTGTGGTGTAGCTATGCCAATTCTCTACATGGGGTGCAATTTGTGGGGGTTTGGATCCCTGATGCGGCTCTGCTGTCCTTGTTCTGTTATTTCGCAGTGCGATAGAATGAAGTGCCCCTGACCTGTTTGTGTCTAAATATGTTGCTGTCTATTTGGCTGTCTCCTGTGGCACAGTTAGGCGTTAGGATTTTAGGGAGCTTATTTGCCCAGCGGCGTTAGATTTGATAGGGCAATTCACGACGTGCGAGTACGTTTTTATTTGATTGAGTGCTGTTTGGTACGTTGTCTGAGTGTAATTTTCCTTTTTTAGGTCGAGCATTCGAGACCTCTTGTATATACTTTAGTAAATACTTATATGTGTATGTACTTTGTGGGCTCTGGAGATCAGCCCTAGGACTTGTCAGCTTCCGCTTAGGGACTTTTTTCTGTTCAACTGCCTCTATTTAACTTTCTTGATAGAAAACGACCTGTAGAGGTCAGTAAATTACCAGAATTGCTTTCTGCTTGTTCAACTGCCTCTATTTAACTGTCATGATAGAAAACGACCAGTAGAGGTCAGTAAAATACCAGAATTTCTTTCTGCTGAGGGACTTTATTTTTTTAATTTTTCTGGCAACTGCCTCTATTTAACTTTCTTGATAGAAAACGACCAGCAAAGGTCAGTAAAATACCAGAATCACTTTAGCATTCTCTAGACTCCAGTCCATAGAAATTGTCTTCCACGAGCACCCGTAGACAATATTTTTTTCAAATCTTGTATTTTCAGTGATATGACCACCGAAGGCACTGATTTTATATTAAAAACAGAGCTTTGGACTATACCATTTCCCGCTGAAAAGCAATATTCCTCTCCATGTGTTCCCATACCTGGCGTGTCACGCAGTTTGGTGCTTACTTTCCCTCCATGTTAAAGAACAGTAGATGTTTCAGCACCCAGGCTAATGTGCTGCATAGCTAAATACATATAAGGTAACAAAGGCGAGACGGATTGGATTGCAAATGCTTGTCCCTGGTATGTCCCAGTGCAAGTGTGATTCAGTACTTTGCAATGCAGGTTTCCTTTCTGCCAATTCAACGGCTTGTTTGAGTTGTATAGGCTTTTTGGATAAGCTGTGTATCACTGTTTTTAGTTGAAAGACGAGATAGATCTCCAGTGCCTCCAGGCAGTTTTCTACTCCATTGTCTCCTCTGTTCTCTAAGTTGTTTGATGCTGGTGGTTGCAATGGTGTTTCTTTTTGCCCATTGTGACTGTCTGTTCTTTCTTTTACTGTTTTTTAATGATTTCCTCAATCTTTTCTTTTGTCGTCACATTAGCTGTGTCTGGACATTCGTGGCCTCTGTTTATATCTCACTTGCCTGACTAATGCTTAGTGATGCATCTTCTATGTGCTCTATGGAGCTGCCGTTGTTAAGGGCCTGCACTTTAAGTTGATCAGGCTCGATTTCCTCAATGGGCAAGTGTGTTAAGATCGTTTTCTTATCTTGTTCTGTCTTATCACTTGTGTCACTTTGTCTTCTATCACTCGCAGATTCTTGTGTTCCGAGGTCCATATTTGCTTTGAAGCCTGTTGTTTTACCATTGTCGGTAGGTGCTTTATCCTTCACTGCCCCTGATTCTATGTGAGAGGACATTTTCCCACACTGTTTATTGCTCTCGTGAATGGTTTTGCAGTGTTTTATTAACGTGGTTAGTAGATCCGACAGTGTGGTTGATTTATTAATTCTAGTGTCACTTGCGCTACTTGGTGCCGCTATCCCGTCCTTACATTTATTTACCCAATGATCTACTTTCATGTTGAGCATGTCTATCTTCTTTTGACTTCCGCTATCAAGTAGGAATTTATAGTGTTAATAATGGATTCGGGACCCTTCCCGCTAGCTGAGATAAAGCTCACAGAGTGATCCTCTGTGTGTTAATCTTATAGCTGCCCTGTTTCTGCTTCATGTGGGTGATATCATAATCCATGTTTATTAGGTTTTTCACAGTAGTTTGTTGACATTGCCCCATCCTAGGTTTTTCCAGGAGGGTTAAGCAGTTCTGAGTAGGCATCTCAATTGCTGGGTCATGCTTGGCTTGTGAACCATTGTTTCTACTGTGATTTCCTATTTGCTTTGCGATGTTGCCAGACTATCCACCGGCAGGCCGTCACACTGTGGTTAGGGGCACCGCTGAATTTTTTTGGGTCGGGCCCCTGAGGGATGCGTGCCTGAGCTTGTGTGTTCACCTTTGTGCTTGTTTCTCCAATATTCGTGGTTGAAAAGATCTCTATGACCTCTGTCTTTCCCACTGGCATGCTTAAGTTGTGGCTGTTCGTCATATAATGACTTCTTTCCTGTGCAGTCTCTGCCCGGTAAGCGATGATTGACGCATCTAAGCTAGAGCTGGCTACGCTGGGTCTTGGCTCTTGTTGCTTCGTTTCCGTTCCTTCTGGCACTGTCTGCAGCTTGGATGCCCCCATGTTAACTCTCGCGCCTGCCCTTGTCCTTGTGCAATGCTTGTGTATTGGGTTTTTGGTTACCCCCAATCCTAGTGCTTAGGCTGAAATGCCCTTAGAGCCAACCTTGCCAGCATTCCCCTCCTCGGGCAAACCATTCTCTGGTGTGCTAAGAATCCCTATCTTGCGTTGGCCAGACATGCTTCTATATGCCCTTTGTTGCTTCTGTCCACCTGCTCCATTTCTGTTGCCGTAAGACTAGCTGTGGTCCGCACTATAGATCTCTGTTCTGTTTTCTTTTGTGCCCTTCTTGACTTCACAATGCACCTGCGAGACATGAATATCCAGTGTGTGACCGCTTCCTACTAGCGTAAAATATTGAAGATTTCTGGTGTATTTGTTGCGTGACTGGAATAGAGGCCTTCGTTGTCTTATTAGCACTGTCAGAGGTGTCAGTGATTGACCGATACTTTGGATGACATGAGCGCCACTCGGGCAGTTATCAGCGCTTTACACTTGTGTTGTTAGAAGGCACAGAGCAATTGATGAAATATTATCAAGAAAATTAGCCGCAGGGCAACTATGCTCATAACTTTGCCAGCTTGCAAGTTTGCAGGCTATTTTCCTCTTTGCTGCCACCACCACAACTGCTGCTACAGTCGCTTCCTCTTCCGCTGCTACTGATGCCACCCCTTCACCTGTTATGCACAGGCCATCTGGATGCAGGAGTGTGGCTTAGTGGCGAGTCAATTCCGATTCCAATTTCCAAATGTCCTCACTTTGGGCGGGACTTAGTAAGAGGTTTATTGTAGTTGTATACTTCCTCCAATGTCCTGGTGTTCCCTTTTTGACTTTCAATGGCCGAATACAGCTTTTCCAATGCCACGGCCACCTGGTTTTTATGTCAGTTCATGTGTGTGTCCGAAGGGATAGCTGCCTCCCCAGCCGGATTGGTGATAGGAGTAGTAAATGACCTGTGCAAAATGGCTCTGCAAAGCTCACCAGTGGTGAATTAAGTTTGAGTTCTACTGAGCTTGGGCTATTTGAAGGTGAGGGATGGCGCAGTTGCAATGAAAGGTGTGTGACCCCTTGATGCGGCGCAAGCTGCACCGCCTCATTGCCAGCCGCTTCCGCACCACCGTCAAGGGGACTGCAGCCTAGTGCCTGCCCTCATGCTACTGCTCACACCAAATTCCCAATCCAATTTAGTCCAATTCAGCCTTGGAGGCTGGGTCCACTGGGACTCTCAGCCTTGGCTCCTTTGTGCGCCCTTCTGGGCTCTCTGGCCCCCTTCTTCTCATTCACTGCTACCTCTCTGCTGCCCCACGAGGATGAACAAGAGGGAAGAGAACAAAAGGGACTAGAAGGGCTAGGAGGTCGGCGGTAGCACGTGGCATACAGAGTCGCTGGTGCCCATCCGGCGGGAGTTGACCTGGGGAAGCCTGGCGCCTAAAAGTCTGGGTGCCTAGGACCTTCCTTAACCTACCTGAGACTGGGAGTTATCGTCGGCCCGGCTCCTTGTTGTGCTCCGCTCCTCACCGAAGTCCTCGCTGCGATCGTCGCTAGCCAGACCCATTGACCACTTTCTGTGTAGTGTGGCTTCAAGCTATCCCAGGATGCACGATTCTGCCCACTCCCAAGATGGCCAGACACCTCTCTCTGTGTTCAGACCTCACTAGCCCATCCCAGGGGTGTAGCTACCTCAGGGTTACATGCCTCTGGGGAAACCTGGCAGGCAACTTCTTTCCCCTCTGTGGCCCGTGCCAACCTGTCTGCTTAAACAATGGGGCAGCCCATCTCCCTAGTGTGTTACATCTGCCCTTCAAAGGCGGCTACCCCTTTGAAGCCTGCTTTCTGGGGCGAACACCTAAGTGACTTCCTGCAGGAGGGAAGGAACACATCCCAGGCCTGCAATCTCCCATTATTTTCCTTGCTGAGAGTTGTTGGCACGTCTCTGCAGGAGGGCAGAACGCTGTCTCGTGGAACAGACTCCAGGTGTGCCCGGAAAGGCCCAGGAGTTTTGAAGGCAGCAAAGTGGCAGCTTTGCTAAAGCTGCACACTGCAACAAGTTACATTAATTTCGACTTGAAATACAAGTCCAGCTTAATGTAATGAGTTGTTTGATACCTTGAGGTGCCTAGTTTGGTCGCACTGTTCAGGCGTTAGCAAATCTGAGGGGTCAGCAAGTAACCCTGTACTCGCCACCCGGACGACCGTCTTTCCACAGTAAAAAAGATATTTTTGCATGTTTTACTGTCAAAACATGCAAAGTACATGTCCTGCCTGTGTCATATGTTGCACCCTTTCTTTAGGACTCTGTAGGCTTGCCAGAGCGGTGACTTAATGTACAAAAATCTTAGGCAACTATAACAATGTATTTCATGAACACTCATCTATAAAATATATTCAACATAGGCAGATATTGAACAAGAGCCATAAGAAAATTCAATATATTGATTTGTTGTATTGTTCTTGGATCACTAAGTTACCTGATGTTATTTATGATGCAACTATCATGATTTATCATCGACTTTCTCTGTTAGCTTATGAGTGGGTGTGTTTTAATTGAACGAATGAGGATGTGACGGTATCAAATTAGTGTTGTGAGTTCATGATCATTATGCTGAACGCTTTGGTTTAATAATGGTTTTAAATACTGGTGTTTATTGCATAATACTGAATTAAAATTTAATAATAAAAAGTTTTATTAGACACACCCTATAAGTGATAATTTTTTGTGCCCTCTGCCTATGTTGATTGTATTTTTATAAATGAGTGTTCATGACATACATTGTTAGAGTTGCCTAAGATTTTTGTACATTGATTTTCATTTCCCTGCCTTAGGAACTCACATTAGTAGCAGGGGGCACCCTTCCTCTTTACATCAGATCGGTGACTTACACAAATGCACAGAGGAAGTGATGGGTTTGCCATTGCTTTCAATGGCAAAGTCGGGCTATCACTGCTGAACTGCTTTACCAGTCTGCAGTGGCGGACTGGGGGACTTGTTTAACTTGGGGGGCCTCCATGGTGGCGCAACTCCTACTGCAAGCCATGGGGTACCCCCTAACTTACGTGCCCTGGGTACAGCCAATTTGACATACACTTTAGGGTCAGGGCACTGGCACTGAGGTCTGGCTAGAAGGCCTCAGTGCTCTCTCGGTGTCGGAAAACTAGCAGCATGAACACAAAACTTGGGGTGACCATACAAAGTGAGGCGGTGATGAGCAACAAACCTGTGTCCTGATGAATCTCATCCTCTAAGTGGAAGAACCTGGAAAGGCCGTCTGCATTGTCATGGCCACTCCCCGGTCTGTGTTCCACTATAACGTCCATACCTTGTAAGGAAATTGACCCTCTTAACAACTCCAGGTTCTCTTCTCTCCTCTCATCTGCATCAGCCATGTGAGGGGTCCATGGTTAGTTTGAACTTTGAAGTGAGGCCTAGTCAGACTGGGTCTTGTCTTCAGGGACCAGAGGACAGCAAAGGCTTCCCGCACAAATGCACTCCAGTGCTTTTCCCTAGGAAGGAGTCGCCTGCTGATGGAGGCAACTGGCTGATCCTGGCCCAAGTCATTCACTTGTAACACTGCACCTATCCCATGTTCAGAGGCATCTGTCTGGACAATAAACTTGTTGCTGAAGTCAAGGAACTTCAAGACAGGTGCTGAGCGCAGTGCTTCCTTGAGAGTGTCAAAAGCCTTTTGACACTGCTCAGTCCAGATAACTTTTCTGGGCTGCTTTTTGGAGGTCAGGTCAGTTGCCACTATGGTACCGTAACCCTTCATAAATCTCCTGTAGTACCCAGTCAGACCTAAAAAGGCTCTGACCTTGGTCTGAGTCTTAGGGTGTTCCCAATACAGAATAATCTGGATCTTGAGCTGAAGATGTTGTACATGGTCTCCCCAAATTTGGTGGCCCAAGTACACAACAGATCCTTGCCCTATCTAACACTTTATTGCCTTGATAGTCAGGCCTGCCTGCTGCAAGGCCAGAAGCACTTCCTAGAGCTGGACCAGATTGGAGCTAAATTCAGCTATATCATCAAGGTAAGCTACACTGAAACTCTCCAATCATGACAGTACACGATTGACTAACCTGTGGAAGGTGGCAGGGGCATTATTCAACCCAAAGGGCATTACTTTGAATTGAAAGTGGCCTTCAGGTGTGGAGAAAACGGACCTCTCATTGGCTCCTGTTGTGAGGGCATTCTACCAATATCCTAATGTCAGTTCAAAGGTGCTCAGATACTTAGCTGCCCCCAACTTGTCGATGAGCTCATTAGCTCTTGGAATGGGGTGGGCATCAGTTGTCGTGACTGCATTGAGGCTCCTGTAGTCCACACAGAGCCTCACCTCATGTCTTGCCCCTTTGGGATTGGGTTTGGGCACCATCACCACTGGACTGGCCCATAGACTGCTGGAGTGCTCATTCACCCCCATCTCCAACATCTTGGCAACCTCGGCCTTGCAGCTGGCCTTAACCTGGTGAGGCAGTTAATAAATGTTACTCTTGACAAGCAAGCTGTCACTGGTTTCCACTTAAGTACATCATGTCATGCCTGAGGTAAGACAGAATAGTCCAGCAAACTGCTTCCACAAGTGATAGCAATCCCTTTGTTGCTGGTCTGTTAGTGTGGGGAAAGGACTTCTCCCTCCACAGTTCCATCTGGGGCATTAGTAGATAGGAGGTCTGGGAGAGGGTCACGCTCTTCCTCACTTCCCTCTGTTACTATCAACATGGGGATGTCTGCCCTCTCGTAGTGTAGTTTAAGCCCTTTACAGCAATCACCATGTGAGGCCTTCCTGGGAGTACCCATGTCCACCAAGTAGGTGAGCCCGCCCCCTTCTCTAAGATTGGGTAGGGCCCAGTCTGCTTGTCCTTTAAGGCCTTGCGTGCAACAGTCTCTAAGACCCACAGCAACTGTCCTGGCTGCCATTCTGGACTGTACACGTATAGGAGGAGAATGTCTCATCTCCTCCTGATTTTTTCAGGCAAACCCATGATCATGACTTTTATGGGTTTTTTGAACCTCTCAACTAAGCCATTAGCTTGGAGATGATATGGGGTGGTGAAATTATAAGTCATACCACATTTTTCCCACATTGCCTTCAGATAGGCGTACATGAAAGTTGTGCCCCTACCTGAGATAACCTCCTTAGGGAACCCAACCCTGGTGAAGACTCCAAGGAGGGTGCTAGCTACTGTAGGGGCAGTGACTACCCTAAGTGGAATGACCTCAGGGTGCCTTGTGGCATGGTCCACTACTACCAGGATGAACCTGTTTCCTGAAGCTGTGGGTGAGTCTAGGGGACCAACAATGTCTATCTCCACCGTCTCAAAGGGAGTCCCCACCACTGGTAATGGTATCAGGGAAGCCTTTGGTTTGCCTCCTGTCTTGCCACTGGCTTGGCAGGTCATACATGAGCAACAAAACTCCTTGACCTTCTCAGACATATTTGGCCAAAAGAAGTGGTAGACCAGCCTTCCTAGGTCTTGGTTTGCCCCAGGTGCCCAGTCATGGGGTATTGTGAGCCACGCTTAGGACAAACTCCTTGTACTGTTGAGCGTCCACCGATCTCCTGTATTTCCCTTGTTTGGAGTCCCTTGGCTCGCTGTACAGAAACCTCTCCTCCCAGTGTATATCTTATGTGTACCACTGGTATCCCTTGTGCCTGTTTGACAGCTGACTGTTGCTGATCTTGTAGAGTGGGACAGGTCCTTTGTTCATTGCTCAGGTACTCCCTAGAGAGTCCCCCTGCTCCTTGGAGTTCTGCCAGATCTGGCATATTTCTAGGAGCCAGTTCCTCTTCAGGCACAAAGGTGCTTCCCAGTGAGGTTTGGGCTCCTTTTGGGCCTGTCAATGTTTTGGAGACTGGGCTGCCAGCCTTCCTGCCCCTCCTCTTGCCTTAGTTCATAGTTGACCTGGTTCATAGTTTCAGGCTCCAGGATCCCTCGACTCGGTCAGGGTCTCCTGTGCACTGGTACTAACACCCACCCATTCAGTGAGACCCAGCATTGCTGCATGGGTCCTCCTCTCTACTTCTGCCAAGCAGAACTATCTAAGTCATTGTCCAGCAGACGCTACCTTCTTTAGACCAGTAACTCCTCACCCCACTCAGTCACCCACAGCCATAGGGTGTGACTTTGGGACATTATCAGCGTTGACGATCTTGTGCAACTCTTCAGGTAGGGTTTGGCCTGAGGAAACCTGTTTAGCCATAACCATGGTTGTAATGGCACCTGTATCCCTCAGAGCCTTCACCTACACCCCATTTATTTTTGGCCACTGTTTGTACATCTCCATGCTAGGAGGCCAGTGGACCAAAGGCTCAATGGTCTTCCCCCCCCCCCACCCAAGGACACTAAAGTGGCCTCTGTGTGCCCTTTGGGATCCCTAGGGGTAAGTTCCCATCTAACACCTACACTAGCCAACCCTTTGGACTGGTCACCAGTGGGTGCCTTTTTGGTGCACGCTGTATCTCCCCTCTTGTGCCCAAGCTGGTTACAGTCAAAGCACACCCCAGCTTTCAATGGGTCAAACTTCTTTCCCTGGTACACCTACCACTTTAAATGAGATGTGGCTCAGACCCCCTTGGGCTACTTTTGGGAACTCTTTGGGGCTATCTTTCTTTTAATCCTAAGCCCCCTCTTTCCCATGAGAGGGGGCCCAATCACTTTTCTTCTGGTCACCACCCAGGGACTCTTAGACCCTGGTTCTTACCCACTCATCAGCTATCTGGCCCAGTTCGCTTGAGCTAGTTTGCTTGGAGTCCACCAATTCTGGTGAAACGTGTCTGATTGACAATTTGTTCAACTGTGCTCCTTAACCAACATATTGTAGAGCCCTTCAAATATATCCACTTTGTTGCCTTTACTCCACTCATCTAGTGCCTTAACTGAGGTTTCAATGAAGTCTACCAATGTTTGTGTGTCGCCTTTCTGAAGGGATCTATGCTGCTATCTATACTCTTCAGGAGTTAAACTCTAAACGCTCAACAAGGGCTGCCTTCATGTGGGTGTAAGATTCAGCTGCCTCCTCCTCTACTGTCAGTAGCCTATCTCTACCAACCCCTGGTATTAACTCCCACAGAAATATTCCCCAGTGTCGTGTCCCCACCTTACTTATTTTGAGAGCTTTCTCATATGTGGCCAGCCACTTGTCAATGTCATCCCCTGGAACATAACTAGGGACAACCCCTTTGGGCAACCTTACACCAGGGGCACCCCATCAGCACCTCCAGTTCATTCTTTCACCATCTTCTCTGGGCTCCAAGCCCAGCCTAGCCCTCCTTTCCTCTAGGGGCAACCTCCTCTCAGCCAAAGCTATGGCCCTTTCCTGCAAGTCAAGGGCAGCCATGCTCTCCTGTGTGGGCCTCTGGCTGTGTTCAGATCTAATAGTGACTGGGGGTGAGTGTCTGAAAGGTTTCAGCGCTCTGTCCATCTTATTGTGTTTGCTTGTTCGCCCTAAGTTGTCAGGGTATGCCCAGACATGGGTCCCTTGCTCGCTTTGCCACTGGATTCCAGCTAGCCTGGCTGATGTGGGGTGTTACCCCAAAACCGGTCCCAGGATGCTTCTTTCTGGTCCAGTGAAGACCTGGCTTGGCAGTTCAGGCTGGACTGTTCCCATGAGGAACAGGGTCACGACTGATTTGCATACCTATGGGTCTGAACTGGGGTGGTGAAGTGAGCAAAAGAACAATGATGGATTCAACCCAGATCTAATAGTGACTGGAAGTGAGTGTCTGAAAAGTTTCAGCGCTCCGTCCATCATCTTACTGTGTTTGTGTGTTCAGAGCCAGCCTGACTGTGGGCCCTGGGAACCCTCCCTGGCCCTCCAAGATGAGGATGGGGGGAGGAGGGGGAGGTTTCTGCCTGCCCCACTGGCTCTACTCAACAGACTGTGGTTATCCTCCAATTCCTATTCATCCCCACTACCTTGAGGTTATTCCTTCCTGAGGCGTGGTGGTACCCTTTGAGCCTCCTCCCAACCTCTCAGGACCTTAATCAAAGCAAGTTTCTTGGCTTTAAGTTTCCATGATGATTTTCCTCTCTGTATAAAATGCCCGCGGGTCATCCCTCTTGTACAAGGACAGATTTGGCAAATCAAGCTCCATGTCGTCTTGTCAAAAAGTGGCTCCTGAACTTTGTTCAAAAACTTCTGGAAAACATTTTCCCTCCTCTTACATTAACTTTGCCAACTTTTCAAACTCTCCTCCACTTAATGGGAAAGTTTTTGCAACTATTTTTAGACAGTACTCTTGAGTTAAACAACATCCACAGAAAATAATTTTTGGGGGAATAGCTTCTTTTCTAGGTGTCTACCAGTGTGGATTCTCAGAGGCCGTAGCTTTAACAACTGTATGGTTCTGCTAAAAAAAAGTTCTGATTCCCACGACTAGGCACCATTGTGAAGAAATTGGGTATGTTATATGGTGTGGTCATGCAACATCACTGTGTAATACACTTACCAACCCCTTTTAGGACCCTTGGGTTTTGTCTGTACAGCCCTCAGCTCATCCCTGGGTAGCTGTGGCACTGAACAGCAAGGCTTGCACATAGGAGCTAGTGTTAAGCATTTAAAAAGCATCAAAACAGTTGAAGAATCAACAAAACAGTCAAGAAATCTGACACCAATTTTTAGAACCAGTTTTTTTTTTTATGAGAATTTTAGAATGTAGACACTAGAACAAAAAAGGCCCACCAGAGGGTTTTGGAGGTAATAGATTTTACAAGAAATAATGAATCAAAGCAATTTTACTCAACCGCATACAAACCTTAGCAAAATTAACAAATTGGACACTTGGAAACTTTTTCAAGGAATCTGTCCATGCAGTCAGTTAGAAGTAATAGGGGCAATATACTCTGGCAGGGAGCTAGGAAGGGGGACCAGCAAGGTCTTCAAGAACAGTTGCCTTAACAGTAGAAGCAGTCCTCCAGTAGTTCCAGGCACTTTATTCGTGTTGCAATAGATTCCTATGGTGTGGTTCTGATACAAGGGATGAAGGATGCTGATGATGCTCTAAGGATGCTATGCATGAAATTTGGTCGACGGAGGTCTTCCTGCAGGTATTTCCTTGGTCCACGAAGATGGTGAAGGGGTCCTGGTTGCAAAGCTGATGTCCTACAAAGTCCTTCTGGTCTGGATGTTGTCCAGTCGCTACTAGACTACCAGTCATCCATAGTCACAGGCCAATAATTCCTGGGTGAATAACTTACCATCTGATGTTCCCAGCAGCTCTCCAAAAGCAGTCCCGGATTCAGCTAAGTCAGGAGCAATTCTATGCATCGGGTCTTGATCCTCAGTGCTGTATGGTGCGGTGGTAGTGGCTTGAAGACTTTAAGCTATCAACTTGCCCCAGTAGCCTTCTTCAGCTGTTATGTCCCTGTGCTGCAAACAGGAGGCAAGTTAGCTGGCCCTTGGAGTTCTGTTGGCTTGACGGGGCTCTGAAGGCCGCTTTTCCTTGAGCAGGACATGACTGGCACAGTACCTCTCTTCGCTAGCTACCAGGTGCAGTAGGTGCTGTCCTCATTGGTGCAGCCTTTCTTTGCTGGTCCCTCTGTGCAGCAGGGCAGTCCTCCTTCGATCCTTCTTCCTAGTCGGTCGAGATCTGGGTGCCAGGTTCCGTCTCATCTGGTGACCACTTCCTGTGGAGTGTGGCATGCGGCTATCCCAGGATGCACCATTCTGCTCATTCCCAAGATGGCGAGACCCTTCTCTCGGTGTTCAGGCCTCACTAGCCCACCCCTGGGGTGTGGCTACCTCAGGGCTACACTCTGTTGGGGAAACGGGTTCGGCAACTGGTTTCCTTTCTCTGCTCCCCCTGTCCGCTTGTCTGCCTTAACTATTGTGCATCCCTCCTCCCTAGTGTGATACATCTGCTCTTCAAAGGCTGATTCCCCTTTGAAGCCTGCCTTTTTAATACCTAAATGGTTTCCTGTAGGGAGGAGGTAACACCTCCCAGGCCTGCAATCCCCCATTGTTCTCCTTCCTGAGAGTCGTTGGCACGTCTCTCCAGGAGGGCAGAACGCGGTCTTGTGGACCAGGCTCCATGTGTGCCCGTGAACTCAAAGGAGTTTTAAAGGCAACAAAGTGGCATCTTTGCCAATGCTGCACACTACAAGAAGTTACATTAGTTTCGACTTGAGATACAAGTCGGGCTTAATGTAATGAGTTGTTTGATACCTTGGAGTACCTACTTTGGTCACACAGTTCAGGAGTTAGCACAGTTGAGGGGTCAGCATGTAACTCTGTACTCACCAATTGGGCAACCAAGTCTTTCCACAGTAAGAACAGTAGTTTAGCATGTTTTACTGACAGGACATGCTAAGTACATGTTCTGCCTGCGTCATATGTTGTATCCTGCCTTTAGAACTCAGTAGGCTTGCCAGAGGAGTGACTTTCACAGATCTACAGCAGAAGTGGTGGGTTTGCCATTGCTTTCAATAGCAAAGTCAGACTAGCAGTGCTGAACTGCTTTATCTATCTGCAGTGGCAGACTTCTTTTACTTGGGGAGTGGAAGCTGGGGGGGTCCATGGTGGCACAAGCAGTGCTGCAAGCCCTGGAGTACCCCTCTAACAAACATGCCCTTGGTACCAGGATGTCCTATACTAGGGACTTACAGGTAAGTTAGCCAATTTGTGATATGCACTTTAGGTTCTGAGCACTGAGGTCTGGTTAGCAGGCCGTAGTGCACTCTGAATCAGAAAAACCAGCAGCATCAGTCGAAAAAGTTTGGGGTAACTATACAAAAAGAAGCATTTCCTTACAAATACTGTGAGGGACACCAATTGCAAAGTGACAAACAACCTGTTGGAGGCATGTGTAGCTACAGATACACATGCTTTGCATCGTCCTGCCATCTAGTGTTGGATATGGATGTGTGCAAGTTGTTTTTCTTCGAAGAAGTCTTTCAAAGTCACGAGTTCGAGTGAGTCCTCCTCTTGGTGATAATGCGCAAGAGCATCTACTCTATTGCTAGATTGTTTTATTTCCGCTGTCTTGTTCGGACGTGTGTACCTCCGCTCTGGGTCGAGACTGTTACAAATATCTTTTTGGTTCCTAATATACTCTAACCCGTGCCAGTATTGTTTTCGATCATGCTTTCCCACTCTGCATATTGAGGTAGAATTGCTCGCCGAGTTAGTGCTCTTACACCCTTCGGGGCTTTCAAACCCAGTCTCCATAAGGTCCTCCATAGAATGCCCTCCTGGTAATGAAATGGACGCCTTTCCGTTTCTACCCTCACCAAATTCCCATGGACTGACTCCCATCAGGTTTGTAACCTGTGTTTGTCACCAGAACACAGGGAGGCAGCTTGTGAGTCGTGTCTGTCTTTCCACTTGAAGAAGACCCTCCGAGACCGTCAAGCATGCCGGCTCGAGATGCAGTGGAGGAACTCCGATGACACTCCTGACCTCTTCGAGCATGAAGACGTCCATGAAGAACACCAACCACAAGCGTCTGTAGCGGAAGAAGAGACTTTCTCTGAGGGCAGTTCCAAATCCGAACACTAACTCGAATTAGAGATCATGGATGTCACACCAGAAAATAACACAGTGACTGCTGTCCCCCCTGCCCTTCAAACCCATTTTGAACATTCAAAAAAAGCATACAGCACCTCTTGAACAAGAGGCCTTTGGACCACCACTGTCTCATGGCTGGCACCGAGCGGCTGGTTCGAACGCCTGACCTCTGGCTCGGCAACAAAGCACCATCCGAAGCTGAATACTTCTGCACTGGCAACCTGGCAGCTATCCCCTCATTGGTGCCGAGTGTCCACATCCACCGCTTCGACATAGAGCGGAACTTCACCACCGAAACACAAACACAGCTCGAATCCGAAACCTTCCAGTCCGGCTCTAAAAAAAAAATTCATTCCAAAGGTAGTCTCCCACTGTTAGTTCAATCAGTCATTTGAGTTCCAGTATTCTTTTCACAACCAGACTCAGTTGCAGAAAGGGCTCTCCATACATTAGATGTCAAAAGAGCCATCATGTACTACATTGACAGAACTAAAACTGTGTAAAAAAAAAACAAAAAAAAAACACTTTTTGTTGCGTTCTCACCACCATAGAAAGGAAAGCCTATATCCAAATCCAGCATCGTCAGATGGATAGTTAAGTGTATTCAAACATGATAGGTTAAGGCAAAAAGAATGCTACCTATACTCCCTAGAGCACACTCTACTCGAAAAAAGGGGCTTCTATGGCTTTCTTTGGCAAAATCCCACTAGCTGACATATGCAAAGCAGCTTCATGGTCTACACCACACACCTTCACAAAGCATTATTGTGTGGATGCTCTAGCATGCCAACAAGCTCATGTAGGACAGGCAGTACTATGTACACTTTCAAACACCTGCAACACCCACCTG
Source organism: Calotriton arnoldi (assembly GCA_963921515.1). Taxonomy (NCBI): domain Eukaryota; kingdom Metazoa; phylum Chordata; class Amphibia; order Caudata; family Salamandridae; genus Calotriton; species Calotriton arnoldi. The sequence goes on from CAWUFW010000115.1 coordinate 4,321,728, forward strand.
TTAGCCACCGCTTTGAGGAGAGCAGTTTTACAGTCTATTCAAAGCATGGGTATCTACAGCTACACATGCCTCAAACGTATTGTTACTCACCCTGTAAGCATCTGTTGTTGGTATGTAGTGCTGTAGATTCACAAGCGCCTGCCCGCCTCCCCACACATCTGTGGTTGTTGCAGTTTCCTTTACCTTTTTGCTATGCATGAACATAACATAACGTGTATTTGTAAGGCGCACGTATCACCCAAGGGTATCAAGGCACTGAATAACAGATGTTTATTGTTACCCAACTCAATGGTGCTCATTTTATCGACCTCACAGGGATGAAAGGCTGAGTAGATCCGCCGGGATTTGAACCTGTGACCGTGAGCTTGAATACAGCCACCTACAGTGGACGCATTAGTCCACTAACCTACCAGACTCGGCTTCTCTTTACTACACTAATTTTCCACTCCATTCTCACCCGCCTGCGGGAAAACAATCTAACAATGGAGTCGATGCCCAAGCACATTATCACCAAGAGGAAGAGTCACTCGAACTCGTGACTTGAAAGACTTCTTTAAAGAAAAACAACTTGCACTCATTCGAATCCAACACTAGATGGCAGGAGTATGCAAAGCATGTGAATCTACAGCACTACATTCCTGGAACAGATGCTTACACAGTAAGTAACATAATCTTTACCACCCGAGTTCGGGCACAGTAATCCCTGTCTGCCCTTGACCACCCAACATTCCCCCAACCCCCCCCCCCACCCCTGCGCCATCCCCTTATGAACTGGGTCAGACAGTGGCACCATTATCTAAGAAACTGCCCTTTTTAGCAGTAAATGCTCACATATTCAAAAGGAAGAGAGCATGGCATCAAATGAATAGGAGTATAGCTCGTTTGGTTTAGTCTCAAACAGTAATTGTCACATTCGTTTAAATTCAATTAGCTAAACTATTACAGTAATTGCTAGTATAAAAATACATATTTTTCTCTGCAACGGAAAATTATAGCAACTAATATATTGTGTTTATAAAATGCATGATTTTTGCCTTGTCATTCATGATTACTTTCTACATGCAACATTTTCGTCTGCATTTTTAACCTTTCTATTGATAACCATTTCCTATTCATTGTAGTTTTGCACTTTGACAATTTTGGATGATATACAGAGCCCGATGATCGAAGGACTTGAGACATTTGTTGTATTCCTTAGCGCTGCTCAAGGAGCTGAAATAGCCAAACCCTTCCAAGCTACGGTTGGAATCAATGATACCTTTCAAGATGGTAAGTGGGACAGGAGCCCATAAAGGTCTTTCTTTGTGCACATTTTATTGTGTAGAATTCATAGTGCAATAGATGAACAGACCACCTCTTGTCCTTTACCTCCTTCTGCGTTGCTGGTTTAATACAACAGTTATCAGTGCATACAGTTGACAAAAAGAGTAAAAACTTCTACTTTACTCCATGCACAAAAAGATCAAGGTGTTTTTAGCTACTTCAGTCTTTGTTTGAAAAACAACTGCATAACATTGATTACACATTCCATTTACAATCTACATAATATCTGATCACTGTCCTAGAGCAACCTTGAGACGCAACGCCACTTTCTTTTATTTTTTTTTTAAGGAGAAACCGTTACAAAACCGCACAAGACAAATGGGATAAAGATATTCAACACATCAAGAGACAGATGTTAGACCAAAACATGTAAAAATGCATATGAAATAACCAGAAATATAACTGAGAAACCAATAATGATGAAAGTTTACATCCTTAATTTGCAAAGACATTTAATTTTGTAGAGGTACCCTTGCACCTCACAGCCTTCCACACCCCGAATCTCCTTAACATATATACCCTTCAGAGACTATGGTTTTCTTACTTGAGGGCCTATTCTTTATAAGATGTGTTTCATGCATCTTTTTTTAATAACGGAGTATTTCTGATCTGACTATTTTAGATGCCATGTTGTACGAGTAGTTGCCCAGGGGTGAGTGGTACAGTTTATTGTTGCAGGGATCATGTCCTGGGCAGGACACCTGTTAACTTGACATTCAGAATTGTGAGTGCTTTACAGTGCACAGGTCCCTCATTCTGCTTTAAATTGGGTCTCTTTTTTTGGGAAGGACAGAATCAGTTGTGTATAATTTTGCTTCCATGCTTACCTGAGTTCTATCTTGTTATGTAAACGTATAGTACCTGTTTAGTTGTGCCTTACATAGTGTCTTTTTTGGGGGTTGGGGGTCATGTCATCAGAACACACAGACCCTTCTCAGATTTCAGTGTTTTTGCATTGGACCTGTCATTTGTAAAGAATAGGGCACTTCCAGGTACCTTCCTCCAGATAAAGTATTGCTTCTCTTTTTTTGCTACTGGCATCCTTGTAGAAGTGGTTGTTAAGCGGTCAACAGTGTAGTTTTCTGTTAAGGAATCATATCCTTGGTTTTGGAATCGTATATAGGTACCGTTGTGTACCGCAGGTGCACTACTGGCAAGCCTGGTTGTATGTTCTGTCAGTACATAGTCTTCGCGTCTGCCGGTTGACTCTGGCCGAACGTATTCAGCTGAAAATCTAGTATCTTCAATGTATGAATATAGTCTTTTAGCCCCAAAGCATGCAGAGCGTATTTAGAAGTTAGGAAGTGGCCACACTGCAACTGTTTTCTTTGTGGCTTCTCAGGCCACAAACCTTTTAACTGTGTTACTGAATTTCCACTCCTTGGCAAAATGCAGTTCTATTCCCTCCAGGCTGAATTTAAATAAGACCTTGTTTTTCTGACCGACGCCAGGCTACAAAAGGCCTCTGGCTCTGATGTGGCCATTGCTGTACCCTATTATTAGCATTTTACTTGTAGTCAAGGTGTTCAGGGTTGGAGAGGGGTCTCTCTGGTTTTTAAATCTCATAAAAATATCACTTGAAGATATAGCTGATCCCACTTTGACGTTACAACTTGTGGTTCACTTACAGATATTCCGCTCTCATGACATCTATTTGGAGGGGCTGTTATCTACAACCCCCTGGATACCATCCTGGTTTTAACGCTAATCTATTATCACAACTTCTTCCCCTTTTCCTAAACCAAGACCACTTTTTAGTTATAGGTGACTTTAATATTCACTATGAAAATCCTACGAACCCAGGGGCCAAACACCTGGAAAATGATATGGCAATCATGCATCTAACCCAGTGGATCACTAAACCAACCCATGTGGCTGGACATATGCTGGATTTGCTGTTCTCCAATATAAAAACTATCAATGTCTATAAAATCAAGCCACTGTCCTGGACTGATCACTCCCTAATTTCTTTTTCTATTAGCTTACCAGATAAATCTCTCAAGGTCAATACAGTGCATCAGTCGGGGAAAAGAGCCTGGAACCAAATCACTCTGGAGTTATTCTCCTCACATTTTTCCCACTGCGACCCCGACATACACCATTCCAATTCTGTTCATACAACAGCTGAGCATCTACAACAAGAGATCGAGAGAACACTAGATCAGTGTACCCCCAAACTTAATAGTAAACCCACTAAGAAAACTCGATCCGAAAAGAGGTATTCTCTAGAATTAAAGCTAATGAAAAGAAAGTGCCGAACCCAGGAACACAAATAGAGACTGTCAAAAGATAGCAAAAACAGACAAAATTACCTAGTTGAACTAAAAAGCTATCACTGTGCCCTAAAAAATGCTAAAACAAATTATTACACAAAAAGGATTGAGGATAATGGTGGCTCATCAAAAGAACTTTATAAAGTAATCCGAGAACTCTGCAAGCCCACTAGTCTGTCTCAAACTATAGCACCCACAACTGAGAATTGCGAGTTACTTAATAATTTCTTTACAGACAAAGTGACCAAAATGTATGCATCCTTTAACAATCCTCCTGAGGATGCCAATATAGACTGGAAAAATATGGCACCCCATCCCTTAGCTCAGGTCCATCTGGCTACCCTGACCCCTTTCTCAGAAGAACAGGTAGCCAAAGCTATGACCCAGTTCAAGGCAGGATCACCACATGATCCCTGTCCACATTTCATCTTTTCCCGGCTAGTGTCAGTTCTATGCCCCCAAGTTACTAAAATTTTTAATCAATCCCTAGAGCTAGCCTCCTTCCCAAATATATGGAAAGAAACAGTGGTCTTTCCTTTATTAAAGAAACCAGGCCTCGAAATTTATAATCCAGTAAACTACAGGCCAATCTCCCAGCTTCCATACTTGTCTAAGGTTCTGGAGCGTTTGGTCAACAGACAGCTTACCTCTTTTTTGGAGACCAATAACTTACTGGACCCCTCGCAGACTGGCTTTAGGGCCAATAACTGCACCGAGGCCACCTTACTCGCTGTATCTGATAATATCAGATCCCTAGCTGATCAAGGCAGAGCCGTAGCACTGATCCTTTTGGACCTTACTGTGGCGTTCAACACCGTATCTCATAATAATTTACTACGCATCCTACACAAAAAAGGAATATGCTCAAAAGCCCTGTCATGATTCACATCTTTTCTGGAAAATCGAACCCAAATGATCCAAATGGGATCTTGCACCTCTTCCCCAAAAACTATTAAATATGGAGTTCCAGAGGGAGCCCCCTTGAGCCCCACCCTTTTTAATGCGTACGTCTCCTCCCTGGCAAACATCAGCAGGAAATGGGGCTTCGATATCTGTTCATACGTCGACGACACACAACTAATGATCCCCCTGGCTGACAGTTTGACCAATACTGATACCAAGAGCAACCTAATTAATTGCCTGACAGAAATTTCTGGCTGGATGACCGAGCACTGCTTAAAACTAAATGCCGGAAAGTCGGAGATTCTGCTCTTCGAGGGTGCTCATGCAATCTGGGACAGCAGTTGGTGGCCGCAAGCGCTAGGCACCGCCCCAGAACCTAAGCATGCTGCAAAGAATTTGGGCATCATTTTCGACGATGCCCTATCCATGCTGGATCAAGTACGCACGTTGTGCGGAAAGGGTTTTGCCACACTGAAACTTTTCAGGAGGCTTTTTCCCTGGATCCCTCAGAACTGCCGGAAAACGGTGACACAGGCCCTTTTCCTAAGCAGACTGGACTACGGAAATGCGCTGTATGTTGGTATGGCAGAATACCTTTTCTCTTGACTCCAGGTAGTCCAGAATGCTGCCGCCAAATTGATCTGCAAAAAAACTAAATACAGCTCAGCATCCCATTGTATGAAGGGGCTGCCGGTGCGCCAAAGAGCTAAATTTAAGCTCCTCTGCTATGCTCACAGAACTTTACATAAGAAAGGCCCTCACATTTTGCAAGACAAAATGGAATTCCATGTCCCATCATGCAACTTGAGATCGCGTCATCAGGCCCTTGCAACGGTCAAACGCACAACTAAAGTCAGGATGGGCGACCGATCCTTCTCCAAATCAGCCGCGGTCCTTTGGAACGCCTTCCCATTTGACCTTCGCCTGACAGACGACTATCTGCTTTTTAGGAAGAAGCTAAAAACATTCTTGTTCCCTAGATACTGACCCCACGGCCCATTAACTTAGAATAATCTGCTTTCTCCCCTCTGCACTGCTTTCGGTCCTAGCGCCGTGATGTCCCTTGGGATGAATGTCGCGCTTACAAATACCAAAAAATACAAAATACATCTATAAACTCTTGAAAAACATCTTACTATATTGGGTTATCTGATGGAAATGGCCCTGTGCTCGCTAACACCCCCTTAGTCAGTAACCCTACTGACTTAATATATTAAACCAAAGCATACATGTAGTTGTGGGAGCTATATACTAAATTCTTAAATGTTAAAGAATAAACTATAATAATCAATATATTTTATTTATATTGTATTTTTATTAGGAAAACTAATCTATTGATATTCAGTAGATAGCATAGTTTCATATGACTCTCGTGCAGAAAATCTTATAACAAACGCCTATATCAGAAGGTTTTTCGATCCTAAAACATAACTTTTTTAGTACATAGTCTAAATTGAGCAGGAAAGAAACAGGTCTTCTTAAAGTAACCGTCTGTTTGTTAAATTTAAAAAAATCACTACAGTCAACACGTTTTGCAGTTGTGGAATGCTTCTTCAGTGCGAGGGCATAAGATGTTTGGTCCTTTCCAACTTATTATTTTGTAGTTGGAAACCTCCTGAGTCTTCTCTTGAGAAATTAAATATGAACCATTGTGATTCGCTGATGGTATATAGACTATCACCTTTCTAATTATAGATCTTGACCCTCATAAGAAAGCTTGTAATTTTAATTGAATCACAATCCAAGTCTAGTGTGATTAGTGATGTCTTGATATGCAAATCCTCTTTCTAGCTCAGATTTTTCTCTGCACTTCGTAGAAAAGTTACATATCCAAATCACTTCTCTTCACTGCTCGTGCTTTTGCTGTTGAAACCAATTCTATAAACTCTTGCCTTATAACTTCCCTCAATGCCTCAGATGACACTGGACAGTCTTATAGAGCAGAATATTTTTCAGCTCGTAGATTTATGCTGGATATCAATGGGGCCACCCAGAAGGCGAACCACACTACGGATCTGATTTTTCCCCTGCTAGTGTTATTGAAAAACTTAACATTATCCATGATCTCCACATTTTCCCTCTCATTGACCTTAACAGTATTCGGAGAGAGTTTTCTTTTGCTTTACACTATTAGTTACCATCTGCTTCAAATCTGACTTTACAATGTGAGAGCAAGCTAAAAAAAGTATTTTTAGATCATGTGGGACCTGTTGCAAGAAAAGTCTTCATTCAGAAAATCAGCACAAGGATTGCATTTACTGCCTTTATCCATCCAACAGAGTGAAGGATTGTAAGGTATGTTGTACCTTTTCTTCCAAAACCCTACAGGAAAGATAGGGGAGCCTAATGTTGTGGCTCCAGAAGCTTAAGGCTAAGAAGGACCCTGTTTCTGAGGGTAACAGTGTGGATTCTTCCCCATCCTACAGGAAAGTTAACAAAAAGGCGAGGGAGAGGTCAGAAGTTCGTACGCCTTACGAACCTCCCAGGAAATCTACTAAAAAGACCCCCATGAGTCTCACAAGGAACGAAGTCCTTCAGAGAAATCTCATAGGTAACGTAATCCCTCAGAAAAACATTCTCAAAACATAAAGAACTATGTTTTTTCTTCATAAAAGCCTAAAAAATCATGGTCTGAGCTTCCTACACCTCCACCTCATATGTCTCACAAATTCCAAAAACAGTTAACGTCGCAGTCAACGGAGAGATCGTTGATGAGTCCGTCGACTACAACACAGACCACGGCAGTTGTGACAACTGTGATTGTCATCGGATCACCGTCGGCGATGGCCACATTGTCGATGATACAATCTATGATGCTCATCCTGTCGACTGTCAAACTGGTCTCTGCTTCGTCGACTGAGACAACACCATCAATGGTGACACCAATCCCAGCGGCAGTGTAGGTGAAACCGCTGTCGATGACCTCATCGAAGAGAGAACAATTTCAGGAGAGACCAAAAGAGATGGGAAAAACAACATACTTAATACCAGAGTATACATCCCCAAACAAAGTCATCTACTGAATGAGGATGGCTCAGAGAAGATGGTTCTGTTGGGGTCAACAAGAGGGTTACATTACCAGGAACAGCTTCAGCAACAGTATAAGGACGTAGTATACGTACCAAGGGCATTGGTTTCAGACCTAGAGCTGATGTTGGCGGATTACCACAAACACTTTCCACCTACAATCACTTCACTAAGACGCCTCTGAAGACTCCTCCAGTGCAACCAGCCACTCCACAAACCCTAAGAAACATACCAGCAGCCACCTCCACAAGGCATACCCCACAGTTTACATTGCCAGTGCTTTATACCTAGTCTTCAGATGACGACAGGGAAGAGGGGGAACTTCGAGATGTCCACACTGAGTGGAATACTTACCTCATTCCAACACTGTCATCCCCAACAAATTACCCCCTCCCTCTGAAGACATATGGAGTTTTCCATAATCTCCTGGAGAGAGGGGCAAAGAGGTTTGATCTTCCCATGACTACGAAGCAAATTGTTTGCATCTTATATGACTTTAAGGAACCCTTCAGATAGAGCGTCGGGGCTATTCCCATTGTGGATTACGTTTGGGAAAAGGGATAAAGACCATGAAAGACCCGTCCTCAATGGCTTCAGTATTGCCACGCTAGGACAAAAAATATAAAGCCCTGGAAGATTCTCCTGCATGCATCATTGGGCATTCCAAACCTCACTCTGTAATCGCCCAGGTGGCACAGAACTGTTATAAGAATTTATCTGAGCCAATCTCCGCACCTGCTGATAAAGAAGGTAGTCGCCTGGTCAACATCGGGAAACGTTTTTCTTCAATGCCAGCACTCACAGTGCGAGCAGCAAACTCTTTGGCAGTGCTTGGAAGAAATGACCGCCACATGTGGTCAGATATCACACCATATCTTGACTGTCTCCCAGGTGATGTTAAAGCTGAGGCTAAGAAAATCTTACAGGAAGGAGAAATTACCTACTCCAAAATCGACTGCGCCATGGACATTGTGTCCTCAGGTTTTTGACAACTGGCAGGCTTAGCAGTCCTACGGAGGTATGGTTGGCTGAAAGCCACTTCCCTCAGACCAGATGTGCAAAGTAAGATTCTGAAACTCCCATATGACGGTGAAGCCCTCTTTCGGAACCACGTTGAGGACGCCCTCTAATCCATAAAAACGGACACAGATACCGCCAAGTCACTGGGTACCCTGCAGTATCATAAAATGCCTATTCGTGGTGCATGAAGTAGAGGGCAATTCTCCTACAGAGGGAGTTATTAACAATATAGGTACTTATCATACCAATCTGGGTCACAACAGTTTCGTCTGCAGTACCAGCAGCGACAGCCTCCTCAGGCAGCCCAATCGAGGCATACCCAGAGAAGAAGCCTTTGTCATCAGGGCAAAGACACAGGACGTCAACAGTGACGAACTTCAGGCACTGGCTACATCTCCATCCCCCTCAGGCATGCCTTGGAGGCAAAATATCCAGTCACTTCCATGACTGGAGGAAAATAACAGACCAATGGGTATTGGATCTAACGGCCACACACTAGAATTTATTAAAAAACCACCTCTGACTCCGTCCCAGAAGTCCCCGCCAAAATATCTGCATCTTCTCAGGTTAGAAGTCCAGACCATGCTCAGCAAAAGGGCCATAAAACGAGTCGCTAGAAACCAGAAAGGAAGAGGTTTTTATTCCCGTTTTTTTTTTAGTCCGGAAGAAGTCCGTGAAATGGAGACCTATCTTGGACTTTATAAAACTGAACAAATATCTCTGGAAATAGACATTTTGCTGGGTCACCCTCCAAAATATCCTACAACTTCTAAACCAGGGAGATTCTATGAAAACATTAGATCTCCAAGATGCGTATTTTCACGTCCTGATACATTCACGCCATCGACAACTCTTAAGATTCACAGTAGACGGCAGTCATTAAAGGTCCTTCCATTCAGCCTCAAGTCCGCCCCTTGCATTTTCACAAAGTGGCTGGCACCAGTAGAGGCATTCTTAAGACAGGAAAAAAACAAGTCTTTACATAGCTTGACAATTGGCTGGTCAAAACACCTTCCCATGAATCTGCACATAGGGCAACCAACGCCTGCATACATCTTTTTAGCAAATTGGGCCTTACCCTGAATCCGGAAAAGTCAGCCCTTCAGCCATCCAAGAGGATAATGTTCCTAGGGCCTACCCTGGAAGCAGTGCCTAACAAAGCGTATCCAACTCCAGAAAGACTGACCAGATTACTGCACTTGGCCCGTCTAGTGCGAGGAATAATTCACTTTTTGCTCGCCTCTTGAAATTCCTGCTAGGGATGATGTCTTAATGCATTCCCTTGGTACCATTCTGCACCTTCGAGTGTAAGAGGAACTGGGCAGCCAATGGATCCAAAACACGAGGCTCTTTTTGACAATATGGTTTGCGTCACCCCGGAGATAAGCACAGCTCGGTTATGGTGGGTTCGAGAGACCCAGGTAAACGAATGACAGCAGACCTGTCATTGCAGACTGCAGGAACAGTGTTTACTGCTCCATTTCGTCTTTGTCCTCACCATTTGTGACAAGGTTACAGTACTGCTCTTTAGCATATCAGTCACCCCTAAAGAAGGTATCTTGTGCCCAGGAGGCAGGGTGTAGTATATTAAGAGTGTAGACATGCAAGTGCAAGCTTGTGTCTCTATAGTGGCTTTACCATTAAAGTACACTGTAAGTGATAGGTTGTCCATAAGATAACATAGGTCTTGCACCCAGGCATACCTGGGTTGCTAGCTCCAGTATACCACCCAGTCGAGTTTGATGTCAAACAACATGCCTTTTCTCCCTTGCCACGAATATGGTCCCAAGGGAAGGCTGGCATGCCCCCAGGTGGTTGCCCACCTGGTTACCCAGGCTTATGTGCTTTGGCTCGCAAACCTGGGTTTTCCCGCCCCTGCTGCTGCCATGACCTTGTTCTGACTTCCTAGCAGGCAGTGTGAGCGCTCCCAGTAATAAGAACAAAGGCTTAGGCAGGAAGGAGGTCAAACACGCCCTTCCCCCCCCCCCCCTCCAAGTGGGCTAGTGAAGTGACACATGCACCAGGGCTGTCCCCCTGAGGAGGACACAGCCCTCCCCTTGCCCCCAAGGGCGCTTGGACCCTGGCAAGGTGGGACACTAGGTATGCAGGAGATGTACACCTCCCGAAAGGCTGGTCACCCCTCCAGGATAAGCAGCCTGATCGGTACACCTAAAGTTAATTACTGCCATCTTTAGGAGGGCAGAAATAGTGTTCTCTGTGTAGAAAAGGTGACCCACACTACTGGATGTGGTCACCTCAGGGGGTGGCCTAGCTGCAGGGACTAGCTGCCCATTGGCTACTAGCTCCCACACCCCTAGCTCCCCTAAATCTAGGATTTAATGAACCCCTGATACCAGAATCTCAGCTCTGAACTACCTACTTCGCAGAAGGACCAAGAGGAAACCAGTGACACCGACCACAGGACTTTGCCCACCAGCACAAAGCATAAGAGGGATATTGTGTCCCTGAGGCAACAGACTTGGAGCTAAGTGAACGATCCTCGTCCTTGGCCAAAACTTGACACACTCGGAGTGAGTGACCCTGTGGAAACTAGAAGCACCCTCAAACTCTCCTGGATTGGTGGGACCAATCCCCTGTTAAGTGCAGGTAAAACGACGCTCAACATCGAAAGATTTGCCGCCCATCCGGCCCTTCTAGGGATCGGCCAAAGCAAAATGGTAAAGTGCATTCTGGTAGTCTGGCTTTCATCGAAGTTACAGTCCGGTACCACACTCCCCTAGACCGCAAGACGTTCCTTTTTGTTCCTTTTTGTTCATTTTTACAGCTACTGAGGCTTGTAGGTTACCAGTCTGATAACTGACCCCTTAACTTTACCTTGAGGCTACATCAAGAGGGCATGTCCCAACACCTGCAACTGACGTCAGCAGCGACCCCACTCTTGTGTTTTTGCATCCCGTTATTGGTGGCATCATCCCTATGGTAAAAGCAGCTTGGGTGCGTGACTCCCGTTTAAAGGCTACTTAAAGCCAGGACAACCACTGCATCCAGACTCAACGGGCCAGGTAAAATTGAACTGATTGTTGGGCCCTGGTCCTGGGACCCCAAAGACCTTTACCCTGCGAGGGTACAATGTAACTCGACCCCTAAGCGACTGATTGTCACTAGGAGATTTTCCCATTGACCGCAATGTTTAATGTGTGCACTATTTCATGCATTTATTTTCTAATGCTTTGAAAATCCATAACTCCGGTTACATGTATGCTAGTTAGTTTGTTTTGGTGCCTAAATTTACATAAAATATACTCTATTTTTATAACTTGGTGTTGGATTTTTCTCAAGTCTTGTCATTTACTTATGAACCCTTATGGTACTGTAAAGTACTTAACACATGTTCCTCCAGTAATGCCTGACTGCTCTTTGCCACACTACCAGGACTGAACTAAGGATTATTGTTGTGAATCCAAGGATCATCATTGAGGCTTTGTGATAATATTGCATGGTAAGGGTACTCGCCCATAACACATAGTATTCCACTTTCCTACACTCCATCTCCTGACAAGGAGAGTAAGTGCAATGATGCTGCAGGTAAAAGGGTGGCTTCAGGACACGCCAACCACTGGCGAATTGCAAATTCAGTTGGTCTACTGTCTCGCTACAACAGGGCTACTTGGGACAAAATGCAAGACTTGATGCAACATCTTCTCGAACAATAAAGAAAGAGAAGAGTTAGTGGCTGAAGGAAAGCAGATCTCCAATGCAACCATCAGGTGTGCACTGGATAGTGCAGACACTGCAGCAAGAGGAATTACCAGCTCTGTTATGCTACGTTGGCATGCATATCCGGCTTTAAGCCAGAAGTCCAACAAAACATTCTCAATATTCCTTTCGATGGAAATCATGTCTTTGGGCCAAAGGTAGACACGCAATTAGAAACAATGGGGACTGTGCAATCTACATCACAAAAGCAGTATCCCTTTTGCCGCTACCACAGAGAAAGGCCTAAAAAATTACCACCATAGACAGCCCCACCTACCAACGCCAACAACAATAATACCACCAACAAACAGGACAAGGGTATTATGGAGGTGGGTACAAATCCAGAGGAAGGGGTAGAGGCACACCCTCAAAGGGAGCCTCTACCACCAAACACTTCCTATAACACTTCCTCCCGATCACAAATCACTGTTGGGGGAAGGCTACAACGGTTCCATCAGTTGTGGTCTGAAATAACATCAGATCAATGGGTGTTAGATATCGTTAGTCAGGGATATTACCTGAAGCTAAAACAGCAACCACCAAATAGTCCATCAGAGACACATTTTAAATCCACAGCATCTACATCTACAAAAGGAAGAAGTAAAAGCATTGTACATATGTATCTATATATTCATTACTCCTACGGTAAAAAAACACAAAAAAACTTTGACTCTCTCCAATTCACTATCCTATATTTTATCCTATACCTTTCTCAATATATCCTCTACCTCCACTCTCTGACTCATCCCAAACCTCATTCTACCACTATGACCTCCAAAATAACCCTTTTTAGACTCTTCTCTGCTCTATCCCTCTTTGGATCAGCCCAAACCTCATTTTAATACTATGATCTCCCAAACAACCCTTCTAAATTCTTCCTTCATCAATCCCTCCTTTGACTCATCCCAAAACTCGTTTTACTACTATGATCTCCCTAATCCATTTCTAGAGAGATTCTTTCCTCCTCCATCTCTCCTTATACTCATCTCAAACCTCATCTTACTACTATGATCTCCAAATAAATACTTTCTAGACTCTTCCCTCTTCTATCCCCCATTATCCTTTTCAGTCCAACTAACAGACTCACATGTTCACCGCTCAGATTAACTCAAATTTCATTGTACTAATCTACCACTAATCCTTTTTAGGATCCTGAGTAGCGTGCTACTCGCCGAAAAGCGTTTCGACGCCTCGTCAGGGGTAGTAAGCACTATATAAATACAATTACAATGTAACACAATTGTTTAAAAAAGGGGCCATAGAACCTGTCCCATTCAAACATCACAACAAGGGGGTATACTTCCTAATCCCCAAAAAGGATGACTCTCTATGTCCCATACTGGGCTTATGCCCTCTCAGTCAGTACATTATATTTCAACACTTCCACATGGTAATTCGGCAAGATGTAATACCATTACTACAGGAAGGCAACTCCATGACTGCGTTAGATCTGAAGGCGCATATTTTCATATCCCAATCCCTCCTGCACATCGCAGATATCGCTGGGTTGTTTTAAGCGGACATCACTATCAATTAAAAGTACTACCATTAGGGTTACAACAGCCCATGGGTATTCACAAAATGTCTAGCTGGTATAATGCAAAGCTAAGAAGGGAAAACATACATGCTTCCCTATCTGGATAACTGGCTGATCAAGAGATCCAGCAAACCTTTCCTAGGTGGCAGGGGAAGCTGACTGTTATGACACCCCTATGGCTCGGGGACCGGCTGAGGGAAGTGGCCACACTAGTGGGATTCAGGAGTTGGCAGTTGATGGGGATTGAACATCTTGGAGATGTGTGGAGAAATGGTGCACCTCTCCCCTTCGATGACTTACAACAAGAATATAGCCTGTCACCAACTCAGAGATTTCCCTACCTGAGACTCACACATGCCCTACAACGACACATACAACAAGGCATGGCCATTCCAGACCACTCCCCTTTGGAGGACAATATACAGAAAACTCATAAATAATGTACCAGATCCCCTGGATTCCCTTCGTAGCAACTCGGTAGACGACTTGAGTAATATAGAGGATGACGACTGGACAGAGGCCCTGCGAAGTCCCAGAGAAATCGCAATCCGTACACGATTCAGACTTTTACAACTTAAGATATTGCACCGCTCCTACTACCCACGCACACTCCTTCATAAATGGGGGAAGGCACAAACAGCGCTATGTGTCAGGGGCTGCCAGCAGGAGGGCTCCTTTTTTACATATCCTGTGGGAATGCCCCGGGATCAACTCATTCTGGCAAAGAGTCACAACAGTAATGTCGAGGGTATCGGGGACGGAGGTCTCGATGGATGCCAGATGGCTCCTTCTAATGATCAAGGGAGAGGAAGACTGGCCTAGGCATACTAGACTGGCTGGCACTGGCGGCCGGTGTTGCAAAATGGAACATCGCCAGGCGCTGGGGTGCGCCCCTTCTCCCGTCAGTGACAGAATGGGAGAACGATTTAGACTGGTGCCAGCGAGCGGAAGAAGTAGTATACAAAAGCAGGGGGTGTGTGAAGAAATGGGAAAAATATGGTCTCCATGGCGCGGATACAGAGGTGCATAGGCCTGGGGCCCGCGATATTGTTCTACTTACTTTGCAATTTATGATAATGTACCTGCTGTAACTTATCTCCTGGTCTTGGCAAGAACTGTTACTTTAATATCATGCTTATTCCTACGACGATTGTGACTTTCCAATCTCCCCTACGCATACTTTCATTATCAACCAACCGAGAGATGCTGATGCATATATGCTTCATAATGTACTGTCTTATGAGCTTGTTCAATAAAAAGATTTCTAAAAAAAAAAATGTTCCAGCAAACCAAAATGTCTACAGGACACTCCAGCCACAATCAACCTTTTACACAAGTTGGGATTTACAGTCAATGCCACCAGATCCCATCTACAACCTCTCCAGAAACAGCCTCATCTTGGAGCCATGCTCAATTCGATCACAGCAAAAGCATACCCCAATCCACAGAGTGTTCTCAGTCTCCAGAACCAATCAGCCACATCTTTGCCAACAGTCAAAACAGTGATGCGCCTTCTAGGTATGATGGCTTCTTACATAACGGTAGTTCCAAATGCAAATGAGACCCCTACAGGAGTGCTTAGCATCACAATGGTCACAAGCGGGGGCGACATGTAGAATATAGTGTTGGTTTCATTCAAGGTCTATAAGGCACTACAGTGGTGAAACTTGGTCACAATCCCGAAGGTAACAGTCACAACGGATGAATCACTAATGGGTTGAGGTGCTCATATGGAGGACATTGTGGTACAGGGACATTGGTCTCCACAACAACAGCCATTGCACATCAGTATGTTAGAGCTGCTAGTCATTCAAATGGATCTCACACCGTTCGTACCCAGCATATCAGGGAAAAATATCTTTCTATGAACCGACATTATGACAGCAATGTACTACATTCTGAAACAAGTAGGGACCCATTCACTACAACTATCTCAGGTAGCACGAGTCATATGGAAATGGGCCAACAAACACACAGTCCGCCTTATAGCACAGTATATACCAAGAGTGGGCAACTCGCTAGCAGACCTTCTAAGCAGAACGCAACAACAGATCCACGAGTGGGAAATCCACACTCCAACCCTACAAACATACTTCCAACAGGAATATGCCATGTTAGTTACAACGACCGCGTTGTTACATTGCATACCTTTACAATGCAAGTCGGAACAACGACTTGCTGTAGGGGGGGCGCTGGATGTTGGAATAGTATCATTTACTATTCCAACTCCAATCTGTGCAACAGTAGGGAAGGTGTTGGATTTTAAATCCAACACCTTCTGCCCCCTACAGCAAGTCGTTGTTCTGTCTTGCGTTGTAAAGGTATGCGTTGTAACAACGCAGTCGTTGTAACGACTGCGTTGTAATGGCATGCGTTGTCTCGCATGCGTGGTAAACGATGTTTACCTTCCAACAGTGGGGGATACCAACAATAGATCTCTTCGCCACCATAGAATATGCAAAATGCCAAAACTTTACATCCAGGCACCCACACCCATAATCCAAGGGCAATGCACTATGGCTAAACTGGTAAGGGATATTTGCGTACGATTTTGTGCCTCCCCCACTCATTCCATACGTGGTCAGGAAACTCACACAGGCTTCACTAACAATGATACTCATAGCCTCAACATGGGCATGTGAACCTTGGTTAACAACTCTGCTGGGGCTCTCCCTAGTACCTCATGAGAAGCTACCCAACATTCCATATCTTCTCACTGACAGTGAGGGCAGAGCCAGGCACCTCAGTGTTCAACAACTGAATCTGGATCCTGGGGTCATAGAATTTAGGTATTTAGAATTCCCTCAAGAATGCATGAACATTCTAAAGGAAGCCAGAAGATCAACCACAAGGGCACGCTATGCAGCAAAATGGGATCGTTTCGTCCACTACTGCGCTGCAAACATCATAAACTCATCCTCGCCATCTGAACAACAACTGGTATGTTACTTGTCACATCTATAACAAGCATTGGCATAGCCAATAGGTCTCGCCTTTGGGACCTTATAAGTGTTTAGCAATGCAGTACATTATCCCTCACTGGCATGCCCACACACTCTTAACATCTTCGAATAATCGTACAAGTTTGCTTATTACTATATATGGATTTTAAACTGGTACTAATAAGGTGCAACCAATGCCAAGACCGTGTTGACAAGTGTAAAAATGGCAAAATAAGTAATACTTATGTGCTCCATCATTTACCTTTTCTTTCCGCATAATTTACTCAACCCTGCCGCATAATTTGGCTCTAGCCTGCTGGCGCATTCTTCCAGTGACCTTGGATCTAACCCCATAGTTCAAAAGAAGGGAATCCCCTGTATTCGAGTTTACAAGTCTGTAGTCCTATATATCGCCCACGAAACGATCAAATGTCGAGTTTACCAATAAAGTGCTTAAACTACGAGCAGCACTATACACACATCTCCCATGCAGCATGCCGCCAAAGCAACAAAGGGGTTTTACCAGCTAAGGCGAGAGAGAAACTAATTTGGCTGCATGCGGGCCTAGGGCCCCGAGACCCTTCAATTATCAGGAGAAGGTGAGATAAACTTCAGGGGAAAGGGAAAGAAGGAAACGAGTGGTGGAAGAAATCGAAAACATAAATAACCGTTGCCATATGTGAAAATCATGAAAGACTTAGGAAGTACAATGCCAGGCATAGGGGGAAGGCATAGTAGTAACTCCTAGAGGGCAATGGAACTAGAAGGAAAGAGCGAGCTGGAAGGAACTGCAGACTGTGCAGAGCCGTGGCGGCAGCAAGGGACATACCGAGGAACTGTAACCCATAAACAAAATATTTTCTACCGCGCCTTCTAGCTCCCCGTAGGCCGCATCTAAGGCTCCACACCACAAACTCAGGACACAACAACATATACAACTGGGAACTTAGCCTGCTCACACCTCGCATCGGATGAATATTGAAAATCCAGAAAAAGCGATGATGCTTCCGTACGTCATTCAACTTAACAGAAGTCCCAGCAACAAATGACAAAAACATATAACTGAGGCACGCAAACAGCACAAAAATTAACGACAGGCGAGACTTGGCACCTCTTTAGGAGGGGAAGGGGTTCCTTTTCAGAGATGTTTACAGAAAACAAGCCTTACCCTGCACGTCGGTGAGTCCGGACACCAAACAAAACGAGCGCTGCGCGTGCTTGCGAGCTGACCACACGCTTGTGCACCATGGCCTATTGCTTGCGGTTACACGCACGGCCGCCGAGCGCGATAATTGAAAACACATGGCGGCCGTGCGGGTAACCGCATGGAAAAGGCCATTGTGCACAAGCGTGTGGTCAGCTTTTAGAAGCCCCTTACATAAAGTGTCGCAGAGCAGCGCATGCGCGCTACTCTAGGCTCGACCTAAAAAGGACATGTAGCATACACATCTATCGGCCTTCATTTGGTAGCAGTCGCAGCATACTTACAAAACCGAAAACACCAGTCTCTTTTCCGTATACCCGTCATAAAGGCATTCATGGAGGGGCTTAAGAGTCATTCCACCACGTGCATCTCCTGTACCAATGTGGAACCTGAATATTGTGTTAACAAGTATAATGTCCACATCATTTGAAAAATGCAAAATACAGTTTTGCAGCGCGAATCCTTTTCTGGATTCACATGCTGTGCATCATTCCGCCATCTAGTGGTTGGGTTCGTAATTGTCTGTTTTTTTTTTCTCTTGTTTTGGTCGATGTCGACCACCATTTGGTGTCAGGTACGTCCCCTGTATGACGTCAGACGGCATCCTGGAGGTCGACGTGCGTGGTGGTCATCTTCAGATTCTTTTTTCCGCCGTTGGGTCTGGAAGCAAGACTGGAAGCTCCGAAGGAAAGTTGGTTTTTCCCAAAAAACTTCAAGAAAAGATAGTCATTGATAGGATCAACGAGAAGAGATCGATCATCGACACAGAGTCGTAGACCGAAGCAGAGCGGCCCTTTTTCAACACCAGAGGACCACTTCGGCCCACAAATGGCGAGATAGGGGCCATGGAGAAGACCCCTTTTAAATTCTGCCCAAAGTGCCATCACAAATACGCACAGCGTGATCCACACACCGTGTGCAACTTCTGCCTACCCAATGATCACCAGGACAAAGACTGTGAGGCCTGTGCAGCGTTCCTGCCGAAGACTCTCAGGGCACGCCGAAATCAAAGACAGGCCCACTACACCATGATGTCGATGCCAACGAAGAAACCTTCCATGAGGGAGATGGGTTTCTCGAGCGACGAAGAGGAGCATGCAGCTCCTGCAAAATCGACGCATGTAGGATCGGACATCAAAGTTATAGAAAGAGACGCCGAAAAAAGCCGCGCCGAGAAGAAGGCGAAGGAGTCGAAGAAAAAGACGGAGAAGGTAAGAACCAAAAATCCGTCAGAACCGAAAAGCCACAAACCGAATACAGCCAAGGCAGCCCCGACGCCGAACAAAAAGGCGATCGAAGGTCAGCTGCGAAGAAAAGAAACCCCTGGCACCCACCTTAGGGTTGCCGAAGAGGGGAAGTCGCACAAGACTCCAAAGCCAAGGGTCGACGACAACAAACCCGCAAAAAAGGCCTTGATGCTGAAAACAAACGTTGACGCCGAAAAGAAAAGGAAGACCCCGGCATCCGACGCCGAAAGGGCCCTCGATGTCAAAAAGAAGACTCGAGGAAGAGATGGCTGCGCTATTACAAAGAAAGAAGGAATTCGACAAATCATTAAGGGAGTATCGAATCCCTAAGGCTCCGGAAGTCGAACCGGAAACCGTCGACGAGGCTGAAGATGCCGAAGAAGAGGAAGATGCTATCCTCCAATCCCCACCAACGCCGGAACCTCGAGGCGAAGATCCCGAGGAATACGATAACGTACCGGAGGAAGCGGAAAACGAAGAAAACTTCGAGGACGAATGGAATGATCTCAACACCAAGAGTCCAGAGGAGGAGATCTGCAACTATCCCTCGAAGGCATCTCCCCCAGATGACATTGCCTCCTACAATGAAATTGTTAAAAGGGCTGCAAACCAGTTTGGGGTGCCCCTAGAGGGAGAAAAAGGGGATACATGTTTCCTGCTGGATACCCTGGCACCTGCAACAAGGGGAACACAATATCTACCCATGTTGCCAAGTATTCTGGACCAAGGCAAGGAAGCCTTCAAAGAGCCAGCGTCTAACAGAGGGGTAACTCCTAGAGTGGAGAAAAAATATAAACCCTCTTCAAAAGACCCAAAATATATACAGGGAAATGTTAAGCCAAATTCTATCATCGTAACAACAGCCTGAAGGAGTGCCAACGCAGTCTCCAACACAGAACCTCCACCAGAAAAGGAGAGCAAAAGGATGGACTTGGTGGGCAGAAGAATGGAGAAAGAAGCAGCAACGCAGTGGCGCATTGCCAACTCAAATTCCCTGCTGAACAGATATGGCCACCAACAGTGGGATAAACAAACTCCCAGAGGAGGACAAGAAAAGAGCAAGAGCGGTGGACCAGGAGGGAAAAAATGTAGCTAATACATGCCTAAAATCAGCACTAGATGCAGCAGATACCGCAAGCAGGCAAATGGTGCACGGGAACCATACTCCGAAGACATGCCTGGCTCAGGATTTCTGGATTCAAACAAGAAGTCCAGACATCAATTATCAACAGGCCTCTTAACGGACAAGAGTTGTTTGGCAAGGAAGTGGATGAATCCCTTCAACAGATCAAGAAGGATAATGAAACAGCTAGGGCAATGGGGGCCCTACAACAAAGAGGATCTTTCAAAAGAGGAGGTTTCTCTAACAGAAAGACCACAGGAAGAGGCAGCTTCGGACAAAACCAGCAGATGCCGCAACAGTCCCAGGGGCAAAACACAAATCAACAAATGGGTCAACAATCTGGTTACCAGGGTTGGCAACAACAGAAGCAGCCCTTTCGAGGGCGAGGAAATGGCAGAGGAAGAGGCCAAACCTCAAGAGAGAGAGGTAATACCTCTAACTGACTTTCACACAAAAAAGGACCCACCCAGAACACCAGTGGGGGGAACAAAATCCTTTTTCTACAACCAGTGGGAAAGGATCACAATGGACAAATGGATATTAAATTTGGTACAACACGGATATTGCATAGAGCTAACAAAGACAACACCTGCAAATCCACCAAGGATAAGAAAATTATCCAAATCAGAACAAACACTGCTAAACGCAGAGATCAAAGAACTGTATCTAAAACAGGCAATAGAAACAGTACCAAAACAGGAACGGCACAAAGGAAACTACTCGCCATACTTCCTTGTACCAAAACAAGACCTTACCCTGAGGCCAATTTTGGACTTAAGATTCATAAACAAGTTCATACAGACATAACACTTCAAAATGTGTACCCTTCAAAAAATAATCCCGCAAATCCAAAAAGGAGATTTCCTAGCAACAATAGACCTCAAGGACGCCTATTTACATATTCCAATGAACTAAAAACACAGAAAGTACCTAAGATTCCTACACAACGGAACACACTACCAATTCAAGGTACTCCCGTTCGGAATAAAATCAGCTCCACGGGTGTTCACAAAGTGTCTGGCCGCAGTGGCCGCCTACCTAAGAAGAGAAAAAATCCATGTATACCCCTATCTGGACGATTGGCTAATAAGGGGACGCACAAAACAAATATGCCACAATCGGGTTCAGAAGACAATCCAAACACTTGAAAGTCTAGGTTTCTCAATAAACCACAAAAAATCAACGCACCCAGAAAAGGAAAAAACCTTTCTAGGGGCAAGACTGAATACAAAGAACTCAAAGGCTTATCCCACACAGAACAGGATACAAGCTATCTACACGGAAACAGCCCTCTACCAGAAGGGACAATCTCTGACAGTGAGGAAGGTAATGAAACTTATGGTCATGATGGCATCATGCATCCCACTCATCCCTCACGCTCGCCTTCACATGCGACCATTCCAAGAATGGATCACCAACAGCTGGTCACAAGCCACAGGGAGTTGGGAAGATCTAGTGGTTGTTACACAAAGGATACAAGCAGAGACACAATGGTGGGCATCCAACAACATAGCACAGGGGAGACCTTTCAGGAACACAACTCCATCTGTGACAATCACCACGGATGCATCCCTCAACGGTTGGGGAGCACATCTGAACCAACTACAGATTCATGGTCGATGGAGCGAAGAAGACTCCATAAAACACATCAATTTCTTAGAAATGAAAACTGTTCTTCTGGCACTCAAAGCATTCCAGAAACAGATTCAGGGGAAGACCATCCTAATACAAACAGACAACATAGCTACAATGTTTTACCTGAACAAACAGGGTGGAACGAAATCCTTTCCCCTGAGCAAACTTGCGCAAGAAATCTGGCAATTGGCAATACCACAGCAAATCAATCTGCAAACAGTACATCTACCAGGGGTAGAAAACGTCACAGCAGACCGGCTAAGCAGACAAAACAGTTGCTCACACGAATGGGAGCTAAGGCAAACAACAGTACAATACCTGTTCAACATCTGGGGAACGCCAGTGTTGGATCTCTTTGCGACAATGCAGAACAAGAAATGCCGGAACTTTGCATCCAGGTTTCCACACCACCTGTCAAAGGGAAATGCGCTTTCACTCAGTTGGTCTTAGACATTTGTCTATGCCTTTCCACCAATTCCCCTGATACAAAGAGTACTACAAAAAGCAAGTGAACCAGGAACAAATATGATTCTCATTGCCCCCCGTTGGCCAAGACAGACATGGTACTCAACTCTCCTAGAACTCTCCAAAGGAGAAATTATCAGGATCAAAGCAGACAAGGACCTGCTAACAATACAACAGGGCCAAATCTTTCACCCAGAACCAACGACGCTACAACTAGTGGCCTGGCGCCTGAATACATAGAATTGGACACCTCAAACTGCCGTCCAGAACCATGGAGATTCTAAAGGAGGCAAGAAAACAGTCAACAAGGAAATGCTATACAGCTAAATGGAAGCAATATATCACATGGTGCACCCCTAACAACAATACCAATACAATAAATACACAGGAAACAGTAGTCACATATCTTACCTACGTCTTGGACAGTCACATCAATTTTTCAAGCCTAAAGGTACACCTCGCGGCCATAGTGGCGTACACAAGAGGAAAAACATGCAAAAGCTTCTTTACTAGACCACTCATCAAAAGATTTTTGGAAGGAGCAAAAAGAATGGCTCCACCAAGAACTGCTCCTGTACCAACATGGAGTTTCAATACAGTGCTGTCTCAGCTAATGGGGAAACCGTTTGAACCCATGCATACAGTGGATATCAAACATATTACTCTCAAAACAGCATTTCTCATTGCAATAACATCACTACGGAGAGTAAGTGAACTACAAGCATTAACTATACAAGAACCCTATTTACAAGTCCACAAGGATAAGGTCATCTTAAAAACTAACCCACATTTTTTACCAAAGGTGGTAACTAAGTATCACTTGAATCAAAACATCATCTTGCCAGTTTTCTTCAAGAACCCGAAAACCAAGGCAGAAAAAAGCCTCCACACCCTGGATGTAAGGAGAGCTCTGCTGTACTATCTGCAAAGAACAGAACAAGTAAGGAAAACTAAACAGTTGTTTGTTGCTTATTCACATACCAACACAGGATCAGCTGTCACTAAAGCAACCATTGCAAGATGGATAGTACAAGCTATACAACTAAGCTACACCAATGCCAAAAAAGAACTAACAATACAACCAACAGCTCACTCCACTAGGAAGAAGGGAGCAATGCTAGCTTTCATGGCAAATGTACCCATCAATGCCATCTGCGCAGCAGCAACATGGGCATCACCACACACATTTACAAAGCATTATTGTGTGGATATACAAATAAATAAGGAAGCTCAAATTGGACAAAGGGTGCTTCAACACCTGTTTGCTAAGTCTTCCTCTCCCCACAGCCTCCCAAACACGGGAGAAACCGCTACATAATCTGATGCACAGCATGTGAATCCAGAAAGGATTCACGCTGCAAACGAAATGGTTACTTACCAGTAGGAGTAGTTTTGCAGCTTGAAGAGTTTTCTGAATTCACATGCGACCCACCCAGCCTTCCCTAGAAGGAACACAAACAGGTGGGGAAGCAAAGTAGAACGTTAAGAACTATAAATAAGGACCATCACAAGGATTAAACAGCATAAAAACAGAAAAAAGAATCCGAAGATGGCCACCACGCACGTCGACCTCCAGGATGCCGTCTGACGTCATACAGGGGACGTACCCGACACCAAATGGTGGTCGACAGCGACCAAAACAAGAAAAGAAAAAAAAAAAAGACCATTCTGGACCCAACCACTAGATGGAGGAATGATGCACAGCATGTGAATCCAGAAAACTCTTCAAGCTGCAAAGCTACTCCTACTGGTAAGTAACCATTTCGTTCTTAACCTGGAGAGTGGCACTCCTTGTGGCCATTAAATTGCTACGAAAAATCTGCGAAATATATGCA
Organism: Calotriton arnoldi; assembly: GCA_963921515.1. Classification (NCBI taxonomy): domain Eukaryota; kingdom Metazoa; phylum Chordata; class Amphibia; order Caudata; family Salamandridae; genus Calotriton; species Calotriton arnoldi. The sequence continues at coordinate 4,345,979 of CAWUFW010000115.1, forward strand.
CTCACTTTTGAGGAACCTTACTTTCAATTATTCCAAAACAAAGTTCGCCTACGCACAAACCCAAAGTTTTTGCCAAAGGTCATATTCTCTTTCCATTTAAATTAAACATTGTATTTACCTATTTCCTTTCCAAAACCAGAAACAGTCACATAAAGAGCATTACATAACCCAGATGTTAAACGTGCCCCATGTACTATGTGGAAATAACAAAAACCTTCAGAAAAGCACAACAACTATTTGTAGCTTTTTCTAATCCACGAAAAGGCAATCCAATCTCAAAAACTGGAATCGCTAGATGGATAGAAAAAAGGTATACAAATTTGCTACATCAAAGAAAAACGAACACTAACTACCATGCCAAGACCTCATTCAACACGAAAAAAGGAAGCATCAATGGCATTTTCCTGAAATATCCTGCTAACAGACTTTGGTAAAGGGGCAACATGGACAAACCCACACACTTTTACCAAACACTATTTTGCTGATGTTCAAGCCAGGCAACAGGCTCTGGTGGTACAAACAGTTCTAAGCACATTATTTCAAGCAAATGTACCATCTGATGCCTAAAGCCACCGTGAGAGGTGTACTGCTTTACAGTCTATGCATCTCATGTGTATCTGCAGCCAACACATGCCACAAATGGAGTATGTTACTTACCCTGTAAGCATCTATTAGTATTGTGTAGTGCTGCAGATTGACATGCACCCTCCCGCCACCCCAACAGATATTAGATGATGACACAAATACACAGATCTTTCAGCATGTGTAACAGCAAACGCTAACTTAGCAGAATATATCCTCATTTCCTGTTTGGTAGAGAAAATCATTACAATCTAACAAAGGAGCCATTGAAAATGCGCTATACCACAAGGAGTAGGAGAGAAGCGACGGAAGACGCCGACAAAAGTTCCTTGAGAAAACAAACATAAGAGTCCGGGCCCAACACTAGATGACAGGAGTGTGCATAGCATGTGAATCCGCAGCTTACAAGATAAGTTACATACTCCTTCCTTATCCCCAAAAAAGACAGGTCCCTCAGGTCAATTTTAGATCTCAGGCCATTCACATGGTCACTCTTAAGGATGTCATTCCGCTACTACTACAAGGCGACTTCATGGCCGTGCTCGACCTCAAGGGCGCCTATTTCCACATCACAATTCATTCGGCACAACAACAGTACCTCAGGTTTGTAGTAAGCAGATAGCATTACCAATTCAAAGGGCCATCTTTCAGAGTCACTATCGCATCCAGGGTCTTCACCAAGGGCCTCGCTGTAGTAGTCTCTCACTTACGCAGACAGGGCATCCACGTCTTTCCCTATCTGGACCATTGGCTCATCAAAAGTGCCACTTGGCTACAATGTCACCAACACACTCAGGTCACCATCAGCCAGTCTACTTCACGATCTAGGCTTTACCATCAACGCTTTAAAATCCCATCTCTAACCCCTTCAGGTCCAACCTTATTTAGGGGCAATCCTTAATTCAGAAAGGGGCATAGCCTACCCAAATGCCACCAGGATACAATCTTTTCAGGCATTCATTCCTCTATTTCAACCAAATCAGCAGGTTACTGTCAGGACAGTTATGTGCCTCCCCAGCATGATGGCCTCATGCATACCTGTAGTACCTCATACCAGGTTACACATGCTTCCATTACAGGAGTGCTTAGTGCACCAATGGTCTCAAGCGGGAGAGTGAATGGGAAGATCTTGTGTTGGTCGGCCGTCAAACTTGCCACTCTCTGCAATGGTGAAATGCCAACAACTTGTTGAAATGACGGCTATTCCTGGACCCAGAGCAGCATAACAACGCCTCCCTTGTAGAATGGGGAGTGCATTCACAAAATTGAACTGTCCAAGGTCAGTGGAATCCCAGTCAACAACTTCTGCACATAAATCACCCAGAGCTCCTACTCTGTAGCTGACACTGAAGGCTTCCCTTCATCATCTAATTGGCAAGGTAGTCCTCATCAAGACGGACAACATGAGAGCCATGTATTACCTTCAGAAGCAAGGGGGTATCAGATCGCCTCATCTCTCACTTAGCCCAGAACATTTGGAAATGTGCTGCCCATCACAACATCCACCTTTTGGTGGAATACTTGTCGGGAGTGGACAACGACTTTGCCGACCTCAGCAGGATGCGGCAACAAGTCCACGAGTGGGAACTCCACCCGCAAGTCCTCCACCACTACTTTCAGCATTTGGGAATACCAGATATAGACCTCTTCATCACAGCAGAAAACGCCAAATGCCCGAACTTTGCCTCCAGGTTTCCACACCCACAGTCCAAGGGGCAATGCACTATGGATGAGTTGGTCACGGATATTTGCTTATGCTTTTCCTCCTCACCCTCTGCTTCCATTTGTGGTTTGGAAACTTCGACAGACTGTTCTCACCCTCATCCTGGTGGCTCCCATTTGGGCATGATAGCCATGGTTCACAACCCTCCTCGAACTCTCAGTGGTCCGACACGAGACAGTTCCTAACAGGCAGGACCTCCTCATGCAGAACCATGGAGAAATCAGGCATCTGGACCCCTGGTCTCTCAAACTTGCCATCTGGCTCTTGATGTCCTAGAATTCGGATCCCTTATTCTCCCACCAGAATGCAAAGACATTCTCAGAGAGGTGCGCAGGCCTACTACTCGTGCCTGTTACGCTGTTAAATGGTAGACATTTGTTCACTATTGTCGCTCCAAACATAGTAATCCCTTTGCAGCCAAAGTGCAAGACATTGTCTGCTACCTTTTTCATTTACAAACTTCAGGTTTAGCTTTCACATTCATAAGACTACACCTAGTGGCTGCAGCCGTTTATCTTCAGAACAGGCAACACATTTCTCTATTCAGAATTCTTCTCATTAAAGCCTTCATGGAAGGTGTTGAGACCTCCCTCCTCGGGTTCCACCAGCCCTAACATGAAATCTTAATATTGTATTAACAAGATTAATGGGCCTTCCATTCGAATGCCTCCACTTCTGCCCCCTCCAGTTTCTATCCTGGAAATGTAACATTTCTGGTCCCAATCACTTCTCTTAGCCGTGTCCGTGAACATCAGGCTCTAACCTTGGAAGAACCATTCTTCCAGACACAGAGATAGGTTTGTGTCCCAAAGGTAGTTTCACCTCAATTAAACTATTGAACTTCCTGTATTTTTCCTTCAACCTGACTCAGTTGCGGAACGGGCTCTCCATACATTGGAATTAAATGAGCCCTCATGTATTATATTGAGAGAACTAAATCTTTTAGAAAAACAAAACTGCTTTTTGTAGCTTTCTCCAAACCCCATACAGGGAAAGCCATTTCTAAATCCCGCATTGCTATATGGATTATTAAATGCATCCAGACATGCTATGCTAAAGCTAAATGGACTTTAACTATCCCTCCTAGAACCCATTCCACTAGGAAAAAAGGAGCCTCTATGGCCTTTATTGGAATTTTTCTCTTGCTGATATTTGTAAAGCTGCTACATGGTCCACACCACATACGTTTACAAAACATTGTGTGGATGTACTGGTTCGCCAACAAGCCAATGTTGGTCAGGCAGTTTTACGTACACTTTTGCAAACCACTAAAACTCCCACAGGTTAGCCACCACTATTTTGTGAGGAACGCTTTACAGTCTATTCACAGCATGTGTATCTACTGTCACACATGCCTCAAACAGAAAATGTTACTTTCCCAGTAAGCATCTGTTTGTGGCATGTAGTGATGTAGGTTCACATGAGCCCACCTTCCTCCTCGTTCGCTTTTGTAAGTTGCAGTCCATTTATTATTTCTTACTTTCCTCCTTACATGGACATCTCTCAGTACTTCGCTTCATATTTCGTCCTCCCCGGTCATGTGGGAAAACAATCGAACAATGGAGTTGATGACCATGTTCATTGCCAGAAAGAGGAGGAGGCGCAATACCTTGTGACTCGAAAGAATTTCTGCGAGGAAAAAAAATACTTGCACACATCCGAGCCCAAAACTAGGTGGCAGGATTATGCACACTACATGCCACAAATAGATGCTCACTGGATAAGTAATATTTTCCTTTCATCTTGAGTTTCAAGTTGAGCTCAATATAACAAGTTGTTTGACACCTTGGAGTGCCCACTTTGGTCGCATCTCTAATGAGGTATCACAAATCAGTCGACCAAGCCTTTCCACAGTAAAAGAAAATGGCAGGTTCGCATTTTTACTGTCAAAAAGTGTCAACTACATGTTCTGCTGGGGTCATATGTTGCACTCTGCCTTAGGACTCGGTAGGCCTGACAGAGGGGTGACTGACACAGATGCACTGGGGAAGTGCAGGCATTGCCTCTGCTTTCACTGGCAAAGTCGGGCTAGCAGTGCACACCTACTCCACCAGTCCGCAGTGGTGGAATGGGATACTCGTTTTACCTGGGGGTCCTCCAGGGTGGGACAACCACGGCTGCCATTCCTGAGGTACCCCTCTAACTTACATGCACTGGATACCAGATTACAGTATACTAGGGACTTAAAGGTAAGTTAGCCATTTCCAATTGGATACAGACAATTCTAAATACACTTTAGGCTCAGGGCACTGGCACTGAGGTCTGGTTAGCAGGCCTTCGTGCACTCCGAGTCGAAAAACAAGCATCAGTCCAGAAAGTTGGGGGTGTCCACACAGAGGTATGTCCTTACATTACACATATGACCAGCTGAAACCAATTTTGTTCCTCTTAAATAACCTCACACGTTATTACTTTTTACGTAACAGTGGAATTGGTGTTTGCCCCCTAGAAAAACCATTCAGAGAGAGTTAGCCTCACTATTCATTATACTGGAAACAGTCAGGTTTTCAAAACCTTCCTAAACGAGAGCAGAACTTGATAAGTTGTCAGTGAAGGTGGCAGGCTGTTCCAGGAGTGCAGCTCTCACCAAAAGAGCCCAACCGTCTGACATCACTTTGAGAAATTTAGGGATGCAATGAAGATTAGGAGTCAAGCCACTAGAAGGCACATAGCTTTTAAATTTCCTTTGCATGAAAATGAGACCCTTCTCCTGTACCGCTCTAAAAGTAATACAAAGAGATTTGAAGATGATTATTTCTTTGACAGGGATCTAGTGCAACTGTGCAAGGGCTCGAGAGAATGAATAGTGTCTAGTCATATTTAAAGCCAATTTGTCAACAGCAGGGTGCTGCAATCTCTTGAATATATAATTAGGAGAGCTTAGAAATAGTGCTTGGCAGTCATCTAGTCTGCCCAATACTGTCTTTCGCACAAGTGAGCTAGCGGTGACGGTAAGGTATGAAAAAGATTTCCGTAGCATACAGAGCATGGAAAAAACGGTAGCAGCTCTCCTATTGACATGGGCCTCTAGAGAGAGATTGTTGTCAAAATGGACACCTACATTACGCACCACTGAAGTTGCTTCTGGACCAGCACTGCCGGTCCATGGCCAAAGATTGGCTTCCCCGTTGTGCAACAAAGAATCCCTGTTTTATCTCCATTGAATTTTAATGAATTACTGCTCAGCCACATTGAGCTCTTTATCAGACAGTTATGAAACTCCTCTAAAGTACCTGGCTGAGAATTTTCCAGAGATAGAATCAGCTGAGTGTCTTGCACATATTTAATAAATTAATGCCATATGACTTAATAAGGGGGTGCAGATAGACTTTGAACATTGATGGACTTAGCTCTGATCCCTGGGGCACCCCTTGTTTCACAGTTTTAAAGGCATAATGAAAAAGAGAAGTTTGAATAGCATGTTTTCTGTCTTCTGGATAAGATTGAATCCACCCAAGGGCATGTCCACTTATCCCAATCTCTGATAATCTGGAGGCAAAAATCTTGTGATTTACCTTGTCAAAGGTGGCTGATAGATCGAGTAAAACTAAAGCTGCCGTATGACCACAGTCCACATCCATCCCCAGATCATCCAGGGCTGACACCAATGTGGACACAGTGCCCTGCGAAGACCTGAACCCATTTGTGCCTCATCAAGGAGAGAGTGCGTTTCCGAGTACCCTGATAGTTTTTGTTGACAAACCTTCCTAGGACTTTAACTGGAAAGGGCAGCTGAGAGACCGGTAATTGCTAAGGACTAATGGGTCTGCTGTCGCTTTGATCAAGAGTTTAAGTACTGCAGCCCTTTTCCATAAACCTAGGACCTGACCCTCTTCCAAGGACTGATTACAAACAGAAGCTGGGGTCACAAGTGTTCAGCCAATGTCTTCCATGCTTCAGGTGGTAACTGATCTAAAGGAGGACCCGGGGTGATGGACATGGCTGTTGTCCCAAAACATTCCACGGTCATCCTCCCAAAGGATTCTAAATTGTTCATTCAGGCAGCTGAAATTCCACGCTGTTAACAACTGTCATCTTGTGGCAGACTAGACACACTGAAAGGAGGCTTTACATCAGAGATGATTTCATTACCCTTGTTGTCGAAGACGTCCTCCAAATTATCACATAGACTCTGCAAATGCATAATATCTCATTTAGAGCAAACTGTGACTGAAGACTCATATAACATTTCAAAAATCTTTTTTGTGCTATTTGGAGCCTCAAAGATAGCCTTCGCATAATATTCCACTTTTGCAGTGCACACATTTTTTGTAGGCATTTAATGCCATTTTTAGATGTTCCCTGTCCTTCGCTAGATATTGCTTCCACCATTTCCTCTCTAGTTTTTTACAGATCAGTTTGGCTTGTCTCAGGGACATTTGGCGTCTGGAAATGTACAATAAGAAGGGGAGCTCAAGACCTCCCAAATTGTCAACTGTCAAGGAGCCAGCTGGGCTGTGCGAGGAGGAGATGCTCTGCAAGACTTCTACCTGTGAAAATCCTGTACTATAGTGACAACGCCCCAATTTGGGACTCACCAGGAACGCCAGAATGCTTAAGAGATAAGTTATCGACACCGCTGAGATCAGGGGGAGTAGAGAAATGGGGTCAGATAATAACAGGAAAATCGCTAGTCGGGTGGAACGAATTATCACAGCTGACCGATGGGACAATTTCTAAATTTAAATTTTACCAACTATCAAGTTGGATAAAGACTCTAGGAAGGACGACACAGGAAATCCGGAAATAGAAACAAAAATCCAAGAGGGAGCAATGAAGAAAGAAGTAGCACATTGGTATTGGTCTTTCATATCAGCAGGAGAAGAAGATTTCGGCCTACCCATAGAGATCTGGGGGAGGGACCTGCCTACGCTGGATACACAGAATTTATGGCAAGTATCAATGTCTACATGCTGGCATATAGTCAAATCTGCTCCCTAAAAGGAACCATTTATTCACATTACATAGAGTCTATTGGACACCGAAGAAGTTGTCCAAGCTGTTGAGGGCGAGACGAAAAAGTGTCCCAAGTGTGGTGAGGAGAGAGCGGACGATGTTCATATGTTCTGGAGATGCCCCAAACTACAAACCTTCTGGGAAGAAGTGGTTAAAACTCTCTCAGAAGTACTACAGCAGAACATAGAGGTAAGCTTGGGGCTAATCATGTTTGGGGTTAGGAATATGAACGGTAACGGTAACGGTAATAGGGAAGGACTTAGTTTAAATAAAAAACAAAATAGCTTACTATTCCTTTTAATATTATTAGCAAGGCGGGAAATATGCATAAAATGGATATACCAGGACCCGCCATCACTAGCAGAATGGGTGGGATCAGTTATTAGGACAAATAAACTTGAACGGGCAGGTACACGCAGTAAGAGGCTAGAATTTTGGGACATCTGGGAAAGATATAGAGGTAGTCTGATATGCTGAAATAAAGTGATGCAAAAATATGGTCCAATGATTAAGCAAAACGGCAATAAGAGTGACCTGGGAACTGTTGGCGCAGATATCACTCTCAGAGAAGGAAGTATGGGAAGAGGTGTGGAAGAGGGGCCCAAGGGGCAGTTGGGACACCCACATGCACTGAACCACTGGGTGGAAAGTGTATGTTGGGGAAAGGGACCGGTCGATGCGGAACGTAAACCAGGGCCCCTCGACCATGGAAAATCCTGCTCTCTCAACTAATCCTGTTTTATTGCACAATGAGGACAAAAAAAAAAAAAAAAAAAGACTTCTACCTGTGACCATGACTGGGGTCAAGGCCTCCAGTCTCCCAGCTAGGTTAGGGGACATCACCAGAGACCACCTGCCCCTGGAGCACCAGTGCCTGCCTGCTTGCCAAGGCCAGTGTTCCCTGTGTGGAACAGGAGAGCCTTCGAGGGAACGAGGTTCAGTGGGGTATCCTGATGATTGGATCCCTGTAGCAAAGTGTGAGGAGATGGCTGCTGCACCATCGTGTCCTTGTTCAGGTGCAGGATAAAGTTGGCGAACCCTGTATGCCATAGGAGGCCCACCGTGAACACTGCTGCACCAATCTAGTCATCGCCCATGTGCAGCTTGGCCGTCAGCAACCCTGTATGCCAGATGGGTCACTGTAAAGAATGCTGCTGTGCTGATCTGGCTGTGGCCTATATGCGGACTGAGGTCGGTGACCACGTATGCCAAGTGAGGCCACCATGAAGATTGCTACTGTGCCAATCGGGCCATAGCCAGTGCACAGAGTGAGGACAGTGACCTCCGTGTGCCAGGGTGACCAGCTTTGACTGAGGACCTGCACCAGGAGTGTTTAAACCCACACCTGTGGGCAGGATCCCAAGAAACTTGCCAGCATCGAGGACCCCCGAGCCACTGCCTCCACAGCACTGTGAGAGAGGAGCTTGAGTACAACCAACCGCTGCCCCTACCGGTCCAGGTGTGAGGAACTTACCGCAGACAGCTGCAGCTTCAGCACCCTTGAAGGGGGTGCACTCTGAGTCTACGGTTGCTCAGATCCTGCTGGTGTGGGTAAGACTGATTTACAGGCGAGGCAGCCCTGGAACAGCCTGCCTGCCATATAGCGCTAATGCCTTTTTTTTACTTTAATAAAGAGTCAGAGTGGGACTCCTGAGATTCTGCCTACTAATGAGGATTAGCCTGACTGCTGTCTAAAGTGAATGGGGAATAACCACTACCTCTAGTTTGAAGGGAGCGGTACTCAGGTACTCACCTATAAAACACAACAGCCCTGACCTAAGATGAGTGTGTATTGTTCATGAATGTCGTATTTTACTTTGTGTTTGGATAATAAATACTTGTTTTTTTCATAGAAGCAAGTATTTGACTGGACAACAATTTATTGTTGCTGCCCCCGGGGTCTTGCTTGGACTGCTCTACCCACAGTACCACTGACCGTCAAGTACTGAAGGGTTACTTGGCCCAGTAGTTTAGGATCCATAGTATATCAGGCCCCGGGACATCAAGCGTAAAGAGCCTCAACCCCCAGGATTGGGCCCAATAACTCCTGCTTGCCCTGTGGCCCTCTGAACGTGTTTCTGACAGTACCACACTTCTTACATTCCTTCTTTAAACCCAGGAAAAACTTGTGTGTGGCATTATGAGAGCTGGACCAGTAAGACATTTCATCACTAATTTGTGTTTTCTTGATCAGGGGTTTTGTTACTCTCTTCTTCGCTTTAACAACACAAAAGCCAACCTTCCCTCCCCTGTGCTTAGCTGTTTAGCATTTTCTCTTGATGGTTTAATGGTGTTTGACCTTTCATGATATGGTCTGTCTTTTGAGGGGATCAGGCAAAGACTCAACACACAGGTTGGATGACTCATTTTAAAAGATGCTTATACTGTTAAAATGCATTTTTCTAATTGCATGTGGCTAATGTGGATTTATGTAAAAGTATTTCGCTTGAAATAAAATAAATGTGTTAATAGTGAAAAAAAATGCCATGCAGCAGTAACTAAATTAAAATGTGACCAAATGCAAAAAAATCATTGACCAAAATCAACTGAAATGTTTTTATATATTTTCTATAGCTTAAATCAAACTTTGGCGTCAAAATCCATCATACTCCTATTTTAAAAAAAGATATGGGACATGCCCAGGTCCTCAATACCTGTAGGCTCTGGGGTCTTGTCCAAAGGAAATGGTGTAAATGTCTTACTGCCCGCACAGCCAGTTGAACTGGAAAATTACATTTGTGACACCAGCTGCTTTATAATCCAGTATAAAACTGTTCTAGATAGGCAGCCTCTGGTGTAATAATTCATGGCTCATAGTACACAGTTCTGCAATATCGAGCTAATGTTTTGCTGGATGATGTTTTATGCTCTACAAAGTGCTTTTGTATGCCTTATCCTCCTCTACTGCACATCATGGTAACACTAACAATTTTTTAATTTTATTCTTAGTACCTAGTATGCAGTTTGGCAAGGAGCTATATGTAATTAAAGAAAAGGAGAGTGTCCTCAACCTTCCAATCTTTCGTGTTGGAGACTTGAGTTTTGAGTCATCAGTAAGGTGCTGCACTCAGGCTCTGACTGCAGCTGTCGTGCAGGACTTCGAGGAGAGGAGGAATTCAGATGAATCATGCATTACATTTTTAAAAGGAGAAGAGGTAAGTGAGAATTGAACTCGGACATAGACAACAAAAATCTCTTCCCAAGTGTATGTATATATATGTGTGTGTGTGTTAGCGTGTGTGTATATATACACAGGTCTGACCTTCCACATTTGGAGACCTCCGGGCCCCCTTAATGCTTCTCCTTAGGTGTCCTAACAGTGGCACAAATGCACTTAAATCGCCATATCCAGGTTGCCAGGAGGAATCTTGCAAACGCAAAAACCACCAGCCTAGAGGTGTCCGATCTTAAGAGCCTGGTGGCAGCCAAGTAATTCCTTACACCCAGGGATCCACACAGGGGTAATAGCCATTTTCTCCTTTGGGCATCTTACACTGGGCAGAAGAATAAAAAGTGAGATAGGTCTTCTCTAGGCCCCTTAAACGCAGGGCATTCTATACTCTGGTAGATCGCATTTGCCCATTTAGCACGAAAGGCCATAATGGGTAAAGACTGATATCTAAATTGTAAGAACCATTTCCTGGCCGTGGGGGAGCTCATTAATCGTATACTTCTAGCTGGGTGACATCTTAAACTCCAGAAAATCCAGAGTCATAGTGCCTCTACTGTTCCCTATGACCTCTTGGTATACGAATACCATTTGCCAATAGGCTGATTTAATTAACATTTTGGAGCCAGGAGGGAGGGCCTCTGGTGCTCCCAGAAACTTCCCAGACCCAACTTCCTCAACAAGGACCTAATGTGCAGGAGCCACGGTGTCTACTGGATGCCGGTAAGGACTAAAATATCTTTGGTGGGTGTATCTATAGGCCTCCACGGCAGGTGAGGTCCAAATCCTATGCCACTAGAGTAATTAGGCGAAGATCAACCTTCCAAGAAATGTTCTTGAATACCATATCTAACTGTAGTGGTACCAATGGAGTGCTCTTTGGGAAAGCAAATAGGTGCCTGATAAACATATTATCTGAAAGAGACAATTAGTTATGGATTCCTCACCTTAGAATTACCCCCAGGCGTCAGACTGGATCCGGAGAATTTATCTTCAGCAGTACCCCTGCTCGTCGGTAGGTGGCATCGGTTGACTCAGTGTTCGTCGTTGGCATTGTGGTCGCCGGAATGACATTGCGGTATCTACATAGACGCCGCTCATGCTCGCTGACGTCAGTTCTTTCTTTTTCCGTGCCAGCCAGCGCAGATCCGGAGAGAGCGGTACCTCGAGTCACTTTTTGACTCTCTTTTTGCGACTTTTTGTCTACATCTTTGAGTCGTTCTACTCCTGGTGCACGCAGGGATGTCCTGTCCTCGAACCATCTTCAAGGCTTGCGACTCCTGTCGCAAATTGATGTCGGGAATGGACCCGCACCTTGTGTACCTTTTGGTGTTTGGAGCGTGACCACGACCCGAAGTCGTGCTCTGACTGTTGGGCCATGAACCCAAAGTCTTTGGGGGAGCGGTCCCGAAAGCTTCTCGAGGCCCGGCAGTCCGCTCCGCACCGTTCGAGGTCCCGGTGGAGAGGGGGGTCGCAGGACCGGTCGCGGAGTCATCGCCACCATTCCTCGTCGAAGTCTTTGCCTTCGGGTAAGTCGAAGCACAAAAAGAAGGCGAAGAAGCACCGTCACTCTTCGCGTTCTCCCAGTCCATCTGCCGACGCGACACGGGTTGAGGAAGGTAGTCGTCCGGCTCCGCCCGTGGAGCCTGTTGGGTCTACTCCGAGCCTCCCTCCCTTCCTGGGAGCCAAGGCGACCCCTGCCCAACTTTGTAGCTTTAACGAAGCCCTCCATTCGATCTTTGGGCAGCCCGACTCCGCTGGCGCTCCTTCGGGCCCCGCGGACCCGGCTCGGGGGCCCTAGACCTTCGATGCCGGCAGCTTCGGCACCCCAGGGCCCCCAGGGATCCAGGCCTGGATCTGGATCGGCACCGGTCGACCTTGTGACACCTCAGGTGCCGAATCCAGTGACGACACCTCCCCCTCCTCTGACGCCGGATGTGTCCCCAGCTGACGTCGACCCAGCCTCCCCCCTCGATGTGGTCAAGTACTTTTGTACCACTGTTCTACCCTGGTGTTCCCTATCGCCCTGAGTGGCTATCAGAGGAGGGTGAGGAAGACTGGGAGGGGTCTGTGGACCCTCTGGCAGACCAATAGGAAGAACCGGACTGGAGAGAGGAGGTGGGTGAATCCAGTGGTCTGGACACCTCCCAGACCATGGTATGCTATCTCCCCCTACCGTGGCTACGGAGGAGTTTGCGTCATATGCAGTGGTGTTGCGTAGGGCGGGTGAGGCCTTAAACCTTGAGCTTCCTACGGTGGCGGTCAGGACTAACCTCCTGACCGATGTGCTTCAGCCGGCAGCGGCCTCCTCGGAGCCCCTGCTGCCGTATAAAGAGGCCCTCACAGACATCCATTTGGGCACTTGGTCCAAGCCCAACACCGGGGCTCCTGTGGATAGGATGATTGCCCGACGCCTCCGCCCGGCCCCGGGCGACCCCGTTTTCCTCTCCCAGCACTCCACCCCTGAGAGCTTGGTGGTCCAAGCCTCGACTTCCAAGGGCGCATTCCCTACCGCACCACCTGATAGGGAATCCAAGAAGCTGGACCACCTTGGGAAGAAGATGTTTTCTTCCTCCAGCTTAAGACTGCGGTCGGTGAACACCGCATGTCTCTTGGGCCGTTACTCCCACTCGGTGTGGGATTCGGTCGCGCAGGTGCTGCCACAGTGCACGGAGGAGGCCCAGGCCGTGCTCTCCAGTGCAGTTGCCGAAGGGAGAGACTCAACGAAGTTCACCATCAGATGTGGGCTGGACACCGCCGACTCACTAGGCAGGACGATTTCCACGTCAGTAGAACTGAGACACTACGCCTGGTTGAGGTCCACTGACTTTTCGGGTGATGTCCAAGCTAAAACTGTTGGACATGCCATTTGATGGCCGTCGCTTGTTTGGCGACAAGGCAGACAACGCGCTCAAGCGCTTTAAGGATTCCATGGCTACGGCCAGATCCTTGGGCCTTGCTTCCACCTCCCACCCAGCGCAGTCTGCTTTTCGCCCCTTTCATGTCTACGGAAGGGGTACCCCGCCACGTTCTGCCCAGAGCCACAGGCCTGAGCAAGCTGGCCAGCCTCTGCGCAGTGGGGACGTGGATCCCACCGCCGTGGTTCCAGGGGCCAGCGGGCAGGCCAGTCCACCAGTGCCCCCTCTGCAGCAGCCCCAAGCCCTCCTAGTCCGACCTTTCAGGGCCACCATTCGCCAGTGGGCGGCAGGATCCGCCATCACCTCCCCCACTGGCAAAACCATCACGTCGGACAGGTGGGTTTTGCAGATAGTCCGAAGGGGCTACTCCCTCCCCTTCGAGACTTCCCCCTCCATCTATGCCACCTCAATTCCATCGCATGTCGGAGGATCACTTGGCCCTTCTCCAACAGGAAGTTACGCCTCTCTTGGCCAAGGGAGCCATTGAGCAAGTTCCTGCCCCAGAAGTAGGTTGTGGTTGTTTTTCCCACTACTTTCTGGTGCCCAAGAAGGACAAGGGCCTGCGTCCTATCTTGGATCTCAGGAACGTCAACCGCTTCCTCCGGAAGGAGAAGTTCAAAATGTTGACACTTGCTCAGGTCCCGTCTGCCCTTGACCCTGGAGACTGGATGGTATTGTTGGACTTGCAGGACGCTTATTTTCACATCCCCGTCCTGCCGGCCCATCGACGTTACCTACGGTTCACGGTAGGCCACGAGCACTTTCAGTTTACTGTGCTCCCATTTGGCCTTACCAGCATCCCTCGGGTGTTCACGAAAGTGATGGTGGTGGTCGCAGCTCATCTGCGTAGATCAGGGGTTCCAGTCTTCCCCCATCTCGATGACTGGCTGTTGAAGGCGGGCTCACCCCAGGCTGTCGTCTCCCACCTCCATACTACGGCCGACCTCCACTCGCTGGGGTTCACCATCAACATGCCGAAGTCACACCCGATTCCCTCTCAGAAGCTTCTTTTCATCGGAGCGGTTCTTTACACAGCGCAGTTTTGGGCTTATCCTTCAGAGCAGTGAGTCCGGGATATTCGGACTATGATTCCAATCTTTCAGCCTCTATCCTGGGTTTCGGTCAGAATGATCCTGAGGCTACTGGGCCTCATGGCCGCCTGCATCCTGCTGGTGGACTATGCCAGGTGGCATATGCAGGCTCTGCAGTGGGAACTGAAGTTCCAGTGGGCACAGCATCAGGGGAATCTTTCCGATTGCGTCCAGATCTCGGAGGGCACTACACGACAATTGCAGTGTGGCTAACGAACCGGAATTGGGTCAACGGCAGGTCCCTCTCCCTTCCCCAGCCAGATTTCACAGTGGTGACAGATGCATCACTTCTGGGGTGGGGCGGCCACATGGGAGTGGTGGAGATCAAAGGCCTCTGGTCTCCGGCGGAGTCCAGGCTCCACATCAACCTTCTGGAGCTCCGGGCGATCCGTCTTGCACTGAAGGCATTCCTTCCTTCTGTCAAATGGAGAGTAGCGCAGGTGTTCATGGACAACACCACTGCCATGTGGTACTGCCACAAACAGGGCGGGGTGGGGTCGTGGACCCTATGTCAGGAGGCACTTCGTCTCTGGAAGTGGCTGGAACATCAGGGCATGTCCCTGGTGGTTCAACACCTGGCAGGTTCTCTGAACACCAGGGCGGACGAACTCAGCCGCCGGTGCATGATGGATCACGAATGGCGTCTTCACTCTGAGGTGGTGCAAGGTCTCTTTCAGCAGTGGGGAGAGCATTGGTTAGTTCTATTCGCCACCGAAGAGAACGCGTAATGTCAGCAATTCTGCGCGTTGGAATTTCCAAGGTGGCGCTCGCTAGGTGACGCTTTTCTTCGCGAGTGGAGTTGCGATCTTCTATACGCCTTTCCGCCTATACCACCTCTGCCCAGAGTGCTGAAGAAGATCAAGCGCGACCGGGTCCAAGTCATTCTTGTGGCCCCGGACTGGGCACGAAGAATCTGGTATCCGTCTCAGCCGCATTGCAGACTCTAACCTTGGAGCTTTTCAGACGCACGAGAGTCTGGTTCAAATATCGGGAACGCAGTAATCTTGGAGCCCTGCATCGTTCCTGCATGCACTTGGTTCCTCGCTGCGTCCCTTTACTTGCTGACTTTTAAGCATACATCAGGCTGTTGCAAAACCGTCATCTATTTTTCTATTACACAGTTATCGACGGCCAGTTTCAAGCTCTAAACGTCCAGATCCAGTGTATCATTCTGGAGTGAACCTTGATAACCTCAGATGTGAAATCTCCATTATTCACCTCCTGACTACCCAATCAAAACAAGAGGACTCTATACTCTACAGGCCCTTTTCGAGCGCTGCATTTTCATTCACCAGCGAATTACTTCTCTAGCTTGAGGTTCCATATTATACCTAATATTTAACATCTTGAGCTACAACGAGGTTTCCATTTTCTTGTACATGGCTTCCTGATGAAGGCATACAGCCGAAACGCGCGTAGGATACAAATTTTCAAGGCCATGCCAGAAATGTTTGTCCTCTGAACACATTCATATAATTATCCTGTTTGTATGTCTGTGACATTAATTGTAGTGTGTCAAATAATTTCTTATATATCAATGAATAACACTGTGTATATTATGTATCAGATTTTGTCAAAGTAAGAAAACCTTCTTTGTTATTTGACCCTCTTGAACCCAGTGTAAACATATATACACAGAGGACTATATATTTCATGATTGTTGTTTTTTGTGTATTCAGTTATAATTATCTATAAAAAAAATAAAAAAAATAAAAAAATATATATATTTTTGATACTACTGAATAAAGTTTGCATGTATATATGTTTTTTATATTGTTCAGGTCCACAACTACCTTCCTTGTTCCTAAATATTATGATATTTACATACTGGTCATTTTCCCTGATTTAGGAACTTACGTCAGGGGTACCCTTTTCTTTACAAACATGGACAACACCACTGCCATGTGGTACTGCCACAAACAGGGCGGGGTGGGGTCGTGGACCCTATGTCAGGAGGCACTTCGTCTCTGGAAGTGGCTGGAACATCAGGGCATGTCCCTGGTGGTTCAACACCTGGCAGGTTCTCTGAACACCAGGGCGGACGAACTCAGCCGCCGGTGCATGATGGATCACGAATGGCGCCTTCACTCAGAGGTGGTGCAAGGTCTCTTTCAGCAGTGGGGAGAGCATTGGTTAGTTCTATTCGCCACCGAAGAGAACGCGTAATGTCAGCAATTCTGCGCGTTGGAATTTCCAAGGTGGCGCTCGCTAGGTGACGCTTTTCTTCGCGAGTGGAGTTGCGATCTTCTATACGCCTTTCCGCCTATACCACCTCTGCCCAGAGTGCTGAAGAAGATCAAGCGCGACCGGGTCCAAGTCATTCTTGTGGCCCCGGACTGGGCACGAAGAATCTGGTATCCCGAGCTTCTGCACATGGCCATCGATCCTCCGATCAGACTGCCTCTTCGGGAGCATTAGGGGAACCTCTCTGAGCTGGTCCAGATCTCGGAGGGAACTGCACAGGACCTGTAGTAGTGGCTAACCAATCACGATTGGGTCAGAAGCAGACCCCTCTCCCTACCCCAACCAGACCACACAGTAGTTGACAGATGCATCACTCCTGGGATGGGTCGGTCATCTGGGAGAGGTGGAGATCAGAGGACTCTGGTGGAATCTGGACTCCACATCAACTTACTGGAGCGCCAAACGATTCGCTTGCCATTGAAAGTCTTTCTTCCTTCAATCAAGGGAAAGCTGGTTCAAGTGTTCATGGACAACACTACTGCCATGTGGTACTGCAACAAACGGGAAGGTGGGGTTGGGGACCCTTTGTCAAGAGGCCCTGCGTCTCTGGACATGGCTGGAACAGCTTGGCATATCCCTGGTGTTTCTACACCTGGCAGGTTTTCTGAATGCCAGGGCAGACAAACTCAGCCATCGATGCCTAGTGGATCACAAATGCTGTCTCCATCCCGAGTTGGTGCAAGATCTCTTTCAACAGAGAGGAGAGCCGTGGTTCGCCTTCGCCGAGAACACGCAATGCCAGCAGTTTCGCGTGCTGGAGTTTCCCAGGCGGCACTCGCTTGGAGACGTTTTTCATCTTGAGTCTAGCTCAGGCCTCCTATACGCCTTTCTGCCCATACCACTTCTGTCCAGAGTGCTCAAGAAGATCAGGAACGACCAGGCCCAAGTCATTCTTTTGGCTCTGTACTGGGCACGGAGAGACTGGTATCCCAAGCTTCTCCAACTGAGCATCGATCCTCTGATCAGGCTGCCCCTGCGGGAGGATCATCTGTCGCAGCAGCAGGGGACGGTCCTCCACCCGAACCTGTCCAGCCTCCACCTCCTTGCGTGGAGATTGAGCGGCGACAGTTGACCGCTTTCGACCTTCCTACTGAAGTCTGTAAAGTTATCTTGGCAGCCAGGCGTCCCTCCACCAAAACGGTATACGCCTGTAGATGAAACAAGTTTGTGGCATGGTGCGTAGCAAAGGCTGTGGATCCCCTTTCCGCACCCCTTTCAGAGGTTCTCCTATTCATTCTTTCTTTGGCCCAGCAGGGCTCTGCTCTGGGCACTCTCAAAGGCTATCTTTCGGCCATTTCAGCCTTTCTTCGGCTTCCTGACCAACCTTCTCTTTTCAAGTCCCCTATTGTAAATCGCTTCCTCAAGGGCATTACTCACTTGTTTCCTCAAATTCTTTCGTAATGCCTCAATTCGACTTGAACCTGGTTCTGACCTATCTTATGTGCGCTCCTTTCGAGCCGCTACATAACTGTCCTCTCAGACTTCTGACTCTTAAAACTGCCTTTTTGGTTGCCATCACCTCTGCTCGCAGGGTGAGTGAGCTTCAGGCTCTTTCTTCCTAACCTCCTTTCCTGGCTGTTCATCCAGACAAAGTTGTCCTTCACACTACGCCTTCTTTCCTTCCCAAAGTGGTTACCTCTTTCCACATAGGACAGACCATCACTTTGACCACCTTCTTCCCGCCCCCGCATCCTTCTAAAGAGGAAGAGAGGCTCCACCGTCTGGATCCAAAATGTGCAATTTCATTCTATCTGGATCGCACAAAACAATTCCCGGTGTATGACCAGCTCTTTGTTGGCTATGTGGGCGCCAAGAAAGGTTGGGCCGTGCAAAAGCGGACCATCTCTCGATGGGTCGTTCTTTGCATCAAAATCTGCTATTCCTTAGCGAAAAAGGAACCTCCAGTGGGGTTGCACGCCCATTCCACCAGGGCGATGGCAGCCACTACTGCTTTGGGACGTGGAGTCCCCCTTCATGAGATCTGCCAGGCAGCCACGTGGGCTTCATTGCACACGTTCACCAAACATTAATGCCTGGACAGCCAAGTCCGGAGAGACAGCTTCTTTGGTCATTCAGTTCTCCAGGATTTTCTGGTGTGAACTTAGTTCGCAGACCCACCTCCGGGGTTGGTATTGCTGGGGTATCTATTCCAAGGTGAGGAATCCATAACTAATTGTCTCTTTCAGATGAACATGTTACTTACCTTCGGTAACGATTTATCTGTAAGAGACATAGATTAGTTATGGATTCTTCACCGCCCCACCCATCCTCTCCGTTCTGCGAACTGACTTGATCTCATAGAGGGAAAAGCAACAAGGTGATGCGCTATTCCACATCTCAACCTTGTTAAAACAAATCTATGCTGCGTGATGGTTACGGAGACCAGGTAATTGTTATCTCCCTCCACATTGTCCAGTGACTTATAAAATACGACTGATGATTTAAACTCATTGTCTGACTCACGTTTATCTTGCCTGTTTAAAATAAATACGTTTTTAATCCTATTCTTAGAAAATGATGTAAATAGGATAGGGTCAGACCAAATTGACAATTTAAATAATTTACCCAGGCAAGAGTCAATATAAGATAACCAAGGTATATTTAAAGCCTTATCCAAGGTTAAGCAGTCGAGAATGATGTTCCTAGTGTAACTAGTCTCTTCCCTTGTCCATAACGATGACCATGATGAGAGGTTTCACCAATAATTGGTCTTCAAGGAACCGCTGACCTACCTCGTTATGTACTATCATATTAAATGCACAGGGTGGCAAACATAACAGACATTTTAAAAATGTATTTTCCTGCGTTTCTAATAGGTGGCTATTTATATAACCCCAAAGGCCTGCCCCATACGTTGCAGTTGTCAGACCTTTAGCATTATAAATGGCAACCATTTCCCGGATGGGTCTACTACCCAGTTTAGAAGCAAATTTAAAAATCCCCTGGGAGACCCTGCTCATTTTGGCTCTGGTATTTAACATGTGTTGTTGCCAAGAACCATTTCCTGCAAATGAGATGCCCAAATAACAAAAGGAATTAACTGAGGCGATTCGGGTATCGTCAATATAGAAAGGGGGTGTTCTACAGAGTTTTTGTCTTTGGCTACATATCATAGTAAACGTTTTGGTTTTATTTATGATAATTTTTTTAGAAGCCATATACTCCCCGAAGGCATTCATCAGTTTCTGCAGGGCCAGTGGAGTTCTAGCTAAAAGTACTGCATCGTCTGCATAGAGCAGCACTGGTATTGGTTGCCCAGCAGCCATAGGGGTATCGGCCTGTACTGTCTGTAAATGGCTGTCCACCCCATTTATAAATAGAGAAAACAACAGAGGTGCCAAGTCGCAGCCTTGTCGAATACCACGCCCCACTTTAAATTTAGCTGTACATTCCCCCTGTGGGTTAAAACGTACTTGACTAGTTAGTTTCTCATAGTCGTGATAGGAACCCCACAATGGGTCTGGGTGCACCTAGTGAAATCAAAGTTGCCCATAGTAAATTATGATCTACCAGATCGAAGGAACTGCTCAGATCTGCAAAGCATAGGTAGAGAGCTCCTGGTTTGGCCCTAGTATATTTCCCTATTAGGAGCTCCAGATTGATACTGTTCTACCGTCCCCATGTGTTTCCGAAAGCCATATTGCGCCGGGGTTAGGGTCGATTGTTCCTCTGCCCAGTCCTCTAGCCTTGAAAGCATGACTCTACTCATTAGTTTCATCGAGGAGTCTAAGAGCTAGATTGGGCGGTAGTTTTTTGGGTCCGCTCTATCCACTTTTTTATATATTGGGATAATAATAGATGTCTCCCAGGAAGATGGGATACAATCGGTAGTTTCGGTATTAAAAACCCTAACTAGAATGGGTCCCCAAAGATCTGGGGCCGATTTGTATACATCCACTGGAACTCCATCTGGTCCCGGGGCCCCCCCCCGGCGCTAACCTGTAAAGCTAGCATAACTTCTTCCAAAGAGATTTCGAGCTTAGCTACCCCCAAATCAGCTTCCAGCCCTGTCAAGTCCTCATTGTTCTGTCTGAAGATGTTAGAGAAATGGGCTACCCAGCTATCACAGGGGCCATTACAGCTGTAACCCGGTATATCTTCGTTGTTTAAAAAGGGCGCATTTACTGTGTTCCAAAACAGCTTGTTATTCTTTGTCTCTTACGCAAGGGCAAGGTCAACCTATGCTTTATCTTGTAGTGTTTTTTTCCTTGCAACCAGAGCCTATTTATATTGGAAACGCAGTGTTTTAATAATCATGGTATCCCGTGGAAAAATATTCAGGGCATGTTTAAGAGCTCGGTGTGCTTTGGTGCAGGCAGGGTCTAACCACCCCCTGTTAGTGACCCCTGCTCTGGTAGGATGGCGGGTCAAAAGCGATTTTATAGAGTTAGAAATTTCATTAAATTCTTTTACTAAAAATTTGGTAAAAAGCTCTCCTGAAGACAATAATCAATTCTCTTATAGTTCTCTTGAACGATTTTCTTTTGCATAATGGTAGGGTCAGTTCCTTCCCACTTGATCCTTACTCCATTTGGCCTACTAGCAATGATATTGTTAACTGTATTAAATGAGTCATGCCACTTGCCCTAAAAATCTAGCGATAATGATATCAGGTTATGATCACTTAGTCGCCGTACTAATGAGTGGTATGCCACATGCGGCATTAGGTGCCGCAGATATCACTATGTGATCTATAGTAGTGGTTGAATTCCTCCCTGTAAAGGTTGGCAATTGTTCTCCATTAATACCACTACCACATCTTAAAAGCTGTAATTCATATTTAACAATAATATGATTCAGGGCTTCACCATACTCATTGTGACAGAAGTGTTCAGTCAGTCAGTCAAAATACTTTATTCGACAACTTAATGTCATAAAAGAAAAACATATCATGCAACCATACGTATCTTTACAACATTATTAAAACACCAGAAAATGTTTAAAATATCAGCCTAATAACCAAAGCTTAAAGTGCATACACAACAATAACAATTTATAAAATACATAGTGCAAATAAGCAAAAATTATTAAATACAAAATAGGCTACTCTTGTGTTATTCCTGCAATGAACAGGAATTCTAAGCCAAGGATTCATACAGTACAAAAACATTTAAGTGTTCACTCTGGGTCCCCTCTTGATCAAAACATCCACATACCTGGTTATCAGAAAGTGCACAGGCCTGTAAGTTAAAATCTCCTGCCCATAATAGTATAAAATTAGAATCTAAGCTATTTAAAAAGGACTCCAGGCAGTGATCAAGCGCCGATACCACGCTACTACGTGTGCAGTCAAAAATATTATTGTAAAAATTTACTAAGACCACATCACTCTTGCCCTCTTTCTTCAGCCATAGTATATGAAAAAGTGGATCCGGATAGGAGGTTTTTTTTAACAGTTATTGAGATTTTGTTGGAGATAAGGGCCAAGCGCCCCCCTTTTGGTCGCCCAGCCTGTGTTGGTAATGCTTCGGAAAAATATGACGAGTACCCTTCCACATGTATCGGTTTAGTACACCAGGTTTCCTGAATACATAGAATGTCATATTCTGAAATAAAATTGATCCAATCAGGATTCCCTATTTTGTTGGTAAGCCCATTCACATTCCAATTAGCAAACCCAAATTTTCTCCCCACGCTACCTTCAGAGGGATTCATGTTTGTTACCTCCCCTTCTGCTAAACTAGGTGTGGAGCAGGTTGCCCGATTAATGGTAGTATTAGCTGGCATGGGTACCTCCCTACTGTACTCAATATCTAGCTCTGGGCCATTTTGACTACCATTATTACACATATTATACTTGGAAACCTCCACACTACTAGATAACACATGTTCATCTTTGCTGTAAACTTCCTGACTAAGCCATGAATATCTGAAAAGGTCCACCCGTTTGGGGTTCTTAAGTTGAAAGTTAGGTTAAGGGCAAATATCTGGACCGCCCTCGGGGACCACTTTACTGGGGGAAGATCTAAGGTCGGGGTTCTCCATTTCTGGTCTTGCTCTGCCAATAGATCTTTGTCTAGTGAGATAAGTGGTTCAAAAGTAGCGTTGAGCTCACCTGCTATATTGAGCTCCCCACAACCCCTATGTTCTATCAGAAAGTCCTCAAGCGTATTCAATACTTGGGTTCCTACATTCCTCTCTACAACCCTATTGTAAACATTTAGCAGCAACAGAGAATTGCCGCTACTAAAATCGACTGACGGCCAACATATCTGATGAGACAAAAGGTAGGTTGCCTTACTACACATTGAAGGTCTATGCAAATCCATGTTGCCGGGCCCCCTGAGGGTCTGCCTTTGGAATATCGAAGTGCATGGGTGTAGAAGCATGTATACCCTTTCCTGGTAACAGGCGCCATGCTCCAGGTTTCCTGAATGAGGCAGATACCATAGTTTTCTATGAACTGCCCCCAGTCAGCATCCCCCACCTTGGAGCGTATCCCAGCTACTACGTTCCAGGACCGATTTTTTTTTTCCCCTTAACCTCGGATATTTCCTGACACTTTGTAGTGGACCCCTCTCCCGCCCCCCCAGAAGATCTGGGAATATTAGTAGTTGGGGTGCCGGGGTCTTGTATCATCTGGGCACCTACTAGCCTGGTATTGAGGACAGCTTGAACTGTACATGCGATAATCTTGACAGATGTGAAAAGTAGGTCCCCTATCGCCAGGATCTTATGGGTCCTCCGTCTGACTCACCCTGGCCTGCCTCAGATTTGGTAGGGAGCCCCTTCCCCTGTTGGCGCTTGCTTTATTCCTATAGCCCCCCACCTATGACCCCAGATGTGTCGGGGTTCGTTTGTTCCGGGAGACTATTACCAGGGGGCTGAAAGGTTGGTTATGACACTAGACCCTGACAAGCAGGGCCTGTTTGGGATAGAGTGGTTACCCGTTCCCGGAGCAGATAGATAGACTGGGAATCCTCTGGAGGGCAACCTTGCCTAGCACACAAGTGTGTAGTTGCTGGATTCTCCATCATCCCCCCCCCCCCGCAGGATTATGTCTAACAAGGCAGATTTGGAGTCCCCCTTAAACCCTAATTGGAAAAATGATTGTATAATTTGGCAGTTGGGCTTGCTAGAGTCCCGCGAGCCGCCAGCAAGAGCACAAAATCAAAAATGGAACCCTGTGTTTGGTCGAGGGGCCCGGTTTTACCGTAAGCCTTCACGCTCTTGCAAGAGCAAGCGGCTTCCACGTGTCTCGCTAGAGGCTCCTGCGAGTCTCGCAGGCGCTCTGAGTGGCTGTTGGAATGTTAAATAATGAAATGTCCGCCATTACTGTTTACTGTGAAAAATTGGAGGGGTTGTGAAAATGAAGTAAAAAAGGTCTATAAAGGGGCAGCAGAAAGGCATGCTGTCCCCCTAGATTTAGGGAGGAGGTGTTTAAGGGATAAGTACTGTGAAGAAAATAAATGTATATTGTTTTAAACTAATTTTTACGATCTCGCAGGACTCTCTTGGGACCGTGAATAGTAAAAAGAAGTAGATGAGTTCTCAATACACTATATTAGTAGGAAAACATATTGCGGTCTTTGTATTTGAGAGGAGGTGTGTAAAATTAGAATGTTCATTCTTGTATGTTTTTTTTTTTTTTTTTAAATGTCACGATCTACCGTACCAACTCGCAGGGTCATGAAAAGTAGGAAGGAGTAAGTGATGTTTGAATACACTCTGCAATGCACATTTGTTACTGTAAGAGGGAGTCTTAATGGAGATGTTGTTTATCAAATTCAAAAAATTATTGGTCATTGGTTTGAGAAGAGTTGTGAGTAGAGTTAAGGCTCATCCACACACCCTACTAGGCACACCCGTCATCTGAGAGAGAGGTCTGAAAGGAGAGCCCAGTCCCTTCCTAAACCCTACTACGCACACCTATCATTACAGAGAGGTCTCAGCAGAGAGGCCAGTCCTTCCATGCACCCTACTGCACATGCCTGTCATCTGAGAGGTCTGAAAGGAGAGGGCAACAACCCCCCCACACCCTACTACGCACAGCTATCATCTGAGAGAGTGGTCTGAAAGGAGAGGGTAGTTCCTCCGCACACCCAACTATGCACACCCATCACCTGAGAGAGAGGTCTGAAAGAAGAGGGCAGCCCCTTCCCACACCCTACCTCACACACCTTTTGTCTGAGAGAAAACTCTAAAAGGAGGAGGTAGTCCCTACCTGCACCCTACTACACACAGCTGTCATCTGAGAGCGTGGTCTGAAAGGAAAGGGTAGTCCCTCCGCACACCCTACGACACACACCCGTCATCTGAGAGAAAAGTCTGCAAGGAGAGGGTAGTCCCTTCCCACACCCTACTACGTACGCACAGCCATCATTACAGAGAGAGGTCTCACCTAACAGGCCAGACCCATCACACACCCTACTATGCACACTCTTCGACTGAGAGAGAGGTCTAAAAGGAGAGGGCAGTCTCTCCCCACACCCTACTATGCACAACCGTCATCTGAGAGGTCTGACAGGCGAGCCCAGTCCCCCCCCCCCCCCCACTATGCACACCTATCATTACAGGGCGAGGTCTCAGCAGAGAGGCCAGTCCCTCCACACACACCCTACTACGCACACCTGTCATCTGAGAGAGAAGTCTGAAAGGAGAGGGCAGTCCCTCCCACACCCTACTATGCACAGCTATCATCTGAGAGTGTGGTCTGTAAGGAGAGGGTAGTTTTTTAAAAAAAAACTTTTATTTACAGCTTTTTTCCCAACAAAGACAATCCGAACATCTTGAGATCCACAATTATACACATTTCGTCATTACATTGTATTACACTGCATACTGTAACCCTGAGTACATACATGGTAGGCCATAGAAAAAAAGAACGAATGAAAGCGAATACAACATCACTGCGTTGTGGTGGGCTCTGGGTCAGTTTGCGAGCTCATTGACGTCTGTTCTAATAGGTACAACTTGAATGGCTGCCAAATATCTAGAGGGCGGGAGGCAGGGGGTTGTAGCTGGGCGTATAGTTCAGTGTTAGTGTTGCAGTAGGTCATGCTATGCAGCCAGCCCTTCACAGTGGGGGGGGCGTGTGTTACCCCAGAACTTGGCAACTTCTCTCTTGGCTAGCAGTAAGGCGAGGGCGCCAAAACGCCGACATGATTTGGGGAGAACTCCAACATATCCCAACAGAGCCATGAGGTGAGAGGGAGGAAGGGGCCGGTCCAACAATGAAGATATAGCCTCAAAAACTTTACCCCAGAACAGGGCCACCTTAGTACATGACCATGCCATGTGCGCAAAATCCGCCATGGGGTCCTGCAACGGGGGCAAGAGTGGGGCCCAGCGGGGTCCATACGGTGGACCATGCATGGCGTAACATATGCTCGCCGGAGGAATTTAAAATGTAACAGTTTATGCCTATAATTAAAAGAAATCTTAGGGGTTTGTTCGCAACAAAAACACCATTGGGCGTCCGATAGGGGTTGGCCCAGGTCGCGCTCCCAGGTCTGCCTCAATTTCAGGTCCCTGGGGGGGAAGGAGTGCGATAGCCGCTTTATACATTTTAGACATCAAGTGTTCACCACTGACGTCCTTAATAAGGAGGGACAATGGGGGAAAGTCAGGTGGCTCTATCGGGTAAGTCAGAACAGTGGCCCTTAGTGCACTTAATAACCGGCGTAGAATAAAATGGTCTAGAAAGGTAGCGTCGGAGAAGAGGGCGTCCTCGCAGCACGAGAAAATATGATTGTTCGGGAAGAGATCACCAAAGCTCTCCAAGTTGAATTTCGACAGTGTGCGCTGAACTACGGCCTCCTTGGTGATAGGAATCCACAGGTTCCCGGCCAAAGGGAGGGATGATGAGTAAAGTAGTGTTTCCATGCCCAGCTGGTAGTGGAGAGGGTCTGCAAATCCTGTGGGTCGCGCAGGACTCCCACAGGCAATAGCGCGGAGAGGGGGAGTGGAGGGCGAGGTCAGCCTCTGGCCTAATATACAGAATTCGGGCATCAGTGTGAAATCAATGGCGCGAAAAACTACACTGAGCAATCAGATAATAAATGCGGAAGTCAGGCACCCCAAATCCCCCGTGTTCAAAGGGCAAAGTGAGGGTGACCCAGCAAGCTCTTGGCTGGCCACCCCCCCCCCTCCCCCCCCATACCAGGCGCAGAAGGTGAGAGCGGAGAGTCGCAAAGAAGTTCCGGTACAATGGGATAGGAATATTTTGAAACAGATATAGTAATTGCGGGAGCACGACCATTTTGATGAGGGCCATCCTGCCGGGCATAGAGAGGGGAAGCTTTAACCATCGGTCGATGCTATCAGAGAGTTTCACCAAGGCCGGTCCGTAATTAAGTTGAACAATTTGTGATTGGTCTCTGTGAACATGTATGCCAAGGTACTTGACAGAGTCGTCGCACCACTTAAGGGGGAATTCCGAGGTGCGGCTGCAGCGGGCACCTATCAGGGGAAATACCTCAGACTTGCCCCAGTTGATTTGCAGCCCTGACAAGGCGCCAAATCGGATGAATTCGCGAAGGATCGGATCCAAATTGTCATCAGGTTGACAAACAAAGAATGACATCATCCGCATAAAGAGTAAGCAGTAGGGGGCCCGTGTTAAATTGAATACCCCTATGTCGGTGTTTCTCTAAAAGATGTCGGACAAGGGGGTCCATTGCAAGAATGAAGAGAAGGGGGAAAAGGGGACAACCCTGCCGGGTCCCTCTGGACACCTTGAAGGGGGGAGAAAGAGTGCTGTTCAATCGAATTCTGGCAGTTGGACCGGTGTATAATAGCGATATCACCGATATGAACCCGGGAGGAATGCTGAGCCGCACTAGAGTAGCTCTAAGGAAGGGCCAAAAAGGAGAGGGTAGTTCATCCGCACACCCTACTATGCACACCCATCATCTGAGAGAGAAGTCTGAAAGGAGATGGTAGTCCTTCCCTACACCCTACTATAAACACCTGTCGTTTGAGACAGAGGTCTGAAAGGAAAGGCAGTCCCTCCTCACACCCGACTACGCACAACCACTATCTGAGAGTTCTAAAGGGAGAAAGCAGTTGTAGGAAGCTGGCTCTGTATATACTATAACAAAGTAAGGTATAGTGTGCACAAAGTCCAGTGGATCCCCAGAGAGGTAAAAGTAGATAATACCTTACTCTCTAATTGTGGTAGTGCGGGCGAGCAGTAAGGCTTTATCAGAGGGTAGTGTTAAGTATTTATTGTACACACTCGGGCAAGAAATGATTTCACACACTCAAAGTCTGAACTCTGACCAATTGTTTTGCATAAAAATATTTCTTTGTTGTATTTTATCTTTAGAACCAAGTAAGGTCTTGGTGCAAATAAGTAAAATAGTACTTTTCTGGTATAATACAGTTGAATGCAGCTACAGGTAGGTCAAATGTTCAGAAACAGTTGAAATTACTTTTCAGTTACTTTGTGATTACTTTTTAGATTACTTTTCAGATTACTTTTTCTTCTCAGTGTGATATGCCTAGATATCACACTGGGACATTTCCTGGATAAAAGGTGAGTAAGTCCGTTTTGGTTGAAACAGTTTCTTGGGTTTTCATACAGTTTCCAACTCCACACTTAAAACTTTATTCACAGAAAAGCGGTCAATCCAATCCTATGGGAGGAAATGAAGTTATCGGTTTAAAGGTAAGTACTTGGTTGTGGGAATTGGGTTGCTGGGGTTAGAACCAGAGTTCCCCCAGGGTCAAGGATGCACACAAAGAGCACCCTCAGCGGCACTAGGGTGGCCGGGTGCAGAGTGCTGAGGCCCAATGTTATCCAATGGGGGATAGGGGCCTACCGGTTGGTGGCTGCTCACGGGCACGCCACTAGGATGCGGGAGCAAAGCTCCTAGGGTTTAGCTCAGGGCAAAGGGGGATCCAAGATAGCACACAAAGTGAACCCACAGCGGAACTGGGGCGTCTGGGTGGAGGGTGCTGCATCGACGTCTGGAGCACTGTTGGTTTCAATGGGGACGCTCCGGTCAGAACAACCACTGCAGGATCGGGCACGAAGATCTTCTGGAGGCGACCACCAGTTGGAGAGGTAAGGTGGGATGCCGGGACACTATCTGTTGGGCCACCCAAGGGCGTTGGGCGTCGGGTGCAGCAGTGTCTTTTGGTGTCTGGTGTTCCTTACAGGCTCCCGTTGCGGTCAGAAAGATCCTCCAGATAGGGGCTGCAGGCTTCGTCGGGAGACTTGAGGTAGGTCGGAGATCACCAGATCCCAGGTCGGGATCGCCAGGGAGACCTCCTCGTGGTGTTGGGCCACTCGAACTCGGGCCGTGGGTGTCGGGTGCAGAGTGGTGCAGACTCTGGGATTTTGCCAGAGTCTGTTGGTGAGCATATCCGGTGCTCACGGGAGACAAAGTCTTGTTAGGGAAGGAAGGGCAGGTCCTCCGGGTTCTGGGGGGCTGCTGGCTGCAGGACACACCGGGGTTCCGCTGGAGCAGGTCGAGGTCAGGACAGGCTGGTAGGGCTGAGGCCAAGTCAGTTGGTGTCCTCCTCCATCTTCCTTCAGCATGGCTCTTCGGTCCTTCTTCTTCTTCTTTCTTCTGGTCTGCGGAGGCAAGGTTTAAGTTGCCCATAAATACTAAATTGAGGGGCGTTCCAGGTAGGTACAAGTTGGGACCAATGGGTCCCTTCCTTGGGGTGGGTACACCCCGTATTTTGCCACCCTCTGGTGGAAGGGGGCATAAGCCTTACTCTGGTTGACTGTGTCACCCGATCTTCAAGATGGCGGGGACTGAGAGTTGTGCTTCGCCTCGCCCACCTGAGGGGTGGGGTTGGGTTGGTGAAGGTGGGCACACCTCTTCTGCTATCTTGGTTTTCCATGCCATGCCATGCCTACAACCCACTGCCCTGGCATAGGTCAGCCACCCCCCTAGCTGGGTGCACTATACCAGTGGTGAGGGTACAGGTGCATGAGCCCTGTACCCCTACAGTGTCTAAAATAATTCCTAGACATTGTAAGTGCAGTAATGTCATTAAGAGTATATGGTGCTTGGAGTTTGTCATTACGAACTCCGCAGCACCATAATGGCTTTGCTGAAAACTGGGAAGTTTGGTATCAAACGTCTCAGCACATTAAACCTACACTGATGCTAGTTTGGGGTTTAATAAAAAAATGCACTCGGAGGGCATCTTAGAGATGACCCCTGAAAAACGACGTAACTCTAGTGTCCTGGCTGAGTGGCTGCTCGCCAGCTGCCACCACCAGGCATGTTTCTGGACATGCAGATGGGGGGACCCAGCCAACCAGAGAGAGGCATATGCCTCACTACTACTGGAGGGTGGCATAATAGGGGGTGTACCCACCCCAAGGAAGGGACCCATTGGTCCCAACCTTTACCTACCTGTAACTCGCCTAAATCTAGTACTTAGGGGCAACCTCGAACCTTGCCTCCTCAGACAAGAACCAACCAGAAGAAGAACCGAAGAAGCTGTGCTGAACAAAGAAGAGGAGGATGCCCACTGACATGGCCCCAGCCCTACGGGTGTGTCCCCACCTCGAACCGGTGATCCAGCGGGTTACTAGCAACAAGCATTCATACACCGAATACTCACCTGGGCCCATTCATTCATACTACGCTAGCAATTTCCGCTGGTGGGTCAGTTGTACTCTTTATCAAAATTCCCTGCTACCAATTACTTTTCTGATTGAAGAGTAATGACTTACCAATAGACCCTTTGCTAATTGGGAAGTTTAAAATGAGTGACATTCATTACAATTCATAATCCTGAAATAATCACTGAGTCAGGAAGTTTTAAAATGTTTATCTAAAGATTTAGCAGAGTAAAATACAGAAGCACATGATACTTAATCGTATATCAAGGATGAAGCATAATAATCAATTATCGATCAATGACGGTCCCTCAGAAAGGAGAAGATAGAGACAGCAGCACAGCTAAAGGTGCATTTATATTTACCTAAAGGTGCGAGAAACCAAACCCATTGGTCAAGGAGTTGGAAAGATAGGTCCCAGGAAGGATGAAGAGCAAAGACCTCCTCCAGGTTCAGAACAGGACCGGTGACCTCTCTATCAACGACGCCTGCGTCGTTCCCCTCTCTGGTACTTCGCTTCTCGATTTCTCCCATGTCTTCCTTCTAATGGACTCCGCCGCCCCCACCTCAGGACCTCTCTGGACAGCGGTTCAGTCTGCAATCGATCAGCTCGTTCTGTGGTTCTCCCAGCTGACAGCCTTAATGCTAATGCTAACTAATTAACTAATTCTATAGCTATTATACCCTTCTACACCCAGGTACCTCCCATTAATGTTTCAAAATTACGGGCCCACTACTTCTGATTGGACGGGGACAGGGGGTTGATCCTCACACCATGTCAATTTAGTTCAATTTCTTTAAGCCCATTGTTTTAAAATACCGGCCATCACAATTAATACATTTGCTTTATTTCCCACCCGTTTCCCATTGATTCAGCAATACATTTTGTATACATTTGTATCGACTTCAGGTACATTTCAGATGAACTTGTGAACCAGGCTTCGCGACCTTGGAGGGCTTCCAAGTTGACTTCATCGCTCTCTCTGGTCAGCCTTTCAGGGTGCATGTGCAGAACCAATGTCTCTCGAGCTGCAGTTCAACCAACCCAGGCCCATTTATAAACTAATAAAAAGTCAAAGAAGGAAATATTAAAATCACAAAATAAATGGTTTCACTGTATACCCACTATGTCTACTCTATTCCCATTTAATTAAAATCTGTCCCGCATTAATAGCGTTAGAATACCACAGTTTTAATTTCAGCATATGAGCAAGCTGTAGCACGTGAAAACATTAAGCAGCCATTTTAATACACACTGCGCAGAAGCAAAGGTTTCCCTCCAAGCAAAGAAAGACGTCATACCACGTGATATGGTTGACACTTGCGCGCAATGAGGTTCCCGCGCATTAGCGGCCATTTTGGATTAGACAAGCGTTACTTGTTAGTTTAAACACATAGGCAAGCTTCTCTCTAATTGTATTCATGTGTGCATTTGTTAGTACAGACATTACTAAGATTAATAATTAATACTATGAGAACATTGCTTACGAGCAAGTCTCATTGTGAGTTCTTGCTCCATCAATCCCCTCTCTGATGGCGTTTCTGAGCCATCAAAATATTACTGTAAGAAAGTGGCTCTGTATATACTGAACCAAAGTAAGGTTCAGTGTGCACAGAGTCCACAGTCCCCAGAGGTTTGGCAGAGGCTAAAGTTAGATACAACCTTACTCTCTAAAGTGGTAGCTTGGTCGAGCAGTAAGGCAGTATCAGAGGACAGTGTAAAGCATTTGTTGTACACACTCAGTCAGCAAATGGTCTCACACACTGAAGAACTGAACTCTAGGCCAATGGTTTGTATATAAAAATATATGCTTGTTTTATTTTAGAACCAACAATAGGTATCAAAATATACTTTCTCAGAATGAGATGCTTTAGGTAAATACTTTCAATAGGCAATAGACTTTTGAATGCAATAGTTACAGTTGTTGCAATAGGCAACACAATTTTAAACACAATTATACATTGAGCTCAATGGGAATTTCTAGTTAAATGCAATAGATTACTTTTTGGATTACTTTTCTAACCACAGGACTGGATCCTAGATTCAGTCCTGGGACATCTCCTGTAAACAGTTGAGTAAAAACGTTTTGGTTACAGTTGTGATTTTTAAGGAATATTATTGTATTTTAAAAGTTGGCACTTAGAAACTTTTTCAGCAAAAACCAGGCAATGTTATCCTATGGAAGGAAATTCAAGTTACCGGTAAGTACAGTTGGGATTACTTTTTAGGGTCAGTGCTGGGCACCAAGATCCAGCACTGGGATCTCTCCTGATAGCAGGTGAGTAAATTCGTTTTCGTAATTCTGCTGATTTTAGGTGAATATTTTAAAGTCTCAAAACTCGACACTTAGAAGAATTTCCAAGTGAAACCAGTCAATGTTACCCTATGGAAGGAAATTCAATTCGCCGGTAAGTTACTTTAACGTCACTTTTGTAATCCAGTGCTGGACTCCTAGATTCAGCACTGGGACATTTACTTAAAACAGGTAAGTAATTACGTTTTTGTAGTTTTGTACGATTTTTAAAGAATATTCTTGTATTTCAAAAGTTGACAGAAACTTTTTCACAAAGAACCACCAATGTTATCCTATGGAAGGAAATTCAATTCACAGGTAAGTTACTTTTTAATTACTTTTGTTACTCAGTGCTGGACACCTAGGTTCAGCACTGGGACCTTTCCTGCAAACAGTTGAGAAAATTCGGTTAGGTTATTTGTGCGATTTTTAAGGAATATTCTTAGTTTTCAAAAGTCGACACTTAGAAACTTTTTGGAAGAAAAAGTGTCCATGTTATCCTATGAGGAAAAATGAGTTATCGGTTTCGAGGTAAGTAGTCGGTCTTTTGAGTTAGGGTTCTGGGGTTAGACTCAGGGGTCTCCCAGGGTCAGTGATGCACTGTTGTGGCACCCTCAGCGGCACTAGGGCGGCCGGGTGCAGAGTGTTGAGGCCCAATGTTATCCTATGGAGGATAGGGGGACTCCGGTTGGTGGCTGCTGGCAAGCAGGCCACTGGGTTGTGGGAGCAAAGCTCCTAGGGTTAAGCTCAGGGCACGTTGGGGACCAAGTTAGCACAGAAGAGCGGCACTAGGGCGGCCGGGTGCAGGGTGCTGTTTTGAGGTCGGGTGCCCTGTTGATTTCAATGGAGATTTTCGGTTTTGGTTTTCAGCTGCAGGCTCGGTCCAGGAAGACTTCCAGGAGGAACCAACAGCTGGGCAGGTAAGTTGGAGGGCTCGGGGACGTAGGTGCACCTCGGGTTCCTTTCTCCAGGGCGCAGGGCGGCTGGATGCAGGGGTGTCTTTTGAGGTCGGATTTCACCTTACCGGGCCACTCGCGGTTGGGGGGCTCTCCGTGCAGAGGCTGCAGGCGACGTCGGGGAGTCCTGGAGGGGTCAACCCACGGTGGACTCGGACTCTGGAGAGCTGGGGACCTCGCTGGGACCGGTGGGCCACTTGAACTCGGGCTGTAGGCGACGGGTGCAGTGGTGGTTCCAGGCGTCGGGTTTCTTTTTCCTCAGCAGGCTCGGAGTCTTTGTTTGGTGTTTCTTTTGAACAGAGCTGCTGTTCACAGGAGATCCGGTCTTTGTTGAAGGCAGTCAGTCCTCCCCGGGGTTCTGGAGGTCGCTGGCTGCAGGACAAGACTATTTTGGCGCAGGATCTCTGGAAACTGCAGACGGGCCGGTAGGGCTGGGGCCAAGTCAGTTGTTCTCTGCCGTCTCCTCTGCTGGGCGTCTTCTTTCTTCCTTTTTCTTCTTAGGTTGCGGGAATCTGAGGAAGGAAGGTTCAGGGTGCCCCTAAATACTAGATTTACGGGCGTTACAGGTAGGTAAAGGGCAGGGACCAATGGGTCCCTGCCCTGGGGTGGGTACACCCCCTATCCTGCCACTCTCCTGTGGGAGGGGGGCAGGAGCCTAGTCCTGATTGGGCAGGGCTCCCCATCTTCAAGATGGCGAGAGCCAGGGGATGTGCTTCACCTCGCCTCCCCCACCTGAGGGGTGGGGTTGGCAGAGGGTGGCACACCCCCTTTCCTCCCTTGGTGTTTCCCGCCAGTCTTCCCGCCAGGATGGGGAAGAACCGGTGGGGACCAGTTGCTGAGTACAGCAAGTGGTCTGGGAAGCTCACAAAGGCGGAATGCCTTTGAAGCTTCCCCTGCCCATCCTGGGGGAGGAGGCCTAGCACCTCGCCCAGGACGTGCATTGTTGCAGGCCCGGGAGAGCGGATGGCTCTCTACCCAGGGTTCCAGCAACATGTCTGCTGTGTGGCAGCCTAGGCAGCCCCTCAGACAAGACGTGGATTCTAGGTTAGGTTCAGGGGGCAACTCTAAGTTGCCCTCTGTCGTGCATTTACAGTAAATCCCACACTGGCATCAGTGTGGGCTTACTGTGCTGAGAAGTTTGATACCAAACTTCTCAGTCTTCAGTGCAGCCATCATGGTGCTGTGGAGTTCGTGCTGACGACCTCCCAGCACCATATACTCGGAATGGCGGCACTGCACTTACAGTGCCCAGGAATGGACCTGGGTACTGTAGGGGCACAGGGCTCATGCACCTGTACCCTCACCACTGGCATAGGGCACCCAGCTAGAGGGGTGACTGAGGTATGCCAGGGCAGTGTGTTTGTGGGCATGGCACACAGGGATGTGTGCCATGTCGACTCTCTGTTTTGTTCTGCACCAAGACACTCAGCCTGCAAGGGCAGTGTGTGTGTGTGTGTGTGTCAGGGTACAGGGCCTCCAAGGGTGGCACAATAAGTGCTGCAGCCCTTAGAGGCCTTCTCTGGTCACAGTACCCTGGGTACCTAGGGTACCATTTACCAGGGGCTTACCTGTGGCCAGAGAGGCCAATTGGGTTTAGGCTGTAATGCAGTTTTAGGGAAGAAACACAGGCCCTGGGTACCTGATTGGCAGGGACCCAGGGCACACCAAGGAAAAGTGCATCAGTTATCAGGCAAAAAGTGGGGGGGGTTACTGCAACAGAAACCCACTTTCCTACAATTACCCACAACCAGATGCCAACTTTTAGCATAAAAGTGTCTCAGCTTCTTTTTTACACTTTCTATTTTTATCATCTCCTTTCAGTTTCTTGTATAATTCGCTTTTCAGATCTTCTAGTTCAATTTCATCAAACTTTCGTTTCTTTCCTTTTCCTGTCACTCTATACGTCTCATTCTTTCTACAACATTTGCACCATATTATTATTGACATTACTATTATTGCTATCCCTGCTAAGGGTACTAATATTTGACCTATAAGTCCTTTCCCTACATTAGCAAACCAGGTACCAATTGACGCTATACTATTTGTCAATCTTTCCCATACACTATCAACTTCCAGTGGTTTTAGTTCATTCTCAAGTTTTGTTATATTCTGTACATATGTTCCAATTTCTGCACTTTTGTCAGGTATGTAAGTGCAACAGTGTTTCGTCTTCAATAATTTACAGACTCCGCCCTCTTTTGCTAATATTAAATCAAGAGCAAGTCGATTTTGCATAACCATAGATCTAATCGCAACCATATCCGCATTAATCATTAGAAATCCTCCAGCAGTGTCCGTTGATAAACGATCAACTACTGTAGATAATTTACATATTTTCCTTGAGTTCAGAATTATTCCCACTGAAGGTATAAATGCACCAAATATATCACCTACAATTTCAGAAAAACTAGCTCTTTTACTACGTGTTAATTCACTATTATTTTCATTGCTCCCAGTGTTTCTTTTTACGTGGTATATTTTTGGAAATACTATTCCAAAATAACACTTCCATACCACCGTGCAGGAAGCCTAAAGTAAGCCTTATTCCCACACACATAATAGATTCCTGGAAAAACTGAATCTGTTCCTCCTTTTAGTCCCCAACCTCCATAAATTAAAAAATTATGTTCACATTCACTGGTACCAATGAAAATATTGTTATACTCCGTCTTTAACCTATGTAGACAAATTTTCCCTGTCTTTACAAAATCCAGAGCCATAGCAGCTTGAGCCTTGCCAGGTGTGTAATTACCCTCTTTCTCAGCCCAAGGTGGCAGATGAGCCTTATGCTCAGATGCTTTCTTTTGGAAATCTTGTCTTCTATCTTCTACTAAATTCAAAAATATCTTTTCTTCTTCATGTAATGAACATGTTAGATTGCTTCTATGTGCATGTGTTATATCTATCGATTTCATTGTTAGGAAAAATTCTCCCATAAACTGTGCATCTTGACTACTAAGCACTGGATTCATATTCTTTCGAATCGGAAGCTCAGAAAATATCACATCTATATCCGAATAATAATACTGAAGTCTCCCTGTTCTATAAAATAAACTAGTTAATACACTACATGATATGCCATAAGTTAATGGTAAATGATGGTATGTTAACCCTTCCGCTACTGATTCGGGTAACTTCATACAGACATAACAATTACTAACTTCCATGGTAGCTACATATTGAAACAATAATTTTGTGAAAACATTCAAACTAGTGTCGTTATCTGTTACCTCATGATGAAACTCTGGTTCATCTTCTGCCTTTAGTTCTACTCTATTACTTCTCAAGTTATCTACTCTTCCTTTCGTTTCGTTGTTAATCTTTTTATCCATTATCAGAAGGTAAGGAATTGCTACGATCACAACTAACCATACCATAAGTACCACTACCAGACTACATATGCATATAGCACAGCATCTTTTACAACTTTTCCGTTTCGGTTTCCCAGAAACTCTGTCGTCAGGCATCTTGACAAGGAGGATTTCTCTTCTTATCTTTTTCCCAAGATTTTAACGTTATCAGGGTGGTTTTATTTCTTTCTCATAAGTCAGTTCTGTAGATGTTCCTTCGTCACCACTTTCACTTGACTCTGAACTTTCGTAGTCTTTGAGTATTATATAAGTCCAATCAGGACCTTTAAATTTATTGTTCACAAGTTTCAGTCTTCTGCTTTTTTGTTTTACAGTTCCACTTGCTTGTCCAGTTAGGCTTGTCACTTCGTTTACTTGTTCTGGATCTTCACTTCTTGTTTCTAAATGGTATTTCACTCTTTTAATGACACTAGGCCAATGATCACCTTTTCTGGCCTTCTTTGTTTGCACTGTCTCTTCACTTCTTATTTCTTCTTCAGAAATTCTTTTATTTTCAGGTTGTGGCACAGTTTGGTTTTCTTCGATTTCAGTTTCTTCTATTTGTTCTTTTTCAGGTCTTATTGGTTTCTCTTCAGTCGCTCCACTGTGAGTTTCTAACAACTGATCTTGTTCTGGATTTACGTCTTCATGGTTGAGATTCTCGTGATCTTCTTGAATGTATTTTCCTAGATCTAACTGGTTCTGATCAGGGCTTATTGCACTTTGTACTTCTGTAGCCTGACCGCGTTCTTCTAAATCTGTCTGTCCCTGCTCAAATTTTGTTGTTTCATTGTTGATTTGAGCCAAATTTCCTCTCCCTATCTGGTCCTGCTCAGGTCCTTTTATTGTTTCATTTTCCTCTTCCTGAGCTGCTTCTTCTTCACCGATCTGATCTTCTTTAATTTCTTCTAATTTTGCTCGGCTTCTTGTTCTGTTGTAAACTTCTGGTACGTCAACCACTGGTATCCAGTCCTGACTTGTGCTCGGTTGTTCTTCTTCAGTTTCTCTCGAATCTCTCACCTGAGATTCTTCAGCTGGGCAACCTTCAGCTTCCTCAGTTATCGATGCTGTCTGAGGATCTTGTTCTTCAGGCTCTGGTACTCTTGGTGTGGCTTACATGAATCCAATTAGGCAATCCTGCATATTTCACTGCTGAGTTCGTAACTAGTATAACCTGACAAGGTTCGCCCCACCTGGGTGATAGACACGTTTCTCTCGTGTGATGCTTCACAACCACCCAGTCTCCGGGATTCAGATCATGCTCTTGCTCAGGCTGCCTGGAAACTGCGTCTTCCCCAACCTGGTGAGAGACAGAACGCACTAGGTCAGCCAATCCTTTGCAATAGTCCAGAACCATATCTTCAGTTATATTCAGCAGTTTACTTGTGGGTACATGTGCTTGTCTCATTGCTCTTCCCATGATTATTTCGTGCGGACTCAATCCGGTATTTCTATCGGGAATGCTTCGGAGTCCCATTAACACAATTGGCAATGCATCCGGCCAATCTAACGATGTTGATGCACACATTTTTGCCAATCTGGATTTTATTGTGCCATTCATTTGTTCAACCACTCCAGAAGCCTCTGGACGATATGCACAGTGCAATTTTTGCTCAATTTGGAATGCTTCACATATTATTCTGATTACATCGTTGTTGAAGTGACTTCCTCGTTCTGATTCCAAAGTTACTGGGAAACCGAACCTAGGAATGAGTTCTCATAGCAACAACTTTGCGACTGTAATACTGTCATTCCTCCTGGTAGGGTAAGCCTCCACCCACTTTGAGAACAGACACACTATGACAAGTACATATTTCAGTCCTCTACATGGTGGTAACTGAATAAAATCAAGCTGCAATCTCACAAACGGACCCTCTGCCTTTCCAATTTTTCCAAAACTAATTACTGTTTTTCTTCCTGGATTATTCATTTGGCAAGTTAAACATCTCTGGCAAAGACTCTCTGCTGCAGCCCTAAACCTTGGATTGTACCAATTTTGTCTGAAGAGTCTAATCATAGCATCTCTCCCTACATGTGTGTCTCCATGATACATTCTGGCCATTTGTGAAATCAGACAGTCGGGCATAACTGGTCTGCCATCGGCATAAATCCACACATCGTTGTCTGCCCTTCGAGAACATCCCATTTTAATCCATGCATCTCTTTCACTCTCATCAGCATCATCCTGCAGTCTTTTCACATCATTCCATGTTTCAGGTGGTGCATATAGCATAAGTTGGCATCCTTTCAACCCTTTTATTTACTGACAACCTGTTTTTGGCACAGTGTTGAGCCACCAGATCTGCATATCTGTTACCGACTACCACCCAGTCATCTCCTTACTGGTGTGTGGCACACTTCACAGCCAATTCTTTTGGCGATTGTATTGCTTCCAGCAGTTCTTTTACAAACTGTCCATTTTTAATAGGGGATCCTGAAGAGGTCATGAAATTTCTCTGCATCCATAGTTGGCCAAAATCATGCACAACCCCATAACCATATTGACTATTTGTAAATATAGTTACTTTCTGATTCCTCCCAATTTTGCAGGCTTTAATTAAAGCAATTAATTCAGCTACTTGTGCAGATTTGACTCCTGGTAAATAGGATGCTTCGACTATTCCAGTTAATTCGCATACTGCATATGCTGCACTTAGTTTACCATCTTCATGCCTTTGGCATGAACCATCCACAAACAGCTCCCTGTCTGGGTCTCTTGAGGGGCAGTTCCTGTATATCAGGGCGTGGTTTTGTGCACAGTTCTGTGACTTGTAAACAATCATGTTCCTCTTCATCATCTTTGACTTCCTCATGATACGGATCTGGTAGTAAAGTAGCAGGGTTTACAATTGTGCACCTGACAATAGTTACATTTTCAGCACCTAAGATTATTCTCTCATATTTAGTCAGCCGACTAGGAGTAAGATGTTGAGTTCTGGTTCTTGTCAGCAGAATCACAACTGAGTGTGGAACAAACACCTTTACAGGATGTCCCATTACAATTGATTCACTTTGCTCAATGCTCAAACATGTAGCAGCTACTGCTTTTAAGCAGCCTGGCAATGCTGCTGCCACTGGGTCCAACGTAGCAGAAAAATATGCTATAGGACGTCTGTCCAAACCATGTCTCTGAGTTAGGACTGAAAGTGCACAAATTTCTCTCTCATGACAAAATAATGCGAATCCTCTTGTATAATCCGGCATGCCTAGGGCAGGGGCTTCACTTCGACTGGGTCCTTTGCCTTCTTTTTCGTCATTTGAATCAATGGTTTTGTTAGCAGAGAAAACCCTACTGTCGACAATATCCCACTATTCCAAGGAACATTCTCACTTCTCTTTGAGTTACAGGCATTTGCATTCTTTTGATTAATTTTACTCTTTCAGAAGTTATCCTTCTTTTTCCCCTCTCAATTTGGTGTCCTAAATATTTAACTGCTGTGGTACAAAACTGTAGTTTTTCAGGTGAAACTTTATGCCCTTCTTCAGCCAAGTGATTTAATAGTGCAATGGAGTCGACAACACAGTCCTCTCTAGTATTAGATGCCACTAGCAGATCATCTATATACTGCACTAAGACTGAACTTCCTGGCATCACTAGCTTCTCTAAGCACTTTTTCAATATTTGATTAAAGATGGAAGGACTCTCTGTGTACCCTTGAGGAACACGATTCCATACATAGACTTTGTTCTCAAATTTAAATGAAAAAAGATACTGGCTATCTGGGTGCAATGGTATGGAAAACAATGCTTGGCATAGATCAATCACAGTAAACCATCCTGCACTCCAGGGAATCTGGTATAGGATTACTGCAGGATTTGGCACTATAGGACAACAAGGTTCTACAATCTTATTTATTTTGCGTAGATCCTGAACAATCCTATACTTTCCACTAGGTTTCTTCAAACCCATTATTGGTGAATTACAAGGGCTACTCATTACTTCTTTTAATATGCCTTGTTTTACCATTCTGTTAATTTCCTCAATAACTCCTGCTTTTACTTCTGCACTCATTTTGTACTGTCTGGTATTGGGAAAAATTGAACCTTCTTTTACAATGATTTTTACTGGGTCTATTTTGGCCATAAGTCCTACTTCTTTCCCTGTGAAATCCCATACTATGGAATTTACTGTAGTTCTTAATTCTTCTGGCAACTCGTCTTTTGTTATCAAAGAGAACATCTCATCTACTTCTGTACCTTGCTTTGTGATAATAATTTTATATACATGGTCTTCATCCGGGGTCTGAACTGCGACACCATCCGGTGTGCAGAAAATTGTGCAATTCATTTTGCACAACAAATCTCGGCCCAGTAAATTTACTGGACTGGAATCACATACTACAAACTGATGCATTTCTCTAAAATTTCCAATTTTCACTTCCATGGGTTCGGTAAGAGGTGTTCTAATTTTACGATTGGCTACACCCACAACTTGGATAGCTTCTCCAGAGAGAGGAAGGTCTGGGATGTCTGCTGTTCTCACAGTAGACCTGGTAGCACCAGTGTCCAAAAGGAAAGTAATATCATTACCTCTTACCTTCCCTTCAACATATGGACCTGACTGGTCTACCGGCAAGCATGCGCCAAGTACGCACTCCTTCTCCCCCTCTCCTAGGCACCGTCATTGACTATATGGACAAAAGTCATCCTGTAAAAGAAATTGTGAAGTTACATAGTCATTCTTACCACTTCCTCCTTGATATCCGACGTCTGTACCGTGCTTGGCTCTGCTTACATTACCCTGTATAGGTGCAGGTGGCAACTGATTCTGAGGATTTACACCCTGCTGCGAGTCATTCTGCGTCTGTGGATTTAAATTTTGATTTGGGCCATTATTATTTCGAATCTTTTTACATTCATCCTTCCAATGCCCCAATTTTCCGCAACCATGACAAGGAAATTTCTTTTTAGCCTCTTCTCTGCTCATTCGTCCTCTCACTTTACCACCATTCCCAGTGTCACCATTCGTTCCAGAATCTTTTCCCTGATTATCATTTGGATTATCCAAATTAATTCCCTGTCGCTCAGCCATTTTCACCTGAGCCCACATCACCTTCTCTTGTAGTTTCTTGTGCCTATCTTCAATGTCGTCTCCACAATATTTTGCATATTTCAAAATCTCATCTATGGGTTTCCCTTGCCAGCACAACATGTGCTGCTTAATCATCTGACAAATCTCTGGCTTTAAGCCATAAACAAATCGATAGACAAACTGACTCATGTTTTTATCTCCAATATCCTCAAACCCACTATACTGTTTGAATACCTGCAATAAACGTTCATAATAGGCATGTACCGATTCACTTGCTTCTTGGGTAGTTCTGTCTATTTTCACCCAATCCGTTTCTTTTGGTGGTATTTTCCCTTTCAAGTAAGTTATTACCTGCTGATGCTTTTTCATTACATCACTTGATGGGGCACCTGTCTTTGGATCTCTAGGAT
This sequence comes from Calotriton arnoldi, assembly GCA_963921515.1. Taxonomy (NCBI): domain Eukaryota; kingdom Metazoa; phylum Chordata; class Amphibia; order Caudata; family Salamandridae; genus Calotriton; species Calotriton arnoldi. The sequence continues at coordinate 4,388,232 of CAWUFW010000115.1, forward strand.
ACTCTTCACTCGGCCAATCAACTGTGATTTTACAATCTGTCCACAAATCGGCAGGTACCACTATGTCGAACAAACCATCCAAGTCCTTTAACAATACCTTTGACACCTTCACAAACCTCTCAACCTGCTTGTACCATTCAATTGGCTTTTCTCTCAATTTTGGGAAATCATTCGTAAATGACAAAATATCCTGTCTACTCCAAGGGACATGTACATAACCTCCTCCAGGTACTTCTCGCATCGGGTACATCTGATCTGCTTTCCCTATTTCTTTCAATAAATATTCAGAAGTTGTTCTACTGTACCGTGCCTCTTCCTTTTTCTTTGTCCACCTAGCTTTCCATTTATCTAGATCTCCCCATTTTTGTAAAACTGACATTAATTCCTTTACTTGTAGTTTTCGGCCAGAGGCATTCATATTTTCTAAATCCTTGTCAGAAAAGTCTGCTCAATAGGGTTTCTGTAACACTTTTGACTTCCCTATTTCAATTCCCATCTGTAAAGCCAAATCTGATAAATTTTCATGAAATATCTTTACATTTCTAGTGATGCTTCTGCATATGAACAATAGTTCTTCTTCATCGTAAGTATTCAAACGATCTACTCCCACATTTCCTGCTATCATTTCTTCTAACTCGACTTTTAATTTCTATATATATCCATGATCTTTGGGGGTGAACTCTGTCTGTCTGATCCTTGTGCCCACCTTTCTAAGTCTTCTGGCGTTACTACTGTGGCACCTTTAGTTCCAGATGATGTTACTATGTTTACATCTTTGGAGCAACCAGGTGTTACTCTTCTAGGAGTAGTATTTACAGATCCTCGAATAGGTAAATCCATTAAGGATATCATAGATTCACAATCACTGATTTGATCATCAATTATTACAGGTTCAGGTTTAGGGATTTCTACCGGTGTGGGCATTGCTAATGGTTTCGGATAATTCACCTTGTCACCATATAAGGGAACCACTGGACCAATCGTTACGGGTATAGTCAGGGAATCCGGATGTACACTCAACTGCGTTATTTTCTGTATCAATTCTGCTCTGTTTTTGTCTATGGCTTCCTTTTCCTTATCCTGCAGTACCCTATTAACTGGGGGATTATGCAATACTTGTGGTACCAATGGTGTTCTTAACGGTGGTGCGCTAGGGGTGCATCCACTTGTCCCTTCCTGATATGGTGGCGGGTTCTTTAATATTTCTTCCATAAATTCGTCTTCAGAGTCTCCAAATCCTGTCAAGTGTTTTTGTCTTTTCTGTGCATTTACTCCCTAACGATTTTTCTGCCGTTAATATTGGATACAAACCTTCTGTAAGCATCGCTCTTCTCCACTGTTTCAATTTTCCGTCCCTTGACTCATTTTGGTATCTAGGGAAAAATCCCCGATAACCCCTACTGCTTCTTGATCGGTCACGTTCGAATGCCTCGGTTTCCCACTCTTCTAAGGCTTCGTATTGAGTTAATCTTGGTCTGGGTTCTAAGTCATTCATCCTCAATCTCAAATTTTGAAGAATTCTCCCATTGAAAGTACCATTTTCTGGGACCGCTAATATTCCATCATTTTTGGTATATTCTATCCAATTCTCTAACCATACGCAAGTATGATAACCTCTCTCCATCATCATGAATGAAGCGGGCATTTTAGCTGGTGGAATGATAATTCCTTCTCTAGTTTTGATGGGTTTATCCTTCTTAAAATAATTCTTAATCTTTTGTAGAAATGACATTTTTCTCTTCTCTCCGTACATTTTGGGTAAATCTCTGTGTATAAAATTATATTCTGCAAAACCTAGGAATCTCCTATCCGGACGAGTTCCTATTAAAGTCGGATCGCGTTTCAACATATAATTTTCACTATCCACTAGGATTTCGACTTCTATGCTGACAACCAATTAAATTCCAGCTAACATTTGTCTCTGAACCAATCCTAGCGCGGCCTTTCTGTGACGTCTATTCTGACGACCCCTCCTTTACAATCTGTGCTTCTTTGTCCCTCGCTGTTTTTCGACCAATCCCAGCGCGGCACCTGTGACGTCAGTATCACTCCTGACCCCTCCTTTACAAGAGTCTTTCCAAGCTCGCTGTTTTCGACCAATCCCAGCGCGGCGTTTCGTGACATCAGTTTCCTCTCCGGCAACTGACCCTCCCTTTACAAAAGCGTATGCAAAACTTTATTTTCTCTACGCTTCTTATTAAAATTCAGTAACAACATAAAACGTTCGCTATCATGCCAGTTTCTCTAAATTGGAAAAGATAGTTTCTCTCTCACTTAGTAAAACCTTTCCGTTTACTAAACATACATTACGAGTAAAACCCTTCCGTTTACTCCTCACGCAAGCTTCAGAAATACCTGCTACTTCTTCAATGTTACCCTTTCTAGGTGATATAACATCACATTTTTACCAGCGTATTCCTTTGCTATTACTCACACGCATAGAGTCCCTAACAAGTACTGATAGCCCTGCTTAACTTTTCAATACTATTTCTGCCTGACAAATAACCTCACTGCAGTATGGCTTCCACTTACCATCCGCTATTCAATTTTCCCCCGGGGAATTCTGGACAACATAAAACAAACTTTGAACAAACGGATGTTAGTTTATGAAAATAAAATTCTCATTACCCAATTAACAAAGTACAACCACCCTCTGATAACCAGAAAACTGATCCAGCGGGTTACTAGCAACAAGCATTCATACACCGAATACTCACCTGGGCCCATTCATTCATACTACGCTAGCAATTTCCGCTGGTGGGTCAGTTGTACTCTTTATCAAAATTCCCTGCTACCAATTACTTTTCTGATTGAAGAGTAATGACTTACCAATGGACCCTTTGCTAATTGGGAAGTTTAAAATGAGCGACATTCATTACAATTCATAATCCTGAAATAATCACTGAGTCAGGAAGTTTTAAAATGTTTATCTAAAGATTTAGCAGAGTAAAATACAGAACCACATGATACTTAATCGTATATCAAGGATGAAGGATAATAATCAATTATCGATCAATGACGGTCCCTCAGAAAGGAGAAGATAGAGACAGCAGCACAGCTAAAGGTGCATTTAAATTTACCTAAAGGTGCGAGAAACCAAACCCCTTGATCAAGGAGTTGGAAAGATAGGTCCCAGGAAGGATGAAGAGCAAAGACCTCCGGACCAGGTTCAGGACAGGGCAGGTGACCTCTCTATCAACGACGCCTGCGTCGTTCCCCTCTCTGGTACTTCGCTTCGCCTCGATTTCTCCCGTGTCTTCCTTATAATGGACTCCGCTGCCCCCACCTCAGGACCTCTCTGGACAGCGGTTCAGTCTGCAATCGATCAGCTCGTTCTGTGGTTCTCCCAGCTGACAGCCTTAATGCTAATGCTAACTAATTAACTAATTCTATAGCTATTATACCCTTCTACACACAGGTACCTCCCATTAATGTTTCAAAATTATGGGCCCACTACTTCTGATTGGACGGGGACAGGGGGTTGATCCTCACACCATGTCAATTTAGTTCAATTTCTTTAAGCCCATAGTTTTAAAATACCGCCCATCACAATTAATACATTTGCTTTATTTCCCACCCGTTTCCCATTGATTAAGCAATACATTTTGTATACATTTGTATCGACTTCAGGTACATTTCAGATGAACTTGTGAACCAGGCTTCGCGACCTTGAAGGGCTTCCAAGTTGACTTCATCGCTCTCTCTGGTCAGCCTATCTGAAAGAGACACGTTAGTGACAGATTCCTTACCTTAGAATATCCCCAGGCGTCAGGCTGGATCCGGAAAGTCTTTGCGTAGCAGTACCCTTGCGCGTCGGTAGGCGGCGTCGTGCGGCTCCGCGTCCGTCGTTGGCGTCGTGATCGCCGGGATGACGTCGCGGGCAGTACTTAGACGCCGCCCCTGCGCGCTGACGTCAGTTCTTCTTTTTCCGCGCCAGCAAGCGCAGATCCGGGAAGAGCAGTGCCCTAGTCATTTTTTGACTAACTTTTTGGGTGAATTTTTTCACTGTTTTCTTGAATCGACTTCAAGGTGTCGTAGGGATGCCCGGCTTTAAACGTTGCGGCGCCTGTGCTCGGATGATGTCCATCACAGACCCGCATTGGGAGTGTCTCTTCTGCCTCGGCCGAGGCCACGACACGGAGTCGTGTTCCGACTGCCGGGCCCTCAACCCGAAAGCTTTGCGAGAGCGGTCTCGAAAGCTCCTCGAGGCCCGGCATTCGGCTCCGCGCAAGCCCCGGTCGCGTGAGAGGTCGAGGGGTCGGTCGCGGAGTCCTCACCGGTCGTCGGCGTCGAAGTCTTCTTCGTCCGGTAAGTCGAAACACAAAAAGTCCAAAAAGCATCGTCGCTCTAGGACTTCGCCTCGCCGGTCTCGCGACTCGGCTGAGGCCCCTCCCGGCACCGTCCCCGCGGCCCCGGACATGCCTGTGGAGTCGCCCCCGCAATACCCGTCCTTCCCGGGTTCGGGGGCGGATCCGGCCCAAATACAGGAATTCCTGTCGGCCATGGCCCGCCTCTTCGGGCCTCAAGGTCCCTCCGGTGAGCCTTCGGGCCCCGCGGGCCCTGATGGGGTTGCTCCGGCGTCGCCGACGGCTCCGGCCCCGGCGTCGCCCTTGCCTCCAGCCTCGATCCCGGCTCCGGCCTCGATCCCGGCTCCGCAACCCCCATCGACGCCGGTCGACATAACGACACCTCCACCGGCGCCGATGTCTCTGGTGCCGTTCACGACGCCGCCTGGGGCTCCGGGCGGCGTCGTCCCCCAGTTCCTTCCGGCTCCGGACATGGAACCGGGCCGACGTCGCTCGACGCCGGTTCCGGCGCCGATGGGGCCTTGGATCCCAAATGTCCCTCCTCCTCCTTATTTTGAACCAGAGGAGGACCAGGAGGACTGGGAGGGGTCTGATGACCCTCTGGCACAACAGTGTCAGTATGATGAGGACTGGACAGAGGGTCTAGAGGACGCCAGTGGTCTAGATACTTCCCCTGACACTGGCATGCTGTCTCCTCCCGTGGCTACGGAGGAGGGAGCCAATTTTGCAACGGTGTTGCGTAGGGCGGCTGGAGCCTTACATCTCCAACTCCCTACTGTGGCAGTCAAGACTAATCTCTTGACAGAGGTGCTTCAGCCGGCAGCCTCCTCTACGGAGACTGTGCTGCCGTTTAACGATGCCCTCACTGACGTTCTTTTGGGCGCCTGGTCCAAGCCCAACACAGGGGCTCCTGTGGATAGGAACGTGTCCCGACGCCATCGCCCAGCTCCGGGCGACCCCCTATTTCTCTCTGTCCACCCCACTCCTGAGAGCTTGGTTGTCCAAGCCTCCGCTTCCCAAACTGCCTTCCCTACCGCCCCTCCGGATAGGGAATCCAAACGCCTGGATCAGTTTGGGAAGAAGGGTTTTTCTTCCTCCAGTGCGGGCTTGCGGTCCATCAACACCGCTTGCCTTTTGGGCCGATATACCCACTCCTTGTGGGATTCGGTGGCGACTGTTTTGCCCCAGTGTTCTGAGGAGGTCCAGACACTGCTTTCCCGCGCCATTGCGGAAGGAAGGGATGTGGCCAAATACACAATTCGATGTGGCCTTGATACCGCCGACTCGCTGGGCAGGTCTATTGCAACGACGGTGGCGCTGCGTCGCCACGCCTGGCTGAGAACCACTGGTTTTTCAGGGGATGTCCAGAATTCTCTCATGGACATGCCCTTTGATGGAGTCGGTCTTTTTGGGTCCAAAGCAGACCATGCGTTGGAGCGCTTTAAGGACTCACGGGCTACTGCCAAGTCCCTGGGCCTTTCTGCTACACGCGCTCCGCTAACTTCTGCTTTTCGCCCCCATCGTGGCCACGGAAGGGGCGCCCAGTCACGCCAGCAGCCCAGCCACCGGCCCGCGCAGCAGGCGTCTTCGCGTGGCCGAGGACGTGGATACCGCCGTGGCGGTTCGGGCAACCAGCGTGCGGGTCAGGCCACCACCTCCAACCCGTCCGCGGCCTCCAAGCCCTCCTAGTCCCTCCTTTCAGGTGCACAGCACGCCAGTCAGGGGCAGGGTCCGCCATCACCTTCACCACTGGCGTCCCATCACCTCGGACAGGTGGGTCTTGGACATTGTCCGAAGGGGCTACTCCCTCCCCTTCGAGACCACCCCCAGCCATGCCACCTCAATTCCACCGCATGTCAGGGGATCACTTGGTGCTTCTACAGAAGGAAGTCACGGCCCTCTTGGCCAAGAGGGCCATCGAGCATGTTCCGACCCCAGAAGTAGGGCGTGGTTGCTACTCCCACTACTTTCTGGTGCCCAAAAGGACAAGGAGGACATGCGTCCTATCTTGGACCTCCGGAACGTCAATCGCTTCCTCCGGAAGGAGAAGTTCAAGATGCTCACCCTAGCTCAGGTCTTGACTGCCCTCGACCCCGGAGACTGGTTGGTAGCGTTGGACTTGCAGGACGCCTATTTCCATATCCCCGTCCTGCCGGCCCACCGGCGTTACCTTCGGTTCACGGTAGGCCTCGAGCATTTTCAGTTCACCGTGCTCCCCTTTGGCCTTACCAGTGCCCCTCGGGTGTTCACGAAAGTGATGGCGGTGGTCGCAGCTCATCTGCGCCGGGCAGGGGTTTCAGTCTTCCCCTACCTCGACGACTGGCTGCTGAAGGCGGGCTCATCCCAGGCAGTCGTCTCCCACCTCCAGACTACGGCCGAACTCCTGCACTCGCTGGGGTTCTCCATCAATGTGCCGAAGTCGCATCTGATTCCTTCTCCACAGCTCCTTTTCATCGGAGCAGTTCTGGACACGACGCAGTTTCGGGCCTATCCTCCCGAACGGCGAGTCCGGGATATTCAGGCTATGATTCCGATCTTTCAGCCTTTATCCTGGGTTTCGGTACGGATGACCCTGAGGCTGCTGGGCCTCGTGGCCTCCTGCATCCTGCTGGTCAATCATGCCAGATGGCATATGCGGGCTCTGCAGTGGGACCTGAAGTTCCAGTGGGCGCAGCACCAGGGCAACCTGTCCGATCACGTCCAGATCTCGGAGGGGACTGCAAAACAGTTGCAGTGGTGGCTCTCGAACCGGCAATGGGTCATGGGCAGCTCCCTCTCCCTTCCCCAGCCAGAGCACACAGTTGTGATGGACGCGTCCCTTCTGGGATGGGGCGGTCACATGGGAGAGGCGGAGATCAGAGGCCTCTGGTCTCCGGCGGACTCCCGGCTCCATATCAACCTTCTGGAGCTCTGGGCGATCCGGCTTGCACTCAAGGCATTCCTTCCCTCTGTCAAAGGGAAGGTAGTGCAGGTGTTCACCGACAACACCACCGCCATGTGGTACTGCAACAAACAGGGCGGGGTGGGGTCATGGACCCTTTGTCAGGAGGCTCTGCGCCTCTGGACATGGCTGGAACATCAGGGCATGTTCCTGATGGTTCAACACCTGGCAGGCTCCCTGAACGCCAGGGCGGACAAACTCAGGTGCATGATGGATCACGAATGGCGTCTTCACTCGGAAGTGGCGCAAGGACTCTTTCTACAGTGGGGAGAGCCTTGGTTAGATCTATTCGCCACCGAAGAGAACGCGCAATGTCATCAGTTCTGCGCGTTGGAATTTCCAAGGCGGCACTCGCTCGGCGACGCTTTTCGTCACGAGTGGAGTTGCGGTCTATTGTACGCCTTTCCGCCTATACCACTTCTACCCAGAGTGTTGAAGAAGATTCGGCACGACCGGGCCCAAGTCATTCTTGTGGCTCCGGACTGGGCTCGAAGAGTTTGGTATCCCGAGCTACTCAGTATGAGCGTAGATCCCCGATCCGTCTGCCTCTTCGGGAGGATCTTCTGTCGCAGCAGCAGGGGACGGTCCTCCACCCGAACCTGTCCAGTCTACACCTGCTTGCGTGGAGATTGAGCGGCGGCAGTTGATTCCTTTCGACTTGCCTCCCGAAGTTTGTGATGTGATTCTGGTAGCCAGGCGTCCCTCCACTAAGGTGGTATACGCCTGCAGGTGGAACAAATTTGTGGCATGGTGCACAGCAAAGGCTGTGGATCCCCTTTCTGCCCCTCTTTCTGAGGTCCTTCTGTTCCTTCTTTCTCTGGCCCAACAGGGTTCTGCCCTGGGTACCATCAAGGGTTATCTCTGTGCTATCTCGGCCTTCCTCAGGCTCCCTGATCAGCCCTCCCTTTTCAAGTCCCCTGTTGTTAACAGGTTCTTAAAAGGCATTACACACCTCTTTCCTCCTGTTCCGTTTGTGATGCCTCAGTGGGACTTGAACTTGGTTCTTACCTTTTTAATGTGCGCTCCCTTTGAGCCTCTACATAACTGCGCTCTTCGTCTTCTGACTCTAAAGACAGCCTTTCTGGTTGCCATCACCTCCGCTCGGCGGGTGAGTGAGCTCCAGGCTCTATCTTGCAAACCTCCCTTTCTGTCTGTTCATCCAGACAAGGTTGTTCTTCGGACGCGTCCGTCCTTCTTGCCAAAGGTGGTTACTGCCTTCCACATTGGGCAGACCATCACTTTGCCTACCTTCTTTCCGCCTCCGCATCCTTCCAGAGAGGAAGAGAGGCTCCACCGTCTGGACCCAAAACGTGCGCTCTCCTTCTATATCGACCGCACAAAACACTTCCGGGTGGATGACCAGCTCTTTGTTGGCTACGTGGGTGCCAAAAAAGGTCGGGCGGTGCACAAACGAACCATCTCCCGCTGGGTTACCTTGTGCATCAAGACCTGCTATTCTTTGGCTAAGGAGGAGCCTCCTGTTGGGCTGCGTGCCCATTCCACCAGGGCAACGGCTGCTACCACGGCGTTCCGCTGCCGGTTATCTGTCAAGCAGCTACGTGGGCCTCGCTGCGCACGTTTACAAAGCATTACTGCCTTGACAGTCAGGTCCGGAGGGACGGCTTCTTTGGCCGTTCTGTCCTCCAGGACTTCCTTGTCTGATCTTTGTTCGCAGACCCACCACCGGGGTTGGTATTGCTGGGGTATCTATTCTAAGGTAAGGAATCTGTCACTAACGTGTCTCTTTCAGATGCACAAGTTACTAACTTGTGTAACGATATATCTGTAAGAGACAGTAGTTAGTGACAGATTCCTTACCGCCCACCCATCCTCCCCGTTCTGCGAACTGATTTCTAGGGTTAAGGACATCCCTTTCAGAACCCTAGTATTTTTTCAGACACCTATGTCAGCTTCTTGCATGGCTCTGCGTTCCTGGCGCGGAAAGTCGTGTACAGAACTGACGTCAGCGCGCAGGGGTGGCGTCTAAGTACTGCCCGCGACGTCATCCCGGCGATCACAACGCCGACGACGGACGCGGAGCCGCACGACGCCGCCTACCGACGCGCAAGGGTACTGCTAAGCAAAGACTTTCCGGATCCAGCCTGACGCCTGGGGATATTCTAAGGTAAGGAATCTGTCACTAACTACTGTCTCTTACAGATATATCGTTACACAAGTTAGTAACTTGTGCTTCAGGGCGCATGTGCAGAACCAATGTCTCTCGAGCTGCAGTTCAACCAACCCAGGCCCATTTATGAACTAATAAAAAGTCAAAGAAGGAAATATTAAAATCACAAAATAAATGGTTTCACTGTATACCCACTATGTCTACTCTATTCCCATTTAATTAAAATCTGTCCCGCATTAATAGCGTTAGAATACCACAGTTTTAATTTCAGCATATGAGCAAGCTGTAGCACGTGAAAACATTAAGCAGCCATTTTAATACACACTGCGCAGAAGCAAAGGTTTCGCTCCAAGCAAAGAAAGACGTCATACCACGTGATATGGTTGACACATGCGCAATGAGGTTCCCGCGCATTAGTGGCCATTTTGGATTAGACAAGCGTTACTTGTTAGTTTAAACACATAGGCAAGCTTCTCTCTAATTATATTCATGTGTGCATTTGTTAGTACAGACATTACAAAGATTAATAATTAATACTATGAGAAGATTGCTTACGAGCAAGTCTCATTGTGAGTTCTTGCTCCATCACCGGCACCAGCGAAATCCCGGTGTGTCTTGCAGCCAGCAGCCCTCAAGAACCCAAAGGACCTGCCCTGCCTTTTTCAGACTCTGGCTCCAGCCAAATCCGGGAGTCTGCACCAGACGCCCACAGCCCGAGTTCGAGTGGCCCAACTCCACGAGGAGGTCTCCCCGGCGATCCTGACCCGAGATCTGGTGATCTCTGGCCTGCCTCGAATCTCCAGTCGATGCCTGCAGCCCCTTTCTGGAGGGTCCCCCCGACCGGAGCTAGTAAGAAAACCCGACGCCTAAAGACACCCCTGCATCCAACGTCACACGGTCTTGAGTGGCCCAACAGACTGTGTCCCAGCATCCCCAGGCATCCCAACTTACCTCTCCAACCTCCCGAAGATCTTCGCCCCGAGCCTGCAGTGTTTGTAGCAACCGGAGAATCCCCATTGAAATCAACAGGGCACCCGACGCCAAAACAGCACCTCTGCACCCAGCCGCCCCTGTGCGCTGCGGGTGTACTTTGGGTGCTAACTCAGATCCCCCTTTGCCTAACATCAGGAGCTTTGCTCCCACAACCTTGTGGCCTGCTCGTAAGCAGCCACCAACCGTAGGCCCCCTATCCCCCATTAGATAACATTGGGCTTCAGCACTCTGCACCCTGCCGCCCTAGTGCCGCTGAGGGTGTCTCAGAGTGCATCATTGACCCTTGGGGAACCCTGGTTCTAACCCCAGAATACCTACTCCCACAAATAAGCACTTAACTGCAAACCATTAACTTCATTTCTTTCCATAGGATTGCATTGACTGCTTTTTCTTGAAAATTCTTCTAGGTGTGCAGTTGGTTTGTATGAAACATTGAAAAACTGCAAATGTACTAAAAGTGAATGACTTACCTTTTGTCTAGGAAATGTCTCAGTGTGATATCTAGGCATATCACACTGATTAGCAAAAGTAACTTAAAAAGTAAACGAGCACAGTAATCTGTAAAGTAACTAAAAAGTAATTTCGAACTGTTGACTTGCATGTAATCCACTCAACTGCATTTGAACCTGCATTTAACTGTAAATTGCTGCATAAAATTCTGCAAAGTATTATTTCACTTACCTGCACCAGGCTTGGGTTGGTTCTAGAAATAAAATAACGAAATAATATTTTTGATATAAACAAATTGGTCTGAGTTCAGTCTTTGAGTTGTGACATCATTTCTTGCCTGAGTGTGTACAACAAATAGAGAGTAAGGTGCTATCTACTTTTATTTCTGCCTACTTTGGGGTTCCACTGGACTCTGTACACACTATACCTCATTTAAGACATGTATCGTGTGAGAGAGAGGATTGAAAGGAGAGCCCAGTCCCTCCGCTCACTTACTACTTACATCCATCATTACAGAGAGGGGCCTCTGCAAAGAGGCCAGTCCCTCTACAGACTCTACTATGCACACCCATCATCTGAGAAAGAGGTCTGAAAGGAGAGTCCAGTCCTTCCCCACACCCTACTACACACAACTATCATTACAGAGAGAGGTCTCAGCAGAGAGGCCAGTCCTTCCACACACCCTACTATGCACATCTGTTAGCTGAGACAAAGGCCTAAAAGGAGAGCCCAGTCCCTCCCCACACTCTACTTTGCACACCTATCATTACAGACAGGTTACTGTAGAGAGAATAGCCTCTCTCAACACTCCCTGCTACACACACCCGTCATCTGAGTGAGAGGTCTGAAAGGAGAGGCCAGTCGCCCCCCCCCCACACCCTGCTATGCACAGCTATCATCTGACAGGGTGGTCTGACAGGGGGGGTAGTCCATCCGCGCACCCTACTACGCACACCCGTCATCTGAGAGAGAAGTCTGAAAGGTACGGGTAGTCCCTTCACACACCCTGCTACACACACCCATCATTTGAGAGTGAGATCTGAAAGGAGAGGCAGTCCCTCCCCACACCCTACTGTGTACATGCGTTGTCTGAGAGAGCGGTCTAAGAGGAGAGCCCATTCCCTCCCCCACAACCTGCTAAGCACACCCTTCATTACAGAGAGCGGTCTCAGCAGAGAGCCTCGTCCCTCCCCACACCCTACTGTGCACACCTTTCATTGCAGAGAGAGGTCTCAGCAGAGAGGCCAGCCCCATCACACACCCTACTATGCACTCTCTTCATCAGAGAGGTCTAAAATGAGAGGGCAGTCTCTCCACACACCCTACTATGCACACTTCTGATTACAGAGAGAGGTCTCGTCAGAGAGGCCAGTCCCTCCACACACCCTACTACGCACCACTGTCATCTGAGATAGGGGTCTGAAAGGAGAGGTCAGTCCATACCTGCACCCTACTATGCATAGCTATCCTCTGAGAGGTCTGAAAGGAGAGGGTAGTTTCTCCCCACACCCTGCTATGCACACCCATCATTACAGAGAGAGGTCCCAGCAGAGAGGCAAGTCCCTCTGTACACCCTACTAGAGGTCTGAAAGGAGAGGCTAGTCCCTCCTCACACCCTACTATGCATACCTATCATCTGAGAGAGAGAGGGGTGTGAAAGTAGAGGCTAATCTCTCCCCACACCCTAGTACTCACACCCGTGATCTGAGAGAGAGGGGTCTTAAAGAAGAGGCCAGTCCATCGACTCACCCTACTATGCATAACTGTCATCTGAGAGAGAAGTTTGAAAGGAGAAGGTAGTCCCTTCTCACACCCTGGTGTGGACACCCATTATCCAAGTGAGGGTTCTCAGTAGCGAGGCTAGTCCCTTCCATATACTACTATTTCCCTAGAATTGAGTTGCGATCCCAGCAGAGTCTTGCGATAGTAGTGTGCAAGCTTCAGGGAGTGACGCTTGCTGTGTGAGGCTCACGAGTCCCACATGGAAAATTACTGGGCCTGTCACGAGGTGTTTTATGATCCCGTGAGACTGAGAAATATACAAGTGGAGATGGGTATTTGTATGCTGTCGCTCTCGCAAGAGGCTCGCAGGTGTCACTATCACAAAAAAAGGAAGTTATAGCAAAACAAATAAATATAATGTAGGAATAGGGAGGCTCTGACGAGCCTTTATGTTTATAGAGCGTAGTGTTAACTCACACATAGAACTGGATGCATTCCTTGATGTTAAGGAAGATCCTGTTGCCTTCTGCAGTGAAATGCACTCCATCTCGTCTGTAGACACCTGGCATATCGACACGGATATTGTTATGGTATATAGAGCCCATGCCATGGTCAGAGAAATGCAGAAAATGTTTTATTGACATTCTCCTGGATCTTCTCAATCTTAGGACAAAACTCTTTTGACCATTGCCATTTTCAATGTGAAAAGGTCTCCATTTAGATTTCAAGCGTAACACCTGTGATTGTGCCTAGGTCATTTCCACCACAGTGCACTACCATCATGTCTGGGTGCTCCCAACCCAAAATGCTTTCAACCATTGGTAACAAGTGATGCCACTTTATACCTCTGTGGCCAATCTAAGTAATGTCCAAGTTTGAAAATCCAAGATTCTTGTCAATATCACAATTATTTGCATATTTTCTAGCCCAGGGGATGAAGCTGTGTCCCAAAATCCTACGGCAAACTGTGGTGCAGTATGGAGATGCTCAGCAGAATGAGTAAGCTTAAGAAGGAATATGGACTTAAAAGAGAAGAGAAAAAATGGCAGGGAGGCAAAAATATAAATGTAATTAGTAGGTTTTTGGCAGTTGGAAAAGTAAGTTAGGTTCTGACCAACTGGTGTTTGTATGGTGCAGAGTCACTCGTTAAATAGGAGGAGCTTTTCTATTGGGTAATTTTCAAATTGTGCTACGATCCCACTCGAGAGTCATTAACAAGATTCTGTGGGTGAAGCTTGCTGTGGGGGTCTTCATAAGGGCCTTGTGAGAGCCTCATGGAAATTTAGCAAGTGTCTCTGCCATGCGGTCTTTGCTTGATCTCCTGAGAGTCTTGCGATCTCAATTGTACAAGGAGAGAAAAGAGTGTGTATTACTACAGTGCAGTAGTAGTCTGAATTTGGTCTGCACTCCAGTGGAGACCAGTTGCCCACGGAGGGTGGCCCTGCTAGGCCTGGGTGCAGCTTGGGGGCTACCGTTGCACCCACGCTTACCTCAAAACCCATTGAACGCCAATTTACAAAAGTTAGTGGCTGCACACTTCAGGGCCACAATAAATACAAACTATCAGCCTCAGGATGCGCACAAAAAGTTCCCTGCTTCTACAGACTCGTGCAGCCAGGCCCATGAGAAAGCCTGAATAGAAGCTGGGAAGCCTGCCTCTATTTAAGCATAGCAACAAAATGACAATCACACCACCATCCATGAAGTTTGCGGCTGTTAATAAATAAAGAAGTACTATAATTTAAAGGCAACCTTCCCTTAGAAGAGGAACTTGTTTCTCAAACGAGCCCATCGAACCAAGCTACGTTTTCAATCAGTTGTGGCCACTCGAATAAATGTAAGCAGGAAGTGGCTCCCTTGAGGGAACGGCATGGGACAAACGACAGATGATAAATCTTGTACAAGAGTGTTGCTTGTGAAGTACAGCTGGAACAACACTGCCGAGTGTGCAGATCAAAGGTCCTATAGTGCATCTGAGACTCTTATCAGGAGAAGGTGGCCTCTTCAGTGGCAAATGGTGCCAGTAATGCCTTATGGGAAACGGGCTGTATGGATCACTCGCTGGTAAGTCAAACAGTTAAGCTCCATGGCTTCTCTCTCCTGAAATTCAGGTAATGGTGACCAAAAACGTCAACTACACTTACGTCAGGGTGCCTCAGTCAGGCCTTGGGAGTGGTATCTCCCGCCAGAAAAGAGGCAATCACTCCCATGTCACTTGTGGGTCAGAATACACAGATGGTAACAGTACACCATCTTCACCTACAGAGCCGGCTAACATTAAGAGGGCGGCGTCACCCTGTAAATCAAAATCTCATGACTGTAGGCTCCAGGGTAACACTAATGACCAATATATCGAGGACGATGAGATTCTCAGTATCTTGGACCCTGTTAACTTGTTAGCTAGCCTGGCTGATGAGGGCTGTTAGCCCGAAACCGGTCCCAGGATGCTTGTTTCCGGTCCAGGTAAGACATGGCTTGGCAGTTCGGGCTGGACTGTTTCCTTGAGGAACAGGGTCAAGACTGATTTGCATATAGCTGTGTCTTCACTGGGGTGGTGAAGTGAGCTAAAGAATGATGATGGATTCGACCCAGATCTGTGACTGGGGATGAGTGTCTGAAAAGTTTCAGCACTCCGTCCATCATCTCCTTGTGTTTGCTTTGTTCACCCCAAGTTGGCAGGGTTTGCCCAGACGTGGGACCCTTGCTCACTTTACCACTGGATTCAAGCTAGCCTGGCTGATGAGGGCTGTTAGCCCGAAACCGGTCCCAGGATGCTTGTTTCCGGTCCAGGGAAGACATGGCTTTGCAGTTCGGGCTGGACTGTTTCCTTGAGGCACAGGGTCAAGACTGATTTGCATATAGCTGTGTCTGAACTGGGGTGGCGAAGTGAGCTAAAGAATGATGATGGATTCAACCCAGATCTGTGACTGGGGTTGAGTGTCTGAAAAGTTTCTGCGCTCCGTCCATCATCTTGTGTTTGACTTGTTGAATCAAGACTGCAGCCAGATTTTTACACTAGTCTGTTTACAGGACATAGAGGATCTTTGGAAAAGAACCACCACCAATTTTCACGGCCCAGAAAAGAGTCCCGTTATTAGCCACTCATTATCTAACACGCTGGAGAGTCTGTGAAATTCCAAATTACTCTTCACAGACTATGAGCTTTGCAGTGACAAGGACCAGGCCAAAAATGTCTTTATGTTGTGGGACACAATGGACCAGGCCTTTATGGCAATAGGCCAAGCATCAGTAATACGTGTGGACAAGTTAGACTTAAAAATAAACATCTTGCAGTCGCTTGGCGCGCATGTTAATAACATCAGTACCCGGCTAGGCAATCTTAACGTCTTAATTACCAACGTCCAGTAGTCTACTGATAAACCTAAGAATCCTTGTTACTGTTCCCACCTCTTAGGGAAGCTTCTGCCCTCTCTGCAATTATGTCAGAACTGGTCCAAGAATGCAAAGCTATAGCCAAGCCTATGCCTCCCTTAACAGATCCTTCTTTAAGCCCCGTAACTACTGTAGGATCACCGCCCAAGCTAGAGGGATAAACAGTGACCAATGTTCCAGTTGCTCAAGTTTAACATCCCAAAGAAAGTGATACCAACCAGCATGTTGTGGGACCCATTGGCCTAGTAAATCCAGATGTCATTGACACAGCGCCCATCACCTTTTCAAGAAAAATAAAAAAAAACACCTCTGGAAGCTCAACAAAAGGGTAAACGGCTGTGCCAGAGCCGCTCAGAAATATTACCCAATCTTTGTTGAATCTCGAGAAAAAAACGATGCACGACCTGGAAATGACATCAATCAGAGTTCACAAGAGAGGCAATACACAAGCGCTCCCACTGTCCTAAAAAAAGAACCGGAAGAGTCACTGGAACAAATAGCCCCAGGCAATAGGCGTGTGATGTCATTTGCTGTAACGACGATACCCCCTCTGACTGGGGATCCTGGCACTAAAGCGAATCTGTGGACGCCAATTAATGGTGTTGCAAAACCTGAAACTGGTCCTGAGTTACCAAGATCCTCCATAGAATGTCAAACTCTGCCCCAGCTGACATGGAAAGAAACATTAACTGATGGGTTGGGACCCTTAGCAACCTGCGCCCCTCCGCAGTCAGGAGAAATAAGACATGCAAACTTAACGTCTGCTTCCCACCCAGTAGAAGAAGGGTTGAAGGTCGTCGAGAAGGGCAGTCAGGGAAATGATGATTCGGTCGACATACTGGGCAGTGGCAGTCACCATACTAGGCAGTGACAGTCACCATACTAGGGACTCGAACGCTCAAGTGGAGTCTCAGGGTGGAGCGGTACGCCTCAACATCTTGAGGTATCAGTTCCCCAGGGAATAAACCACAGGGTGATGCTACATTAATTTTCCACCGAGAATGTCTCCTGTGGACCTGAAGACATCCTTAACAGAAGAAACATTTTTGAATTATTTTCCGCACTTCCTGGTATGAACAGGATTGAGTCAAAAGAGATTGAATACATCGCCGCTATTCCTGGCTCCCATGATAATCCAAGAGAAGCTACGAAAGTGCTGTTCAATCACCCAGAGGTTGCAAGAAAAATTGAGTCTCAATCAAATGTGCTGTCACAATGGTGAATTTTACTTAGTAAACCATCTCCCCCAAAATATCCTTGGATCCCAGCCATAACCTGTTCCAACTCGCCTAATAAGGGCTCAGTTCTCATTGTTCAAACGGTCCAGAAAATAAGGCTGGGGACTTAGCCACTATGTGTTAAAAAGGATTTCCCCAGTAATATAAGGGCATGCTGGATGGCAAACAACTCGCACTGAATGGCTCCTGGTAATCGTAAAAATTTGATCTACAACAAACCTCCGTCTACATACATAACACTGTAGTTCTGCTCCTGGAGCATTCAGTTCCGAAGAATCTTGTCTGCCTACGATGACGTAGCCAAGAACATGAGTAAAAATGACATAATTGCCTCCAGGTAACATGGCAACTAGCCCCGGCACCGTGGCCAGATCACCTTGGATTCTTTGCATCAGCTGAACCATCCCCTAAAGGTTTGGTCTCAATTCTTATCCAGAAAGCACTAAATGATGTGGTCGTCGCCAGTGGCCTTGGTGCTTACATATTTATAAAAGTAGTATCGCTCCACAAACAAAACCCTAGGGGCATGCTACAAATCATCATAGGGTGTATTTACATCAATCCAAAGCAACCAAAGAAAATAATAGCAGTGGCAGAAGTGGTGAGAACCACCAGATTTTTAAGAGAGCAGCATTTGGAGGCTACGTGGCTACTCACTGGCTACTTCAATGTGTTTCTTCTCGAATCAGCTGTGCCATTGATCTGGGTCCAAGAGGAGGACGCTGCCTGGTCCATTGATGAAATTACATCGAGCATAATCAAGAAGGATGTTGCAGGGAAGAGTCTCACTACCTTCCTTAACCAACTTAGTCTAGGAACATTAAATGGCAGAAGCTCCCTTGACAATCCTCCAGCCTGCACATTCATCTCACAAAACACTTCATCATTAATTGATTGTTTGGATGTCTGCCCAGAACTTTAATCAAGTGAGCTGCTTTGAGGTGATCCCTGGTCTGATCAGTGATCACCCAATGTTAGTTTGCTCTCGCTCCTCGAACATATTCCCTTTTGTTCTTTGGTTGAAGTGATAGGCATTTAAAGATGACGTCCACTCTCACTGTAGAATTAAATGAAGCGCCCATATTCTAGTCGAAAAAGTTGAAGTACTAAAGAAACTCCTCATGACAGGCGTGTCGGGCAGTGTTTCATCCCTGTCACAGTGGCACATTTTGACCCAAATGTTGTTAAATCAATTCTCTCTACTCATTCAAGCGTTATGCCCTCATAAAGCATGTCCGCTCTCGCACTCAACGATGGAAATGAGAATGCTCAAGCAGAACTTGAATAATCACCTGAGAAGGAGCCAGTTTATTAATAATCCAGGTGTATTTACTGATGAAATAAGAAAAATAAGAAAGGCATACAAGTCAAAGCTATGGGAGTCGAGTAAATAGAAAGAAGAAAAACAGTGGGTGAAGGGGAGAGGCCAGCCTAGATGGCCGAACGGACATAATCTGTGAGGGCTCCGCTGTAAAGGTGGCATATGCGACTTTAAAGGACCACCTAGAATAACCTTTGGAGACTCCCCATAGAGGCCCTGGGGCAGCCTCACATGGGACCCACGAGAGCCCCAAGAATTAACTGTTACAAGGCAAATGCAGCGAGATGCAGCGCGGGGGCCGACAATAGGCCGGCGCCATCTGTGACTGAGTGAAGCCCGGACCGAGCCTTTCTGACCTTCCCTGCCCCGAAGAAGTTAGTACTGCAAGACGGAAGGCAGCGACACACACGGGAGATGGAGCGAGGTCGGCGAGAAGGACCGAGGTATTCGGTGAGAGATTCCAGGGATTACGGCGTGTGAGGCCTCCTCCCGCTTGTGGCTGCCATCCAGCGTCCAGGGCTGCTGCACGGACCTGAAGTGCCCGGCATTGAAGGCAACGCTGTGAGTACCTCAGAAGGGGGGGGCGAACAGACTGCTCACCCGGTCCTGGGTCCAGCGGCAGCCAAAGCACTGATCTCGGGGGCGGCGACGCGGGGAGCAGGCAGACACGGTTGCCTGACCTCAAGATGGCGGCCCCCCGGGGACAGCAAAGAAGGGCCGGAGATGACCCGCTTTGTTTTCACACACTGCGGCCGGCAGCGGATTAGAGGCGCAAGTGAGCTGCAGGGCCTGATTTTATAGTGCAGTGCAGGACAACAAATCGGAGAAGCGATGGGGAGCGTTCCTGCGTGTTGGGAGGACCAAGTCAGGGTTTTTTATGTAGCTGCTGCGTGGATAGCTATGCTCATACTCCATTGTTAGATTACACCCATATGTTTCTGGGAGCACTGCTGTACCACAACTTATAAAGAAGTGGCGCCTATAGCTAAGTGATCCGTTTAAGGACCAGCTCTCTCCATTGCTAACAGATAGCAACCTGAGTGAAGTGCAAGATCTTAGTGTCTACTATTGCTATATGCGGTTGTAGCTCCCTTCCAAACTTTATGCCTCCCAAAAAAAAAATCAAGAAAACAGAGTCTCGAACTACTTTACGCCACCTGATACGAGGGGAGTAGCCCCCGTGGGAAGCTCAGACAACAATATGGCGCTTACCAGGGAAGATCTCTTGACGTCCTTACGGGACTTTAAACACAAACTGTGGGAAGATTTGAAGACCGACATGAACGCATCACTGGAAAATCTGCGTGTGGACCTCCAAAGCAAACTTACATCCCTCCAACAAGATGTAGACTCTGTGGGTACTTGTACTATGGACCTTGAAACGAACGCAAGACCTAGAACAACCTCTCGGCAAGGTAGAGGCAACGGCACAACTCTTCTGGATGCAACTTCAGACGGCACTTCTGAAATCCGAAGATCTAGAGAACCGATCCCGAAGGGAGAACATCTGTGTTCGTAATTTGGAGGGAGCAGAAGGAATGGACCTGGAGGCCTTTATAATGGGACTATTCTCGGAGCTACTAGGTCCAAAGGTACCCAAAGTCAAAGTAGAATACATAGAGAGGGCCCACTTAACTCTGGAGGAAACTGGCGGACAAGAGATGTCCCAATAAAATTGCACTCCTTCAAAGTGAAAGAAGCAATTCTACAGGCAGCTAGACGGGCAGGGGATGTGGCCTACCAAGGTTTCACATGTGCACTCTTTCAAGATCTAGTCCCTGCCACACTAGCCCGTCTACAGCAATTTCGCCCATTCACGGACAAGCTGAGGAAAGATTTGATAAAATATCGATTGACGTATCCATTTGGCATTGCGTTCACGATAAAGGACAAATCTTACTATTCTAATACACTCAAGGAAGCAGCAAGTATCCTGAATATATCGATACCGGAGACACAGGAAGGAGGAGGAAAAGAGGGAGAAAATCCAAACCGGGAAAAAGGAACGTCTGAACCGGAACACTGGCGCACCCAGAGACGCCTGCGCCAACAGCAGAAACGCTGAGGCATGTGGGGAAGCAGCGGAGTATCACTTCGCTTCGAAAGGCACGCATTATGAAGGAGAGTTGACTTGGAATGGTCTCTTTGAGACCCATGGATGCTCACTCGGAAGGACCGCTGCTACACAGTTAATTATTCACTGCACAAAAAAGGTTTAAGGAGGCAAGCTCCTAGGACCACTTTCGTTGTGTTACTAGAGGTTTCTAAGAGGGATGCACTATGATAAAGCATTTGCCCCTTATACCAGCGGATTTTGACCTATCTGCCCCAATAGATGCTCTTTTTATTTGTGAGAGCAGTGTTATCTAATTACAGTTCACAAGTTCGAACTAATTGTGAGTTTATTTCTTTACATCTTTCTTTCTTTCCTTTTAACTGAGAAGGTGACAGGGCTAACAAAGCAATGTCAACCGATCCAGGACCATTGGTGGGGAAAGGGTCGACCCGCCACAGACCGGGAGTGGGGGGGAGGAGGGGGGGGAGGGGGAGGGGAGGAGCCACATGGATATCTAAGGTATTTCGGGAGGACACTAGGGGAAGTACAGCACGTTGTTAAGTCTCGTTGGTAGTAAACTCATTAACATGGAATATTAAGGGTCTTAACTCCCCAGCCAAGAGACATAAGTTGCTGAAGTACCTATTAGACCAAAGACATGGCGTAGTAGCCTTACAAGTGAGACACCTATAGCGGTCCGACGACCATAGACTGCACCACAGAGCACATCCAATTATTTATCAGACGTCGACGCTGACGAAACACAGTGGGGTTGCCCTACTCTTTCACTCCTCACTGAGATTTAAGCCGACAGTATACAAGTCTGACAGGGAGGGCAGATTAATTATGGTCAAGGGACGAATCCATGGAAGAATGTGCACTTTTGCCTCTCTATACGCACCCAATAGTAATCAAGGGCAGTTTTTGAGTTCTGCACTAACACTGCTGGGAGGATTTGCAGAAGGGGATATAGCGGTGATGGGAGATTTTAATTTGACCTGGAACCCGAGTGAAGATAGCACGCACCACCATAGGGCCAATACTGGTAGTTTCTTGAAGGCATTAAAAAGGGAATTCAGAGATCTGGGCCTAGTGGACAAATGGCAATCCCTACACCCTAAGGGAAGAGATTATACATTTTTCTCACACTCCCACCGTCCATATTCATGTCTAGATCATAATTTTGTTAATGGGGCACTATTGGGGAAGATGACATCAGCCTTGATTCATTCAATTACGATTTCCGATCATGCCCCTACCACTATCACTATCCACTGGGACATGGCTACACCGAGACACCTCCGCTGGTTCTTTCCAGGGTCTCTGACCCAGGATAACCTAATGCGTGACGAATGCCATTTATAGCAATATGGCGGAGCTCACACTGTTGAAACTCAAACATACCACATACACACAAGGGAATAAAGTGGGATCACACCTGACCAGGCAACTGAGGGTCAAACAAGAGAAAGAATATAGTGGAGAGATCCTCTCCTGTACGGGAGAGAGAGTCCTCACAGATTCTGAAAAGGCTCAGGTGTTTGGACACTTTTACAGACAGCTCTACACGCAATAGACACCCCAAACGAAATGGCTCAACTTGACTATCTAGAAGGGGTTGATTTCCCACAAGTGACCCAAGCTCAAAATGAACAACTGGGAGGCCCCATTACTGAAGAAGAAATTCAGGAGGCGATAAAGGGGTTGAAACTTCACAAATCCCCAGGACCAGATGGTCTGACGGCCCAGTTCTGTAACACCTTTAGTTCGGAGCTACTCCTGCACCTGGTGTCCCTATTTAATTACATGACTGAAGGGGTAGGAGTATCCACCTCTATGAATGAGGACATGATCTCAGTTATTCCGAAACTGGGGAAATATCCGCAGAGGTGTGAATCTTATCGCCCGATAGCACATCTCAACCTAAATGTTAAACTATATACAAAGATCATAGCATCCCGGTTAGATAACCTAGGGGCGCTGGTTATCTAACCGCGATGCTATGATCTTTGTATATAGTTTAACACCTAGGTCCAATCCGGCTTCATAGCAGGTAGGCAGACACATGATAACTTGAGGAGGGTGACTCACCTGGTTGAAAAGGCTACTAAAAAAAATCAATACCGGCTACTCTTCTGGCGCTAATGCAGAAAAAGCTTATGACCGGGTGGACTGGCACTTCCTATTTCTCACCTCAAAATGTTTTGGCATCTGTGACCGCTTTGTGGCTATGGTCCAAGCTAACTATATACGGCCATGTGCCAGAGTCCTGGCCATTGGAGTGAGCTCCTTGATCTTTCGCCTGGAGAGAGGGACTCGGCAGGGATTCCCCCTTTCACCCCTGCTGTTCGCCCTTAGTATTGAACCCTTGGCAGCAAGGATAAGCTCATTACCTAGTATCAAAGGCATCCACTTTGGAGGAGACGAATAAGATCTCTCTATTTGCCGATGATGGTCTGATGGCCATTACTGATCCCTTGAACGCATTAAGAGCCTTACGTGAAGTGCTCAAAATTTTTGAAGTTGTATCAGGCTTTTGTATAAATGAGACTAAACCGTTCCTTCTCAGCTTGAACTTACCGAAAGATGAAGAGGATGGAAATTGCGGAGGGCACCCCCTTTCAATGGGCAATGAGAGAGAACACTTATCTAGGCATTAAAATTACACCCAAACTCTCTGCTCTTTTCAAAGCTAATTATCCTCCTCTTCTACAACACCTGAAAAACGACTTTCGGAGGTGGGCCCCTCTTTACCTCTCTTGGCTGGGCCGCATACATGCTATAAAAATGAATGTCCTACCTCGCCTCCTATATCTCTTCCAGGGACTCACGATTGATCTAGAACCTGGATACCTCAATACCTTACGCTCTATGTTTATTAGATTTATCTGGCAGGATAAGAGAGCTCGCCTCCCATATAAACAACTACAACTGTCAAAAACTATGGGGGGACTTGCATTACCGGACTCAAACCTTTATTATAAGGCCTCACAACTTGGAGTAAACCAAGAATGATCTTCCAGAGTATCCGATAAACACTGGCTCCATATAGACCTAGCGATAGCAGGTAGAACCATAAGGAAGCCCAAGAAGGATCGCCCAATTAATGCATATTTGAGCACTCCCACGAGAGTACCATTAGGGCCTGGGATGAGGTAACCCACAGGGTGAGTTGGACTACCTTCCCTTCCCCATACACTCAAATACACAATAACCCAGCCTTCCACCCAGCCCTACACACGGGAGCATTTGATGCATGGAAGGAGAGAGGGTGTTTAACAATCTCCAGCCTCTGCCACAACTGGGACATTCTGACATTTGAGCACTGCCAGAGGTACTTCAAACTTCCCCCATCGGAACACTACCACTACACACAACTCCGACACTGGGTGCTGTGGCAGAAATGAGAGAAGCGGCAACTAGAGAACTCGCATCCATTTAGCTCTTTGTGAGCGGAGGTAATAAAACAGAGGGCACTATTTCCTTCCTATACGCCCTCCTGCTTTCGAGAATCCTCACCCATGACACACTTCCTTCTGGGAGCAGACGTTAGGGAAAGATATCCCTAAGACACAGTGGGATAAGTTATGGAGGGACATCCCCAAATTCAACCATTCCATGGAAATCATAGAGGCCCATTACAATGTGCTCTACGATTGGTACCTATACCAGACTAAACTTTAAAAAATCTTTCCATCAACATCCGAAATGTGCTGGAGGGGCTGCGGTATGCTTGGTGATTTCCTACACATATGGTGGTATTGCCCCTCGATAAAACCATTCTGGGCCGAAATTCTGGCACAAATCAAAGAGATTTTAGGATACCCAGTACTGAATGACCCGGGCTCAATACTTATGGGGCTGTGGGATGACTCCCTAAAATACCAAACAATGGGGGACAAATCAATTTTATGGCTTTGCCTAGGGGCGGTGAAGATGGCGGTGGCGGGAGCGTGGAAAAAGCCTGAGGCCCCTTCTGTAATACAATGGCACGCTCGTCTATGGCAGGCCTTAACCATGGAACGCATGGCAGATATGACTGGTACTTTTAATAACTTTGAATACACATGGGGCCCACTGGTCCATCATCTGTCTCAGGGACTGCCACTATGTGCCTGCTCAACGCGAACATGAGCCCTCCACCTGTTCCAATATAGATTGAAATGCTGAAGCGGCCCAATGTCCACTGGATACAAGCGTAGAGGAGATGCGATCCTCCAATATACCTTTGTAATGCCCTGTACCACTTGGAACAAGTACTTGACAGTGTTGAAGGCTTTCTCTCGGTTAGGTTTTTTCCTTTTCCTTCTACTCCTACTCTCTTTTTTTTTTTTTTCCTTTTTTTCAGAGGGGGAGGGTGGGGTGGGGGGTCATAGAGGAAACTAATCTGGACTCTGTGCAACACCCTGTTGGGAAATGTGAAATAAGCAGATGAGACCTGACAATGTATAGCAACTGTTCCTTTCACTAGCCTTTTTATTCGATTCAGATTTACTTATGCTATTGGCACGGATACTAATGAGAATGCTTAAATGTTATTTCTTTCTGAAAATTCAATAAAGAAAGTTTTGTGAAAAAAAACAGTGAGTGGAGTTGTACGATGCTTCAAGGCTAAAATTCTCAATTTCTGGAGGCTGGTACAGCAGGTCAAGTGGGAGCAGTGCGAAAGCACAGCCTTCCATATCAGCAGCCAAGTGGTCTACGTCTCGAGCCTATATGTTACAAACACAGTCATTGTGAAGGTCCCCCACTGGCACACGAGTAAAATGGGAGAGTAATTGGGATAATATGGATAGTCTGAGACCAATTATTAGCTCCCTTCAAACAGCAGGAGTCCCCAGTCCTAATGAGCTTCCCGCCAGAATATTCAAAAATGCGCAAGAAGTCTGGATCAACCTTCTATGCCCGCTATTTAAGCAATGTTTAATTACAAGCGTGGTACCGGGCAGCTGGAGGGGATCAATGTTATCCCCAAAACATAAAAAATGCCAACTAATCAGCCAGCTAACTTAAGATTAATAGCCCTGCTTGATGTAGACGGGAAATGTTTTGCGAAAGCCCTCAATTTAGATTTCGTGAAATGGGCTACAGCAAATGCATGAATACCAATTACGCAATCTGGGTTCAGACAGGGCTGTAGTACTGAGGATAATCTGGTGATCCTTTCTTCTTTGATTGAGGCTGCAAATATACCCCAAGCACCTACATTATATGCTGCTTTATTGATTACACCACTGCCTTTGATAAAGTGTACAGATTAAGGCTTTGACGAAAGCTTCTCAACTGGGGTATCCAGTCTTCAATGTTGCGGGCCATCATGAGCCTGCACTTTAAAACTAGGGTGAGAGTCTAGGTCTCCTCCAACAGAGTGACGCAAAAGATCTGGACTAGCCAAGGGCTGAAACAGGGATGCATACTGGCCCTTCTATTTATTCTTTATCTGTCGGACATTAACAACACACTAGCTGGAGCTAACTCCTTTCCACCCAAATTTGCGGGCTCACACTTACAATGTCTGCAATATGCAGATGATACTATCCTATTTGATCATACTGCTGCTGGTATACAGAAGTTGTTGAATGCCTTGTCTTATTGTAATGAAACAACGCCTCAAAGACAAAAATAATGGTTAATGGGCGAAAGAAAACCCAAAAAAACAAATTTACCCTGGATCAGGTGAAGATTGAGCTGGTAGCAGCTAGCTTTAAATATCTAGACGTTTATTTTGACCAGCATGGCTCGCACTATGCACAGCTTGAGGCGATGAAAGGGATGACGGCAGCAATGACTATCAGCTTCCGGAAACTGTTGAAACAAATAAGAGGGCCAGATTTGTCAGCAGTCTGTCAAGCCATTGACTCCAAGTTCATCCCAACACTGTCATACTGCTCTTTGATCTTTAAGGACAGTCTGTGCCTCTGGCTTGACGAGGCCCTGTGTCATCGTTGCAGAAGACTATTTCAGCTGGTGCATTCCACCCCGCCTTCACAAATTCACCTGGAATTCAACATAAGTAACCAAACTACCCTGGGGACAACCAGATTTCTAAACTACTATCTCAAGCTCTAGGCTGCCCCTGATCACTGAGGGGGTCTGATATTGTCAAACATGCAGAATAGTGAGCTTGCATGGAAAGCATATGCTACAAATTCAAGTAATGCGTAGGTGTTCAAGAAATTATTAGTCTGAACCTTCCACCAAGATCACGCGCTAAGCTGCTTATGAAAAATGCAAAGCTGAGATCCGCAGATGAGGATCGACAGGTCTATCTATAAAGGCCAATGCGGATTTGTGCACTTCTCTTTACCAATCCAACAGAAGGGCCTCTTATTTATCCTGCCCGCTGGAGTCTCAACCTGAAAAAATACCTAATCAGGCTAAGATGCAGCATTATACCCCTAAAAGCCTACAAGAATGGCTGTCTGAATGGCACTGAGGCCCCGAACTTCAGGCTATGTAACTATAAATTTGAATCTCTGTTGCATGTGTGTAGGAAACTGGCTCTATATATACTACACCAAAATGAGGTATAGTGTGTATAGAGTCCAAGTGACCCCAGAGGTAGGCAGAGGTTAAAGTTAGATAGAACCTTACTCTCCATTTGTGGTAGAGTGGTCGAGCAGTAAGGCAGTATCAGGACAGTGTTAAGCATTTGATGTACACACTCAGTCAGCAAATGAATTCACACACTCAAGAACTGAACTCTAGGCCAATTGTTTTGTATAAAAATATATACTGTTGTTTTATTTTTAGAACCAAGCAAGCCTGGCACAGGTAAGCATTAAATAGTTTTCAGTAATAAGTTGCTGAATATAGAACAGTTTGAAAATGCAATAGAAATTGTACTTTGTTTGATTTACAGGGGATGCAGTAGGTTGCAACACTTAGCAAATACAGTACATTGAAATGAAAAGGCTTTTTCAGTAAATTACAGGTAAGTTACTTTTCACGTTACTTTTCTAACTCGGTGCTGGATACCTAGATTCAGCACTGGGACATTTCCTGCAAACAGGTAAGTAAATACGTTTTGGTTATTTGTGCGATTTTTTAAGAATATTTTTAGTTTTCAAAACTCCACACTTAAAAACTTTTTGGAAGAAAATTGTCAATGTTTTCCTATGGAGGAAAAACAGGTTAACGGTTCACAGGTAAGTAATCGACTGTGGGAGTTAAGGTTCTGGGGTTAGACTCGGGGGTCCCCCAGGGTCAGAGTGTTGAGGCCCAATGTTATCCAATGGGGGATAGGGGGCCTCCGGTTGGTGGCTGCTGGCAAGCAGGCCACTGGGTTGTGGGAGCGAAGCTCCTATGGTTAAGGTCAGGGCAAATGGGGAAACAAAGTAGCACAAAAGGTGCACCCTCAGCGGCACTGAGGCGGCCGGGTGCAGAGTGCTGTTTCGACGTCGGGCGCCCTGTTTTCAATGGTGAACCTCCGGTTTGAAGAAGCACTGCAGGCAGGGAGACGAAGGACTTCTGGGTGCGACCACCACTTTGAGAGGTAAGTTGGGAAGTTAAGGGTTGGTTAGGCACCGTCGGTTTGGGCACACAAGGCCGTGGGGCGTAGGGTGCAGGGGTGCCTTTTGGGGTCAGATCTTCTTACCAGCTCCCGGTCGCGGTCAGGGGGGCCTTCTGGATTTAGGCTGCAGGCGTCGGCTGGAGGTTTGAGGCAGGTCAGGGGTCGCCGGATCTCGGGTCAGGGTCGCCGGGGTGACCTCCTTGTGGTGTTTTTCCACTCGGGCTCGGGCTGGGTTCGGCGGGTGCAGAGTGGGCTGGATTTGCGGTCTCCGGCTGCTGCCAGAGGTTGCAGTTGAACAAATCCGGTGTTCACGGGAGAAGCAGTCTTTGGAAGTGAAGGCAGGCAGGTCCTCCGGGGTTTCTGAGGTTGCTGGCTGCAGGACACACCGGGATTTCGCAGGAGCAGGTTCGAGGGGAGACAGGCCTGTAGGGCTGGGGCCAAGTCAGTGGGCGTCTTCCTCTTGTTAGCTGGCTGCATGGCTGTTCGGTCCTTCTTCTTCTTTTCTTCTTGTTGCTGGATCTGAGGAAGCAAGGTTCAGGGTGCCCCCTTAATACTAGATTTAGGGGCGTTACAGGTAGGTAAAGGGCAGGGACCAATGGGTCCCTTCCCTGGGGTGGGTACACCCCCTATCGTGCCACCCTCCAGTGGGAGGGGGGCAGGAGCCTGTCCCTGGTTGGCTAGGTCCCCCCATCCTCAAGTTGGCGGGGACTCAGAGTTGTGCTTCACCTCGCCTCCCCCACCTGAGGGGTGGAGTTGGCAGAGGTGGGCACACCTCTTTCCCTCACTTGTTTTTCCCACCGGTTCTCCCGCCCAAAGTGGGGGGTAGAAGCAGTGGGGACCAGTTGCTGAAAGCAGCAAATGGTCTGGGGAGGCTCACAAAGGCGGCATGCCTTTGAAGCTTCCCCTTCGTGAACCCTGCCCATCCTGGGGGAGGAGGCTTGGCACCTCATCCCAGGATGTGCATTGTTTCAGGCCCCCAAGAGCAGCAGGCTCTCGACCCAGGGGTCCATAAACATGTCTGTTGGTGGCAGCCTAAGCAGCCACTCTGTCAGGTCACTAGAAGTTGGTCGTGTTTCAGGGGTCATCTCTAAGATGCCCTCTGTTGTGCATTTTACATTAAATCCCACACTGGCATCAGTGTGGGTTTAATGTGCTGAGAAGTTTGATACCAAACTTCCCAGTCTTCAGTGTAGCCATTATGGTGTTGTGGAGTTCGTAATGACAAACTCCCAGCACCATATACTCTTAATGGCAGCACTGCACTTACAGTGCCCAGGAATGGACTTGGGCACTGTAGGGGTACAGGGCTCATGCACCTGTACCCTCACCACTGGCATAGGGCACCCAGCTAGAGGGGTGACTGATGTATGCCAGGGCAGTGGTTTGTCGGCATGACACCCAGGGATGTGTGCCATGTCGACTCCTCACTTTGTTCTGCACCAAGACACGCAGCCTGCAAAGGCAGTGTGTGTGTGTGTGTGAAAAGGTGCTGGGCCTCTAAGGGAGGCACAATAAGTGATGCAGCCCTTAGGGGCCTTCCCTGGTCACAGTGCCCTGGGTACCTGTGGTACCTTTTACCAGGGGCCTACCTGTGGCCAGGGATGCCAATTGGGTTTAGGCTTCAATGCAGTTTTTAGGGAAGGAACATAGGCCCTGGGTACCTGATTAGCAGGAGCCCAGGGCACACTCAGTCAAAGAACATCAGCAATTCAGCAAAAAGTGGGGGCATACCATGCAGGAAGAGGGCACTTTCTCACAATGTGGTATTTGTATGCAAAGATCTGAGTGGGTTGAGGAGATATTGGTTAACACCTGTATTTTGCATTTTTGGAATCAGGAAATGTCAAACCGCAATTGCTGCATGCCTAAGTGTAACACACACTCAACTATCCGCAAGATTGCTAAAATTTTTGAAGGACACCTACAAAGTTATGCACATGAATACCTGGTCATTTCCCAACCCCTAAGTATACAGAGTTCTTAGTTTGGACACTCTGCACCTTTTTAGAGCTTTACATTTTAATAGCACGTAGCCTGTTATTTGGTTTGTTGGCCGATGGAACACAGAGGGGAAGGACTAACGTGATAGTGCCAGCCTGCACAATGCACTTTACATCTGCATAAAACGATGTTACCAACCCTTTCTCTGCATATTGAATAAATTTTAGAAGTAGTATTCATTATGCCTCAATTTTAGAACGAAGTGCGGGTCTATTCTGTTTAATTTTGCACATTGAAAACGTTTTTAGATCAAGTTTTATGTTTTAAGATCAGAATGAAGCCGGCACGATATCTCTGGACACTTTACGCCACTCATGAACGAAATATGAGTTTCTTTGTTCATTTGGTATATTGCATCAATCATGTGATGGGGTACTTGTTAGGTATTAATCTAGGAGTGAAGCTGGAGCCACAACGTTTGGAATCACCTTGCTCATTGTGCACTTTGAAACAGTTTTTATATTTAAGTATCTTTGTTTTATGTTAGACTTCTATCTAGCATTATGTACTTTATGACTTTTAAGAATGAAGTTGTAGTATTACCTTGCTCATTTTTCACCTGTACCATCACCTAGATGTGCTTCTATCCAAGAACAATGTTTGCCTATTTTGCACACTCCATTTTCCTTCAGACGATATCCTAACCATGCTTTAATGTAATAATGCAAAAATGTCATTTCTGTTTTTTAGGTTTTGTTTAGCTTAAGTATATTAATTTGACTAGTTTGATATAACAAACTGTTTGATGAAGTGTCAAGCTTTTTTTTCTTTTTCTGAATCTGGTGTGTACTTTTAATATTGTTATGGTTTTAATTAACTAACAATAACATTTACCTTACCTTCCGGTGCAAGTGCTATTATCTAGTTAAAACAACCACAAAGCAATACAAATAAAGCAGAGGTTGTCAGTGTTAATAATTAAACTAAAATAAAAGCTTACAAAGCCCGTCAAAGGGGATTATGGTACATGTAGTACATTTACTGTGAAAGAGATACATTTGTTATATGAAGAATGCAAGAGTGAGGTTATATTAGCGTCTACCAATAGTTGTCACTCCCTCTGCAAAATTTAAAAAAAGCTATGATGTGATTGGCTGCAAGACTTGAGGGTACAGGCATTTATATCTGTTGCTTAACGTCAGACACCCGAGATTGCCCTTGGTGATTTGGAGGTGAATTAAGTGTAATCTCTTTGACTTGTGCTCAGCAGAGATCATTTGATTTTTGAGTAAAGAAGATTGGTGTATGCAGCTACCTTCAACATAAAGCTTTATTTGCAGGTAATGAAAAATATGGTGTCATTAAACTATGAAGTCTGTTACTGAATAGTTAAATAATATATTTAGAAACCATTTTCAATATGTTTGTTCATTATGATAGTACTAATAATTTGGATATTTAAAATGCCAAATATAAATGAACAGTGCTTGCTATTTATTGAACCTTAGCTGATTGTATCTTTGATATGTTGTGGAGTTCATAGATGGCTATGGAGAAACTTTTCTTTGAGATCTAGGTGTGTCTCAGGAATGGTTGATGTATATTCCAATGACTGAACATACTACATATAATTTTGGACAGTGGGTGTCCCAAAAACAGTGTGAAACTTTGTTCAGTAACATAAAAGGTGTTTGAAGTGGAGAGACTTTCTCAGTGAAGGTTATAGCACCAAGGTATCAGCCAATTGAGAAGTGTCAGCCAAGAGGATCTGTTGTCATAAAAATGAAATATTCACTCTGTATAAGAGTACTAAGATAAAAATCAAATGAATCAAAATGTACTGTAGCGAGTGTATACCCTTTTATAATGGAAAAACAGAGCATAGTAGTTCTGCTTATACCATCTGCATAGAGCTTAACATTGTAGTGATATTTTACTGTTGAGACTGTTTTTTCACACTCAATTATTAACAATGTTCAGTTAAAGTAGGGTGTGTGGAGAAAGCTTACTTCCTCACTAAAGGTTTGTAGACATAATCAAGAGTGTTTTCACACTGGAGAGTGTGCACTAGTTGAATTTGATCATAGATACAGGCCAGTCAGAGAAAATGTTTGTATAAGGAATGAGGTCCTTCCTAAACTGTTTAACACTCAACTATCACTCTGTATAGAGATGATTTGTGAAGACTGCATATTGACATTAAACTGAATCATTCATGCTATATAAAAGTGTATGAGATATAGTCAAAGCTTGGTGAAAATGTCCCTTATCTAATCTCTAGGCTGTAAAAATGTGTTGTATTCAGTGCTGTATTAGAGTGGGTTCTGTTTCTTAAAGCAATTATACATGTGGTTCATTCACAGAAAAGGTCTTTGTGAAGAGATGGGTTTCTAACAGAAGCCTTTTACACCCAGTATTTAACATGTAGAGAAGTCTCAGCAGAGGCCATGTTGTTAGTAAAGCCCATCACAGCTACAGTTTGACATGTAGAGATTAGTGTCAGGAGAGACGGTGTGTTGTTAAAAAAACTGAACTATTCAATCTGTATATACTTGTATAAGAAGCATTTACTCTTTCATGAAACACTGCCAAACTTTATTCTGTTTAAATCAGGCAGGAAAGGGCCTAGTGTTTGTCTAAACCCTTCTAGACTAACCCTTTACTCTCTTCAGAGATATCATTAGAGACATTGCTGTCTGTAAACCCATTCATTCACCATGTTATTTAAGAGGAGATGCCGTTCTATAGGGCAGGATTACTCCCTAAAGCCTTTTCTACCCAAGTTATTACCCTTACAAACGTATTAGTATTAAGGAAATGTTCTCAAAGAAGTGAGCCAGTCACTCTGTATATAACTGTAATACAAACCTCTCATTTTAAATCGTAATTATCCCTCATTTTCCCTGTGGTAAAATGTAGTAGCACAGGGACTAGTGTTTTGCAGTGTGAATCTTTTCTGGATTCACATGCGGTGCGTTCTTCCGCCATCTAGTGGTTTGGTCTGGAATTCTTACATTTTTTGTAGTCCTTCTATTTTTGTTTTTTGTTGTTGGACTTCAACGGATCCCCATTTGGTGCTTCCTGTGATGTCATACACCCTTACCTGGAAGCTCCCACTCTTGGACGCCATCTTCAGATTCTTTTTTTCCACCGTTGGGTCTGGATCCTTCCAACACGTGAAAGATTTGGTAGAAGTTCATCGAAGAAATTCAGGAAGATCATCGAAGACTAGGTACTGGAGGAGATTCCTAGCGTGAAGGGGAAGTTTTCTCAATGGTTTGAGAATGCCTGGACAGGGGGCTCCCTGTTCTGCGTGATGGAAAAGACTCCATTCCAGTTCTGCCTGAATTGCCACCACAAGTTCGCGCAGAAGGATCAACACCAAGTCTGCCACCTCTACCTGCCGATCGATCATCGAAGCGATGACTGCAACGCCTGTGCTGGGTTCAAGTCGAAGACGCTGAAGGCAAGAAAGAAGCAGAGACAGTGCACTGTGCCATGCAGGGACAGAAGCCTACACCATCTCTGGAAGACCTCGGTCTGTTGAGCGACGATGAGAAATGCTGGGGGATGAAGCTTCCGGCACTGACCTGAGAATCGTCAAGGAGGAGGCACTCCAGAAAGACAAAAGACCACAAGTAAAGCCACAAAAACTGTCTTTGCCAGAGTCTCGAAAATCAGACTCTAGGCATCAAAGTGAGCCTCAACGTCAAAAAGGTCACAGATTGAAGGCAGGCCCAGAGAGCAGAACCCCTCAGTTCCCTCGAAAGGGACACCGCAGGAGGAAAGTCTCCTGAAAAGACTGCCGCTGAAAAACTTAAATAGTTGAGACACTTTGATGTCAAAACGAGAAAAATCTCGAGAGGAGGCAAGAAGCTCGACAACCGACAGGTCGTCGTAGGAATCTTCGAAGATGAAACTAAATTAGACATAGACACTTGATCCTGGAGAACGCTCGGCAGGGATCGAGAGGGAAAAAGCAGCACATTGAAGCAGAAATGGCAGCTTTGGTGAAAAAGGATCTCAATGTATCGCTGAAGGAATTTCAAATTCCTCAGAAAACTTTGACACCAAAAGACCAGGTAGAGGAAAAGGTCGAGGAATTGGACCCTCCCATGACACCAAAGCCTCAGGAAGAGGAGGGAAGAATCCTTCCATGAGGAGAAAGAAGAATAAGAAGGCCAGGGAATGTTTCAGGGATCGGAAGACTCGAAGCATGCAGAAACTCAGTAGCATGAGTTAGACTCCCTTGAGGAAGGGTTAGATTGTTATCTGTTGAGGCCTACGGATGACGTTGCAATGTACAATCATGTAATAATAAAGGCTGCAGACAAGTATGTAGTACGGCTAGAAGAGGAACCGTCTCAGTCATGTTTCCTGCTGGAAACCTTGATACCATCACAGACAAGGAATCAATTCCTTTCAATGGTGCTCAGTGTTCTGGATCAAAGTAGGGAGACATTTAAAGAGCCCACTACCTGAAGAGCAATGACACCAAGGGCTGAGAACAAATACAAACTCCTCAAATGACCCTGCCTACATCAAGGGCACAGTGCCTGCTGACTCCATCACTTCCACTGCAAGGGAGAGGACTAAGATCCCATCAATATCTGAACCACCTCCCGAGCAGGAGAGTAAAAAGATGGATCTCACAGGCAGGAAATTTGAGAGAAGCGCAGCCAATCAATGGCGTGTTGCTAACTCGAACGCCCTCCTGAAAATGCATGCTTACCAACATTGGGAGGAGATGGCAGAGCTCATGAAACACCTACCTGAGCAATACAGGAAAAGAGCGCCAAACCTTGCAGAGGGAGGCAAGAACATTGAAAATACATGCCTGAAATTGGCATTAGATGCAGCTGAACACAGCAGGGTGACAAATGATGGCAGGAACAACATTAGGCCATAATTCATGGTTACGAATCTCAGAATTCAAACCAAAGATGCAAGCCAAAATGATAAATACTTCCTTCAATGGAGATCAGTTGTTAGAAGGCACAGTTGATGAGACACTGCAACAGCTTAAGGACAATGAGACTGCTAAATCCATGGAGGCGGTACAATTTAGGGAAAACTCTTGAAGAGATGCTGCATCAACATGCAAGCCTAAAAAAAGAGGCAGTTTCCAATCTAGCTCAACACATCCGGGCTTCCAAGGTAGCAGCCAATTATCTGCACCCCAGCAGCACTGGCAGTACCAACAACAAGGGTGTCAATCCTTTCAAGGAAGAGCACACGGAAGGGGACAGCCTCACAGGGGAGGCACAACCCCAGCAAACAAGTGAGTTGCCCAACACAAACAGCCTCTCACCCTCAATGCCAGTGGGAGGCAGAATAAAGAACTTCCTTCAGGAGTGGAGGAAGATAACGTCGGACAACTGGATATTAAACGTCGTAAGGTTTGGATATTGCATAGAATTGATCAAGATACCACCAGCAAGGGGACCAAAGAAAAAGGTCCATTCAAGCGAAGAAACATGTCTACTCATGGAGGTTGAGGAATTGCTGGAAAAAAGAGCAATAGAAAAGGTACCCACAAAATAGAAGAGGTAAAGAAAGGGAATTACTTAACATATTTCCTAATCTTAAAGGTAGACTGGTCTCTACTCCCAATTCTAGACCTCCGATTCATAAACAAGTTTATTAGGACACAAAGATTCAAGATTACAACCTTACAGGAAGTCATTCCACAATTGCAAAAAGGGGATTGCTTGGCAACTATAGATCTAAAAGACCTTTACCTGCACATCCCAATGAATCCAGACCACAAGAAATACTTTAAAGTTTTAGTGAACAAGACTCACTTCCAGCTCAGAGTACTAGCTTTCGGAATAAAATCATCTCCAAGAGTATTTACAAAGTGTCTAGCGCAGTAGCAGCTCACTTAAAAGTCAAGGGATACATGTCTCTCATCTTGACGACTGGTTAGTAAGAGCAAACTCCCACAAAAAAATGCAAGGAGCATATATAACAGGTGATGAGGACACTCTTCACACTGGGTTTCTCTATAGACATAGAGAAGTCGTCGCCAAAGCCAGAACAAGAAAAATTGTTTATAGGATCAAGAATCAAATTTGTACTAGGGAAGGTATATCCCATTGTGAAGAGAATAGGGTCACTACTTCAGGAAATTCAACTTTACCAGAAGGGGCAACCTCTGACAGTGAGAACTGTGGGAAAATTGTTGGGGAAAATGGCTTCATGCATCCCTTTGATTCCATATGCGAGATTACATATGAGACCAATTCAGGAATGGCTACAAAACAAACCAATGGTGACAAGCAACAGGGAATTGAGAAGATCTAGTGGTTGTCACGCAGAAGCTGCAGGTGGAAATGTCATGGTGGAACAGATCACATGTATCACAAGGAAGGACATTTGCACAACCAACTCCAACAGTAACTTTTACAACAGATGCCTCTCTATGGGCTGAGGAGCTCACATGGGTTTGCTCAAAGTCCAAGGGATCTGGATGGAACAATACGCAGTACAACATATCAGTGTCTTGGAGCTAAAGACAGTGTTCCTAGCCTTAAAAGCCTTTCAGAAAGAGCTATTAGGGAGAACAATATTGATCCAAACAGACCGTACAACTGCAATGTTTTACGTCAACAAGCAGGGGGGACTCAATCCTTAGCCCTATCAAAGCTAGCCCAAGAAACCTGGAAGTGGGCAGTACAGAGACAGATATAACAGCAGTCCATCTATCAAGGAAGGACAATATAGAAGCGGACCGACTGAGCAGACAAGCATCATGCTCTCAAAAATGATAACTCAATCAAGCAGTACTCACAGATTTTCTGGAATTGGGGAATGCCAAAAATGGACCTATTCACAACCTCAAAGAACGCAAAATGCCAAAACTTTGCATCCAGACAGCCACAACACCAATTCTTAGGGAAGACTCTGTCGATAGGCTGGTCAGGGATATGTGCATATGCTCCCCCCCCCCCCCACTCCCCCCTTCCCCGATACCACTGTTACACAGAGTGATCAACAAATGCAAAAGAAGGATAATGGCTCTAATACTAATTGCCCCTCAGTGGGCAAGGCAAACGTGGTACTCAAAATTCGTAGAAATAGCACAGGGCAACATTCTGAATCTACCACAACAACAGGGCTTGTTGTCAATGGAAGACTGGAGAGTACTACACCCAGAACCAGTCTTTGAGCCTGGCAGATTGGCTCCTGAAGACTTAAAATTCAGTCATCTAAAGTTACCAGAGAACATATTGGCTGTTCTTAGAGAATCAAGAAAGCCAACAACAAGGAAGTGCTACATAGCCAAATGGAAGAGATACTCATTATGGTGTCCGAAAGTAAGCTCATTAAATAAAAACACTAAAGACTCAACCGTGCTAAAATATCTTGCACACCTACTAGACTGCAGACTGACGTATGCATCCTTGAAAGTTCATTTAGCTGCAATTGTTGCCTGCAGAAGACGTCGCATGGGAAGAAGCTTCTTCACAGCTCCAGTAATTAAGTGTTTTTTAGATGGGGCAAAAAGAATTGAACCCCCAAGAAGAGTACCAGCACCCACATGGAAACTAAATGTTGTGCTATTTCAACTAATGAAGGCACCTTTTGAGCCTTTACACAAAGCCACATTAAAGATGCTCACACTAAAGAGAGCATTCCTGGTGACCATAACATCACTTCACAGGGTGAGTGAAATACAAGCAGTCACAATTCAAGAACCTTATTTACAAGTTCACAAAGACAGAATGGTCATGAGGACAGATCCATATTTATCTAAGGTAGTTTCACACTTACGCATAAATCAGACAATACAAATTCCACGTTTTTTCCAAAAGCCAAAAAATCAAGCGGAGAGAGCGTTAAGCACGCTGGCCGCAAGGCAAGCACTAATGTACTCTATTGAGAAGACAAAGACAACCAGGAAAACAAAGCAACTATGTTCCCTTTGCAGGCATGAATATGGGAAAACCTTTAACTAAGGGCACAATTGATAGATGGATCACGCAAACCATTCAACAGGGGTAAAACTAAACTCAACCCTAAAAGCACACTCAACAAGGAGGAAAGGAGCAACCATTGCCTTTCTAATAAATATACCTTTGCAAGACATATGTATAGCAGCAACGTAGACTTCTGTACACATTTTCACAAAACACTACTGCATAGACCAGTGGTTCCTAAACCTTTTCGACCCGCGGCTCCCTTGACCCATTGGCCATTGCCCGTGGCTCCCCAGTGTTAATTTTTTTGGAGGGTGGAGGGGATTTAAGCCCAGCCTCTGGAGTACTTGCATTTTTCTCCCTGAAAAAAATTGGGATGAAGCTGATGAAGGTAATATAATCATATACGCAGGGCGTTTCGTATTACTAAGGCGGCGCCTCTAATAAAATATTCCTAGTTGCACTTCTTTGCCCATGCCTTTTTTAGAGTACCCTCTCTCATACTTTTTTTATCCCACTTACAGTGCTAGATAGCACCTCTATGCATGTAAGCCCCATTGCCAAAGTGTTTCTGCGCTTGAAGAATATTTGCATGCACTTCCATTTCTACCCATGTCATACGTGCCAACACACCTGTCTCAGCAAGGTGACTCATGATTTTTTAAACCACATACAGCTTTATTTTTGCTGTCTCCTCCCTAAAATTGCCTCCAAATCAATGCAAGCCAAATAAAATCCCCAGATTTAAAAAAAAAAAAAAATTAAACGTCCCTCTTTCTTGCTTCTAAATGGTGGCATTATGCCCTATATGGTGTTTTACTTCCCTGTGCTCAAGGAGAGAGCAGGCCTGTCTGGAAATGTGTGTGTACTGAAAGAAATATGTACTGAACATACCTATGATTCAAGTACAAGTGTCAATACTTAATAATACTTAATGTGTTTAATAGACAGAACAACTGTTCTTTTCAGATAATTTGCATTAGTGTAAAATGCATTTGGAAAAAAACTAAACTATTAACAAATGTAACAAAATAAATCAGGCATCTTCTGCTTACTTTGGGAGTGTTGGAACATGGGGAGTCAGTGAAATATGGAGGTAATCTCCCTCGACATGCCATCAATTAAGCACTACGTTTACAGCTTTAGGCATGTCACTTACAAATCATCGACACCATGCGTTTAAGTCTAAGTAGTTTAACTGAAGCCAACAGGCCCTTCAACATTAAATGCATTAAAGTGTTTGGTGCACGGCTCCCCTGGCAGCCACGGCGCACAGTTTGGAAACCACTGGCATAGACATTCAAATGAACAAGGAAGCTCAAAAGGCATAAAAATTGTTAAAATGTTTACACATCTCAGCTCATCTTCAACCCAACCACCGCAGAACTAACAAAAACGTTATAAAATCTATGCACAGCATGTGAATCCAGAAAAGATTCACACTGAAAAACGAAAGTTTCTTACCTGTAGGTGTAGTTTCGCAGCTTGATGAATTTTCTGTATTCACAAGCGACCGACCCACCTCAGACAAGAAGATGGAAGGAAAAACAGGGAAAGAAAAGAATGGGAGCTTCCGGGGAGGGCGTACAACTTCACAGGAAGCACTAAATGGGGGATCCGTTGACGCCAAACAACAGCAAAAACCAAAAATAGGAGCAGGAATACAAAACAATTGAGAATTCCGGACCCAACCACTAGATGGCGGTATAATGCACAGCATGTGAATCCAGAAAATTCTTCAAACTGCAAAACTACATCTACAGGCAAGGAACTATTTTGTTTCTTTGAGGCCTCGCACAGACACCCATTGCTCTGTTCCAAGATGTTAAGAGATACCTTGCTGTTTATAATGCCATATTACACAGGAGTTACTAGTTCTCTAAGGTCTTCTACACAAAACATTAGCTCTCTGCTCAGCTCTCACTTAGAGAGACTGCTGTTCCAGGGCACTATGAAATAGGATCACTGTTTGATCAAAGTGTACCATGCAGAATGTATAGCATGCTGAAATGTA
The DNA here is from genome assembly GCA_963921515.1 of Calotriton arnoldi. Classification (NCBI taxonomy): domain Eukaryota; kingdom Metazoa; phylum Chordata; class Amphibia; order Caudata; family Salamandridae; genus Calotriton; species Calotriton arnoldi. The sequence continues at coordinate 4,428,171 of CAWUFW010000115.1, forward strand.
CTAGCAGAGGGCCTACTTATTCTCTCGATGCTTCTACACAGACTGTATATTCTGCTCGGAGAAATTATTGCAGAGGGTGGTCTTACTGTACTGAACAGATTATTCACACAGCCAAAACATGTTTAGAAAGGGATGACTTTCTAAGTAAAGCCTTTCATACCCACCCTTCACTGTGAATAGAGATCTCTACAGAGAGACTATGTTGTTTTAAAAAACAGACAGCATTTAGCCTGTATTGACTTATAAGAACAGTAGCACCTCTCTCCTCCAACTGAACCATACAGATTGTGTCCTGTTAACCGGTGATAATACAAAGCCTAGTGTTTGCATGGATTCTTCTTCATAAATTCTTTATCCTCTCCAGAAATGTCAACAGACAGGTAGCTGTTATGGAGTGGGGGACTACATATCAATCCGCACCCTTGCGGGAACCCACATATACAGACACATGGCACTAATCAGCCTACCAAACTTCGCATCTGACCTCTGAAGGTGTAATCCATGTACAATTTAATGTTTCTCACTTGAACTATGGGATATACGATGAGATGGATGCTCCATAATGTAGGTTTTTTGATGTCTGCACTGCCTGAGTTCACCTGTTATTATGTATAATCAACGTAATACAATGATATACCATGGAAAATGCAAATCCCAATAAAAAAATTTAAACAAAAAAAAACAGACGGGTAGCTGTTTCTCACATGAACCAAACACCCTCTTCACTCTCAGGACACATCTGTAAAAATATAATCGCATCATTAGTAAAACCATTTACACACACAGTTCGTCCTGTAGTGGGGTGTCAGGAGAGATGATGTCCTGTTATAAAAGTGAATCATTCATTCTGTATGGACTTGTATAGGAAGGCGTATCTTTCATAAACACTATCACAGCCAAACTCTACCTTGTGTAAATATTTTAGTAGAGGGCCTAGTGTTTGTCTAAAACCTTGTACACTAACCCTTTACTATCTTCAGAAGTATCAGTACAGACCTTGTTCTCTGTAAACCCATTCATACACCATATCATCTCAGATGAGGTGCCTTTCTACAAGGCTGGATAACTCACTAAAGCGTTTTACACCCCACATATAACCTCTACAGACTTATTAGTAGCGAGGAATGTTCTGACAGAAGTGAGCCAATCACTCTGTATATAATTCTATTACAAACCTCTGATTTTACATCACATTTTACTATCACCCATCTTTCCTCTGATAAAATGTAGTAGCACAGGGATTGTGTATTCTGCTCACTCAGAGGAAACATTACAGAGGGTGCTCTTACTGTAGTGAACTAAACACCCTATTTACTCAGACAAAACATCTTTAGAGAGGGATGACTTTCTCAGTAAAGGCTTTCACACCAAGCCTTCACCATGAAGAAATTTCTCAGCAGAGAGGCTATGTTATAAAAACAAATATTTAGCCTGTATACACTTAAAAGAAAAAGAGCACTTCTCTCCTGAAACTGAACTATACAAAACCTGTGCAATGTTAAACTGTGAAAATAGAGGGCTTAGTGTTTGCATGCATCCTTCTACATACATCCTTTATCCCCTGTTGAACTGCCAGTACACATATATTTGTTTCTTACCTCAATCAACCAACCTCTTAACTCTCCGGAAACGTCTGTAGAAATAGATGGCTTCATTAGTAAAGCCCTTCACACCCACTGTCCAACCTCTAGAGGGGTGTCAGGAGAGAAGGCGTTTTGTTATAAAAGTGTATCATTCACTATGTATGGACTTGTATAAGAAGGAGTAATTCTTTCATGAACACCACAGCTAAACTCTACCCTGTTTAAATCGGGGAGGAGGCGGCCTAGTGTTTGTCTAAAACCTTGTACACTAACCCTTTACTCTCTTCAGAGGAATATGTGGCGGTCTGTGAACTCTTTCATAGATATTGTCTCAGAGGAGATGCCTTTGTACAGGGCTGGATTACTCTCTAAACCCTTTTACACCCAACCTATAACCTCTAGAGACCTATTAGTAGAGAGGGAATGTTCTGATAGAAGTGAGCCAATCAATCTGTATACAATTCTATTACAAACCTCTGATTTTACAAGTTTAATAACCCCCATCTTTCCTCTTATAATATTTAGTAGCACAGGGGCTAGTGTTTGTCTGAGCCCTTGTACACACACTGTTTAGTCTGTTCAGAGATATCACCAGAAGGCTTGCTCTTCATAAAGCGATGTAACAGAGGAGGTACTAGTTCTCTAAGGTATTCTACAGAAAGCATTAGCTCTCTGATGAGTTGTCAGAGAGACTGCTGTTACAGGGTAGTATAAGATAGGATCGCTGTTTGATAAAAGTGTATCATGTAGAATGTGTAGCCTACTGAAATTTAGTAATTCAATGTCTATCTTATATTTATTAGTAAGTAGTTTTTAAGAAGCAGAAACAAATGTGTGCTGCATATTTTTTCTGTAGGGTTTCCAGTCAGTTCAAGATGCCAACAAAGCAGCAGGAGACGTAAGAAGAAAAAACTACAGTACTACAATGAAGTCTTCAAATATGAAACAGACGCAGGAAAATGAAAATGATGATAAAAGAAAATTCAGATCTAGAAAGTACCAAATGTTTCTTTAAAAAAAAAAAAAGAATAAGATCATATAAACTTTCTTCTACCGGTGTAAGTAGAAAGCAACATGTCTCAACATGTAAGAATTTTTTTTTTCTTCAAAAAAGATAATGCCACAAAAAAAGCCCAACCTAACAGATTTAGGAAAAAGAAATTGAAAGAACTTTGTCAGAAATTCTTTCGTAGAAGAGTAGTATGTAATATTATAAAAAGCATGAAAAACTAAAAAGCAAAAGAGCTTTGCAAAATCAGAAAAATGTTGAGTGTCTAGTTGAAAAGGCTTTTGCATAAAAAAGAAAACTATTTATTCTCATTTTGAAGAGAATGAGCAGTTAAGATTAAATGATTAATTCACTGAAGAAAAATTGTCGCCAAAAGGTTTACGTGAGTAAAGCAAACTTTTGCAGTATTTTCCAGGAGAGTGGAGAAACACTTCCAGTATGGAGGCATCTTTTAATGAGTAAAGTTAATTACAAGAAAATCAGTTAGTCTTTGCAATTGACAAAGATGGTCCTGGATATGAAATCAATCAAGGTACACCGATTGAAAAAGAAAAATTAGTGTCTAGAAATGTAGAAGAAGAAGTAACTAATGAAGTATTTGTCGAAGTCACGGAAGAGGAAGTGACCAGTCTCGCGAGAGGAGCCACACCCTTCATCCCCGGCCGGAGTCCTGGCCCTGTCTGGGTCTTCCATCTCCCTCCCTCACCAGAAGGAACTCCGGGAACCCCATGACTCCTGCCACCTACCTTGCTGGCCGACCTACTTAGACTCCACGTACCCTTTGCACCCCTGTCAGCGTAGACCAACAGGCGTGCAGAGGGATGAGAACAAAGTGCTGGAGTAGGGACCGGGCTGCGCACAGGGTACGCGCACCAGGATACAGAGGGTCCTGGAGCCAGAAAAAGCAGGTGAGGCTAGCACAGCGGTCCCCTCCATGAAGGCGGAAGTGGGCGGCATTAGGCCGGTGCGGCTTGCCTCGCGGAAGGGTTTTCCCCCTGCACTTAGGCCCAACCTCTCTCCCTCCCCGGTGACCTTGGGAGACAGCTCATTTTAACCCCAGGAGGGGCAACACACAAATAACCTAACTCTCAATAATCCTAACTCAACTATCTGTGCAGTCACGCTCTCAGACTGCCTCAGCCCAGCCTCAGTTTAACTTTCTCCTTCCTCGAGCCCTGCACTCAAAAGCTGCAGTATACCAGCACCCAGCTGACTCAGGTGGGACCCGTTGTCAGCTTGGTGCAGACACACATTGGTGCTCACAGCACGGGCTGAGGGATACAGAGTCCAGCGCAGTGACCTGCAACTTGGGATCCTTTGGGCCCCCTGCGGTTCAGGTCCAAACCACGCAGTGAGGAAAAGAAAAAAAAGGGGGGTAAAGATGACACTAGTATCCCTCAGAACACCCACGGAATCCTTGCATAAAGGTGCTACGGTCAGCGTGCTCGTGCCCCCCCCACCCCCAACTTCAAACAGGACCCACAGCCGGGGGTGGGGTGCATGGTGGTGGTGGAGTAGTGGGTGGCGGTGCCACCCAGGCCACACAAGAAAAGAAATGCGATCTGGTAGAACGAGGAGGGCACCCCTGGTTTCAAGGCGCAGAAAATCCAAGCTGGGTTCAGTAGGGCCTGCAGACAACTCCGCGAAGTCACCCAAGCAAACCATGGACTCCACTACGCCCACTGCACCTACCTTTCCCAAATCATGCGAAACCTTTGGTGCATGATCCAGTTCCGTCAGCAACCCAAGACCGCACATTAGCAACTGCAACAAGGGAAAACGTCCTGACAATACCAACGAATATTACTGGCCCTCCGGGAATGTTCGAGCTTCCACCCTCTTAGACTACTTTTAAAAAACATCAGTAGCAGTGGCTAGCACTTCTCCTCCCCACAGGCCTGAGCCACTGGAGGAAAGACAGCAGCTAATGTTCAAAGTAACTGTTCACACGCCTCCAAATACGTTTTATGCCAACTCATGTCTCTCACCTCTCAAACCTCATTCCGCCACACAGCCTCTTCTTGGGGCACTCTCCGGCAACCATCAATCTCCAATACCATCTAAAGAACCATCCAACAAAGTCTCTGAACCTGTTTCTAATGACCTATTGCATCAAGCAAAACAACCCTCAACAAAGTCCTCACAATGTTGCCGATCCAGCCACTATGTAAATTCAGAAAAGACACTGTCAACTAGCATCAACACACTTAGTCACCCAGCCGCCCAATGGGCTAGGTCTCTGAAGGGGAACATAAAACCACTCTCGCCCATATTACCACCCAACATGGAAATAGTTGCAAACTCCATACAATAACCCGGAGGCACTGGATCAAACGACCAATCTCTCTGGGAGCTGTCATTCTTTCTTAAAGACTCCGTACGATCCACCAACAGGAACCTGAATCCAGTCCCAATGAGCTTTTAGCTTCTACATCAGCGATGTGGCTTCAATTGCTGCAAACACTCCAGACAACCGCTCCGGCACTAAATGATCACTTGGACAAACTAGACATACCAGTGGACCTCTTGAACACCTTAGCCGTTTTCACGGCAGGTATTGACAGCAAGCTGGAACATCTGGACAAACTAATAGTAAGGGCACAATCAGCTCAAACCTGGTCCAGTCCGTTTGCTGCTATGCACCAATTATAGACAGTTTGTCATCTCTCCCGATGTACCTTGACAACGTTCTGGATGAAGTAAAGCGTTTGTCAGGAGTTGCAGGAAGAAGCGACCAACTGAAACAGGAGCCACTCAACTGTACCCCATTACCACCAGCGACGAAAAAACAATACAGTTCAGGAGCCTTTGGACCAGTGGCAGACAGCGAGCCCTGTGGCAACTAACACCACAGTGCCCAACACCACCCTCAATTGGCACGTTTCACCACTTAAATGTAACAGCCTGGTAATCTTGCTACTGAGCCCTCAAGTCAGGAATGTCCCAGCTCAGTCAGTTGACCAAAACCAGGACCTTAGCCAGCCCTCTGTAGCTAACCCACCCGCATATGCTAAACCACGATTAGTTTACTCACTCAGTAAGAGGGAAAAGAAAAGACTGCGTAAGCAACAAAACATGTCCATCTCAAAAACTGCTTCTGACTCCCGTAAACTGTATCACCTGTTTACAACAAAAAACACAGAACAGGCTCAAAGCAGCAGCGAGGAGAAGGCTTGGCAACCACACCTACAGACGACAAGTGCCTCCGACACACACAGCCAGCCACACGAGCAGAGCGGCCCCCATAACGTGCAGCAAGCCACACCCATGACCCCCGTGTCAGGCGGGCTGCTGCCTGTCTTAAGGAATCAACAAGCCTGCTCTCTCAGAATTAGGAAACAGTCTTCCATTCACCACAAGAAAGCCAAAAGTGCAGAAACAATGGGGGTTCTCAATGGAACTGCAAGCATAAACGGTAACAGGTAGTTGAAACAACCCTGCGAGAACAACACTGGCCCTTCTTACAGCCCCAGAGCGTCATCACCCATGTCGGAGACGACCAACTAAAAGTAACAATTAAGAACACTAAAAGGCCACTATGAGAACGTGAGAACGCCAATTAGATCATCTCCAGCTTCTAGAAAAAGCACGTACAGACATGGAACCATATTAAGGCCATCTGCTTAAAATCTTGATTCAATCAGGCCAAGTGACCGGCAACAGGAAGTCCTCCTTGATTCTGCAAAAGCCAAGTTACTATTTATACGGGAGTACCATTTGAAAGGCAGGCACAACGTTCTAAATAGGAGCTACATCATCAAACTATTAAAAGCATACTCTGGAATCACGAGACATCAAGTACGTAGAATTCCTCCCTCCTAGTGGTCCACAACCCTTAGAAGCCACACTGATAACATTTAATTCTCCTTCCTGGGTACAAACCCCCCAAGCCAGCACAGAAACATTTAGGACATGGGGTATCACAATTCGCCCAGACTCTGAACCAGGCTACCCAATCATGCTGGTAACCCCACAAACGACTTTGGTAAATTCATATCAGACACCTGAGCGATGCACAAAAAAACTGTACTCAATACTAAAAACTGCTCATGGCCACGCGGTTTCAAAAGACAGACCCCGGACTACGATCATAACTCTTCACACTGAGTTCGACTGGAGCTGGCTGCCAACAGCCCTGTCTAGTAGCGGTTTAACCTGAACTGACAACTTGTCTCTTCGTCAACAAAAGCTGCTTGAAGAAACTCTGCCTAAAATGGACATTAACAGTTCACAATCAAAATCCCCAAACTAAATTAAACTCCTGTTGCAGCTCTCTCCGGTCCTGTGTTCTTAGAATATCAGTGGCCTTCAACATAAAATCAATTCTCCGGAGTTACTCAACTTTTTTTCAGGTCACGACATTCTTGCTCTACAGGAAACATGGGCCACTGAAAGCCAGCCCATAAACGGATTTATCGAACACTGGAAGCCAGCGGTCAGAGACCACAAATTTGGTCCCCCTAAGAGGGGCTTATCCATATATACTTCATGCAGCCTAAAAATATCATCAAACCAATTTTTTTCCAAGAGAGTTGGCTGCTCGGAATTAACATCAAAAGGTGAAGACAGCATCGCCCCTTGCTGATTCTTAACACATATATCAATCCTAGTGCACAAACCAAACTGGCTCTTCTAAACCGACCTAGTTGGGGACTTTCCTCAAGCAGGTTGTCTGCTTATGAGAGACTTTAACATCATCCTCTTTCAAGGGTCTCCCGAGGACCTAGAAAGTCTTCCCTCAACCCTTCCATTTGGACTTAAGGACCAGGTAAAACCAAAGGGCCAATTGCGCTGCACCTTAGGTGAACTCCTGGTTTTACAGCTTCACAGTGTGGGCTTCATAGCAATGAACGTCAGGTTCCCTCTAGACACCCCGCCAAACTGGACCTGGACAAATTGCAACAAGTGTTTCTACTTAGACTATACCATCTGTAACACTGAATTGCTTCCATACATTGAAAATTGCAGTATTATTGCATGCTCTGAGATGATCATCGCCCGCAGATTACCACCGTTGACTTAAACTTAGCACACCACGAACCATCAAAAGTTAGACATCAAGGCGTTCACTCAGAAAATATGAAGCGATTAAAATAGAACGCTGCCACCAGTACCACTATCATGAAAGTGTGAGCAGCTCATTTCACACTTTAACCCGACAACCAGCTCTCCAGTAAACGACTGGCTTAATTTCTGCACTCAACTTCTCAGAGAATTCCAACAGCCAGCTCACCAACATGTTGGGGTTGATGTAAAACAAAGCTACATTTCCACACAAACCACAGCGTTAAAGAAATTCGAAACATAGCCCTCAGAACTGCCCAGGGGAACCCCGAGACCACAGAGTCAATGACAGCTTATAAAATAGCACAAAAAAATTATAAACTGGCATGCCACACAGAAAAACATCATCTACAGCAGTTTTGGTGCACTCTCTATTGTAGAAGTAAAAACTAGAATTCAAGGAAGCTCTGGGCGCTGGTAAAAAGGCAAGTTAACGGAAACAGCCACGACAGCACATCAGAGCAAGAATGGGCAATATTTTTGACCAGTCACTTCCACGCAGGTAAAAGAAACGACCACCCATTGACTTATACCATAATAAGCTCAACAGCAGCCCCCTTGGAGTGTCTGCCCCTAGCACAAGATCATCAGCAATTCCTAAGCGTAGAAATTCACCTTATGCCAAATAGGCTGGCCAAAATAATATCCAAGGCAAGAACAGATGGAGCACCAGGCCCTAACGACCTGCCACAGTCTTTTTAACTTTAACATTCCATTCTGGACCAACCAGTTAACAAGCCTCTTCGACTACAGCCTGCGGAGTTCAACCATACCTGACTCTTGGCGTGGGAGATAATTCATCCAATTTACATGTGTGGTTCTCGATCAGCCCCCAGCAACTACAGGCTGATAGCCTTACTTGACAATGAGGGCAAATACTTTGCCAGCCTTCTTCTTGAGGATCTGAGACACTGGGCTGAGCTAAAAGGACTGATCCCAAGAAACCAAACCGGCTCTGTAGCAAAGTCAGGTACACTGACCAACCTATGAGCCCTATCAATTCTTATTGTTAAAGAAAAAACCTCATCCACATTACTATACTGCTGCTTTGATCGTGTGCTGAGGGAGGCGCTTTGGGCTAAGCTAACAAAATGGGGAATTCTGTCCTAACCTTGACGTAAAGGGCCCCTTTGTTAGGCACCGGAGAGAAATCGCCACAAAAGCCATGGCCCTTCAAGTCCGCTTATCCAAACTTTCAAAAAAGCTGACAGGACCAAGTATAGCTCCAATGCTGGAAGTTATGCGAGCTAAGATAGCTCCTACCTTGTCCTACGGATCTGAAATTCTCTTGGGTAAGCTAAGCACTGCGCTGAACCAACATGCAACTAAGATCTCTAAAACTGTGCCGCTGCTGCCAAAAACTGCATCCTTGAAGCTTGGCTGCCTCAACCATCATACGCTAAGTGCTGGCGCTTTCCTTAACCAGTGCCATCAGCTGAGACAGGCTAGAGTTGTTTTTCTGGAGTCCCTGTTATGGACCGACATCAGTTCCAGTGGAACAGACCGATCATACCACTGGCTCTTTAATGACTGTATGTTTTAACTGTCTGCGAATGAACTGTGGGACTTGAACCCAAGTAAAAAGGCTTTTAAATTAAGTATTAAGAAACGGACTGAACTCGGTTCCTATTTGGCAAACAGAGCAATTCTAGCCAAATGCAAGCATGCATCGGCAGTAATTAATTCATATCAGCTGGCCTCTCCATTGTCATATTTTGCCTGCACATATTCTTTGCACTTAAAACAAAGATTTATGGCACTTAGACTGGGTGAGTGGCACTTTTTGAAACATTTAGCTCACTGGTGACGTCCTTCAGAGGAAATCAAATGCAGGGATGTGGCACGTCAGACGAATCCTTGGAGCATGTATTATGCATCTGCCCAGCAATGATAGACTCGCCCAGATCAAAACTGAAGCCTGAGTGGAATAAATTGTGAGTCTGGACCTGCCGGCAGACCATCATAGTGGCATTAAATCCAGGTAGCACGGCCCTAAACATCTGTTTGACGAAATGTATTCACCTTGCCTACAGCAGGTTCAGGTTGCTAAATGGCCACTCAAAGTCCAGTCCCTCAAATAACTTGCTAAAACCTAAGCTCAGCATTTTTTAAAAGAACGGTTACATAAACACGTATCACTTTTAATTTTATCATGTCTTGTTAAATTATAATATGGACAGCCCATTTGGTGGACCTTCTGCGATAACTTTTCATCCTCCAACATTTGTTTACAGTAACAACAATGCTGCTTGCACTCCAAGGCACAAGAACATCACTCAGATTTTATGTATTTATTCATAATCTGTTTTTGAATTCAAAAGATTTGTATTGCCTAACCTATACGCTTTCTCTTTGCTCACTTTGTAAAGGTTTTAATAATTACCACATACAATAAAAAATAATACAGTAATGAAGTATTAGGTCAAAGTTCTCAAAATCCAGTTTTTGAGTGGTAATGTATGTAGCCTAAGACAACAGTCTATTCACGAATTTACACTGTTCTTAAACAAATACAGCAAAGGAACTGTGAAACAAAAAAAGGAAACCACTCCAAAGCCTTGATTCTTATTGAGAAGGGCAACTCACAAACCTTTAAGGACATTCATTGGCTTGCTTATCACAGCAGACCTGTGACAGTACTTTCCACCATATCCGAAATCTGTCTCTGGATTATACTAAAATGCGTAATCTTGTTAGAATATTATATTTTGTAAAAAGTCTAGCTCTTCAGCATCAAAAACGAACTGATATGCTATTCAGAGGTTCTCATTCTGAAGTCAGTTCTGTTTTAGATGATATTCAGATGATATACTTTGGGCTTGAAAGGCTAACTGAAGAGAGTGAGATGGTTGTGGAGAAAATTCTGATACTCCTACAGTGTTAGAGAATTTTAAAAAGGAAATTAATGCATGTGCAAAAACAACTGCAGAATTCTTAAGAAGGTGTGTTTGTTGCAGGCAAACTTACTACAAATCAAAAGTCAAAAAAATGATAGTTGTGCAAAAACAGAATACAGCAATCTAGTAAAGTGGTTTAAACTTGCTCTTTATTTGATCGCTGAAGATAGGTTTGACTTGTGCATAAGCCAGATTGTCTGTAAATACTGTATTGACAAACAGGACAATAATAAAATGTCTGCTAGAGGAATTCATATCAAATTCGAAGTTTTTCCAGTTCCTACTGAGCTTCAAAACATCAATCTGTAGAAGACTATTCTCATACAAACAGTAATTCCATTCCAGGCCATTGTTAGAATCGAGACTAAAAATAGGAAATTACCTTCTTTTGCACTACTAAAAGGTTTGAGAGTTAAAGTTGTCCACCTGCCTTTGAATATGAAGGAGAATTTTGAAATTCAAAATTTGAAATTCTAGGGGTAGATAGAGAAGAAGAAAGAACCATTAGTGGTTCTAATAAATGGAGCACCTACTAAAAAGAAAAATATTTGGCAGGAACTTGTCAGCATTGATAGGGTTAAGAGTGTTTTACAATATATTAAAATAGAAAATGTATTTTACAAAGATATTGATGTAGAGGAACAAGTTACCTGTCTTGGAACACATCAGCGGTGTCGCCCCTGCCAACAGCATTAAAAAAATAAAATGATAAACTCAGGTTTATTGTCATTTTATTGTGTTTGTATTTGAGTCTTGGGGGTGGGGCTAGGGGGACAACAGGCAGAAGGGAGTGGTGGGCACTGCTATCAGTGCGCATGATGGTTTGGCCGGCCGTCTCAGGCTAGCCAAACCGTTATGCGCACTGAGGCTCTCTCCAACCCAGCTGCTTGCTTGCTGGGTTGGAAACAGTGAAGCACAGGCTCCCTGGGAGCGCAAATCCTTGGCGCTCAGGCCAATCCTGAAGCTGCGAGAGCAGCTTCAGGATTAGCTGCAGGGGAGCATCAGCTTCTGCTCGGTTTAAAAGGGTTGATTTAGGTGAAGAAGAAGAAATGTATGAACATTACAGCATTCACCCTCTACATTCCAGAAATATGATGGGTGATGCTTCAGAATTGTGCCAAATCATGCAAGCAAAAGGAGAAACAGTAAGTGTGTGGGAAAAGAGTCTAGAAGCGCAATGTTTTCCGATGTTTCCTACATGACAAGGTGGTTGTTATGGTGAACGTCTACTACAGATACTTCCATCAGAATATAGATTCAGTAGATTGTATTCTGAAGATCCCTGCTTTAGGCAAAACAATACCATACATTTTACACCTTTTGTTTGAGAGTGATCTGCCCGTGCTATCATATTCTGTGGGCCATGTTATGAGAACAGGCACACCGTTTAATGACATCACTGCAAGAGATTTTGTGGGAAAAGTACATGGTAAAGATAGAGCTACTAGAAAGTAATTTGATGAATGTTATGGTTTGCCAACGTGGCACCAATGAATAGTAGTACCTTCATCATGGTGATCTGAAATGTATGTCACACAATCTAGAGGCACCCACCTGGTTTACTTTGAGCTGTGCAGTGTGTGCCTGGAATGATCTTAAAGACTTTTTCTGGCAAGCTAATGCAAACATTCCAGGGATTGATTTCAAGTCTGCAGGTTAATTGTGTTCCATTGATCCGGCAAATGTTTGTATATACTTCAAACACAGATTTTAAGCCATGCCTCATTTTATTTGCAACAGAAAGAATCCACCACTAAGCGAGGTTGTGGACTATTTCTGCAAAAAAGAATACCAAGAGGCACCACATATACATATGTTATTGTGGATAAAAGATGCACCAACGTTTGGTTAAGATACTGATAACTCAGTGTTGTAATTCATTGAGCAATATGTAACTTGTGATATTCCAGAAGGTCTCAGAACAGAACTATTAGGCGACAAGTCTTGCGATTCCAGTCACATAAATGTGGCGAATATTGTCGACTGAGATACAGAGCAAAAGGGAAATACTACACTGTGTCATTTGGGTTTCCCTAGGCCTCTAATCTCTAAAGGAGGAGCAAAAGGGAAATACTACACTAAGTGTCGTTTTGGATTTCCTAGGCTTCTAATCTCTAAAGGAGTGAGCAGTTTAATGTCTGCAGTCAGACACACTGTTACTGGGAAATCTCCTAAAATACATATAATCTGAAAAGACGTGAGGCTTCAAAACTTCTCAATTATTACAATGCAGTCATCTTATTCACGTGGAATGCCAACATGGATATTCAGGTTGTGGCAGACAATTCTATAGCTGTAGCTCGATACGTCACTTCATATATAACAAAGTCAGAAAAGACAGAGATGAAGGATGTATGGGAAGAGATAGCAGCAGAAAAGTCTATAAGTAAAAAGCTTTGCTGTTTCAGCTTAAAGACGCACTCACACAGAAAAATGTAATCCTATAAAGCTTGTGACAAACTTTAAGCAATAATTTGGGCTAGTTTAGACCTGACATCAACACGAAAACGTGTGTTGAGACCATTTCCTGAAAATGAGTATCTTGCTCAGCTTATTCCAGATAGCACTGAGCTCCTTAAAACAATATGATGGGCAATTATTATCCTAATCTGAGTTTCCATCTAGAAAACATGTGTTTTTATAAAGTACTGCTGTACTTTACATTCAGAAATAACGTAGATGAGAACATTGCACAAGGAACTTTTGGGGTGACTGTCTGTAACGGATGTCTAGTGAGCTATGCAAAACCAAGTCTCATTAATCATTGTAAATTCTTTTACCTGTCTCTCTTGCAATTTTTTTAACCTTGGTGTTAAGATACTGAACTGCTAGGTCACTCACTGCTGCGAAGATGCTTTCAATGCAGTCAAAGATAGCATCCAATGTGAAGTGTTTCCCACATATCAGAAAATGTTAAATGATGAAATCCAACAAGTGGAAACAATTGCTATAGAAGTTGCAAAGGAAAGCCAAGATATCATATTGTGTGCCGATGATAATCAACTAACTGGCACCCTGTCTCAGAATTCTGCTAGTGTGGCTGTCTCAGTGAGGACCTGCCTGTCAGAGGTAGCCCAGTTGATGGACTGCAACTGCCTGATATTAAATTCAGGCAAGACTGAGGTCCTTATTTTGAACCAACAACCTTCAATCTGGTCCCCTGACTGGTGGCCAGTGTCACTTTGACCTCTTCCTTCGCCAAAGCCTAGGGTTAAAAACCTAGGCATTTGGTTTGATGAAAATCTCAGGTTTGACAGCCAGATTACAGCTTTGGCAGGCAAATGTTTTGGGATTTTAAAATCTCTTAAGAATATTATTGACTTTCTGCCTGAATCTTCTAGGAAAACAGTAATCCAGGCACTGGTTATCTCCCGGCTGGATTACTGTATCATCTTATATTTGGGAGTCTCTGTCTTGCTTGATGAAACGTCAACGCATTCAGAACTCCACAGCTCAGTTGTTGCTGAACCTTCTAAAGCAGGCTTCTATGGGCTCTGCTTTTTGTAAACTGCACTTGGTCCCGTTGAAGAAACGTCTGCCCTTTGAAGCCCCTACTGCTATAAGGCTTTTAGGAAGACCGGTGCTTGCTACCTGCATCCTCTCATCAAACCATACTCACACTCGAGGTGCCTTAAGTCCTCAGGGGCTTTGCTAGCTCAAGTCCCTACTGTGAAGAAAGTTCGCATTGGGGGCAGTTCTTTTAGCTTTCTAGCACCCAAGCTATGAAACTCCCTCCAGCTTCATTTGAGGCAGGCTAAGACAGAACTAATGTTCCGTAAAAATGTAAAAACCTAGCTATTCAGATAGGTTGTCCCTCTTTTCCTCTAGGCTTTCTGCGACTCTCTCTCCTGGAGCTAGTCTCATCAGTGCTGGGACACTTCAGTGGAAGTACCTATGTGCCAATCAAACTTCATTATTATTATAACTCACAGTACAGCCAGAGCTCAGGACCTAATAGTCCAGATGCCCTTGGCCGGCCTATCAATGAAAATGAGGAGTCCATTGCAATTAATTATGTAGAAAATGCTATGGGTCAAGCGAGGAGTGAGCGAATCGATTTAGAAAGTTTGATCTCACAACTAAATGTAGAACAGCTAAATATTTTTCAGCTAATATAATAATCTGTAGAGCATGGACCTTCATGATAAGTCTGAATGTAGTTGTAAAACCTTCAAGCCTACACTTCTGTATGTTAGTGGTCAGATAGGTACAGGGAAACGTTTTCAGATTAAAGTGCTGCCTGCATTTGTTCAGAGAAAAAACTAGCTCTGATCCATCATGTGTTGTGACTGCTTCTACACTGACTAGCACTCACACTAATGGCGGTAGCTCTCTGGCCTACAAGGCGGCGGTGGCCTGGAACTCACTTCCCCTGGACCTCCGTGGTATCCAGGATCCAAAGCTCTTCAGGAAACGCCTGAAAACCCTGCTTTTTATTTAATCATCTGTTGATTCTCAGCTCCCATTTAGGTGCCGCGCCGGGACACTCTCGAGTATCTGTGCGCGCTATAAATGTCATTAACATAACCTAACACAACATTAAAGGAATCACATTGCATAGACCACTTATGTTGCCTGTGGGACATGACAACAAGCTAGAATATCTACAGTTCTCTGGTGATGCTTCTCATAATGTGTCCAGAGTTCTGATTATTGATGAGGTTAGCATGGTGTCCAAGCTTATGCTAGCTTTCATTTATCTGAGGATGCAAGAGGTTCTCGTTACGGACTATGGCGTTTAGTTTGGTGGTAAACTAGTCATAGTTTTTGGTGACCTTCTACAGTTGACTCCTGTCAAAGGTCAACCAGGTTTTAAAAAAACTTGTACATGAAGAAACTTAAGTCATTAGGGAGTATTGGAAATATTAACATGTGGTTACATTTCCAGTACGCTGAGTTGACAGAAAATGAGACGGGCAGCAGATCTGGACTATGGGAACATATTAAAATACATGAGAATAGGAATAATTAGCAAACAAGCTCAAATAAAATGGTTGTTTCTTGCATGGTTAGATCTCTATATCCACAAAAGAAGTTACCAGCTTCGATAATGCAATACATTATGAAAACTCAGAAACAGATTGTTGGCCTAATGCCAACATTGGTGGGGTGCGAACATTTTAACTTAGAAATGCTTCATTTAGAAAAGCAGGAGATAGTGACTTTAACTGGTAAAGACAAAATAGAACATCAAGGTTTAAACTTCCTACTGTCACTCAGTGGTAAAGAAACTGGGATCTCAAGAGAAAACAGTTTCAAATACTGTTGATTTAGAGAAGACAGTAAAAACCTGTGTACAAATTGCAGAATAATTTGCACATATCCCAACAGAACAGAGTAGGAATATATTCTGATTAAATTTGATCACATTGAGGAAGGGAAAAAAAATAGGAAGGTGCACATCCAGATTTCTCCTGGTAAAAAATCTGTAAGTGAAAAGTTTCCTCTGTGTTTGGCCTATGCTGTCACCATTCACAAATATCAAGGATCAAGTTTGGATGCAGCTATGATAAATATAGGTAACAGTCTTTAAAGAAGGAATGTCTTATGTTGCTTTATCACAGGTGAGAACATTGTCAGGGTTGTTCCTGCTTGATTTTGATGAGAGCAGAGGATATGAAAGGCTTAAATCCTTCTTGCACAAAATTTTACGACAAAACTCATAAAATTAACGAACATAATTTGGAAGATCAACTTGTTAATCAGGATCTGTATGGCCTGGACGAATGCTCAGTCTCAAGCATCCTAGAACTGACTGATTTATTTCCTAGCGGTAACAGTCCACTAAACCGCGGAAAAGTAGTCGAACTACTACGTAAAATTCGACAACTTCAATCACTAACTTCCGAAGAAATAAAATTAGTTTCTTTTCCAAACACATCGCTTTGCTCGGTGGCTCGCGTCGAATTTTGGTCAAACATAGTCCCAGTCATTATAATGAAGGAGCGAGACATTCTCCACAAAAACGGATACAACATCATTATTGTCAAACAAACTAGTCCTGCCTTTAATCAAATAAAAGCTGATGAAATAAATCTGGCCTCCATTAATAATAACAACCAGCAGCTTGTGGACGGCAAAATAAGGAAGTACGGGCAAGATAGCTCTTTGTTGATCTCCATCAAAGATGGAGTGCGTAGAATCTGGAATGGCCCTGACTCTAGACAAGTGTCACAATCGGATGAAAATTCTTGGGCGTGGATTGCAGGATTAATAAATAGGAATAAGTCGGGCGAGGATCGGAAATTGCCTTTTTAGCGAGAAGCATATAATAGTGTCATGGAATATTGCAGGAAAGACTACTGAAAAGATGTCTCATATTGGAAAATTCTCCGTCTATTGTATTATTGCAAGAAACGTGGTCCTTAGCGTCTTTTGCTCAGAAGGGTTACTTCATGTTCGTCAAAGCAGCAGAAGACTCTAGAAGAGGCCATTCAAAAGGAGGCCTAGCAACCCTTCTAAAAGAGGAAACTGACTGGGACCCGGAAAAAATTGAGCTTTCTCTCCCAAATGTGCAATGCATCAGCATCAAGTATCTGAAAGAAAGAATGGTCCCTTTCTCAAGTTTTCTACTTTTTAACATTTATTTCCCGCCTGGCACTTCAAAGGATCACTTTGTGATAAAAGCATTCGAGAAAATAGAATTAATTCTGGAAGAAAAGGGGCATTCCACAATGATAATAGCTGGGGACTTTAATAGGAAAATTTCTAATGCCCTACTCAACAAGAAGGGGAAATCTCCTCAAGAAATAGCATGCCTAATTCCAACTCCCGTTTTTCCCCGATAAGATAAAAGCAGATAAAAGGGGGGAAATGCTCCTGTCATTCTCTGAAACAATAAATGGTGTTATCTTAAACGGGAGAACTGAGGGAGACATTCCAGCGGCATACACCAGATTGGGCTCTCCTAGGTCTTCAATTATAGATTATTTTATCTGTAGTCTTGACCTGTTTTCGAAGGTCCAATCATTATCTATTCAGTGTATACACATGAAAGTGACCATGCTTTTCTTTCTAAAGTACTCGAGGTGTTCACTCAGCCTACTTCCTTGTGGTCTTTGCGTACCTATGAAGGACGGGCAGATATAAATCAAAAAACAGGAAGGATTCATTGGAATTCTAATGCAATCAGCAAACTAAATCATACAATCTCCCAGCTTCTGCCAGTGTTTTTAAATAGAAGACACTGTACAGACAGTAGTCGCCTCTTTACAGGTAAACTTCGAAAGACAAGAAAATGTTAAAACTTCTAAGAAAGGAAAACAAGTTGATGATAATTTTCGACAATTAAATAAATTGATCAGATGCCAATTTCGAGCATTTAGTGTCGCAAGACAAGGAGAAATAAGGAAACTGAAAAAAAACTCCACCAACGGAAGAAAGAGAGATAAGCAAGCTCAAAGAGATAGAATCTGGACTGACATCCAAATTGCAGTAAAATGTAGAAACAATAAAACCTTTTGGAAGATAATATCTGAACAAATGGGGATACAAAAGTCAATTCAAGCTACTCCAGTATCCCCGTCAGATTGGGGAAAGTATATTTATAAGCTTTATAAATCTAATCCTCAAAATCAGATTATTCTTAATCAGTATCCTGTGCAGAAGTGTCAATGTGGGCAGGAACTGATGAAAACCTCAGCTATACAAATCTTAGCTTTTATAACCTCTGCAAGGTCATCAACAGCGATGGGTCCGGATAAAATTCCAATTAAAGTTTTACAAAAAAACGCTGACGACTGGAGCAAATTTTTAGCCCCACTCTTCCAATATTGTCTGAAGAGCGGAGAAATACCAGAATCTTGGCGGGGGAGTATAGTGGTCCCTCTCCTGAAAAAAGGCCAAAGAACGAACTCCGCTAACTACAGACAAATAGCACTACTTGACGCCACTGGTAAAATATTTGCAGCTTGCGTCTTGGAGCACCTAAAAGACTGGGCATTTGCGAGTCAAGTGATCCCCGTGACACAGGCCGGATTTCGTCCAAAGCACTTGACATTGGATAATATTGCTGTACTTCAGACAGTTCTTGACACAGCAAATTGGTGTAGAGTCCAGATGGGGGAGAAAAGGGCCTAACTAAACCATTTCCTACGGAGAATGGGCTGAAGCAGGGCTGCTTATTAGCTGCCTTATTATTCTCTATTTATATTAGTGATCTACCGGGGCGCTTCTCCCAAATTAAGAATTTCCCTCCAAAGATAGCACAAGTCGATATACACTGCTTAATGTATGCAGATGACATCGTCATACTCGATCGCACTCCAATTGGCCTGCAAAGAAATTTAAACGAACTAAGCCAATATGCAATTGAAAATTTTCTGGTCCCAAATATATCTAAAACTAAAGTTCTTCCTTTTAATGGCAGAAGGAAACCTTTATCTTTCACATGGTCATTGGGAGGTAAGCAAATCGAGACAGTAAAAAATTGTTTATTTGGGCCGTATTTTTAAGCATAATTTACAAGATACAGCCCACCTTCAACATTTAGGGCGGAAGGCAGAATCGCATGTTTTGGCTTTACTGAGATTTTATTGCTCTACGGGAAATAGTCACTTCAAATCTTTGTTGGAGGTCTATGGCATGAAAATCCCACCGATATTATCCTAAGCCATGGAATATACACAAATCAAAACATGGCAGCAGATAAAAATAAAGGAAGTATACTTCGAAAACTGGTAAACGTTTCGCAATCTGTCCCAGTTCAAGCTCTTCGCCTTGAGCTATGTATAATGGGAATATTTGCCCGAGTAATTTCCAATAATATAAAGTGGGCATATAATCTCTTACATGCAGCGCCAGACACATTAAGATATATGGTAAAATTGGAGACTTTTAGAGAGGAAGCGTCCCGGTATACTTTTAATAGGAATTTGCTAAAAGCCCTTGAGGTCTCACAATGCACCTTAGCACTTTTACAGGATTGGTCTCCAGCACATCTGAAGCTCTTCTTAAAACATATGGCCCAGAGAATTAGTTATGAAAGGGACAAAGAACATTGTATCCAACTAAAGCATTACAAAATCTCAGCTGAGAAAATAGTATTTAAAACACCTGCGCCTTATTCACAGTTTCAATTAGAGCACAGGGCAAGGCGTTGTATCCTCCTCTTACGCTTGGGCATTCTCCCTTTAGCAATTCTTAAAGCCAGGTGGGATGGCACAAATAGCTCTAAAGGTATATGTGATCTATGCAAAGGCGGGCAACAAGACCTGTATCATGTTTTATTAATTTGTCCAAACCCGAGATTGGTAGAGGCTAGACGACGCTATATATCGCCTATTCAATTAAGATACAATGCCATGTTAGCTCAAGATTTAATTATGCTGTGTAATTCTCCCGCTAATAAATTAGTTTGCTATAACTTGTTTAAGTTTTTTTTAAAGTTTCTTGAAGCTATTTAAAAAAAAAAAATGCATAATTTTAACATCTCTATTAACTGTATGTCATATATGTAGACCAAAACATTATTAATTATTCATTTTAAATAGTTTCAATAGTTTTATTACCATGTTCCAAGAATAATAATTTTAAATATCTGTATTTGTTGATCTCAGGTGAGGTCTGAATCAAATAAATTTTGAATTTGATGAGAGCAGAGTAAATCCTGACTCATGTATGATAGATCCCTCGCAAGCGATTATGCTCTATGCACTTAATCTGAACTTATCCCATTGTTGACAAGCATCCAATTTACAGAAAGCGGAAAAGTTCTGAGATTGTAGATTTTTCGAAAGTTTCAAAACGAAGTGAAGAGTCGACATACACATCAAAGTTTTTGGGTAATGTAATGTAGTTAATTTTCTATTCCACCTACAGCCGGTGGTTGAAAACATTGTTTAACACAAAGAGAAACTCCTATGTCAATCTTTGACAACTCTTTTCAATTTAGTGCATACTGAAAAACGCGTGTCATTCTACTGCATGTATATGTGATATGGTTGACCACTGTAATAGTGGTACACAGTTCACCGTGAACGTGAAACAAGATTCACTGGAGTTTCTTTTGGTAGTGCTAAATGTGTTAGAAAATTAGGGAATTGCAATTAATGATTTCTTTACAACAAACTATTCATGGAACCATGAATGTGTACATTGTCCCTATTCAGGCAGAACAGACATTCAGAGCGATGTGTACCTTACAGTACCAGATTGCAAGTCAGTGTCATTTGATAAACTATTTGTGAACGCTGTACAGAACAACTCCTGTCCAGACTGCACATCAGACACAGTTCAAAATATCTCATTCTCATGCTACAAAGAAGCAGAGCTGATGGTAGTAAAATCATATCACCAACTTTAAAGCTGGTCAGAAATCAATTCATAAGAAACCAAACACTACTATGGGTATTGTTTTCCATCATGGACACTCAATCAACTCTGGTCACTACACAGTCTACCTTAAAAATTCATCTGGCTGGACTGAATGCGATGATGCTTCTATTACAGCTAAGTAGAGATTACTCTGGAAACTTCCAAATTCCTATCTTATTTTTCTACACCCAAGGTTTCAGAAAACACAGTATTTAGAAACATGTATATAGATAAAAATAAGCACTAAAACAATAAAGTTCATTTTCATTCTGAATATGTGGCCTACCAAGGATAGTGAGTATATAATGATTGAACTTTTTCTAATAATAATAAATGAACTTAAAACAAATACATGAGTATCAATTTGTACTCTGTACCAATGTTGGTCTCATGTACATAAAACGTGGGTGTTTTTCATATTTCTAAGTAATTTCTTTTCCCATACAATTACATGATGGATTGCATTTCATGAAACTAAATAAACTGTTAGTATTCTGGCGTGTATATATATTTTACATTCTACATCAGGATATATTCAGTGTAAATGCAAATTCCATTATAAAAAGTACGATCTCATGAGAGGCTCGCAAGAGCAAAACAGGTAGCACTGCCCCGTGGACTGAACACGATGGATTGCCTCCCTGGCTCTCGCTACCTCTTGGGAGAGCCTTGCAACAGTCGCTGGGTCATCACTTTAAAAAAAAAAAAAAATCGATCCAACCATCTTTTTATTCACTACTCTATTCTAGATTAGCATTAAATAATAACAGAAAACATGATAAAGAGCCATATACAATAGAGGACAATGAAATGTAGAAATTCACGATCTTGTGAGTGTTCTGCAAGCGTATCGCGAGAGTAATGACAGCTCAAAAAAAGACTGCTGGTGACATGTCTTGATATCAGAGTTACAGTAACTGAGCAAATAAGCAATTTCTATTGAATATCTCTTCAATCCTCGCACACATTTCACAAACTGAACCCTATCTTGTTTTGTTACAATTAAAAACAATACTTTTAGTAAAATATCTGAATATAACATATATTATAAAGTCATTTTAACATACCTGCACTCACAAAAATAATTAATTTACTTTAAAAAAACTAGAAATTCACCACAAAAAAACAAAGGTTAAAGTAACGTTCTAGTCAGCTGTAATAAAAGTATCTTTAAAAAAAAACAAAACCTTAGATTTTCACTGAAAGAAACAAAGGTTAAAGTAATGTTATGGTTAGGTGAATTTCACAGTGACAACGTTAGCGTGTTAAACTAAAACAAACACAGAAATTCAGCTGGTATAGTTAGTAGCACTACTTATAACTTGCGCCCCCGCCATGCCCTGCTTATGAGCTCATATATGACATCACTCATGACTTGTTCAGTTAAATCATTGATGACATTAATTTAGAAATTTGCCGAAACCTTAGTCAGAAAAGGCAGAAACAAAGAAGGAACAGGAGGAGCTTTAGCCCCCAACGACCCCAGAACCGCAGGAAGAGGAGGAGCACGAGATCTTCGAAGAAGACCCTAAAGCTCAAGCTATGTTCCATATCTCAGAGGGGTCAGAACTTTTCGAGACGCAGTGGCAGGACCTCGAAGCAGAGTCTCCGGAAGAAAAAATTGGCATGTATTCGTCAAGGTCTGCGCTTCTGGCCGACATAACGATGCACAATCAATTGATAAAAAAGGGCTGCAGACAAATATGGGGTACAATTAGAAGGGGAACAGTCGCAATTGTGCTTCCTTTTAGAGACTTTAATGTAAAAGTCAATATCTTCCCAAGCTCCCAAGTATATTGGACCAAGGGAGAAAAAGATTTAATGAGTCCACAACATGCAGGTCTGTAACACCAAGGGCAGAGAAAAAAATATAAACACTCCTCAAAGGAACCCCCCACACATCAGAGTAACTGTACCAGCAGACTCCATCATTGCTGCCCTGTCCAAAAAGAGGGCAAGCATACCAACAGTATTCAGACCACCACCAGATAAAGAAAGTAAGAAAATGGACATGTTGGGGAGAATATTTGAAAGAGGAGCAGCAACACAGTGGCACATAGCCAACTCAAATTCACTGCTCAACAGGTATGCACATGAGCACTGAGAAGAAATGGCAGAGCCGATTAAATAGCTCCTGGAACAATACCAAAAATGAGCAGGATCCCTGGCAGAAGAAAGGAAAAACAGCCATCACCTGCCTAAAATCTGCCCTAGATGCCGCAGATACTGCAAGTAGGCAGATGATGGTGGGGTACCACCTTGAGAAGACATTCCTGACTTCTGGTGTCAGGTTTTAAAACTGAGGTGAAGGGAAACATCATTACCTCACCATTCTATAGAGAGCAATTGTTTGGGACTGCAGTAGATGACACTACAACAAATTAAAAAAGACAATAACACCACCAAGTCAATGGGAGCCCTGCAATTCAAGGGACCCCGTAGGAGAAGATCCACACCTACAAGGAGAACAATAGGAGAGGGAGTTTTCAAGGCACAACCTCACACCAAAGTTTTGGTTGGACAACTCACTGTGGACACGTGCCAGCACCACCGGCGCTAGCCAGGGCCTGGCACTGTGTGGGCCGGGGTTGGAGGGGGGGAAGCCAGCGGAGATGCGAGCACCCCCCCCCGTCTTCCCTTCGCCCTCATCCGGGTGGTGGCATTAGAGGCGCCCCCCCCCCCCTCCTTGCTGAACATGGGAGCTTGGCTAGACTGTTCATGCAGAGACTGGCATGTTGTAGGTCCCCGGCTCGAGGCGGATCCGATACACTTCTATTTTGGGGGGGGGGAGGTAGGGTTCCCAGCTGGAGCTGCTCGGGGGGCCTCGGCCCACGTGGGTAATGGTGGCCAAGGCCCGAGTGGGCCGTTTGCTCCGGGGGAGGGCAGCAAGCGCGATAGGCTCCCTCCCTCGCGGCTCCAGGCTCCGGTGTCTAACAGGGGATTTGGCGTATTGGCCTCTGTTGCCGACTCTGTCCGGAGGATCCGGGCCCAAATTCCAGCATTTTGTGGGGTCAGGGTCGGGCGGTGGTGCGAAGCCCCTGGCCCGTTTGGGGCAACTAGGATTCGTTGGCGGCGCTGGGGAAGGCCTTGGCCCGTGAGGGTATCTGGGTGCGTGGGGCGGCGGCAAGGGCCGCACAGGCTCCCCCTTCCGGGGATCTATGTTGCATTCCTGCACGCCGTTTGGTCGTGCCTCTGGTCGGGTCCGGGAGCGCTTCGCGGCTGTGAGTGCTGTCCTAGCCCCCCCCCCCACCTCCTTCCAATGGAGTGCGGCCGTCAACTGGCCATTGCCTGGGGGTGGCTGGCAAGGAGGGGAGTGGGCAAGGCTCCCGGGTATAGTCCCCCTCGTCGTGCCTTAACGTCGGTACTAGGCTCGGGTACGTTTTTATGGGCTGAAGGGTGTATTATGAGCCGGACATAGGAGAGCTATAGGTGGACTTGCCAGCCGTTCAGTGGAGCGCAAACTGGACCGGATTCATGCTGGCTGCCTCCGTGCTGCACTGCCCACGCGCAACCCTCGCTAGTCCCCAGTGTTCCCAACTCACTGTGTGTCCGCCACAGGGTCAATACTTTCTGTATTCTGCGCCCAGTAGCACCTCGAACCCCGCCTCACCTCCCTGCTGCCTGCTACCTCCAACTTGCCGCCCTGGCTGTTACCGTATTTTGTGGCCATCCCAGGCGCTGGTTTTACCCGCCTTCCCCTCAGCAGTGGGTTGGGCTCACCAGGCAGCCGCCGAGTTGGGAACGAGGGGGGGGCTTGCATGGCCGCGGGCTTACCTCGGCTTGGAATGGTGGGGGGCGGCGCACCATGCTGCTGTTGCCAGGTCCCCGGGCCGCGTTTGTGTCTCTGCGACCCCAAGTACTGGCGCGCCCGAATTCAAGCAGCAACCGTCGTCGTAGGAGCTGAAAGAAGGCAATTAAGTAAAGGTGAAGGGACATTGTTATGTTGTATTATTTAAATGTTGTAATTATACTGCTCCGCTTTGCCTTTTGTCTTGCACTGGCCTCGCGCTGCTTCCCCTGCCGCGTGCCCATGCCCAAGTGTTCTATGACGTCCTACGGTTCCATGGTAGAACCTTGGGCATGGGTGGCGGTTGGGGTGACAGTTGCCGAGACTTGATGACTCCTGTGAAGACGTGCCCTCTGGTGTCAACGGCATTACTAAAATAAAGACCTTGAACTTACCTCCTGTGTTGGGTCAGTCTTTACAAATTTGGCGACGAGTGGCCCTGACACCACACCGAACCTGCGAGCGGATTTCTGCAGGTTACCTCGAATTCATTCCTGCGAGGGCCGTCCTCTGAACCCCTGTGGTCTCATTTTGAGGGCTCACTTTCATGCTGCCGTCTTCAAGTCCAGCTCGAGCGGAGTCTGCTGGTGTTTCGACAGTTCGAGCGGAGTCAGCCGGTGTGTCGACTTCGGCGTCTGTGTCCTGCATCTTTCGGGATCCGGAGCTTCTACAAGAACAGCCACGCAAACGAGCCCAGCTGCATGCAAGTTACACCGTTTGAAGAAGAGTACGGTGAGATCTGCGCTTTTGCGGCTGCTTCTGCGCGTGTTGGCGTTGAGCTCCGGTTCTTTGGGGAGGTGCAGCGTTAAAGCAGGAAATTGACCTGCGCCATTCCCGCCAAGCGGCGGATTGAGGAAATTCCTGTCAGAGTGCCTCATATTACGGCGTGACGTCATTGGAACGCACGCGTTGGCAGCCATTTTTGATTGGGGCATCTGTCAAGAATAAAAGTACGGTGTTAGTGTGCGATTAGCTTATCGGTTACACACACACCTTCTACACTTCATCGTGGAATTGCGTGAGTTTGAAATGTGTGTAGACATAATCCACGTGCGTTCTCCAGATCGGTGACACGCACACCTCATATTATTATTAAAATACTAGGCAAGATACATCACGCATGGTCGACGTGTGTCTGATACGCAGACACTATTTCAACAAATTGAAACACTTTGTGGTTCATTTCTGGGCAAAACACTGCCAATGTGCGTTCTCTGTACCGGTGACACGCACACCTTTATTCAGTATTGCCTAGCAAGTTACTACGTGAATTGCAAACGTGTGTTTCCTGTATCGGTGACACGCACACCTCTAATCTTCAGTTTGCTGTGCAACATTTTAGTTAAAGGGAAATAGTAGTGTACCTTCTACGTTTAGTTTATTGTGACATTTCTCTTCCTTCATTTCTTACGACATTTGTCTTCCTCATTATGGCGTCAGGTAACATATGGAACCTTTCTCCACCACAGCCTTTCATTCCGTCTACAGGGGATGACTCTCTCAAATGGGAGGAATGGCGAGAATATTTTGAAAACTATATCTCAACATTCGAGGATGAAAAGGAACTTACTCCTGAGAGGAAAAAAAAAATTCTTCTCCACTGTTTAGGCGCAAAAGCGATGAAAATCTACAATCGCATCAACAAAAAGCCTAGGGAGGTAGATATCTACATGATTGCACTGGAAGATTTATCCCTGTACTTCAAACCCACTATTTCAGTTTCTGTAAACAGATACAAGTTTTTCAAACGTAAGCAGAGTCCAGAAGAGTCGGTGGAAGACTTTGTGGCTGCTTTAAAGAATTTAGCACTCACTTGCCGGTTTGGCGCATTGCATGACGAATTTATTCGCGACCAAATCGTCATGCGAGCTGCCAGTAAGAACATCCAGGAGAAACTGTGGGCTAAGGGGGAGTTGCCACTTGAGGAAGTCATTGAAATTGTCAAATGCACAGAGTTAACAGGCAGATGCGCAAAAGCAGTTTTGTCCGAAGAAAAGGCAATTACCGAGGACAAATCTACCATTGCTAAGATCGCAAGTTCGAAATATCCTCATAATAAACTGCGTTCAAACTCCTGGCAGGGGAAAGACAACAACACGAAGTCAAAATTGACTGATGATAGGAAGTGTTTTAGATGTGGCAGTAGATACCATTTGGCAAATGATAAATTGTGTCCTGCACTAAAGCAGAAATGTTCAAGATGTGGGTTGGTTGGTCATTTGCTGGTAATGTGTCAGAGAAAACAAAGGGGTGGTAGTAAGGTAAAACTAGTTGTACCTGAGGAACAAGAGTATGAATATTGGTCTGATGATGATGATGACATGAATTTATTTGTGTTACAAGTTGAAGATAATATGTTGTGCAAAGGTAGGAAACCCATGTGTCATTTAAACATAGGCGGGGTGGAGATTTCCATTGTTGCAGATTCGGGATCTCCTTATACGATTGTGAATAAGAATGTGTGGTTAGAAAAATTCGTTCCTGTTATTGGTAACCATTTACTCAACCCGGACATTTCTCCTAAAACATTCACTGGGGAACCCATTGAGATCTTAGGTTTCAGGGAACTGCAGTTCCAATTTAAAACAAGACAAATGCTGGGAAAGCTATATGTCTCTGCGGTCGGTCCTTCTGTTTTGGGATGGATCGATCAAGGGGAATTGGGGATAATTCTTGACCCTAACAGCCCTGATCTGCAAATCACTAAATCTCCATGCGCTCACCATAAAAACCATATTGTAGGGCAATATGTCGCCCATCTACCCGGTATGCCCGTTTTCAGGGGTTGCTTTTCCCCCCCCCCCCAGGCAACCGACATCCATTGGCAAATACAATAGGCCGGGTGTGCTGTTAGTTTAAGATACTTTGGGGGCGGCACTATGCTAACTGGTAAGAAGGCTGCGGGCCTGGGGGGGTCTCTCGCATCTTCCCCTTATATATCTGAATGCAAGGAAGGAAACAGCCATTTACAAATCGGGCGGCACACTAGTCAAAGCACAGATGTTAGCCTTGGTCCCTTCCTGCTGTTCGGATGTATCTCCGGGAGCTGTACTCCGGTAGCCAATTAACACCGGTTTGAACACATAACCTTCGGCGTTGGCGTCAGAGACCTTACCCGCTATGTCACTACAGGGGTCCTCAACCCCGTTGCACTGCCCATGAGCCGACCGCCCCTCCAACATCACCCCAGGTGCCGTCGGAGACCGCTCCATTTGGACAGGCTCTCCCGTTTCGCCCACCGCACTACCGGGGGTGTCGCAGTGCCGATATTATTCCTGCAACATGGACGTTAGCAAATATAGGCCTTCGATTTGGTTTGATTAGGACATTTGAATATGGAAACTAAATACTCTCTACAACTTTCCTAAGTGTGCAGTTTCTGGTAACAATTACGGGGCACTGACAAATCTCACAGGGCAGTCTTATTGCAATGTTACAGTATTCAATTGGAGCTCAGCATAACCCACACTAATTTGGAGTAGGCTGTAATGGATTGTTTTGTTTTTAAATTCCTTGGTTAGGGATTTTATAAACGGATGATTTGTTATCCGAATTTTGTAACACTAAATGTATTTCACACATTACTCACGCCATTTGCTTCTTAATACAATTGCTATTTCAGATGTGGCTAGGGGACAAAGGGTCCTAGTTGTGGGATTTGTCAGGTTTTAAAATACAAGCGGTAGACGTGGGAAAATGAGTACGGGCACTTGTACTACTTGCTCATGGTAAACACTTGTGCATTCATTCTCTCAATGGAAAGTGAGTCCCCCGATTTCTGAACACGCAGACGTTTCTTCAAGTTAAAAATACTGTGTACCATGGAATACTGCGAGCCTGACACATTTTGAGGTTGTTGTTGTAAAGTATTTGTAGATCCGTTCTCTGCTGCACGCAGGGATACCCTGTGCTCCCTATGGGCCAGTACTTATTTTGTGAGGTACAGTACCGGCACTTCTCAAGAGAAATACAATACTTTTAATTGGAGAGTACCGGCACTTCTCAGAAACAAGCAGGTACTCTGGTTCAGAGTACCTGCACGGCTAATTTTTCATTTTAAGCACTGGGGGATACCGTATAATTCTAGTGTCAGCCCGGTCGAGCGCCATGGCATACCAGACTTTTCAGGTACTATTATACTACCCAAATGTGCCTTAGCTCCACCTTTACTGTACTCTTGACGGATACAGTTACTGGTGCCTTTGCCTGCTTCTAGCCTTCAAGATCTGAGGTACGGCCAAGTCAGGAGTAGGTATCCCAATTTTGGGATAGCGGGTATATTTCCGCTTTCCACTTAGGAGTTGCAGTCTTTCAAGTTAGAATATTCCTCCAGTCAATCTGAAGAGCATCAACTTTTAAAATTAAGCAGGAGGAGGGGGTCATAGCACGGGGTCAGTTGGGCACACCATCTGACAGACTTCAGCCCTCAGAGGAGAAACATGGGAGAACATGCATGAGAGTCTTGCTCCTGTTTAAACATTGAGGGATTGCATAGGGTAAAGAAATGTCTATCTTTTAAATTCCTTTATTTATAGGATAGGCAACATTTACAGTATGAGGCAATCCTGAGTTTCAAGAAAGCTGGTCAATGAGCGGGATAACATGACGGGGTCAGGTGGCTCAGCGGACTAAACCCTCCACTGCAGGGATCGATGTTCGACCTCACGGTCACAGGTCCAAATCCCAGTGGGTACACTCAGCCTTTCATCCACCGGAGGTCGATAAATTGAGTACCAGTGAGTTGGGTAACAAGAACCATCTGTTTTGCGCCGAGATACCTACGGGTGTAAGCGCGCTCTTTAGGATATGTTATTGCTTTGGATTAGAGACATAGGGAGACCTGGTACGGACGAATGAAACAGAGTGCAGAACAATTCTAGCTCCAGAAATAAGGGAGCAGATTTCCCTATGATTTCTGCTGGCTCCGGACTGAGCACGGACGGAACTAAGCACTACTCGCAGTTTTAAAGGGTCCTTCTCTGCCTGCTGTGGCTCTGCCGAACTCGACTGCTTGAGGTATCTGCTGTTTTCTTTTGTGGCTGAGAGTAGTCCCAGGTTCCGCCAATACTCATATAAAGAGCCATACACTTTTACTATCGTTCTTAAGTTCCAAAATGGTGCCCAAGGCGAAGCGTGCCTGCCTCCAGATGAACAGTTGGACCTCTGTGAGGTCATGATAACGGCACAGCTGGGCCGCTGTTAGGTCAACGATATTTGGGCGGGTCGCATGTCCTTTCCTGCTCGGGTATCAAATAGGTGGGCAGTTACATGGGCAGTACCCTTTGCTGCAAGCAGCGTGTGGATCCAATGCGTGTTTTATGAAGGCACGGCATAGCACAATGACTCAATTAAGCTGGCGTGAGCTCGTTCCTTATGGAAATTGGAGTGTGCACTGATCATCTGTATCTTTATTTTACATGGTATCCAGGTCTGCGACAACGGGGAGTTGAACCGTGCTACGTTGGTGGCATATTGTCGCAGGAAGATGGACCAGAGAATCCTGAGAGGAATTTGGCCGGCAGCGGCGCCAAGTATGGTGTGAGCGCGAGGAGGAAGACTGAGGTGCCAGTATACAAGGGTGAAAGGCTATCGGGTCACGTATTGCCTTTCGGTTGGTATGGGTAAGGCAATCAGAACTTGCATGTTAGCGGAAAGGTATTTAGCAAGCCTCGCACTCTAGGATACATTTCTCGCACTCATGACCCAAAGCATGGGGGCCGCACACAGCTACGGCACCTGGCGGCCCTTTAAACTGTTGGTTGTTAGACAGCTGTATCTGGCATCCTTAGTACACGCAGTTGCTGTCGCAGGGAAGCTGCACAGACATGGGGTTGATCAGGGGAATGGGTTCTCCTGCGGTCAGGATCCGGAAGCAAGTGGGCAGACACAGTTCAGAAGGCGACACAGAACCTACCATTGTTATCTTGGCCAGCTGCCCCACCCCCTCCAAATAGCGGAGGGGGGCACATTTCCCCAGTTGTTGGCGACGCCTATGATAGATCTCAGGGGGCACCCTTTCTAGGCCCCGATCTGTAATTTTCCATGATTGGCCGTCCACCACATTATGGCACCATAAGCTATTATTTGGGGCTGCTACATTGGCTCTTAGCTTTCGGTCAGGCGCAAGTGACTTCACCACCCGAAGCTAATTTTGACTCCTAGGTAGTCTGTATCTCCTGTGTATTCATCCCAAGGCTAATCGAAGGGATTGTGCAGAGTGTTCGGGATTCCCAATGGTAGCTGACCATCTGCCGTGCCCCTGCAAACGCTGGCAGTACGCTGTAACCAGTAATTTGGTTGTAAATTCACAGTAAATTCACAGATGCAACAGGCAGGGAAGGCTTTGGGGCAATCTTAGACAGAGAATGGTGTGCTGAGAAATGGCCCAACTCGTGGCACAAAAAGAAGATCACGACCAACATCATGGTGTTGGAGTTGTTCCCAATAGTGGTAGCTTTCCACCTGTGGCCTGCAGTGCTGGCAGCAAAGAGGGTCCTCTTTTGGTTCGATAACTTGGCAGTAGTGCAGGCCATCCATTCCCAGTCGACTAGTTGTCCACTGGTTTTGTGCCTTTTGAGGGAATTGGTGCGGGCTTGTCTGTCTAACAATGTAGAATGCAGGGCACGACACATTCCAGGAGTGCAGAACACAGCTGCTGACGCTCTCTCTCGTTTTCAGTGGCGCCAGTTCCGGGAGGTGTGGCCGAGAGCGAGAGAGGAGATGACCCCTTTCACACCACACCTCTGGTTCCTTCTGAAGTGGAACAGCGATTGAGGGGGCTGGGCGAGCTATCCCTAGCACCCAGAACCAGTAAAAGCGCTACAGGGCTTGTGTGGCCCGGTTTTGTTCAGTGGTTGGAGCTTTGGAGGAAGGGGGGTCATCTTGGGAGCTCAGGGTACAGACTTTCATAGTGTGGGCCAAGGACAATGGGAAGAGCTACTCCTGGATTGCTGGCCACCTGTCTGCGATTAGTCACCATGCTAGATTAAGGGGGTTGAACGATCCAACCAAATCCTTCCTGATCAGGGCGGCGCTCAAAGGCTGGACCAGGAGCGAGCCGCGGGCACCAGACAATAGGTCCCCCATCGACTTTAAGACTCTGCAGGGAATGCTAGACTGGGTGCACAAGGCTACCCATTCAGCTTTTGAGGCGGCCCTCTTTTCAGCCACCTTTAGCCTAGCTTTCTTCGGGGCCTTCAGAATTGGGGAGTTAGTGGCTAGGTCCAAGCATGACACATCTGGGGTGGCATTGAATGGGCAAGATGCAGTAGTCTCGGGGGCCTCCCTCAAATTCTTAGTAAGACGATCAAAAACTGACCAGAGGGGAGGGTGATCCTGTTGCACCGACTTGGAGATGCTAGGTACTGTCCAGGGGCCTGGTCGCCGCCTACCTGGCCCTGCGCCCGGCGGCAGCAGGTTATCTGCTCGTGCACGCAGACAGTACACCCCTCACTAAGTTTCAAGTGGAACACACAATGCAGGCATGCTTGACGCTGTCAGGCAACAATGGTCCGGGCAAGCGTTTCTGCAGCCATTCATTTCGGATTGGGGCTTCAACTACAGCCTTTAGGGCAGGCATGACCGCAGAACGGATTATGCAGATGGGACGCTGGGAGTCCCAATGTTTTAAGAGATACATCCGTCCATGAGCTATGCAGATAAAGGCCCGGAGGGCATGTGAAGTTATGTAAATACTGTCAATTGTTGAATGTAACCGGGGGAATACGTGCGGCATCACACGCCGTGTGCCTTGCAGCAATGTGTGTAGTGACGTGCAATGTAGTATTTGTAGTGTTGGTGTGCCGTGTTTCAATAAAATGTTTTGCAACATGACATTTCTTTATTTGCCAGGAACAAAGGTCTGGGTGATTGGCCATTCGGGCGTCTTGAGAGTGGCACAGTGGGCTGAATGCAGGAAATGGAGGCATGGCTTATCCGACACCAAGATAATTTGTCTGGGACACCCTGGCTTGCGCTGGAACTGCTTGCTGAAGAAGCTGCAGCAGAATCTGGGGGGGGGGGGGGATCTCTCCGCCCAACGTACTGGTCATACACCTGGGAGGGAATGATCTGACTCTCCTAGGGAGGAGAGTACTGCTGCAAGTAATGAAGTCCACAATGTGTGAGTTAAGCAACCAGTTGGGGACCTGTGAACTTTGGTGGTCAGAGATAACGCCCCGTCTGGTGTGGCATGGAGCACGCTCGGGCGAGGCCGTGGAGGCATCGCGTAGGAGGGTTAACAGCGCTATGCGTAAATTCACCGAGCAGAGGGGTTTCGGCTTTATCAGACACGGGTTGCTGCACGCTAAGTCCACAGGGTGTTTGAGAGAAGATGGCGGTGCACCTATCTAGAGTGGGCATGGACTTGTTCTTGCTGGACCTGGGGGAGGCCCTAGAGTCAGCAGGATGTAGGTAAGAATGCCGGCCTTGGTGGGGGGCCCTGGTTGTGACGGTGGCCACACCCAGAGCTGTGGAGGAGTTACAGGGCGATCCAGAGGCTGAAAGGTACTCAGGGGTACCCTCTTCAGGAGCACAAAGGGTGCAAATGCCAAATATCCCCAGGGAGGTCCTCGCGTTGGACCCTGGAGGAGCGACGGTGCCCCGTTAGTCCTACGGGCGGTTGTAAACCTGAGCAACCGGGGGTTGCCTGGAACGCTCCGCCCCCTCGGGGCGTAAGTAATGGGGTGGACTGGCGGTCCACCGGTGGGAGGGGTTACCCCCTCCCCCAAAATTGGTAAGCACCGATTGGCTAAGACCACAGTGTAATTTGGCTCAGCAGGTGGGCAGGCGGCGGAGGGGCTGCCTGCCCTTGGATCGCCCGTAAGATAACCCACCATGTTGGCATATTTGGTATGCGAATAAACCTGCAGCAATTTTCTCCACTAAAAGAAAATGTGTTGTGTCTGTTTATTTCTGCATGAGATTGCTGTATGGGGGGTTGGGGAGTGTTGCTGATATTGACACTATGCCCACTGATACTGTTGTCTTGACTGGATGTGCACTGGGTCCCCACTAAACAGGCCCCAGTGCTCTTTCGCTAAAAACTGTTCGTGCTCAATTGTAACTCAGTTGGCAAGGACTTCAGCACCCTTGTAAGTCCCTCGTAAATGGTACCCAGGGCATGGGTACTAAAGAGGGTCCCTATGGGATGCAGCATGTATTTTGCCACCCAAAGGGACCCCCACAAAAACTACATGCAGACTGCCACTGTAAGATGTGTGAAAGAGAGCAAGCCCTTCTGAAAACACAACATTGCACACTACTTGTGTGCGATGCCCAAGTACACTGCATGTCTTATATGCAAGTCACCCCTACAGGAGGCATTAGAGACCTAAGGCAGGGTGCATTATAATACATGTGAGGGCATATTTGCGTGAGCAGGTAGTCTCCTGTAATGCCTAATACCATTACTAGGGCATTTCAAGTGATCAGGCAGCCAAGTTAAAGGTATATACTTGGCACTGGTCATTGTGAGTTACCCAGCTGCATAATGGCTGCACTTAAAATGATGGTATGTAGTTTCAAGCACCCGTTGTAGGAAAGTAGGATCTGCTTCTTATGGTTACCCCCACTTTTTGCACCCACTGTTTTGACTAGTCTGGCTGGGATCCTGCTATTCAGGACCCCAGCCTATCTGCTGTCTCCCTTAAATGGCAATGTATGTACTTTGGTACAACTCCAGATTGGATACTGAGGTACCCTTATCAGTCCCTAGTATATGGTACACATGTACCCAGGGCATAGGTACCCCAGAGGCCTCCCATGTGCTGAAGCATGTATTATGCCACCCATGAGAGGCCATGCAAAATGGAACCTCAGGTCTGCTACTGCAGCGTGTGTAAGCTGGTGATTGCACCACTTGCTTTAGATATAGGTTCACTATATCTATATATATCACTACACTTAAAACTTTGTAAGTCACCCCTATAGCAGGCCTTAACAATCCTGAAGGCAGGGTGCTGGGTTTTGCGTGTGAGGGTGCTCCTGCATGAGCAGGGCCCCTCTGCAGTCTTCGGAGACCATTCTCCCGGGCTTTACGTGATACTACCAGACATATAGGTAGAGGTGCATTATAACCTCGCAGTAAATGCTATCTCGAAAACGACTGCAACGAAGTATGTCGTGTTTGGTGTAAAACACCTTGGAATCATACCTCCACACCAGTAACTGGTGTGGGAGGTATGATTCCTCCCCTCAGAACCGAGGTTCTGGGGGTACCTAAGTCTACCGGTGCCAACTTTCTTGAGCCTTACAGCACAAAATGGATGCTGCCAGCCACAGGCACGAGTCTGCCCTCCTGCTGCTGAGCCAAGCTCGAGCAGGGGAAGGCAGCACAATAGGCATCCTGTCACAGGGAGGTGTTACCACCTTCCAGACAGGATTTAGTGTATTGGGGCTGGGTGGGTGCACTGTCTCAGTGCCAGAAAGTCTGCACGAGGGGCACACTTGGTGTCCCTGTGCATAGTCCAGCTCAAACCAGCTCTAGGAGCCATTTGCTCCTGCTCTGGTGCGAAACTGGACCAAGGACATGGGAGTAGCCTCCCCCCTGTCCTGTCCCTCCCCTAGGAGGGTCCCTAGAATCTGTCCAACCCTCTCCCGTGGGTACAAAATGGGTTACCTGGCTACAGGAGATTAGATTTTACGTGGACAAGATTCTGCAAGAAGATACCACTACACTTCGACCGTCTGGACTTCGCTGGACCTCCCTTGGGCTCGACTTCGTCTTCCCTTGCCGTCCCCAGTCTCGCCAGTGTCCGTGATCCATGCAGGCTCCGTGCAGGACCCTGTGGACCTCCAAGACAACAGAAGAATCTCCCTTGGGGTGAAGGAGTCACTCCCCTGCAAACGCAGGCACCGTAACGCATCTGACCGGTCCGCTGATCCTGAGCTCGTGCGGACTCCGAAGGCTCCAGCAACACAGGAGGTGGGTTTCTGAAGGTCTCCGAGGTCGAGCTGCCCTCTTACCGAGTTTGAAGCAGATATCCCTCGTGGGGACCGCATAACCCGTACCCCTGTGCACCGCGCACATTTGCAACTGCACATGCTTGTTGTCGTGCAACAATTCCGTGCATTGGGCCATTTGTAGCCCTGACCCCAGCGCATCTTTCCTGAGAAGGACTCCGGCATCCTCGCACTCTGTGCCCTGCTAGCTGGTATCCTGTGAAACCGCCTGAGGTCCCCTCGCGACTCCTGTGCCTCCGGCCTGTGGGTCCACTTGAGGGTCAACTTTGCTTTATTTGGGCTCCCCTGGTTGCTCCAGGCCTGCCCTGACTCCCCTTGCTGTGGTGAGTCTCCTGGTCCTTGCTGGGCCAGATCGACACCGAATTTGACCATCTACGTGGCTTGTCGCTGCCAAGGTTTGTTGGTGCTCCCGCCGGACACCGACCCCTCAGCACTTGACATCCTTCGTGGGACAGCTTGTATCCGGCTCCTGGTCGTCCTAGACGTCTCCTGGTCCGCACAGCTGAAGAGTCAAGATCACCGTCAACACACCTGAAGCACCCGACATCGGTGGGCATTCTTCTACCGAGCCCCTGGTCACTCCAAAGTGACCCAGACTCTGTCCCCTCTGCTTTCAGGTTCTTCTCATCTAGAATCCACGTTTGGATTCCCCTGGACATTTTTCTTACTTCCAGCAGCAGCATTTCTTTGTCGACATCCATAGAGAACGACAAGGGTTTCCGACGCCACTTCGTACCTATGCACCCGGCTCCTCTGGGATAGGTAACTCTGGTACAAGGGTTTCCACGGGTGGGGTGGCTCTCCAAACCCTTAAGTTCCAAGGGTTGTCTTCGTAATCTGGTGGGAAGGGTCCTTAATCTCTAAATTTCCAACCGCGACTTTCCCATTGAATTGTACGGAGCACGCGGTCGTGTTCTCACTCTGCACCCGTCCTCCGTGGGGTCCCTACTTACTCACCTTGGGTGGTTCCTTGGGGTCCCAGCAATTCTACACCTTCTAGACTAGGTCTAGTCTTGAGTCGTGGTTCTTATACCACTTATTTTGTATATGGTTTGGTCTCCCCCGGAGCCCACTGTGTATTGTGCTACTTACGCTTGATTCTTTGCATCTGTATTATTTGATTTGTGTTCAATCCTCGTGTAGAGGATACTAGAGAGTGTTATATATAATAAATACATATTTTTATAAACTACTGTGTGGTTTTCCTTTCGTTTAACCAATACTATAAGATTGCATTCTGGTAAAACATTCCTTCAAGACTTAGCCTGAATGCTGCTCTCCATAGCTACCACTAGGATAGCTTTCTATAAAGGATATCTTTAACCTAATCACCATAAGGGTTGTTTGGACTGGTGCAAGGTGCCCACTTTAATTAGTGGACAGCATATACCAGGCCAACTTCTCACACCCGTCTTAATAAATCTATACTGATGCCAGTATCAGATTTATTGTGACATGCACCCAGGGGGCACATTAAAGGTGCACCCTGAGAACTTATTATTCCTCTAGTATGCTGGCTGACTGGCATCGCCCAGCCTGCCACCATAGACAAATTTCTGACCTATAGGTGCGAGCCTGCGCTCTCAAAGGCCAGAAACAATGCCTACTCCAGAGGAAGGTGTTCACACCTCTTCCAGAAGGATTGCTTGTGATTTAGCATTTCAAGGCCAGAGGCTTCAAAGTCTCTGCTGCCTTTGATATGTGACCCTGGCTTCTCCCAGATCTGGGGAACACCCCCCTGCCCTGGGGCCCATTTGGCACCAGAGCAGGCAGAAAATTAAATAGTAGGCGGGTTGCACTCTCAGGCTAGGCACACTCCTATGTTGGCTTCCTGGAGTGGAAAACCGAGAAAGAATTTCACCATTTTGAATTTGGTGAAACTAGGAATTCTGGGTCAGGATTATGCCCACTCTCCACAGGAAGTGATCATATAGGGGGTGTAGTCACCCTAGGGTTAAGTAGCCCATTGGCTACTACACTGTACTGTCCTAAACGCCCCTAAATTCAGTATTTAGGGTTCCCCCTGACATCAAGAACTCAGATTTGTCTAACTGGGAACTGAAGAAGGACTAAGAAGAGCCGACATTGCAGGAACTGTGGACTAGCCCTGAAATTGGCACCAAACCCTGCCTGGCCCTATCCTGACAATTGCAAAGACCTGACTCTTCCAGAAGCTGTACATCCTCCTAAAGTCTGGGAGGACAGTCCAGCGCTTCAGCAATCTCGCAGAATCTTCCTTGGGGTGGAGTAGCCACTCCCCTGCAGCTACAGGCATCTACCATGCTTGTCCTTTACTCCACTGGGTCCACCGATAGAGCATCTCGCCAGGAGGAGGTCACTGTGGTTCCATGAGGTCAGCCCTGTCTCTACAGTTAGTCTTGAGATGCTAGATCCTCCAGGAGCCTCCCAGCACCAATTCCCTGGGTTCCGGAGCATTTGCCGCAACCAAAGCTTGAGTGTCCAGCCAGGATACCACTGACTCCAGAACCGGTCTGCCGCCGAGGGACTTCAGGATCAAAGAGGCCTGCACCGAGAGTGGCCCTGCTGTCCTGTTTTCTTCCCCTTTCTAGGACACCCAAGTAAAGTGAGAGCCTCCAACTCGAACGAAACGCCAGACAAAACACCTCTGCACCTGAGCCCCAAAGCCTGAGTTCACGTAAAACGACAGTGTCCCTTTGCCCCAGAGACCCTCAAGAGCCGAGGCCCCCTTTGGGTTCTGCCGGACTTGTCCCCAAGTCTCCACTTGTAGCATTTCTTTGACAGGGACCCTTCTATTGACTTTACCACGTAGCGCTCAAAGCTACCAACACGACCAGCACCTTTGCACCTGGACTCACCAGGGCAGGTAACACCTAACTGCTGGTGGTTTCTTGGACCGCGGCCCCTAAGCACCTTAAGTCCCAAAAGTCACCCTCCAGAAACGCTTGCAAGTATTTGCATGCAGTGTATGTTTCTCCCATAGGATAACATTACAGCTTTCGAGGCTGATGCCTCAAAAACCATGATTTGAGCATTATTCTGTTTTACTGTAAAAATCCTATCTCCGAAACTACTTACCTGATTCCCATGATCTTGATGTCTAAAATTATATAAAAATCTGTTTTATTTTTCTAAATTGGTCTTGGGTTTTCTTCTTGAGTGTATGTCTCATTTATTGACTCTGTGTAACACTACCCTTTGATGAGCCTTAAGCTGTTCGACCACACTACCACAAATAGAGCTCTTGGGATTATTGATTGAAGCCCTGTAAATCCATTAGGGTCATCTTTACTTTTTTGCATGCATGCCCTTACATCTGCACCACCACATAAAAAGGTAGCTTCCTAAATACAACAGCACCCCATGTCACACAACACCTGTGGGTGGAAGGATGAAAGACTTTTTCTAAGAGTGGAAAAGGGTAAGATCAGACAAATGGATACTCAACATCATACGGTTTGGCTATTGCATAGAATTAATCAAGCATCCACCAAGAAAAGGACCCAAGGGAGTGATCCATACAAAAGAAGAAAGAACACGTCTACTACAGGATGTAGGGGAATTGCTACAAAAGAATGCAATAGAAGAAGTGCCCAAAAACTAAATCAACCAGGGCAACTGTTCAACATACTTCCTGATACCAAAGCAAGGCGGGTCACTATGTCCTATTCTAGACCTCAGTTT
The DNA here is from genome assembly GCA_963921515.1 of Calotriton arnoldi. Lineage (NCBI taxonomy): Eukaryota > Metazoa > Chordata > Amphibia > Caudata > Salamandridae > Calotriton > Calotriton arnoldi. The sequence goes on from CAWUFW010000115.1 coordinate 4,467,450, forward strand.
CTTGAACAAGGTCATAAAAACACAAACATTCTAAATGACATCTCTGCATGATGTTATAGAACAACTACAACAAGCAGACTATATGGCAACAATAGATCTAAAGGATGCTTACCTACATATTCCAATGAATCACAGACACAAGAAATACTTAAGTTTTGTGGTAGACTGAATGCACTAGTGCCTAGCAGCAGTGGCAGCGCACCTAAGAAGGCTACAGATGCATGTATATCCGTACCTAGACAACTGGTAAACCTCCTATGAAAAAAACTGCAAAGATCACAAACACAGTTACATCAACACTCCACAATCTGGGATTTTCAATTAACAAAGGAAATTTATCTCCCAACCCAGAACAAGAAAAGCTGTTTCTGGGTGCGAGGATCAACACAATAGAGGTGAAAGCTTATCCTTGCAAGAAGAGGATAGTATCACTTCTACGTGAAACTCTCTAATACCAGAAGGGTCAATCTCTGACAGTGAGGACTGTGGGTAAAATCCTGGAGAAAATGGCCTGCTACATACTTCTCATATTATGCAAGGCTACATATGAGACCAATTCAGGAATGGGTACAAAATCAGTGGTCACAAGCCACAGGAAGTTAGGAAGATCTAGTGGTTTCTCACTCAGAAAGTACAAGAAAAAATGGTGTGGTGAAAAAGGACAAGTATAGCACATGGGAGACCGTTCATATCTCCAAGTCCGAATATTTTTTGGGTTGGTGAGCTCATATGGGTAAAACTCAAAATTGGAGGAATTTGGATAGAGCAGGAAGCAGTTCAACATATCATGCACTGGAAATAAAAACAGTGCCCCTAGCCTTAAAAGCCTTTCAGAAACCGCAATGGGGAAAAACATTACTAATTCAAATGGACAATAAAACAACAATGTTCTATCTCAACGAACAGTGAGGCACAAAATCTTTTGCACTATCAAGACTAGAAAGCGATCTGGAGCCGGGGCATACAAAGACAAATAAACGTAACAACTGTACATCTTCCAGGGAAACACGACTTAGAAGTGGTCAAGCTGAGCGGACAAGCATCCTCCTCAGACAAGTGGGAACTCAAACAGCCCTCAAACAGATATTCAGGCGATGGGGAACACCAGAAGTAGACCTGTTTGCAGCACCAGAGAACACACCATGCCAATCCTTTGCAACAAGATATTCACACCACCACTCCCTAGGGAATGCTCTGTCAATAGACTGGTCAGGGACATTTGCTTACACTTTCCCCCCTATCCCATTGTTAGCCCTTGTGATCAACAAATGCAGTCACAAATGACACTAATACTTATCGCCACACAGAGGGTGAGACAAACTTGGTTCTCGGAGTTGATAGAAATAGCCCAAAACAATATGCTGAAGTTACCGGCAAGACAAGACTTACTCTCAATGCAAGGGAGGAGAGTCCTCAATTCAGAGCCAAATACCCAAGTTTGGCAGCCTGGCCTCTGAGGACATAGAGTTTGGAAATCTAGATCTACCAGAGAAGACAATGGCGATTGTCAGAGAAGCAAGAAAACCAACAACTAGAAAATGTAGCACAGCTTAATGGGAAAGATTCTCAAGGTGGTGTCACAAATTTGGCTTCTTACAAGACAATACAAAGGACACAACAGTCCTACGATACCTCACACAGCTTCTAGACAGCAAACTAACTTATGCGTCATTGAAGGTACATTTAGCAGCAATAGTGGTCTGAATAAGAGGGTCACATGGAAAGGAGTTTCTTCAAACCCCTGTAATCAAAAGGTTCCTTGAGGGAGCAAAATGAATAGCCCCACCAAGAAGGGTGCCAGCACCAACATGGAACTTAAACTTAGTGCTAACATAACTAATGAGGAAACCTTTTGAACCACTTCACAAGGCCTCTTTGAAACTGGTCACACTTAAGACGGGTTTCCTTATCACAATGACATCACTTTGAAGAGTAAGTGAATTGTATGCACTCACAATCCAAGAACCGTACATGCAAATACATAATGACAGGATAGTCATGAGGACAGACCCACACTTCCTGCCAAAAGTCATCACGTTTCCACATAAACAAATCAATTCAAATGCCAAATTTCTTCCAGGAACCAAAAATTCAAGCGGAAAGAGCGCTACACACTCTAGACTCCAGAAGAGCGATAATGTGGTGTATGAAGAAGACCAGGCTAATTAGGAAGGGTAAAAAAACTCTTTGTGTCTTTCGCAGACAGTAACAAGGGGAAACCAGTTACAAAAAATACCATCTCAAGATGGGTCACACAAACCATCCACATGTGTCACGCAACAGCAGGAATACAACTGCAAAGTAAACTAAAAGCACACTACATGCAAGAAACGAGCAACAATACCCTTTCTGGCAAATGTACTGTTGTAGGATATTTGCATGGCAGCTACTTGGTCATCAGTACACACTTTCACAAAGCACTATTGCATAGACATACAAAGAAATAAGGAAGGTCAAGTGGGACAGATAGTATTGAAACTTTTTTTAACATCCTCAAACCCATCTTCAATCCAGAAAAGATTTACTCTGCAAAACAAAATGGTTTCTTACCTGTGGGAGTATTTTTGCGTCTTGAAGAATTTTCTGGATGCGCAGGCGAATCACTCACCTCCCCAGAAGATGGGGGAGCAAGAAAAAAGATAAGAAAATGTTTTTTTAAAAAGAATCCGTTGTGCGTGGTCGAGGAGGCAAAGATGGCGGTTGAGCTTTGAGGTTGCTCCCGTCGCCCGGCAAAAGTATCTCTAATCCTACCTGATGACGAAATCCAACCGAGCCATTGTAACGCCAGGGCTGATGGCTTGCCCCGCTGTAACGCTGGGCCCGCTCTGCGCCCGGTGGAGCTTCCCGCATTGTGTCGTTTCCGGCCTTGCCTGCTAGGCTGCGCGCCACCGCCGGTGCTTTCTGCTGGCAGGTGCGGCGTGCCCTCCCCCACCAGGGCTGCCCCCTGCAGTGACTGATGACACACGGAGCAGGGTAGAGGGTCTCCGATTGACAACACCGCCTGTCCCGCCGTGCCTTGAGTGGGCTTCGCAGCCGCAGAACACTGTGGCTAAGCGGGCTGTCCGGGATCCTACGGCGAAGTAGAACTGCTTGGTGGATTCTGGCCAGCCCCAGGGGGATGTCCCCTCACACAGGTGAAGTGCGGGTGCAGCGGCGGCCTGGTGAAGTCCTGCCGCCGCATCTGGGACCTAGGGCAGCAGCCTACGTTCTCTGACCATATGGCTGCGATGGTGGGCCTGCCGCTGCCTAGCACTGGCGGCGGCCCACTGTTTCAGTAGGCACTGTGAGGAGCTGGTGGTGGTGACGCGCCTCTGGTGGAGCCGCTCCTGTGAGCGGGACCCGAGGAGGAAGTGGTGCCCGGCCCGATTGGACCCCGGGCTGTGACAGAAAGCTGAGGCACGTGAGCCGCCTAAATACTTGGAGGCTGCAGGGAGACTCTGGCTGCTGCGGCAAGGACCAATATTGGATCCTGGTGATGGCCCTGGGGCCTGGAGGAAGTGAGGGGGCCCCGTTGACTTCGACCACGGCAATTAATCCATTGCAGCCTGTTGGGCCTAGGGTCCCATGGAGATGGTGCCTAATTGGACCCCCCTCCACACACTGGGTGCGTGCGGGATTCTGGGTGGAGTGGGCCGACTGCTGCTCGCACGGGGCCTGGCAGCCCCAAGGGGGGGCTGTTGCTGCTGGGACCCGGGGACCCCTTCTGTCGTCTGGTTCAGTGAGGCGATGCGGTGCACAGATTGACGTGGGCCCACCCTCAGCACATTCGTTTAGATAGTCATTTTGTGCTTTGTAGATCCACCTGCCTTAACTCTGTCGCTTTGCCCTTAGCAAACCTACTCAGCTGGAAGGCCTCAGGAGGGCTAGAGCCGCTTTTCCCTTTTCATTCTGGAGGGACCGGTGGGCTCCAGATCTCGCGAGGATGGGTTGTGGGAAGGTTTCTCCGCCGACCTTGGCCCAGACCAAGATGGACTAATTCATGGTCCCACCAACGGAGTCCCGGAAGGACGTGGAGGGGCCTGCAGCCAGGGCGCCCGCTTCGGTGCAGCAGGGAACAGCGGCTCTGAAGATGATTCTTAAGGCCATACAAGTCTCCAGGGACGCAGTTGAAACCAAGGTTGATGGCCTTCGCGTAGATCTCCCTGCTGACTCAAGACCTATGCAATGTAGTGGACAGAACGACAGAAGTTGAGACGCAGGTGCCACAGCGGAGGATGAGATTTCCTCTCTTTAAGAGCCAGATGTCTAAATTGTCTGCCTCAGTGTCAACATTTATGGAAAGAACGGAAGATGCCGAAAACAGATCACGGCGTAACAACCTCCGACTCGTTGGTCTCACACAGTCCTTAGAGCAGCGGGGCCTCGCCGGGGCACTGGAGGACTGGTTTAAAGAATGGGTTTCTGGGGGCAAGCTGTCCACCTTCTTTGTCATAAAGAGAGCGCATCTCTCGTTGTCGCCGAAGCCTCCATCTGGAGCTCAACCCGGCCTGTGATCCTGCATCTTCTTAACTTTAAGGATTGGGACGTGATTCTACAGCAGGCCCACTCTTGACCGTAGTTGCAGTTTTCTAACTCGAAAGTGCTTATTTTTCCTAGTTACACCACAGTGGTGCAGCAACGATGGTGCTCATTGTCGAGGTGAAGCAAAAGCTCCGTACTCTGAACCTGCGCTACATGCTGCTCTTCCCAGCCTGCCTCAGTCATCTTCCAATCTAAGACTCTCTTCTTTGATATTCCGGACCAGGCCTGGTAATGGGCGATGGAGCGGCGGCTGCTGCGACAGCCGTCCCCCGAACTACTCAGAGCTGATAACCCACCGGAGCTGTCTCAGGTGCTGCCCCGGCGGCGGCTGAGAGGTGGCTGCTCCCGTTCCCGGAAGTTCCGTGTTGAGCCAGGGGTGGCTGTCGATGGCCTGGGCTCAGCTCCAAGGGAGGCTGTCTTGCCTCCAACCTCGGTGACCGTGAACGACAACCTGTCTACTACTCCCATGATTTTTCAGTCTGGCAAGGGTACCCAGGCGCTTCCTTCCAGTCTTCCACATCGCCTTGACTTTTAGGTCCTCATTCTATTTTGACCCTGCTTCTTTTGGTTACTCGATTGTGCTGAAATATACAATAAGACTGGAACCCCTCAAAAATGGCAGCTGTACAATGCCCAGGGCTCCTGTAGACAAATAATATCAAATTGCTTCACATAATTAATCCACACTGGGTCACACAGTTTGAATTCAAGGCCTGCAATGTTCCAATGTATAAACCAAAAACCTTTGGAAACCCCCTTTAGTGTAGCCACAGTGGATGGGGTACAAGGTCCAAATGGGGTGCCTGTACTGGGTTCCGGAGCAGTCAGTCAATCACATGAATCCAAAGAATTTAGTGGGGGAAAAACTATGTGATGTATCCATCATAAACGTGCCGGTGGGCCTAGATTCCGGTTTACAGGGGATTTACAAGTTTTGAAACACATGCTTTGGTCTATAAAAGTATCCCAAAGGAAGGGCATAGATAACTGTATTCCTCGCTGGTCTACTTGAAGTGAGAACACGGCCTGCCGTGTCAGCTCTATTAAAATTAATTATTGCATTACAGCCCTGATATGTGGACGAAACGCTTTGGCTGTCTTCGCTGTAACATTTGATGCTCAGTTTTTAAAGAAAAAATAAAGTGAAGAAATGGAAAATCTTGGAATTTGAATAGAACTTTTTTCACATGAAAATATTTACTGCGATGCATTCCTATTTGTATGTTTCTTTGACCAAAAGGTTGCACCTTGGCAGCAGGTGCTTTTATTGAATGCACACTGATATGAACTGATTGATTATTATTGGAACACGGGATAGGTGCAGTAACCTGTGGTCCGCTGCCTAGTTTGTTTGTTGCATACCCGAGGGGAGGACTTTGTCTTGAAGAAGTAGGAGAATATATACTGTGCAAGCGTTGCGTTCCCTGCCTAGGCCCATATTGCTGTGGCTGGCGCGTTACACCTGAATTAGCTGCATATGACCTAGGTCTTGTACGACCTCATACGCTCTAGAGGTCTCACCTTGATCCTTCCCCTGCTTTGTTCAGCTGGTCACCAGGGCGAACAGTAGCCTCTGGGCTTGTGCGGTAATAACACTTTATGCCCTATATGACTGGCTGTGTCATGCCCTTTGATGAATTCCAGCAGGCACATGATCTCCCCCTAGGGTAGTTCCCTACACATATGGCAGTGACAAAGGCGGTGACACTTACAGGGGGGATGAGGTGGTGAAGAACCATCGGTGGACCCATTTACCCGCACACTGTGAATCATGGGTAATGGCAACTGGTGTATCAGGCTACACAAAGCATTAGACTTAAGACTGACATCATAGGGAGCCAAATGGGATGAAGATCTTGGTATCTCGCTCACCAACACCAAATGGAATAGGGCCCTCCAGTATGTTCACTTTGTCTCTGATAAATGCTCACCTAAAACTCATTCAGTTCAATTTTCTCCACAGGACAAACTTGACTCTGGCAGGTCTTGTACCCTCAGATGCCCATGGTGAGTCGCAGGTGTGGCCAAGCAGGGGCCACATTTGAACACATTGTTTCGTCCTGCAGAGTAATAGAATTTTGGTGGGAAAACCTCACCATCCAACTGGGGGTATGTCAGATCTGGGCCTACCCAAGACGTGTCTTCTGGGCCTTATGACGAGAATAAGGCCTAACTGATCCACCAAATGGTTTCTCGACCTGGTGATGGTCCTAGCTATGCGTTGAATTGCTATACATTGAAGAGCTTCTACTGCCCTGGACATGCAGCTATGGCAAATAGATTTATACCTGTATGCCAAGGCAGAGTCTGATGCGAACTCTCAACTTGTCAGTTCCCTAGCCAGACTCACACTGATATTTAATTGGGTGACACTCCTACAGGCCATTGACCTGGAATTTGGTGATAGGCTGCCCTAGAGGAATAGTCCTGCTAAAGTTTATTCGGTAAAAATGTTGGGTAGTTCCTACAAACTGCTACGCTCGCAGGGCCCTTGGTGCCTGACCTTCCGGATGGGCAAGAGTTGCTGTCCCGAGTCTCATTTCCTCTTTCTCTTTATCTCCGCCGTCTTGTCTCTATCCTATATAGGAGGGGGTCCTGGAGTAGATCTGTTCTCTAGGGAGGTGATGTGAGAGGATCTGGGACTGTTGACCAGTTCAAGTTGTTCGTATTATCTCTCTCATTTTGGTTATGTGGATACACTCGTATACTGTTTCACCAAGTATGCATGGCTGCCTTTTGAACACTGACAGATGCATACCTGTATCCTCAGTATTGGACTGCTGCATTATTGCTTTGTGTCTCTGTGCCATATTTTTTCAAATGCCAAAAAAGATCAATTTAAAAAAAGAATTGGTCCATGTGGGAGGAACACCTACACACAAAGGTTTTGGAGATGTGGCTTGTCTATCTATCCATGAAAGCCTTTCTTCTTTTCATCACTTTGAAGAGACACTCATGTTCTGTTTAACAATACCACCACTGTCCATTATATCAACGGACAGGGCAGTGTGGTGTCATGCACCCTGTGATGGGAAGCAATTTAAATGTGACAGTGGGCCCAGCACCCAGTAGAGGCACACCTCAAGGGCACCCTCAATGTAAGATCACAGATTAAAACTACATCCCGAAGTAAAGGAAATTATCTTTTCCATATTGGCATGTCTGTGATCCCTTTACCATGGACAAGACCACAGAAAGTGACCTCTGCTTGGTACCATACTCTTCCCTCTGAGTTGTGTCCTCGGAGATGCTTTCAGGTGTGAGTGATTGCAGGGCCTATTTTATGAAATCCTTTAAATCCCACTTCTGTTGAGTGTCCTGAAGAAAGTGCAGTAGGATCAAGCACTGCCGATGTTGATCACCCCAGACCGGGCAAGAAGTATTTGGTCCTCGCACACAGGGTAAACCTGTTCTAGCAGCACGATGGGCAGGTTCTTCATCCCAATCCCCAAGTGCTGAAGCTGCACATGTCAAGATTTAACTTTGTCAAATAAAGTCGTTCTCTTCCCATCTGAAGTTGCATATCTCTTCTTGTCTGCTAGGAAATCTGACCCAAAATCCATATGTGGGTCGCTGGTATTAGTTTGTTCAGTCGTGCGAGTCAGAAATTCTAAGAGCATTTCAGTTGCTCCTTCTTTGATGTTATACGCTTTGCCCAATATATCTCTTGCCGAACTGGACCTAGCACTTGCTTCTGAAAAAGGTTATTTGGCTGCTGTGTCCACGTTCATGTGTCTACTTGATCAGCATTCTCTTTTAAGTGGCGCTTTTTCTGAACTGTTTATTCTGCTTGAGTATTCCCACTGGAATTTTTTTTTTCCTCTGTGGGATTTGAACCTTGTGTTAACATTTCTTATTGTATCCCTATTCAAGCTGATGCACAGTTACCTGTGTCTTAGTGTAATGCTTCGATCCATAGAGTTGGTGAACTTCAGGCCCTCTTAGTCCTTCCACAGTTTTCTATTGGTGTAAACTGATTCTTCTTACTTGTCCTTCTTTTTTAATGAAAGTGGTACCTGCTGTTCATATGGGCAAGCACATTACTCTTCCATCTTCCCTTCTCCTCATCTCACCAAGGAAGAGGAGCAGCTGTATAGGCCGGACTCCAGGCATGCAGTGTTTTACTACATTGACTGCGCACGAGGACAGAGTGGATGATCAGTTCCTTTTTAACTAGATCATCTGTGTTGCTTTTTCCATAATGAAACATACATAGAATTCAAATATAATCCAGCATACATTCACTATTTACTATATCAAATTGTTCCTATCTTGTTCTGCTATGTAAGGAAGTGGGTTTCTGTTGCAGTAACCCCCCCACTTTTTGCCAGACCACTGATGCACTTTGACTTGATGTGCCCTGGGTCCCTGCCAATCAGGTTGCCAGGGCCTGTGTTCTTTCCCCAAAACTGTACCCAATTGGCATCTCTGGCCACACGTCAGCCCCTGGTAAATGGTACCACAGGTACCCAGGGCACTGTGACCAGGGAAGACCTCTAAGGGCTGCAGCACTTATTGTGCCACCCTTAGAGGCCCTGTACCTTTACACACACAGACTGCCTTTGCAGGCTGCGTGTTTTAGTGCTGAACAAAGTGAAGAGTCGACATGGCACACACCTCTGTGGGCCATGCCTACAACCCACTGCCCTGGCATAGGTCAGTCACCCCTCTAGCTGGGTGCACTATACCAGTGGTGAGGGTACAGGTGCATGAGCCCTGTACCCCTACAGTGTCTAAGTCCATTCTTGGACATTGTAAGTGCAGTGCTGCCATTAAGAGTATATGGTGCTGGGAGTTTGTCATTACGAACTCCACAGCACCATAATGGCTGCACTGAAAACTGAGAAGTTTGGTATCAAACTTCTCAGCACATTAAACCCACACTGATGCCAGTGTGGGATTTAATGAAAAATGCACACAGAGGGCATCTTTGAGATGCCCCCTGAAAAACGGCCAGCCTCTGGTGGGTTCCCTGACTGGTACACACCAGCCTGCCACCATGAGACATGTTTCTGGACCCCTAGGGTGGGAGCCTACGGTCCCTGAGCCCAGAAACAAAGCCTTTCCTGGGCGGAGGTGTACACACCTCCACCAGGCCAGGAAGAGCCATCTGTGGCAGGGGAGCTTCAAAGGCCTGGCAGCCTTTGTAATGCGACCCCCAGCCTCTCCTGCTATCAGGAGCAGGCCCCCTTCCTGTCTCCCCTCCTTTCGGCGGGAAGACAGGCGGGAAAACTAGCCAGCCCAGGAGGTGTGCCCACCTCTGCCAACTCCACCCCTCAGGTGGGGGAGGCGAGGTAAAGCACACTCTCCAGTGCTCGCCATCTTGCAGATGGCAGGCACTCCCCAATCAGGACTAGGGATTGTGCTCACTCCCCACGTGGGGTGAGCACACCAAGGATGTAGTCACCCTAAGGTCAGTAGCCCATTGGCTACTGACCTCAAGACCTCTAAACGCCCCTAAATGCAGTATTTAGGGGGCAGCCCTGAACCAGGAAGGCAGATCCAGCAACTACAAGAAAAAGAAGAGAAGAAGGACGAGACGCCATGCAGAGCTAACAAGAGGACGATGCCCATTGACTTGGCCCCAGCCCTACAGGCCTGTCTCCCCTCGAACCTGCTCCTGCAAAACCCTGGCGTGTCCAACGGCCAGTAACCTCAAAAACCCCGGAGGACCTGCCTGCCTTCACTTTCCAAGCTGTTTCTCCCGTGAACACCGGACGTGTTTGAACTGCAGCTTCTGGTGCCAGCCAGGAACCGCGAATCCTGCACACTCTGCACCCGCCAAATCCGGCCCGAGCTCGAGTGGGCAAATACCCCGAGGAGGTCCCCCAGCGATCCTGACCCGAGATCCGGCGACCCCTGACCTGCCTCAAGCCTCCTGACGACGCCTGCAGCCTCAACCCAGAGGACCCCCCCCTACCGAGACCAGAGCGGGTAAGAAATTCCGACCCCAGGCACCCCTGCACCCGACGCCCCACGGCCTTGTGTGCCCAACCCAGCGGTGCCTAACCAACCCTCAACATCCCAACTTACCCCTCGAAGTGGTGGTCACTCCTGGAAGATCCTCGTCCCTGAGCCTGCAGTGTTTCTTTGGCCCGGAGAATCTCCATTAAAATCAACAGGGCACCCGACCTCAAAACAGCACCCTGCACCCGGCCGCCCTATTGCCGCTGAGGGTGCCCCTTTTGTGCTAACTTGGTCCCCAACTTGCCCTGAGCTTAACCCTAGGAGCTTTGCTCCCCCAACCCCGTGGCCTGCTTGCCAGCAGCCACCAGCCACCAACCGGAGTCCCCCTATCCTCCATAGGATAACATTGGGCCTCAACACTCTGCACCCGGCCGCCCTAGTGCCGCTGAGGGTGCAACAACAGTGCATCACTGACCCTGGGAGACCCCTGAGTCTAACCCCAGAACCCTAACTTAAAAGACCGATTAACTACCTCGAAACCGATAACCTGTTTTTCCTCATAGAGTAACATTGACACTTTTTCTCCCAAAAAGTTTCCAAGTGTCGACTTTTGAAAACTAAGAATATTCCTTAAAAATCACACAAATAACCAAAACGCATTTTCTCAACTGTTTTCAGGAAATGTCCCAGTGCTGAATCTAGGCATCCAGCACTGAGTAAGAAAAGTAACGTTAAAGTAACTTACCTGTGAATTGAATTTCCTTCCATAGGATAACATTGGTGGTTCTAGGTGAAAAAGTTTTGAAGTGTCAACTTTTGAAATACAAGAATATTCTTTCAAAATCGTACAAACTATAAAAACGTAATTACTTACCTGTTTTAAGTAAATGTCCCAGTGCTGAATCTATGAGTCCAGCACTGGATTACAAAAGTAACGTTAAAGTAACTTACCTGTGAATTGAATTTCCTTCCATAGGATAACATTGGTGGTTCTAGGTGAAAACGTTTTTGTCAACTTTTGAAATACAAGAATATTCTTTAAAAATCGTACAAACTATAAAAACGTAATTACTTACCTGTTTTAAGTAAATGTCCCAGTGCTGAATCTAGGAGTCCAGCACTGGATTACAAAAGTAACGCAAAAGTAATTTTACCTGCATTTACCTTAAAAAGCCATTCATTTGAATGTACTGCATTTACTAAGTATCGCAACCTACTGCACCCCCTGTAAATCAAATCAAGTACAATCTTCATTGCTTTTTAAAACTGTGTACAACAAGTAACTTATTACTGAAAAGAATTGAATGCTTACCTGTATCAGGCTTGCTTGGTTCTAAAATAAAATAACAGTATATTTTTTATACAAAAACAATTGGCCTAGAGTTCAGTTCTTGAGTGTGTGAATTCATTTGCTGACTGAGTGTGTACATCAAATGCTTAACACTGTCCTCTGATACTGCCTTACTGCTCGACCAAGCTACCACTTTAGAGAGTAAGGTTCTATCTAACTTTAACCTCTGCCAAACCTCTGGAGACCCTTGGACTCTATACACACTGTACCTCACTTTGGTGCAGTATATATAGAGCCAGTTTCTTACATGCTACACAAAATAATTCAATAGCAATATTTCTTATTTTTCTCTCAATAACTTCCTCTCAACAAAAATTGCCCCTCCAACCTAAAAAGCTGGATACACATTTCTCTTGTTTATTTGATCAATTTTCACCTGCCCTGTGTCTAGTGGTTATTGCATAGTCTGTGGGTAATTGTGTTCCTTTGGATCTTTGTGGCAACGAGAATACATTGAACTTTATAACCTTGATGGATATGTAAAGTCTGGTATGCCTTTAGACAGACATCTAATCACAGGCTCCCTATGTCCCTCTCCAGTTTTATTTTGGTTAGTCAAGTCCCCTAATGTCTGAATGACCACTATATGTCATAATCTCATATACCAGTTTGTGAGCGGGTTTGCTTCCTTTTTCTTAGAGAAAGAGGCTATTATTGTTTTGCCATTACCAAACAATTCCACATAATCAAGCGGTCTGATTTTCTTTGTTGTTGCAGCTGTTGTGAATGCAAACATAGGACCACAAAGGTAAACTAATAATGCAGCCCAATGCGTTTTAATGTGAGGGCAGTCCCACCATATATGATGGAAGTTGCCCTTAACATCACAACCCAATCATCAGGTCTTTGAAGGGCTTTGTGTGTGTGTGTGTGTGTATATGTATGTATGTATGTATGTATATATATATATATATACACACACACACATACACATCTCCTACTGGCGATAGTTCTAGTTAGGACCTAGTTTCCATAGAAGAAGCGTTTTTTTTGGTTTGCTAATAACTTTGGCACTGTTTGACGAATCTAGATGACATTTTCCCCAAAAAGTGGCCTACTTGTCTAGCGCTGCATAAAATGTTTTTGGGTGATCCGTCAAGCGGGAGCCGAGAAAAAGGGGAGGGAGTCAAAAAATGTACGTTTCCCTTTCAATTTGCGATTGAGATTTTAGACATGACTACAGCCTGAACCGCTGAATGGAATGACCCCATATTTGGCAGAAAGCTAGGTTTTGGTCCAGAAAGAGTGTGTTTACTTTGGTGTAAATCTGCTCAGTAGTTTTAGAGTTATTAAGGGAAAAAGATTATAGATATGTAGGGACGTGGATCTACCCGTGGTGGATCAGGACGAAAAGCAAGGATCTGATTGGCTGGCAACAACCTGAAAGGAAATTTGTGGCTGCCATTTTGTTTGTCGCTTGGCCTGGGGAGGGAAAAATATAAACAGTAAAAACATATAAGGGGTCAGGATACAGGGGTCCTGACCCCATAGGACACATGGAGAGCTCCCTGAGGGACCCCTCATGGGTAAGAAATTGGCCCACAAAATATTTTGGGCCCGAATTGGGGATCCAAGGCCCAATGTGTAAAAAAAAATAAAAAAATCCTAGGCCAAAGGCCATGTACAGTGTTGAGTTGGGTGCATGCAGGGGGGGGGGTTGCGTTGCTCACGGCGAAAGGCTGTGCGCTGCGGTGTTTGTATTAACGTACAGTAATTATATATTACTCAAGGGCACTTTGGTGGAAATATATATATATATAGAGCAATAATGCCGTCACGGCCGCGCCAGCAAAGAGAGCCCGCACTCCAGGGGTAATTTTTAAACACGATTCAATGCAAGATATATATATCCCCAACCAGAAGCTCCAGCATGCTAATCCCAACAGCCAGATACTGACACTGCAGTTCCAGTTTAAAGTAAGTTAGTTTATTTAAGTGCTGTTACGCATTTCGGCAGGGTCCCCTGCCTTGCTCACACCCATATATATATACACACAGATACACATTTGCAAACGCACACACATATTTACAAACGCATTCACACATTTACAAACGTGTGCACATATTTACAAAACACACACTCTTCGTTTTCTATCTCTCTCAACACCTTAATACTGTTTGGAGGTTTTAAGTGTTCAGGGAAGGGTAGTGTGTAGTTAGTTTTTAGGGCTCAGGAATAGGTAGTGTATAGGGTGGTAAGTAGGTGTTGTAAGGAGTTTTTCTGGTTCAGGGATGGGTACTCTATAGGGTAGTAAGAGTTTTTTGGCGTTCAGGTATGGTTAGTAAATGGGGTAGTACGGAGTTTTAAGCCTCAGGTATAGGTCGCTTACAGGAGTAGTAAGGAGTTTTTTATGGTTCAGGGATGTGTAGTGTATTGGGGTTTTAGGGTTGAGGGATGATTAGTGTATATGGGTAGTGAGGAAATCAGAATATCAATATATTGGTGTTACATTGAAATATTTTATTTAATTATAAGTTTAAAAATACAATACAATTCAATTTAATGTGAATAAATTAACTTTTTTTAAAACAAATTTTATTAAGGTTAAAAAGTGGTACATCTCGTATATTACATCACATTGTATTTCTATATCTTGTATTTTTGCCATTTTCCTTGTATCGTGTATACCACAATTTCATGTCGCTGCAGGTCAAACTTATGTAAAATTAATTTGTTGCTCCCCCCCTTTCATCATGAGTCGTGTTTGTGTGTGTGGTTGTTCCTATTCTGTCTTCTCTAGTGTAGGAGTTCCAGGGCCAGGAGGAGCACTCCACTGCGAGTTTCATTCTTCGCCCTCCCGTGTCATAGCCTAGTGGGTGCCAGTATCCCTTCAGCTATTCATTGATTCCCTACAGTGGCTAGGGGTTCCCATGCGCCGGTGTAGGGTCTCCTGAACCTGAATCCGGGTCCTTCAAGCTATCTACTAGCGCTTCTCAGGCCCAAGTCCTCTCAAGGGAACCAATCCCCCGCCAAATTTCTCTAAGCAGCACTCTCCCTTAACAGTCCACCCATCTCTCCAGTTCTTTTCGCCATGTAGTCACTCGAAGTTCCCATTGGGCTTTCCAGTGTCTCATACTTTCCCTTTTTGCTAAGAGAAATGCTAAATCCTGGAATTTACTGGTCACCTTTGTCTTGGATGCGTGAGGGAACCAACCCAGCGGGCAATGATCCGGCGAGCAGGGATTTAACTTTTCTGTGACATCTGCAACCATCATAGCTACTCCTCCTAGTAGCTGTGCAGTACAGGGCAAGCCCAGAGCATATGTAGGATTTCCGCTCCCACCTCTCTGCACCGTGGACTGGCCGCTTCTACTGTTTGGAAGTATTTATTAATGCGTCCAGGTGTGAGGTATGCCCTATGCAATATATGGAAGCTAATCAATTTAAAGCGTGCATTTCTGGACACCTTGAGGGTTTGCTCAAGTATATTTGCCAAATCCCTATCTGCCACAGGACTCCTAGATCTTCCTCCTATTTAGTTTGCTATCCAGCTAGTGGCTGAAGCATGTCCCCTCGTATTGCCATGTAGAGGCATATGACTGCTTTTATTGTGCCCCTGGACAGACCACTATATTGGCAAGCTTTATGGTTCTTAGGATCTAGGGTACCTGCCACCGCTCTGTGGAGCAAGAAGTGGCCCTGAGGGAGGTTGAATTCCGAGCATAAGTTCTCAAAGGGGAGAGGCTCCCCCTCTCTGTACAGATCCCCAAATTTCTACGCTCACGCTGCTACCCATTCTTCCATCCCTCTCCACTGTCCGCAATGGGGTAGGACATTTAGCATGGTCGTGGGTAGATCGGGGGGAGTATGGGACAAGGTTGAGTGTCTTCAAAAGACCTCTCTTCCAGCAGTGCCTCATTACTTGGAGTTTCCTGGCGATATCCAGTGTAGGGTGGCCAGCCTTCAGTCATACTCTCATCAGTACGTCTAATTCTCAGACAAAGGGCCCCACAACGAGGTCTCGTACCTGTCTGCCTGCAAGCTACTGCATTATCCATTGTAGCTGCCCAGCTTAATAATAAGTCTCAAAGTCAGGGACTGCCAGTACCCCTCGAGTGTCTGGCGCTTTAATGTGAATAAGGCCACTCTTTTCTGGCCCGCCCCAAGATAAATGACGTGATCAGAGTCCAGTTCAGTAAAGCGTGCTCTTGGGATCCATATGGGAAGCGTCAAAAATAGGTACAATAGCCTAAGAAGCGCCACCATTTTCAGGAGTGCTACTCTATCTGCTACCGACAGGAGCAGTGTCTTTCAGAATTCTATTCTAGAGCGCAATGATCTGATGGCTGGTCCTATGTTCCCCTCTAGCAGGTATGCCGGGTGATGGAAGATCTTGACCTCCAGGTACGATAAGCATCGGGGTTTCCATTGCAGAGCTTATAGTCTCTCTGGCGAGTCATGACCGCCCCCCCCCCCCTTCTCAGTCGGGAACAATCTAGACTTCTGCCAATTGACAATAAGCCCTGATATGGTCCTAAACTCCTCCATCATTCCCTGTGCTCCTTCCAAGTCCTCTCCCACATCCTGGATGAAGAGCAGCAGGTCGTCCACATATAGCACTATATGTTGGCAATGCTCCCCTATTTGTATGCCCTGATATCGCCTCCCGGTGCGGGCATAGCTGTCCAAGGGCTCCACCGCCAGTGCATAAAGCAGTGGAGACCAGGGTCTGCCCTGCCTGGTCCCTTGCTCCACTGTGCATCACTCTGATATTGTTCGTCCTGTCTGGACCCTCGCCTGAAGGTCTACGTATAGCAATTTAGCCCAAGCCAGAAAGCCTCTCCCTATAACAGCAGTTAGGAAGCTCCATTCGAGACTGTCAAAAGCCGTTTCTATGTTAATTGCTAACACAGCTGTGTTACCCCCATCTTGATCATGCGCTTTCAATTTCAACACCAGGCGCCTTATATTGAGCACTGTTGCGACCCAGGATGAATCCAGTTTGGTCAGGATGTACTAGTGTAGTTATGTATGGGATGAGTCTTGTGGCTAATGTTAGACTCAGAATCTTGAAATCTAGGTTAAGCATCGACAACGGTTGATATGCTCTACAATCGTATGGTGGTTTGCCAGGCTTTAAAAGTGTTACCACCAGAGCCACCTGTGTAGTGTTGGGGAGGGACCCCGTTGTCCTAGCTGTCTCATACAACTCCAATAGTTAAGGTGTTAACTCTTCTATGTACGCAGCATAGACCTCCACTGGGAGTCCATTTGTACCCAGGGTTTTACCCCTTGCCAGGCCCTTGATAGCTGCGCCTACTTTCTGTATGGTGACCGCCTCGCTCAACACTGCATCCTCTTCAGCTGTGAGAGTCTAAAGTGGAGGCTGTGCCAGGACGTCCAAGATAGCTCCCGCGCCCCGCCATACTCTTATATAGGTTGGTATAATAGCTGAGGAAATGCCAATTGATCTCTACTTGCCTATATATTCGGAGGTCGTCCTCTCCTTTAATCTCAGCTATGGCTGAGCCTCTCTTTGTTGGACTGGCTATCCATGCCAACAAGGAGCCAATGTGATCTCTCGAGGCATGGGTTCGCTCAATGTACTGTTTATAATCAAAGCATAGTCGCCTTTCGATTTGGGCTGCAACCTTCTCCTAAGTCTCTAGTAAGGGCTGCTGCATTGCCGAATTTCCCAGCCTTTGTTTCTCTATATCCTGCAAGTCCTTTTCTGCCTTATCTACCTCCATTACCAGGGTATGTCTTGCTCCCATTGATTCCGCTATGCACCTGCCTCTGATCACAGCCTTGAACGTGTCCCACTCTAATTGTGGGGTAGACGCCGTGCCCGCATTATCCCAAAAAAGTGGACAACCTGTTCCCTAATCTGTAAGAACATCTGGCCTTCTAGGGATTGCGGCTTGAGCTGTCAGGTGGGTATATGGGGAGTCTCCCACTTCAGTTGCACAAGGACTGGATTGTGGTCCGACAGCGTACGAGCCAGATATTATAAATTGGCAACCAGGCTGTGGACGTCCCCAGTACAGAGGTAGGTGTCCAGTCACACGTGCAGTTCATGAAGTCGTGAAAAGAATGAGTAATCGTGAGCCTGTGGATGCGTGTGTCTTCATGTATTTATTAACATCCATCTTGCTTGCCATTCCGCAAAGGTGCGTGCCGTGTGATGTGCTGGTGAGTTTCTCAGAAGGGGTTGTGAGTGGTCCATCTGTGGGTCCGCCACGCAATCAAAATCTCCCCCCACAATCATGGAGTGGATTAGGTCTCGTTAGGAAAGCACCCTGTTCTACATTGGGGCCATAGATATGTATTATAGCCACATCACAGCCGTCCAACCTACCCATCACTGCTATATACCTCCCCTTTGGATCTATTAAGTCCCCAGTATGTTGGAAGAGGACCTCGCTCTAATACATACCAGGACACCTCTGGCACATGCTGAGTAGGCGGTGTAGTATGCCTCCTGTCCTCTCCGTCTATGCTGTAACGCTGCCCCTTCCTTGGCTAGTAGGTGAGTCTCTTGTAAAAGAGCAATGTGGATACCCTGCCTGTTCAAGTAAGAGAATATCTTATAACGCTTGGACATGGTGTGCATCCCCCTGATGTTTCAGAAGATGACTTTGTAAGTCAGTGCGTTAGCCATAGATTTTCCTTGTGTGTGATACTGCATCTATTCCTCACGCTGTGGAATGACAATCCTCCCTGGGCCCGAACATTTTGGTTCCTGGGATGCGACTCATGATTTTCCCCTCAACTAAAAACAGCTAACATCCCAACTCCCATACCTCACGACGAGTGAGTTAGTCCCCCTCCATCCAAACTTTCATATCTCTCACAACTTACATTTGCGCGTGGGAGCACCCACTGCCTACTTAAGGGTGGGGGGGGGGGGTGTGATCAGGTTCGGCCCCATGGGGGTTTCACCCCTCCAGTGTATCTACCCTGCGGAGCTGTCTTAGATTCAGGGAAAGCCTCCTCCCTCCCGAAGCGCTCTTCTCGAGCGATCATTGCTCCCCTCAACTCTGCAACCTCTTGTGCCGTTTGTGGATTAAATGATTTCATCAGATGTCCCTGGGGGTTATTCTGGGTACTTCTTGACTGGAATCCCTCAATATGCTTGTGCTATGGTGAGATTCTGAGTCTTAGGCGTCTCCCTCCGATGTTGGCAATTCCCTCCCAGTTCTGTTATTATTTAGTGATGCTACCACTGCCACCACTTTCTGTCTTTCTTGCTGAGTCTCGGCCTTAGATGGTGCAGCGGAGGTGCAAAATCCACACCTGCGACGCAAGCCGGTTCTGTTGGCTCTTTGACTGCGTGGGACTCGGTCAGTCTCTAGCTGGGTCTGTTGATCGATCCAGTCCCAGAATTACTGGGGAGCATTGAAGATTCGCGTACCTGTCGGGTATGTGAAGCGATGTTGCGGGACTTCTCTGGAGAAATCCAGAAAAATCGTACCCGTGCTGTTCTCTGCTGTGATTGATCCTTTCTGTCGAGCCTGGACAAGAATATGGTGCAGATTCTTGTAAAACAGGATTCGTGCTACCACCGAGCCCAGCAGCACCCCCTGGAGCGTATGCTTTGCAGAGGCACCCTGTTTGAATGTTCGAAGGCATAAAAAGGGGAGAGGCCCTCCCCTGCTATCTCTTCTCTAATCCACTTCTCCAGATACCACCAGCATGTTGCCTTCAATTTTTTCTGGTAGTCCGACCACCAGGATATTATTACGGCATGAGCTGTTCTCCACGTCTTCTTCTCTCAGTTCGAGGGTACGGATCTTCTCCTCCATGACGACCAGCCTGGCTCCTTCCGCTGCCATGGTTGGGGGTATTTCCGCAAGGTATTTTTCCGCTGAGGTGACACATTGAGCCAGGCGACGATGATAGTCTCTTAGGAGGCCTAGTTCCTCTCTCAGGGTATCTAATTTGCTCTCCCCTGCTGCTCGAGACTCTGGGATGGCCAGCATGATAACCTGGAGTGTATGTCCTCCAGGCTGTAGGGTTTGGCTTTCATCCTTCTGTGTGTTACCCCCGCCTCTTCCTGAGGCGTTCCAGTAGTTTCCTGATCTTTTCTGCTCGTTGTTTTCCCCAATGTTGGCAGCCAGAGACCTTTGTAGTGCAGCCTTTATTCTTCTGTTCAGGGATAGGCACATGTGGCCCCCACCTCCCGCCTCTCACACCGTCCCCAGTGGGTTCGGCTGCTCTCGCCCAGGCCAGCAGTGTCATCTGCTAAGCCATTCCAAGTCCTTCCGTCTTTGGTCGTTAAGGCTCTGTACTCTCACTCTCAGTCTCTCGGTCTCAGTGGCAGGGTATTTTGTGTGGTCTTCGTGCTGTCTACATAATCCCCTCTTCAACGGAGCCAGTCTTATTAGAGGGCTCTGCAGACTAGTTTGGGGGTGAGGCACCTCCCTTTCTCTTGCTCTCCCTGGGACAGTGCTCGCCACTGGCCAGGAGGTTCGCCACACCTTTCTTCCCCTCATTCCACACTTCCCCTCTCAAAACTCAGGGCACCTCTAGGTTGTGTTGGGCCCCCCCAGTGCAGGGAGGGAACCGGAGCCCTCTCACATCTTCAGGCACTGTTGTTTATTTTCACCCTGGCCTGAGGCCCCACTCCTCTGCCTCTTATGAATTGCACTGGGGGAAGGTCTCCAGTTTCAATACTCTGGGGTAAGTCCCCCTCCGCACTTGCAGGTGCCAATGCCGTACTGACAAATGCGGCCTGAGGTGTGTTGTCCCTGCGCTACACAGCCCCCTCAGGCAATGCCCCAGATTCTAGTGTCTCATGGTGGGAGTGGAGGGGCCCCCTGCATCTCCAGGTGTCAGCGCTGCATCTCCTATCGTGGTTCACTGCCCGGCCTCCTTACAGCCTACTGGCCGGCTAGGGCCCAGGGGCAGCCCGAAGCCTCAAGCACCAGTGCCACACTGCTGATCGTGGCCGAGGTGCTGCTCTTGGGCAGCCAACAGTCCCCTCAGTAACACCGCTCAGGCTCCATCTTAGGGGTGGGAGCAGGGGGTCCTCCCACGGCCCCTGGCGCCGTATTGCCGATGCCCAGCCCTCCCTTGTGATGCTGGCTGCCCGGTTGCACTTTCAGGAGCTAATTTCCGTGCCACTGCAGGCCTCAACGCTGCAGCGCCGACTGAGGCCCTCCCCTCTCCTCACTGCAGCCAGTTTCGCCAGGGGCGGCCACTTAGCGCCGGTACATTCGCTCCTAGCGGCTGTCCACTCTGCCTTTGTCACTGGCAGCTTGGTCGCCGTGGTCCCCTGGGCCACCACTTCCTCCACTGTCACACTTGCAGGGTCCCTCAAGGGCGATGTAGTCTGCATCCTAGCGGTGATCCTCGCCTGCCATTTTGTCCCTGCTACTCGCCGTGCCAATCCACTCAGCCGAGTTATGGCAAGGACCTAGTTTCAATAGGAAAGTGCCCTCCGGTGTCTAATTGTGTATGGAAAGTTTTAGGGTGATACATTAAGCGAAGGCCAAGAAAAAGGGGGGTAAAAAATAATGTGCGTTACCCATGCAATTTCTTTTAGGGATTTGGACACGACTACAGCCCGAACTGCTAGACGGAATTACACCATATTTGGCAGAGAGGTACCTCTTGGTCCGAAAAGAGCCCTTTTTGTGATGTGGTTTAAATCCGTTTAGTAGTTTTCAAGATATTAAAAGAAAAACAAATTTGTATATCTAGGGGCGGGTACCCTCTGCGAATCCGGACGATCTTGTGCAGAGATCTGATTGGCTGCCAACACTTCAACCAGGAAGTATTGGCAGCCATTTGGAACTCAGACTCAGCCGAGTCCCAAACAAAAATGGTAAAAAGAAAAAAAAGGGCGGCATGGTAGGAATACCCTGACCCCTAGGCCTGGTGGTGGGGTCCCACAAGGCTAAAACTTTTTTTAAAATTTATTTATTTTTTAAAGATTTTACTGCGATTTCGCGATAAAATGTTTTAAAAAACACAAGCATGGGCTGCTATATATATATATATATATATATCTATATAGTAGTACCATGTACAAAAGGGATGGAAGTGAAAAGTTATCCTGTTCTTCATTTCTTTACTTGAAAAAAAATCCACGGATATAAAGACAACATAAGACATCCAAACATTCCTGCCACCTCCTCTCGTCTTGTGGTTGTCAGGCCAAGGAGCAAATGCTGGAGTTAGCAACACACCCTTTGTGCGCCTCCTGCCTTTGTTCGAAGTGCTGAACCCGGCCCCCACCTCACAAAAAAGCAAGACATTTAAAAGCAGCCACCACCAGTCTCAGCATTTACTTTGGCTCAAGACCCGATTGCCCCACCTCCAGCTCTCAATAAGCACATGATAGGTTCAGGAGCTTAAGCAAAGTGCTGGTAAACCCTGCCAGACATGGGGCCACATAATACGTTGAACCCTTGGGGTGCAGGGGCCCACATCTGAATGCAATCAAGTGAAAAGACAAAACTAGCCACACCCACAAGTCCTCCGACCCCCTCCGGACACACAGCCCACGTGCAGCCTAAAAGAGCAGGGGTATTATGCACCTCTCAGGAAACTAAGCAGCGGTTCCCAAACTTAAAGAATCATTCATCCATAATGTACCCAGACAAAAAATAAAAGCTCAGAGTGATCAATTTTAACTTAGTAGACTCACTTATGAAGAGCACTGCCATACCAAATAAACGCGCTGCAGACCAGACAGGAAACCCCATCAATCATAAGCCTCAGCCCCCTCCCTCACAAAATACGTATAAAACGCTGCCCCCCCCCAGCCCCCGTCCTACCAATTTCAAAATGTACTTATGGACTTAACGAGCGCATCCACCCATTAAAGAATATCACATGACAATACCTCATTTCATTAAGTAAACCCCCATGAATCTCACACTGTCCATTACAGGTCACAGCAACTTCTCAAGCATCATTCTCTCTGCCACCTGGGCATTGCCGGACGGGGTCTACCATTAGTGAATAACTTTGAAGTAATCGGATGCGTAAAGTTGAGAAGTAGCGCCTCCTAATGTGTGTGCAGCTGCCCCTCCCTGGGCACGTCGTCGTCTATCCATTCATAAAAAGTGTTGATGGGCTTTTTAGGGGTATTGGATTTTCACAGGTAGATTTAAAACGATTAACTTCCTGTCCCCGAGCTGATGGCACAAATGAACACCCTATATGCACAAAGCCATTAAATGCCTGTCTGAGGAAGGCAGAGACTGCAATAGAGTGCGTGCACCAGCGCATTGTGCGCAGCACTCACCTCCTGGCATCTACACCCCAAATCTATACTCTGAAAGACACGATGGAGTCTTCCAAACTCATGGTTTTGTCACAAGTGTCATGATTTTATGGTGCGTCATGATTTTAAGAACCTAGCAAAACCAAAGGGGATGATGGACGGAGTGTTGAACATTGCAAGCACTCACCCCCAGTCAACTGATCTGGGTTTAATCCATCATCATTCTTTAGCTCACTCCGCCACCCCAGTTCAGACATGGCCATATGCAAATCAGTCTGACCCTGTGCCTCATGGGAACAGTCCATCAACTGTTGTTTTTGCATTTGTCACCCCGGGTGGGACGGGTATGCCCAGACGTGGGTCCCGCGCTCTCCATGCCACTGGAATCAAGCTATCCTGGCTGAAGAGGGTGAAACCCCGAAACCGGTCCTAGGATGCTTGTTTCCAGTCCAGGGAGGACCTGGCTTGGCAGTTCGGGCTGGACTGTTCCCATGAGGCACAGGGTCAAGACTGATTTGCATATGGCTGGGTTCAAACTGGAATGGCATGGTGAGCAAAAAAACGATGGATTTAGGCCCAGATCTCTGTACTGGGGTGAATGTATGACATTGTTCTGCATTCTGTCCATCAACTGTTGTTTTTGCATTTGTCACCCCGAGTGGGACTGGTATGCCCAGACGTGGGTCCCGTGCTCTCCATGCCACTGGAATCAAGCTATCCTGGCTGAAGAGGGGTGAAACCCCGAAACCGGTCCTAGGATGCTTGTTTCCAGTCCAGGGAGGACCTTGCCTGGCAGTTTGGGCTGGACTGTTCCCATTGGGCGCAGAGTCAAGACTGATTTGCATATGGCTGGGTCCAAACTGGAATGGCATGGTGAGCAAAAAAACGATGGATTTAGGCCCAGATCTCTGTACTGGGGTGAATGTATGACATTGTTCTGCATTCTGTCCATCAACTGTTGTTTTTGCATTTGTCACCCCGAGTGGGACGGGTATGCCCAGACGTGGGTCCCGTGCTCTCCATGCCACTGGAATCAAGCTATCCTGGCTGAAGAGGGGTGAAACCCCGAAACCGGTCCTAGGATGCTTGTTTCCAGTCCAGGGAGGACCTTGCCTGGCAGTTTGGGCTGGACTGTTCCCATTGGGCGCAGGGTCAAGACTGATTTGCATATGGCTGGGTCCAAACTGGAATGGCATGGTGAGCAAAAAAACGATGGATTTAGGCCCAGATCTCTGTACTGGGGTGAATGTATGACATTGTTCTGCATTCTGTCCATCAACTGTTGTTTTTGCATGATTTTAAGAACCGGCATGACTTATTTTGGTTATTCTTGAAAAAGGTATACATGCTGCTGCCTCTTCAGTTAGTAATCATCTAAGCTTGCTATTAGTGTTTGGTGTTTTGTAAGGAGCAGCAATCAACTTATAACAAGCTAAACCACATTTTCTTTAAATGTTAAAGAATGAAAAATTTCCTAGTAAACATGAAGGAAAGTTTCAATTCTATTAAGGACACGGAGGCGAGAATTATTCTCTTCTTTCTTTTATTTTCTCTCCAGCAGTAGTGTTCAACATTAATGTAAAAAAACTATCTTTCCCATGAACCATCGGGAAAAGGTCAACACAGGACCAATCAGCCGTCCCGAACTCCCTCAAATGCACAGGGCTTTTGGGATATGTCCTCTTTCTTGACTGCGACGTTCCGCCCGTCACCGAATTCCTCTAGTCCGTCTTAGCAGGTTTTGAGCCTACAGAGTCGGAAGAAAAGCCAGAAATGAATCCGAACTTAAATACAGTGCTTTTGAGAGCTGTAACCAAAACAAGCAGACACAACAATATAGAATATCCTTACGCAACTACTGCCCTATGGAAAACTTCAATACAGTCATTATAAACACAACTTGAGATCATACTTATACCATACGTCGTTCTGGAACATGTATCCCCTGTCCGCTAAATCGTGGGGGGGGAGAAGGAAAACTGAGAACCTCAGGAAACTCTGGTTGGGAATAATCCTCGCCTCCGTGTCCTTAATAGAATTGAAACTTTCCTTCATGTTTACTAGGACATTTTTCATTCTATGGCAGGACCAGAGGTGAGGATTATGCTCGTTCAAAGCTTGTCGACCACTACCAAAGCTATGTCCATGACTCGTTTGAAATAGAATTTTTTAAACATGGAGTCTGAAGACCAGCCTGCGGCATTAATTATGTCTTCAAGGCGGGCTCCGAGTGAGAAAGTTTGGAGGCCATCGCCGCTCTGACTGAATGGGCATCAAAGTGCGAAATGTCAATGGCCGCCTCTTGCATGGCCCATCTGACCCATCTAGCTATGGTGGGTGAAGAGACCGCTTTGAAAGGTTTCCTGAGGGAAATCAATAGCTGGTCCTCCCCGTGGGGACGCAGTTCATCTGTCATACTTTCATAAGCCTTCAAACAGCGTACTACACACAGATTGGGGTGCTTGTCAAATGCAGGGTACGAAATTGTCCTGGACCCCGACTTCGTGCGTCTAGAAATACGGAAGGTGACTCCTTGAGGGGTGAAGACCCGCCCAGAAAGATCCAGGGCCCTGACATCAGACACTCTCCAACAGGAGATCAGGCAAAGAAGCATGGCTAGCTTTGCCGATAACTCTTTCCTTGACAGGTACTTATTCGCCTGCCACGACTTAGAGGGATAAAACTTTGTTAACATCCCATAGCTTGGAGTATCCGGGCTGCGGAGGAAGCGACATGCGGATACCTCTCAAACTTGCAAACAAACGGATGCTCTCCCACTGTTTCCCCTTGAACCGGGGCATGGCCCGCTGAAACCGCGGATCTGTAAGAATTAATAGTACGGTATGCTAGGCCTTCAGAAGCCAGGGAAGCCAGGAAATTCAAAATGTAGACCACATCGCACCCCACAGGATCTTGATTTCGCCTAAGGCACCAACCCACCCACTTAGACCATGCTGATCTGTAGCGTTTGTTGGTACCGTCTGCTGCCAAAATCCTTTGAGCTTCTCCTGATAGGCCTCGGAGTCTCCAACGCTGCTGGAAAACCTCCAGGCCATGAGGGGCATCCGGTTCTAAAGGATTAGAGGATGGGGATTTCTCTGGGGATCCCGAAGAACATTCTGATCTTGGGGTAGAAGGATTGGAGAATCCCAGGAAAGTGCCAAAAGAACTAAAAAAAATCTAAATCCATATTTGTAAAGCACGAACTACTCACCCTTACGGGTCTCAAGGCGCTGGGGGCCGTCGTGGAAATTAAGTGAGCTATTGCCCAGAGTCAGATGGTGCTGAGCTGAGCTGTCGCCGGAGCCGGGGATCGAACCGTGAGCCCTGTGCTCCGAAGTCAGCTGCCCTGGCCGCTGCACCACACCTCTCCACCAACTGGAAACCATACTTGCGACCTCAAGCAGGGCGTGATCAGCACCACCTCCGCTTGCTTCCTGCGAACCTGCGCTGTAAGGCGCATGATCATGGCAAACGGCCGGAATGCGTAACCCGACTCCTTCGACCAATCCTGGAGGAAGGCATCCGTGGCTGCTGCTAGGGGGTCCGGCTTCCATCTGAAAAGCTTGGGAAGCTGATAGTCTAGGCGAGAGGCTGAAAGATCCGCCGAGAACGGGCCCCACAGAGATTGTAGTCTCTGGAAGACTCGAGGGTCCAGCTGCCAAAGGCTCATATCCGTTTATGCCCTGGAGCACCAATCCGCTATCACGTTGGACGCCCCAGGCAGGTACTCCGCAGACACTGAGACATTGCGGTTGAGGGAAAAGGTCAAAAACTCCTTGGCCATGTCCGCTAAGGCCTTGGACTTGGTGATTTAGATATTGGACCGCTGAGAAATTGTCCATTTTCAGGAGCACGCTGCAGCTGACCTTGTCCTTGGTCCAACACTTGATGGCAAAAGAGCCTGCTAATAGCTCTAGGCAGTTGATGTGGAGAAGTTGTTCGTCTGCAGACCACTTTCCTCCTGTAAAGGAGTCCCCGCAACGAGCTCCCCAGCCCAATCTGCTGGCGTCCGACTCTATAACCAAGTCCGGAGCTGAGCCGAAGATGGCCCGCCCGTTCCAGGCCTCCATATGGTCTAACCACCACCGCACCTCTAGCCGCACTTCGTCTGTGAGAGGGACCTGCTCTGAATATTGCAGACCCTTCCATAGGTGAGAGGCTTTGAGACGCTGGAGGGCCCTGTAGTGTAGAGGGCCCGGGAAGATGGCCTGAATAGAGGAAGACAGTAGCCCCACTATCCTGGCGATCTGCCTGAGAGAAGTGGTTTGCCTGGCTAGAGTCCGCCTGAGCTCCTTCCGAATCTTTGAGATCTTCCTGGCTGGTAAGCTTAATGTTATGTTCACTGAATCTATGACGAACCCGAGAAAGGTAGTATGTCTTTCTGGTGTAAGGAGGGACTTCTTTTCGTTGATAACAAAACCTAACCCCTGCAGCAAGTCCACCGTGGTTTGTAATTGCTCCGTCAGCAACGCCGGGAACTGCGCCAAAAGTAGAAGGTCATCGAGGTAAATGATTAGGCGGAAACCTCGAGCTCTGAGGTACTCCACCACCGGTTGGAGGACCTGGGTGAAGCACCAAGGTGCCGAGGAGAGCCTAAAGGGGAGGGTAGTGAACTCGTATACCTGACCCTGCCACAGGAATTGGAGAAACCGTCGATGGGTGGGGGGGAGGGGGGGAAGAGATAGGGACTGCCAAATACGCGTCCTTTAGGTCTAGGTGCACCATCCAGTCGTTTGGGCGCAGGAGGTCGCGCAGCAGGTGGATTCCCTCCATTTTGAAATGGCGGTAAACCAGCCAGCTGTTGAACTCCTTTAGGTTTATCACCGGGCGCTGGCCTCCATCGGTTTTGTCCACTAAAAAGAGGTTGCTTGGGAAACCCCGCGTGTGGAGGGAGGCGCAGGCAATCGCCCCTTTGCGTAGAAGATCTGACACTTCTTTGTCCACCAGGGCCGATTGGGCCTCCGAAAAAAGGAGAGGGCGCGGACGAACCTCCTGGACCGGACATCCTTAAAACTCTATATGGAACCCCTTGATGGTTTGGAGAACCCATGAGTCTGCGGTAATAGCCTCCCAATTGCTCGTGAACATAGCCAACCTGCCCCCTACCTGTGATTGGGGGAGAGGCAAACTCTTACCTGGCTGGGTCAGGAAGTGACCTCTGGCGGCGCCTCTGGAACCTCTGCCCCTGTAGTTTCTTCTGGATTGGAAGAACTCCCCTTGCTTGGGTTGCTCCTGGGTTTTCTTGAAGCTCCTGGCAGGGGCTTGGGTATAGAAGCGGCTGGTCGAGCCCCCCCGCCACGGCCGGCCCCAACGAAAACCTTCGGGTGAAAAACCCTCTTTATAGAGGCTTGCGCCTTATTCAACGTGGTAAAAGTGGCCACAAACTTGCTCAGTTCCTTTATAAACGGTTCCCCAAAGAGCCCCCCTTGAGCCACCGCGCCGGCCTCTGAGGAAGCAAGGTCTCCGAGCTTGGGGTCAACTTTTAGCAGAAGGGTACGCCGTCTCTCTGTTGAAAGAGCGCAATTAGCGTTTCCCAGGAACACTATGGCACATTGCGCCCAGCCTGATACGGACTCGGGAGAGAGGGGGGAATTGGAAGCCTTAGCTTCCTCAGCGAGGTCCGGGATCCTGGCCACAGGTGTCCGGGAGCTTACCCTGGCAAGCCCTCCAGGACCTATCTATCCCTTTCTTGGGGTCACGGATGTATTTTTGCAGGAACGTGGCCATCCTGTGATCTATTTCCGGAGTGACCGCCACTTTACTCGCAAGGGCGGGGGCGCGGGCTCTCCACCTTAAGGCAGGCCCTAACCTCCTTCTCCAGGGGCTTCCTAAGGCGACTCGCCACGAACTGGGCGACCTTGTCCCCGGGGACCCATTCCGTGGAACGCGGGTGCAGGAGGTCCTCAGGGACCAGCATGTCTGAAGGGGCTTCTGTGCCACTCGTAGGGGGGCGCCAGGGTCTGGAGGGGCCCGCTTCGTCCGTGGACTCACTAGGAGACTCATCGCCATCATCCCCCCCACCCTGCGGGGACAAAGGGGAAACCTCACTGTGGATCAGGGGTGTTTAGGGAAGGGCGGGCTAAGAAGGCCTTTTTAAGCCGTTCAAATGCGCCACGGTCAATGGCTGAATCAGATTTGCGCTTGGGAGCGCGTGCAATAGGGGGGGGGGTTTCCCCTAGGAGGAGGTTTGTCTGCATACGCGTAGGCGATTTGCATAAGGCGCCTTTCAAAGGGGCCCATGGCCGCCACAACTGCCTGGTGGATAGAGGCATCTACTGCCTCGCAGAACTCTACCTCTAAGGGGAGGACCTGGAGGGACTCCTCTTCGACGTAGTCTTCCATTACCTTTGCAAGGGGGGGGGGGGGGAGGCCCACCTGCTAGGCAGATGAGGGGAGGGGTATCCTTACTGCCCCACAGAATTTGGTGAACCGTAGGTTCTATAGGTTTGGTGGCTGTGAGAAGCCCTTATTTTGGATGCGCAAGCGCGAATACTGGGTGTAAAACCCTTGGGGCGGACTCACCCTGAAACAATAGGGTATCCTAACGCCTGGGCTGAGCCCCAGTGGCAGCCTAAGAACAAGCAGGCACTGCGCTGCTAGGAGCGCTTAACAAAGTTAATAATTAATTAATGAGCCTGAAGGCACAAAAGTTCACACGCAGGTACTACACTGCTGTCAAATCAATTTAGTAAGGATCGTGAAGGCAGAAATACAGACCTGAGTCAGACGGGCGTCAGGCTGCCAAGATTAGAATACAGACCCGCAAATGCGGGCATAAAGCTTCCAGGCGGCTCGAGGAGGCCGAGGGCTCGGCGGGGACGCGTCTCTGACAGATTAATAACTGACAGGAAAGACGCGCGTCTCCCGCCGAGCAACGAGACGCGGCTCTCCCCGCGCACGCCCTCTAGCGGCCACTGTCCGCCACCGCGTTCTGCCTCGAGACTTCCGCAGTGTCGCGAATGGAGCGATGAGAAACGCTCCTGCGGCACATATAAACGCTGCGCACCACCGCGCGTGAGTCACAATAGGCATGCAATAAATCAGATAAGCATGAAACCTCACAAGAATAGGAGAAACAAATTTGAGTATTAACTTGCCGGAGAGCACGAAAAGAAAGAGGACATATCCCAGAAGCCCAGTGGTCGAAGTGGGGAAAAAAAAGTAGGGGAACTGTGGGTGGAGCATCAGGAGGCGGGAATAACCAGAGGATTGGGTCAGTGGGCGGAGTCAGAGGTGTGGCTAAAAAGAGCAAAACATGCCAAACATACTAAAAATTGGTATTTCACTGACCAGTTACAGCTTAAACGTTATTTAATACAACCAATGGATACACGTTTATTTGAGGTTTAATATATTAGTTAATGAAATTAAAATACATTTACAATGTGGGATACATTTTCAATCGCAGAATGTCCCAAATACGCTTATAAGTGGAACCAGGTGCCATTTGTCTCCGAGCCATGCGGGTTCTTTCATCAGCACTTCTCCTCCCTTTTTCTAACCATTTCTGAAAATAAAATTTGGGTTTAAATTCTATGACAGGAGGCCCCACATGTTGGGGAGCACTGTTGAGTACATCATTCTGTGCCCCTCGGTCAATGCAAAATTGTAGTCCTACGTTTTTTTATGTGCTTCACGCAACATGTCATGAAGCCAGCATTAGATGCCTCCTGGTTTCCTGTTATTGTATCTAGAGATAGCACTCAAAAATGAATATATACACCTAAAACAACCCAGGCCTGTTGATTTTGCAGATGCTTTTAGCAATATCAGATGAATGAGATACAATTATTATATTAGTAGTTTGTGTAATTACTACTCAAGTTAGTTAGAAATGAGAATTGCAAATGCATCAATTCTGAAATTGAGACTCAAACAGTGGTAGAGTCAGAAATAGGTTGTGGTCCTCGGATTATCTCAATCAGTTATTTGCTCCCCTTCAGACTAATATCCTCTGAAATCACTATTAGACACCTTCATCCTTTGTCTCTCCACAAGCACTGTAGGTGTCTAGAAATACCACCCAACAGAGACTGCATGAGAAAGTTCAAACATGAATGGCAAAATATCCTAGTTTGCAAATGTTTTCCACATAATAATAGCTCTGTCATATTTTCCACATAATACATCATCGGCTGCATAATCTGATGGTTTTAACTAAAACACTTTTTTTTTCTTACAGAGCTTTATATAGCGCAAACTTGACCCGAATCGGGTATCAGAGCGCTTTACATAGCACCAGTTGCATTACATGAGGACACATTCATTTTTGTTAGGCACGGGGAGATTAAGTGATTTGCCTAGAATCACAGGATGTTCAGCGTCACTGCCGAGACTCGAACCCGGTTCCCCAGATTCAAGGTCGACCGCCCTAGCCGTTAGATCAACTCCTCTCCTCTCCCCAACAACAAACTGATCAAAACACGTGACTTGTGTTGCTGTGAAGTAGAAGGCCCTTTACAAAGGTTGACTGGTCACCGTTCTCACTGCTGCACTTGTATGTTAAACTGGTGTTAATGAGGCAAAAGCTTTGCAGAGACTGTTAGTATGTGTAAAAAAGTCAAAATAATAAAGTATCAGAAAATGTACCCACATTACGCAGCAGTCTTTCTTTGCTGCATAATTTAGCCAACACTGCAACATAATTTTGTCCTACATTGCTGCATAATTGCAGTGGCTCCAAAGCAGGCAGCACATGTTAAAAGTGCTTGTGCATGAAGCAGAGAGACTGTGAAGTTTGCAAACTTAGAGGTATATATACAGGAATGGTGGCACAGGGCTGTGCAGCAAGTTAATTTGCTTTGCTGCCCTGTGTCACAGGGAAAGGGCAGGAATGCACCGTATTTATCCAATACGGTCCATTTCTGTCTTTTCCCCCCTGTGCTGGTGCCATTTCGTCAGCCCAGCGCCAATGCAGGCACCCAGTGGCATGCAGGATTGTTTATGTGCAGGAAGGGTCACCTTCCTGCACAAAAACAATCCTGAGAGGCTTTTTCCTCTTTCTATGTGTGCTGCACATACAGAAAGAGAAAACAACTGGGAGAAATAAAGATATTTCTCCTTGTTGTGCCTCCATTGGGGAGGCGTAAGATTTTGATAGATTCCCAGGTTTACAAGTCCTTGTAAATCTAGGAAAGCATCAAAATCCATGGGAGTTGCATGGGAACACCCAGCGCAACACGTCCCTTGTGCAGAGGAAGGCAAAGCGGCGATTTGCGCTGTGTCGCATTACTCCATATTAATGAAACCAGTCAAAGCCATGCAAAGGGGCTATGAGTGGCTTCATAAATATGACTTGGAGATTTGCGTCGTGCATTTACCACGTTCCGTGGTGCAAACAGGATGCAAGGTCCTCGTAAATATGCCACTTAGTTTGGTGTACGTGCAGGAATTTGGCTCAAGACAACAAAACTCTTAACATCAGAATAAAAACCGGCACTGGCTAAGCTACTTTTCTCTCACTGTTCATCCATTAGACACACTGCTAAATCCTGCGTCCCATAACTGGGTAACCGCACCTCTGAGGTCATCACGCATGACAAGGAAGCACTTCCCACGTGGGATCAAAACAGAGATCACACTCTATCAGCCACACAGCCTGCCAGGCGTGCCTGCAGGCAAGTGCTGCAGCACCCCCACACACACAGAGTGGTAAAAGCGCTATATAAATGCTACAATGTTACGCAATACTCTATCTGCACGTTTTGCAAATTGCACCCCGTGCAAGTTTTCTTGGCTTCGATGTATTCCTGTTTCACAGCTGGGCTGGGGAAGATAACATTGATTTGACCAATAACATTTTATGATGATAAATAATAGTGAATTTCAGGTAAAACGGCACCGAAATTCCACCGACCATATTTAAGCTCAGACACAATGCGCTACGGACTTATAAACAGACCCAATTTGCAGTGCTAATGTTAGCAGTACAGATCCCAGAATGCATTTATTGTGTATACTAATGCAGCTGGACTAGTTACCATTATTCCCCGGCGGGCCCACCTTTTAAATATATTTGATTACAGGTTATTGCTGGTCTCCCTAAGCAAGTGAGGGTGACTGAGTGTTGCAAACCGCGGCCAAGATGCATTAGGGAAGCAGTGCGTGTCCCAGAAGGACAGCAGAAGATGTCACTCATCTGACTTATGGTGATACAGCAGCGTAGAAGGGCGAAGGAGTTACGGGTTATAAAGCATACTTGTCTAAATTAAAATTAGAAATTATGCGGTATAACACAGTGCATCCTGTGACATTATTAGTTTCCCATGCTGTTATTTTAACACTAATGAATTCTGCCAGGGTGTAAATTTCACCAAGTTAGTACCAGTGTAATATAATCCGAATGCTGCAATCAGTAACTAAAGTTGATTGGTTAAGCTTTCCAATATGTCTAACACTTTGCGACACCACATTGGGCGCTTTCTCTTACGAATCTCACATCGGCTCGAGCTAGAAACAAAATTGTTTGGGTCACAGCTGTATATTATGCCGGAGATGGTCAATTATTAGGCAAGTGCAGCATATTCATAATTATGAGGGAAATCTCCACACCAGCAAAATCACATACTTCGAGTAGCCAGCAAAAATGAACTGGATTGAGTAGTAATGTAGTTGACCTTGACTTTATATCCCGGGCAGGTTGAACTATGCAATTCTGCGGGCGTGTTTTTTCCACATAATTATGGATTAGCCACATAATCCATAACTTGCAGATTTTATCAAAACAAAATTCAGTTTCTATCGGGAACGCATCAAAATGTACTAAAAAATCACGGCGACGTGTTGGCGTACGTGTGGGGCTTCGCAAAAGTTGACTGGTCACCTTTTAATTGTCTATTTCAGTATTTGAGTGCTACACTGTTAGGAAGGAGGTGGAACCTTTTCCAAGTATTAACATGCACAAAAATACATAATAATGTAGTAATACTGCCACAAAATGTGCCGTTTTACACCGCATAACGTAACGTGCCTTTTCTTGCTGCATAAGTTAGTCAACCCAGTTGCATAATTTGGTCCATCATTGCCGCATAATTCCAGTGGTCCTGTCTGTATCCCACGGTGAATGCACACAGCCCCATATACAGATCTCTAAATTTGTACTTGGCTTGTAATTAGCAGATAAACACCCGGGTTAAAGGGAATTTTACTCCACACAACCCAAGTCGGGGCCCAACAATCTATGGACACAAAGTAGCTGCGATCTAGGCCCAGATCCTAACAGCTGCAAGTGAGCAGACAGATCACATGACGGTTGTGGGTCAAGCAGGAAAATCATGGACTACAACCTTAATGAGATCCGTGGAATACTATGCATATGAACCTTTGAATAAAGAGCAATCAACCCAAAATGTCCTCAAAAAGAATTTCAATGTGTGACCCATTTGCACGCCCTCACGTAATATCAGTCTCCCAACGCCTCCTTAAACCTTTCATAAACTATGACTATTCTGATGGCCCTCTCGAGTTGACCGGCAGTTTATTCATGTGATTTTAAACTGACAAAGCTATTGTTTTTGAATTGTTAAACACACCTCAAATGTTATACCTGATTATCTTCATCGATGTACTTGTGCTTATAATGCCAGCTCCTATAACTTTGCTGTGTATTTTGATTCATATTTGTTGGTTCCCTGGGGCAATGCAGGCCAGAGTACCGAAATGTGTTTTTACTAAATTTATCAGTTAGTTGCACGCATACAAAGACATATATGTGGTGAGTGAGAGGTGAACATAGGAAACATACCATTAGAGTAAATTACATATTTACAGGTTGCGCCTGCTGATGCACAGTTTGGTGAGAGGGAAGAGAGGTATTCCCAAGTTATCAGTTGTCAGTAGGTGAGTTCTCAAGCCTGAAGAATGAAGTTAGAAGGATGACTACCCACAGGTTGGCAAGGCGAGGACTCCACAAAAGGGGCTCAAGCAGGCTGGAAGGCCAAAATAGTGGTTTGGGGGAAACAAAAGACAAAGCATAATATGCGATGGGAGAGACACACACTGGCACACCTTATTTGGGCAATGTTACAAGCATCTACATGCTACAGGAAAATCCTGGGAACACACCTTATAAGAGAGACCTGAACATACCTTCCAACGAGGGCAGTAACTTGGGCATATATTCCAAGTGTGGCATGTGGGGGCACAGTGCAAATATAGATGTAACCGGTAACACTGTGGCTGCCTATGCTTTCTGTCACTGAAATGGCATTGTTGAGCTTTGGTGGCCCACAGACGATTTTCCAAATGGTCTCAGATTTCCATCCCAGAACGCATCAGTTTTGACTGGTAGAAATGTCAGCAGTATCACTGGCACTTCATTTCTTTTCTGCACCATGACCAACTTCAACAAGCATTTGCAATGTAATAGGTCTCACATTTGCGAGATTTTGAACTATTGCCATTGTAAATGACAATGCCTTTTATTTATGTTTAAAAAACCTGCAATAATAAAAGATATTGTCATTTACAATACCAGTAGGTCAAAGTTTTGAAAATACAAGACTTATTGCATTGTAAATGCTTGTTTTTTAAAGCGCCAAGGTTTGGGCACAGTCTGCCAGGAATCCTACACTGGAGTGCTCTTCCTTTCCTTGTGGCGTCGTCAGTCTGGGTGAGCCCGAAAATAAAGAGCAGATGAGGTCAAGGGCGGTGCCGAAAATGCATCCTGATGTGACCATTGTATTGGTCACAGTAGGGGCAGGCAGGGGGCTTCGTCACTAAATGAGGTGTAAATCACACTAGCAGCAGGGCCACGAAAGAAAGCCGTTTTCGTTGCTGATTGATTGCTCCTACAGTGTTGGTTTGCAGGCCCCTGCCCCCAGATACAAATGGGAAGGGGAGGAGGTCGTGGCAACTGCAGACGCCTTCCTTAATGTGCAACACACAGGGCTGGACGATCACGCAATATTTTTTAAATTCGGACTATTCCTGCCGTCCTGGGACGCATGTCTAAAGTAAAGAAGTAGGGGAACGGACTGTGTTAAATTTAAAAAGTAGGGGCACGCCGTGCCCTTCCGATCCCGCCCACTTCTATCGCTGCAGAAGCCCTGTGAATTTGAGGGAGTTCGGGACGGCTGATTGGTCCTCCTGTGTTGACCTTTTCCCGATGGTTCATGGGAAAGATAGTTTTTTACATTAATGTTGAACACTGCTGGAGAGAAAATAAAAGAAAGAAGAGAATAATCCTCTCCTCCGGTCCTGCCATAGAATTAGTCAACAATTTAACGGGTGATTCTGGACTCTCAGATTTACGTATGTTTATGTAAACCATGTAATTGCGTGTGCTCACTGGATATTCACTATGTGCAGTAGTGTACGCACTGTACATGCACCAGGCTGTAGTGCACTGTATGAATGAATATACTAAAATAAAATGTGTATAATGTTTGTTCACTAGGCTATTGGTTATGTACTGTACTTTTAGTTGTTACCTACGGTGCTGTGGTAAATCCAGGAGTAACATCCAGATGCACTTCTTATGGGGGGTGGGTTTTTATAGAAGACTCACCCCAAACTAAGGGTGTCACGATAGGAGTGGGCCTGGAAGAATGAAAAGGTTCCTTCATTTGGGCTCCCATCCATCCTGCTATCAGAATAAAATAGTTTGTGCGCAGGAGGAATTTGGTGGGTTGTGCTGGAAAGACTATGATAGAGCTTTCTGTAGGATTTTTTTTTTTTTTTAATTAATCCTAATTTGTTCTGGGATCAAACTGATGTGAATGCGTGGTTGAGGTATATGATGTTGAAGCAAGGGGAGGGCATTCCTTACCAGTTACTTTGATCACAGCAATGTCCGGGGGGAAAGAAAGGGGGATGATGGGCCTATAAAAGCATGCAGCAGCCCAGCGGGAACTAGTCCATTGAAGCATGAGTGATTCTTTAGTTGGATCCCTGCGCACACAGAATTCAGATGCTTCAGTGAAGTTCGGGCAAGGGTCCCAAGAAGCAACTGTTTGCTAAGGCACCTTTCCAGTCAAAGTACAGGCAATGATTCCACGGCTAAATCTCTATCATGTACAGACAGCCCAGAAGTTGTACTCACGCATCCGCTTTAGTTTCAGGATCCCTGCTCATGGTATCTCAATGCATCTTTGTGAAATTGGCTCAGGATAATATCTGTCCTCGTCCTAGTCAGTCTAACCTCAAGAAAAGACAAGCCTAAGAGGGGGCATTTCTTTGCTATCCATCTTTTATGGAGGAATTGGTGAGCTGGAGTTGTGCTTGCAAGAGTGTGGAAGCAAAACCATACCCCAAAATTCAGACACCCCAGAAATTGAAATTTTACCTCATATGTTTTTTACCACTCATGGAATTGCACATCAAAGCACCTCCCCAAACATCAGTTAGCAGAGTAAAACAGTTTGCTCTTCATAAGACACATCGGACTGGTCCATGTGGTCTCTACTCAAGATAGACCTTAAATAGCATCGTGGGAACAAAACATACCCTACCTAAGACCCTCTAGGTCATGTTATACTATACAGCAAGACCCCCCTCCATCTCGGTGTTATCTTCTGACATCTTGCTACTCACACACCCACTCACTGACCCATACAGTTAGTCATACACCCACTCACAGACCTATGCAGCCACTCACAATCCCACTTACAGACCCATACAGCTTCTCACACTCACTTACAGACCCATACAGCCACTGACATACCCACTTACACAACTACTCACACACCCTCGAAACTAATCACACACCCATACAGAGACACCCTCTCAAACCCATACAGCCACTCACACACCCACTGACAGATCCATACAGCCACTCACACACCCACTGACAGATCCATACAGCCACTCACATACCCACTCACTGACCCACAAAACCACTCACACACCCATACAGCCACTTACAGACCCATACAGCCTCTCACGCACCCACTTACAGACCCTTACAGCCACTCCAAAACCCACACACACCCTCAAAATGAATCACACACCCACTCATACACCCATACGGACACTTACACACCCACTCACAGACCTATACAGGCACTCACACACCCACTCACCAACCCATATAGCCACTCGCATACCAGCATATAGACCTACACTCATTCACAGACCCATACAGCCACTCACACACCTAGTCACCGATGCACACAGCTACTCACACACCTACTAACACAGACACTTACAGCCACTAACACACCTACTCGCATACGAGACCCATACAGCCACTCACATACCCACACACATACCCAGTCGCACACAAACCCACTCACACAGCTACTCACACACCCTCAAAACTTCTCACCCACCCACTCATACAGACACTCACACACCCACTTGCAGACCCATTCAGCCACTCACCCACCTAGTCACTGACACATACAGCTACTCCCACACCCACTAACAAAGACCCACACAGCCACTGACACACCCACACACCCACTCACAGACCCATACAACTACTCACACACCAGACCCAGACAACCTCTCAAAGACCCAGTTACAGACCCATACAGCCTCACAAATCCACCCACACAGCTACTAACACACCCTCAAAACTACTCATGCCCTATACACCTATACAGATACTCACACACCCATACAGCCACTCCTAGTTCTATACAGCCACTCTCGCACCCACTCACTGACCCATATAGCCACTCACATACCCACTCTCAAAGGTTGCAGATTACAGTTAGGAAATAAAATTTAAAAAAACCTTTGAAATTCACAAAAAAAACTAAGGTTACAGGAATATTGTACTTGGGAAGCAAAATTAAAAAACATAGAATTAACTGGAAAAAACTAAGGTTACAGGAACGTTATAGTTGGGCTCAGATTTCGCTCATACAAAACCATTGAAATTCAGCAGTTATAGTTACCTGAGCTAACTATAACTTACGCGCCCACAGTGCACTGCTATTGACCTCACATATTACATCACTCATGACATGGTCAGTGACATCACTGATGACATCACAATTGATGCCACTTCATACCTCTACGGCCTATCCAAGTGGTGTCCAATTTTGGAAAACTAAGATTCTTGTCAGTATCGCAATTAATGGCATATTCACTAGATCAGTTGATGAAACTGTCCCCCAAAATCCAGAGGCGAACCATGGTACAATATGAAGATGTGAGTCACAAGAGGAGTGCTCAGCAGAATGAGTAAGCTTAAGAAGGAATATGGACTTACAAGAGAAGAGAAAAAATGTGAGAGGCAAAAATATAAATGTACATGGTAGTTTTTTTGCCAGTTAGAAAAGTAAGTTAGGTTGTGACCAGCTGCTGTTTGCTTGGTGCAGAGTCACATGTTAAACAGGAGGGGCTTTTCTATTTGGTGATTTTCAAATTGTGCTACGATCCCACAGGTGTTTTGTGAGAGTCATTTACAAGCTTCTGCGGGTGAAAGTAGATCTGGGGGCCTCCTCCGATCCCGCGAGCCTCTCCCGAGAGCCGTGGATTTTGGTACCCTTCACTGGAGCACGCGAGTCTTGTGCGAGATTTTAAGCAGGGGGGAAAAAGGGAATCAGTGCAAACAACATTGATGATAAAAGCAAAATGCTAAAATGTCTGAACGCAACATATATTATAAAGTAATTCTTCCCTATATACACTTGGAAAAATAATTATATTTGAAAAACCCTAGAAATTTACTGAAAAAAAACAAAGGTTAAAGTAGCGTTATAGTTAGGTGAATTTCTCAGTGACAATGTTAACGTTGTGAACTAAAAAAGACACAGAAATTCACCAGTTATAGTTAGCAGCACTAACATCCCAGATGACATTTGAGATGTCATCAGTGATGTCACTGACCATGCCATGAATGATGTAATATGTAAGGTCATAAGCAGTGCATTGCGGAGCGTAAGTTATAGTTAGGTCAAGTAACTGTATCTGCTGAATTTCTATGGTTTTGTGCATGTTCAATCTGAGTCGAAGTATAATGTCCTTGTAACCTTTGTTTTTTTTCAGTGACTTGTATAAATTAAATACAAGGGGTTTAAAAGTAATACCTGTGAGATTAAGGACTGCAGATGTAAAAGTGTGCACTGTAAAGCCCCATCCTATGTAAAAATTCGCAATGAAATTACTCCCAATGAAACTGACTATGAAGTAACAACTGACATTCTACTAGTTCCTGTTGGGGTTGCCCTCTCTATTAAAATGTGCAATGAATAGGCCCAGTTACACCCTCCATCTGGCCTTTATGTCCACCTCACTACATCCATGGCTTCTTCCACTGTTCTTACTGGAGGTTTTCCGTTGTTGAGATCTGTTGGGTGGTCACAGCTCAACTATATAGTTTCGGATAGTTTGCTAGGGCAATGTTCCATCACCTCATTAGTTAATTGGCACTACTCAATCCCACCTTCTAGAGAAGTATTGATTTGGGGCTCATTCAAAAGATAAGGAATCTGTTGGGCGAAGTATCTATCCGAAGAAAAAATTATTTACCTTTGAAAGTAATATTTCTGGTGGATACTATATCTTTCTGCTGATTTCCTCCCTGTCCTCGCTCCCTCCTTCAATCTGAGTTAGTGCCATGACTAATAGGATCCCATGGGTACGCAAACATATATGCTGTTTTTTATGAGGAACTGAAAAAGTACCAGAAACTGATGCCAATGCACTGGTTGGCACCTTATATACTCTGATGTTGTCACATCCCGGATGGGTAGATTTGTGGCACAGCCTATGCTGGAGAATAATTGCTCTCGTAAAATGTTTCGGGATTCAGTGTGCCCCTTGGAGGATATTCATAAGGTGAGGAACCCATGGTAATATACAGTATCGACCAGAAATATTGTTACATAAGGTAAGTAACTATTTCTCCTGATTCTTTAGGAAAGGGGACGTTTAGGAGCAGTATGAGCCCACAGGTCTCTGAACAAATTCCGCCATAAGTAGAAGAACAAAATAACTATCTTTTAACACGTTCTACAAGCTATGCGGAAGTATAACAGACATGCCTTTGTAAGTCTGCAAGATACTTATTTTGTTATACCACAGGCTAACTGCCTTGGTTAAAAGGTGGGCTTGACAAAGGTTGTAAGGAAGATCAATGAGAGGGTCTGAGTAGTCAGGAGAGAAAAGGAATCCCAGCGAACGCTGTGCGTTTACACCCCATGTTGCCCACAAGTATGACTTTCCCCTTTCATTCTTCCGCTGTTACCTCTCTCCTCCACCCTACATCACACAATAACGTAGACAGCATTATGCTCAATGATTTGTTCAGCTTTGCTGCATTTGGACTTGTTTGTTATTCTTCACTTCTCTCAATATATTTGTGTATTTCTTGGCTTCCAGGTAAAGAACTGCTCTATCCTTATAAATAACGACTCCGTGTTTGAACCAGAGGAGCAGTTCAAGGTGTATCTCAGTAACCCACTTGGCAGCCACTGGAGCGGTGCGCGAATTGGAAAGATTGCCATGGCCATCATAACTATCTCAAATGAGGAAGATGGTAAGCCAAACCCCTGTTCCGTCCCAGTTTTGTGGCTGCAGAATTCCCAACAGAAAATTAAGGGCCTTCAGAAATCAACGTAGGATGTTGATAGGCCTTGGGTGGACTTAATTGATACTATGGGAATGGAAAGTTGGTAAAGGCCTAATGTTGAAATTTTTGTTGGAAATAAAGTGAAGCATTTGACATGCAGCTCACAGCTACCAGTTACATTTTCTTTTCTGCATTTACTTGTTATAGCACCTACTCTTGAGTTTGAAGAATCTGCATATCAAGTTCGTGAACCACAAGAGCTGGAAGAAGTTGCAGTATTAAATGTTAAAGTTATCAGAAGAGGAGATCTCAACAGGACATCAAAAGTACGGTGTAGCACAAGAGATGGTTCTGCTCAGTCGGGAACTGATTATTACCCGAAGAGCCGAGTTCTTAAATTCAACCATGGTAGGAATTGGTAGCTTGAGTTTGTGTCCCGAGTTTTCATTACATAGTTTAGTTTGTCTAGAAATAATGCCATCTTTTAAATTTGTATGCATCCGTTTTATTTTGTTTAATGCAGCCTGGTTAGGAAACTCAGTAAAATGTTTGGTGGTAAAAGATGAATGTGTGTTGGAGGAATTGATTTGTTGATTGTGATATATTTTTTCTGTTTATTGTTTTTACTCTGCAAACTCTTACTTTGAAACACAGTAGTCATTAACTGTCTGTTGAGATCTGCGTACAGTCCCGCCGTTTGTCCGGTTTAGTGAAAAGCTATCAAAATATGCAGGAGTCCTTGAATTTGTCTGGCCTGAATGAATGGCAAAGTATGGGGCCCTGTGAGTGTGTGAAATGCAAAAATGACAACAAAAATCCTGAGCGGTTTGTTTAGTGGAGAAAGGTTGTCTCTTCCCTTTGATAAATAACACAAATGGGTATTTGCAGTTTGGCAGTACCATTACTTAGAAAGCACAGGTTTAAGGAAACCTAAAATATGTCTTTTATATTACCTTACTACTGGGAACACGTCTAAGGAAACCTTTCACAGTTTCTCTTAATATATTTTCTACTGCCTCAATTTTTCTAGGGATGGACCATATTATATTTAAAGTAGAGATTTTATCCAATGAAGACCGAGAATGGCACGAATCATTCTCTCTGGTTTTGGGACCTGATGATCCGGTTGAGGCTGTGCTTGGCGATATCACCACTGCCACTGTGACAATAATTGACAGAGAAGCTGCAGGGAGCCTCATTTTACCTTCACCCCCATTTGTGAGTGTTTTTGTTGTCTTTAATGCATGCTTGTGGCTTACTAGCGAAGATCAGTAAATGGCAATGTGCAACTGTATTTTTGATTTAACAAATCCTGACTAATTATAGTCCTGTATCTCAAGTCTATATACACTTTCTAGATAATTATTTTAATTAACAGGTTCATTTAGAGATATTCTACTCTCTTTTCCTGTCGGTATCAAAAGCTGAAGAGTATGCTTTTGATATTCATCTTGATATGTTGAGCCGTTCATTAGACATTAAGGCTTATGCCTCCTTTGACAACAATACACAATGCCTTCCTATCAGGAATATTTTGTTGCTTCCAGCCTGAATATCCCATGCAAAGGCTTAGTTCATAAATAACTAAGTACAAATGAGGTGAGGTAAGACAGCAGTGCATGTGCAGGAGTGAGGTGAATGCATCATGGATACACATACCAGTGTAATGTACAGAGAAATAACTAGGGATAGCTGATGGGGCCTCCTCACAGCTGATAGATAGATAGGTGGTTTATTAGTAGGTGTAGGTAGATACCTACAGCTAACAATAACACCACAATTACAAATAAGGTCCAGTCAAGTCTCAATAAATTAATCCTTTCTCAACACTTGGTAGCTTGGCTGACAAGCAGTCAAGCTTAAATTAGGAGACAAGTGTGTAAAGCATTTAATACCACCACAACAGTAAATAAGTAAGACACAAAACACAATAAAAATCCAACACCAATTTATAAAAATAGGGTATACTTTTATCTTTAAAATGACTCCAAAACACCAAAAATAAAATATATGGACCGGAGACATGAATTTTTAAAATGCAAAAATGTGCTTTCTAGTGCTTAAAAGCGAATAGCGCCAATCGGTGCTATCTGGTCGCGCTCGACCAGCACAAAGTCAGAGTTTCAGGCTGACCACGATGGAGCACAAGTCGGCTACGATGAGCAGTAGGGCCCGTCAAGTTTTTACCTTCAGACTTAGTCACTTTTTTGTAGCTTTTTCTCTCGACGTCGAGCGATGGGCTTAGTCAATCTGGATTTCAGTTCGATGACGGCGGCCTGCTGCAGTGCAATGCCTTGGTGAGTCCTGGAGGTCTTCGTTTTCATCGTCGAAGCCCTCCGAAGCTTTCCATGAGGCAAACCTGCACTGTCAGGCTGAGTCACAGTTCGACATCGCCAGCTTGACTCTTGTTGTTGAGGTCGTGGACTTATGGAGCTTTTTCCAAAAAGTTGTCCAAAAGTTCCCAAACTGTCAGAACTTCTTTTGAAAGGTCCTTTGAGGGTCCTTGAGGGTCCACAACACCAGCCAAGGGTCCCGAAGCTTGGATTTGCCTCTTGGGGGGTTGGGACTACAATTCCCACAATGCACCTGGTCAAATCAAGTAAACTCCATGTGAAGCTGGTCAGCTGGGCTTGTCCT
Source organism: Calotriton arnoldi (assembly GCA_963921515.1). Classification (NCBI taxonomy): domain Eukaryota; kingdom Metazoa; phylum Chordata; class Amphibia; order Caudata; family Salamandridae; genus Calotriton; species Calotriton arnoldi. The sequence continues at coordinate 4,511,509 of CAWUFW010000115.1, forward strand.
TGTTGGAGATGATGCAGGTGACTTCTTCCAGCACTTCCTGCTGTTGCTCATCATAGAGTCCACTCCTTGATCCTTTAAGACAGGCAAAGTCCTAGTTTGTGAAGACTTGAGAGTGCAGCAGGAGCTGTCCTCATGAGTGCAGTTCTCCTTTTTTACATTTGAAGGGTCCAGTAGGGCATTCCTTATTCTCCAGATGTTTCCAAGCAGAGATCTGAGGTGCTGTGCAGCTCTCCCATATTTATTCAAGATTCTGGGCTGGCAAGAGGTGGGGACTCCCAACCAATGGGCTTCTAGTTGCCAACCTCTATGATGACCGCTTCCTTAGAAGTGTGGCATAGTTTTGTCCCAGAATTTGACATCATAGTCCAAATCAAAATGGAGTAAATCTCTCCTGGGAGTTCAAGTCTGACTAACCCAACCCACAGGTGTGGCTACATTTTCCCTACACTCCTACACCAGGGCACTTAATGTAGCAGCTTCTTCACATCTTCACATGAAGAGGTTCTTGTTGGGATTTAAACAAGTTACACCTCAAAGATCAGTTCCAGCAACATTGTGGAACTTAAACACAGTGCTAACGCAGTTAATGGCAGACCCTTTTGAACGTATGCACAAAACTGATCTTAAATCACTCACACGTAATACAGCATTTCTGATTGCAATGTCATCACTACGCAGAGTGAGTGAGCAGCAAGCGCTAACAATACAGGAACCATACCTACAAATACACAACAACAAGGTGGTTTTCAGAACCAACCAATAGTTTCTGCCCGAAGTGGTGACCCACTTTCATGTTAACCAAAACCTACAACCACAAACTTTCTTCAAAGAACCTAAGACACCGATGGGAAGAGCCCTACACACGTTGAATGTAAGGAGAGCTTTAATGTACTATCTGCAAGGAATAAAGGAGTTTCGTAAGGAAAGGAAATCAGTTGTTTGTCTCCTTCACCAAGGCAACCAAGGGTTCTCCAGTAACTAAAGGAACAATCTCAAGATGGTAGGAGAAACAATACAGACTTGCTATTCCAGGGCAGGGATGACACTGCCCACACACCCTAGAGTCCACTTAACTAGGAAAAAGGGCGCTACAATGGCGTCCCTAGCAAACGTACCAATGGACGCAATCTGTGCAGCAGCGACATGGGCATCACCACGCACCTTTGCAAAATATTATTGTGTGGACATTCAAATGAACAGGGAAGCACAAGTGGGACAGAAGGTACTTCAACACCTGTTTGCTAACACTTCCTCATTTCATCCCAACCAACCCAAAGAAAGGGAAACCGCTATATAATCTAATGCACAGCATGTAAATCCAGAAAAGGCTTCATGCTGCAAAACGAAATGGTTACTTAACAGTACAGAAATGGGAGATAATGCAACCAGGTGGGGAAGAGAAAAGAGAGGAAGTACACCAGAAAAGGGAAGAAAAATGAATCCGAAGATGCCTACCACGCACAGGAAGTTCCGGGGCGCTGTCTGACGTCACGCAGCGGATGGACATACCACCAAATGGTGGTCGACAACGCCCACAGTGTGGGGGGAAAAAAGACAATTTCGGACCCAGGTGCTAGATGGCAGAATAATGCACAGCATATGAATCCAGAACACTCTTCAAGTTGCAAAACTACTACTGGTAAGTAACCATTTTGTTTGAGTATTCAACATACTTTGCTAGATATGATCAGTTGAACAACTGAAAACAGTTTGGTGCAGAAAATATGTATCTCTTCCAATCATTGTTTCCTTAATTGTTTTACACCCAGCAGCCCCAGCAAGAGACATTGCAAAACTGCCTGCATCATTTTTAAAATGTGGCACAAGCATAAGAAGGTTCATAATATTCCTCCATGACCACAGATTATACATAGAGTGCAGATGAGTGGATATTCCCAGTGTCAATGGTTCCTGTCCTTGGTGTGGTATTATTAACTTCTTTCCATTCATATGGAGTGTATTGAGTCCTTTTGATCTAGTAAATGCAAACTCATTCTTAGTGCCTGTCCATCCAAATAATGTCTTCTGTCCATAAAACATGTTTTACCTTGTGAGAAGGAAGCATCTTTTCATGGGTGATCTAGTATGATATTTCTTTTTAAAAAATTTTTTTTACTTTCTCATTTTTACAAAAAGAAAGGTATTGCACAGAGATAGCAATCAACAAGTACAAGATAAGCAATGCATTTCATCCCCTCTTACATGCAGCCGTACTTCGATCACCAGGTAGATGCAATAATGCGAACAGTATTGGAGGTCGGACTCTAAGATGTACAGATGAGGGGAGTGCCCGATGTGTATTCGCTGCTCAAAGCACCTCTTTGTGTTGTTACTATGGGCATGGGGAGAGAGTGGCCTTGCTGGGTTTGTGAGCTAACACAAGGAGATGATGAACGGGGCGCTAAAACTTTTCAGACACTCACCCTCCAGTCACAGATCTGGGTTTGAATCCATCATCGCTCTTCAGCTCACTTCGCCACCCCAGTTCAATTTGTGAGCTGGCAGTATCGTCGAGCTTGAGGAGGTAATCTCGCAGTGGCTGCCATATGTTGAGAGGTCTGGATGTGATCGGCTGCAGGCTTGCATACAATTTGCTGGTTGTATTACAGTGTATTAAGCTATTAATCCATGCATTTCATGCAGGCAGGTACCTGCTACCCCATTGTATGGCAAATTCCCCTTTAGCGAGCAGGAAAGAGATAGCAATGAAAAGGCGCAAGGCTATAGGGATCTTGTGAACGAATCCCAGGAGCGGCATCAATGGCGAGGGTGTAAGTGTGATTTGGGTCATACTTGACAGCTCAGCAAATATGGTCCGCCAGTACTGGACTATCTTGTCACAGGTCCACGTCATATGGAAAAAGTCTGCTGACGGTGAATGACATTTTGGGCAAGTGTGGGAGCGGGAGGGGTCCATCCGATGTTATTTAGCTGGTGTGGTGTATGCTCGCCAGAGAAATTTGAAGTGTAGTAGTTTGTGGCCGTGATTAAGGGAAATTAGTTGTCTCTCTGCAGCATTTATACCACTGGGAATCGAGCAGTGGGTGACCAAGATCCTGCTCCCAGGCCGCACGGACTTGGCGTCTCTGATTGGGAGCAAGACCAGGCTTGATTTGTAAAGTTTATATATTAAATAATCCCAGCCTGTGTCCGTAAGAAGTAGCGTCGGATCGTCCTGTTTTAGGGGATACCTGGGAACCTGGGCTCTGAGTGCTCCCTGCAACCTCCGCATTACAAACCGGTCCATCAAAGAAGCAGTTTGAAAACGAGTATTATCCTCCGACCACGAGAACACATGTCCATCGGTGAAGAGGTCTCCGATGGTGGTCAGAGAATATCTGGTGAGGGTTCGACGGACCAGAGCCTCTTGCGTGATGGGCAGCCAATGGTTGGAGGTCAGGGGGAGGGCCGATGAGTGTAATAAGATTCCTCCTGTCAACCGGATAGACCGCTTCCAGGCTCAGCTAGTTGTGGACACCATCTGGATGACATGGGGGGTCACATGGCAGCCCCGCCGGCAGCAATGCAGCCAGTGGCACCGGGTCAGCAAGATCAGCTTCTGGCTTAGTGTATGGTATCCAGGCGTCTGGGTTGTACCAGTGACGAGCGAAGCTGCACTGGGCCACCAGATAGTACTGATGGCAATTAGTGACCCCGCCCCCCGCTCATACGGTGTGGTCATTGTATCCCAACTAATTCTCGGCTGCTTGCCCCCCCCAGATAAGGCGTGTGAAGATGGTGTGAAGTGTTGCAAAGAACGTGTTAGTCTGCGGAATAGGGATATTGTGAAACATATACAAGAACCAGGGCAGGACCACCATTTTAAAAATGGCTATACGGCCGGCCATGGATAGTGGAAGTTTCAGCCAGCGTTCGACTTGCATGGATAGTTTATCCAGCGCTGGCCCGTAGTTGAGGGGTATTATCTGCTCCTTATCTCTGTGGACATATATCCTGAGGTACTTAACGGAATCAATGCACCACACCAGTGGGAATTAACTATCAATGCTGCTCTGCACTGCTGTCCGGGGAAATATCTCAGACTTGCCCCAATTTATGTGTAACCCAGACAGTTCCCCGTATCTGATTATTTCCCTTAGTATTGGTGCCAGATTGTCACTCTGGTGTCTCACTTAGAGGATGATGTCGTCTGCATAGAGTGTGATCAGGAGCGGGCTGGTTTTAAACTGAAGCCCTCTGTGGGGGTGCTGCTCCTGCAGGTGGCGTATCAGGGGGTCTAAGGCTATAGTAAATAATAGAGGTGATAGCGGGCAATCTTGCCTTGTTCCCCGTGTCAGGGGGAAGGAGGGCGACAGCGTCCCATTCAGGCGAATGCGTGCTGTGGGCAGCGTATACAGCAGCGTGATGAGTGCTGTGAATCCCAGAGAGAGACCCATTTTACGCAATGTGGCTTGTAGGAACGGCCACTCCGACGAGTCAAATGCTTTCTCAGCGTCCAACAGTGCAGCCACAGTGGAGGAAATTCTATGTAAAACTGCAAAGAGCGTGCGTAGATTCAAAGCTGTGGATCTGTGCGGGACAAACCCTGATTGGGCCGGGATATTATTTGGTCCAGCAGGAGGTATAATCAGGTTGATATCATTTTAGCCTGGATTTTGTCAAAGTTTAATAAGGAAAGTGGCCTATATTAGCCCCAATGCTGCGGGTCATGCCCGGGTTTCAGGAGCAGTATTATCACTGCTTTGTGTAGAGTGGGCGGAAGGACCCCCCCCTTCTCCAAGGCCTCCCAATACAGTTCAAGGAGATGTGGGGCTTGCAAGTGTTTATATGCTTTATAGAAAATGCCCAAGAACCCATCAAGACCTGGTGCCTTCGTACCGTCCATTTCCTCTATCGCTTGGATTATATCATCCACAGTGAAAAGTTCCCCAAAAAATTGTTGGTGTGCAGAGCTAACCCACACCATGGCTATCTCGTCTAGGTAATGCATTCTGTTGTCAGCCTCGTCTGTGACCCAGGAGGTGTATAGGGCAGTATTGTAGGCAAGTACTTCGTCCTGAATACCCAGCGTGCCTGCGATATAGGTCCTGTCTGTCAGTCGGAGACCGGTTATATAAGTTTGGCCCTAAGGGGGTTGCAGCAGTCAGGCAAGCCTGTGACCTGGTCTGTCTCCCTCCCCGTACTTTCTGGCTGTTGCGTATTTTCCTAGAAATATGTTTCTTTCTCGGCTGCCTCGTGGAAGTGTGCTAGCAGGGAGGCACTGACCCTTTGTTTATTTCGAAGTATTCCACTATAGCTGTGCAGAGTTCTGTCAGGAATAAATCATCTTGGAGCCCCAACCCGGGGAACTCCACTGTCGCTCCACCCCATCCACCCTTGGTATGTTGAGCTTCAGGAGCACCGGGGAGATGGTGTATAGTCAATTCATGGGGTCATGGTGGGCATAAGGAGCCAATAGTCCAAGCGGGTCCATGTGTTATTTTGTGCCGAGTAGTATGTGTAGGCAGACTGAGAGGGGCACTGTTGATGCCAGGCTTCTACCAGATTGTTATGTCTAGGTCCCACAAAACACGCCGGTATGGTGATTTGGTACCAGGGGTGTCTGCAGTGCTGTCACATTTGGGGTCGAGTAGTAGATTAAAATCTCCCCCCATTCGAATGTAGTCTGCCTCCACCAAATCAATCTGGGCCTGTAGATTATGATAGAATTCCAGACTATCTGTGTTCGGCGCATATATGTTAATTAGGAGTATGGTATGCCCCAGCAGTCGGCCTGTCACTAACAAGTAGCTGCCCTCTGTGTCAGCGTGGACTGCAACTAGTTGGAATGGCACTCGCTTGTGTATAAATATGAAGTCTCCCCTGGCATATGTACTGTAGCCTGCAAAGTAACGGTGAGTGCCCCTTGTGGATGCAAATGTGGGCAATGGTGTGGGGGCAGGTGTGTTTCTTGTAAAAAGGCATTGTCAACCTGGTCTCTCTGCAAGTAGTGCAACACCTGCTTGCCCTTGTATGTGTTGTTAAAGACCTGTGTATTCCAGGTCGCTAGTGTGATGTTCGCAATGGGGTGTATCTTAACGTGTGTGGTCATTGAGGATCTATGAAAGGAAAGACGTTGTTGCTAAAAATAACGGTGCGGTATCAGTAGTAACCTTAACAATAAGCTTTTGCAAAACTACCCACAACTAAACATGTGTTTCCCCTCCCACCCCCACACAACCCACATTCCATTCCAATGAGGAAATCCCAATCCCAACAACAGAGCCACAATCATCAGCACATGCAGAAAATAATACCCAATCAATAATGTGTGATACACACTTAAGGGCTGGCAACGCTACACCAGTCCCCCACATCCTGCAGGAATATAGGTTGCTGATAATTTTTTCAATTTGCCATATTCGAAGACATGAAATGTTAAATGGATCATAAGGAGACATTCAACAACAGAACCATATCCAAAGCAAATACATGGTCCAGCTACAGTCAGGATGAGACCAAAGAGGTTAGCCTGCAGAAATAAGGGCAATACTGGCACCCTAATTATCATCAGATGGCTATCTCAGAGGCGAGTCATTCTGGTGTGCTGCACGGGCCTCCGAAAACTTGCAGAAAACTTCCTGTACTGCTGTTGGAGTGTCAAAAAGCTGCAGCTTGCCCTCACCCATGACCCGCACGCGGGCCTGGTACACTATCCCATAGCGGAGGCCCAGATTGCGTAGTGTGGCCTTGACACCTGTGAACTTGTGGCGGGCGTCCTGGACCATCGCAGTGAAATCTGGATAGAGTGAGACAGATGAACCTTGCCAGTTGAGTGGGCCTTTTTATCTAGCCATGCGCAAGGCAGTGTCTCGGTCCCGGAAATTTAACAAACGGGAAATGAGTGATCTTGGTGGGCAGCCAGGGTTCGGACGCGGCCCAAGGGAGCGGTGAGCTCTTTCAACCACAAATGTGGTTGTGAAGGAGTCTCTGCCAAACAGGTCGGTTAGGAACTGATCCAGGAAATGATTTAGGTGGTTAGTGTTTGTTGATTCCGGGATTCCCAGGATGCGGATGTTGTTTCGCCTGCTCCTCGCCTCCAAATCCTCATTCTTCAATGCAACTGTCTTTAGAAGCCTTTACATGAGGTCTATGTTCTTGGTTGACTGGGCAGCCCCATCCTCCAGGTCAGAGACCATTCCCTCCGCAGTATCTATTTTTTTTTCTTGGTGGTCCCAGTGCATCTCCAGCGCGTCCAGGCATTTGTCTAGTGTATCAAAGCTGCAGTCTTGGGCCTTGAAGCCCGCCCTAAGCTCCAACATGAGGGCATCGGCTCCGGCCGGCACCGCAGCAAGGGCGCTCGTCGCGCCCCCTCCCTTTGCCATCGATGGGCCATGGCCCTACCCAAGGCCCTTGTTCTTGTCAAATGTCAGCCAACGTTGCTTTGGGTCGCTCCGGACCATAGCCAGTAGTTCAGTGAGTCCACGATAGCAGACAGTTCAGGGCAGGGGCGATTCTGCAGCCTGGGCTCTGTGTGTATTCAGGGGGAAGCTCCACTCCCACCCCCCCCCTCAGTCTCAGGAATGACTGGAAGATATCCACTTGACACAATCAAGCGGTATTGAATGCGTTGTCCAGGTCTGAAATGGACTCACAGGTCTGAAATGTCACCCGGCAGCGGTCTCCTGCTGGTCAGGGAGGAGGCACAGAAAAGTCAGCCCAGCAGGCCAGGAGGGCGGCCAGGCAACAATCCGCTCCCAGCAGGGGCCGAGTATTTCAGATGGATGTGCTGCACCCCCCGGTGGTGACGCTGCCACCCACAGTGTGCCGACTGACAAAGGTGAGAATATGTAGAGGGGGGTAGGTCCAGCGCCCCATCCGAGCAATGCTGACCACTCCTCACTGGTCACGGCTTGCCCCCAGCTGTCAAAGGATGGAGGGTCAAAGATGCCCCGCAGGTCTCCAGCGTGTCCTCGCCTACGGGCTGGGCGCAACAGGCCACCTCTCTCTCCTGGCCTCCGAGAGCAGGCCCCGGCCAGGAGAGCAGCGTGTGGGAAGCAAGAAGGATGGGGGGAGGCGAGTCGCACACAGCTACGGGCCGGCCCAGCTCGGCCCGATGGCCGACCACCAGACTCACCCGTAGACCCTGTCACCATGGGAGCCCCCGGGTGAGGCACGGACTGGCTTACCTTGTTGCTGGATGTGCCTGTTCTCGGTGCGGCCCTTCGCCAGACACAGGTCTCAATATAGGCAGCCGCTGTCAGCTCTTTCAGTCCGCCATCTGACGGTCTCCCTGCAACGGTGCGCGGGTCCCCCCAGTATGCGGTCCCAGCACCAGTCACTTCTTCCGCCAGGTCCGTGGTTGTTTGTCGGGTGTACAGCTACGCGGTCGGCAGCTGCTCCACCCACGTCAGTGAAGGCTGCACCCCCAGTATATGCCTGCCCGGCCATGCGCGGCCCGGAGGAGCCCGTTCACTCGCCAGGCGATTCCGCGGCTCACCACGGGTGCGCCCAGTGTGGCAGCCTGTTACTCAGAGTTCTTTTTCAGCCAGGATGGTTAAAGTAGCTCAGCTCAAGGCACAGATTGTCTGGAGGCTGGCGGAGGCCCAACGCTACGTGGCCATCTTGGTCGGCAGCTTGGCCATGCCCCCCAGCTCTTGATGACAGTTCCTGTTGGTGGTGCCAAGTGAAGACAAAACTACCACTAATTTTTTACAGTGTTTCACATAGCACTTCAACTTCCTTCAGCAAAGCAAAGAAGGGTTTCTGGCTTAAAATTCACCATGGATTTACACGTATTTTTGTCCATTTCACATCATTCTGTAGTTTTAATGCTACAAATGCATAACGTAGGACACAGTGCTAATAGCCTAAAATACACACATTCCTTCTATTCTTAATTTAATACATGTGAGAAAGTGCGTCTTTTTGTGTTCACCCCTCCACCCCCTACGTTTTGTGACTGATGCTGCCTGTTTGTTTTTTTTCTCTCTACACTGGAACACTGATACCCAGCCCCCAGTGTGCTGTGACCGCCTAAAACATGTTGAAATTGGCTTACTCCTCGTTGGCGTATTTAACTTTACTATAAGTCCATAGTATATGGTGTCCCAAAGTACACCTGTGAGATGGAAAAATAAATGTCACCTACAGACCACAGCACTGTTGTGCCATCCACTACTATCGCTAAGCAAACACGTCTCCAACCAGCCACTGCAGGCTAGCAGCTGCAGTTCAAACCTGCTGCCCAACCTGCCAAAATTAAACCCTTTTCACAAGAGAAAACCTTCCTTATAAATATTGTCAGTCAGTCAAAAAAAAATTATTCGGCTAATAAAAGCACAGGATTAATACAGCTGGAACAAATATTAAGGCAAAACAATGGAGCACCATAAATAATCAAAGAATACAGTTTACACACATAAATTTCCCTAAAACCATATTTTCAAAAAAAAGAATAAAATAAATATATGGCTCAATATTAAAAACTGAGACTATAAAAATTTGGCATATAAGATTTGTCAATAATAAAAACCTTTTTGTGCATTTCATCAAGGAAGGTATAAATTCATCTAGACAGGAGGCATCTTTCTCCTAACTCATATAGCCCCAGAGAAGTAGCTAACAATTCGGGAACAAACCATGGGCGAGGAGAGCATCTGCAAGTATAGTAATGCTGGCCTTGTTTGGACAAAATGGCATGGGCTCAAAAGTGGAAGAATGTATTTTTTACACAGCAGGACATAAAATTCACAAAAAAGAGTACAGTGCAAAGTGTCCTGATCGGAAAAATTGTCACATGGACATGGCCTTGATCCCCAGTCTTCAAGTAGCCTTTTGGAAAGGCTAGTAGCCAATGGATAAGATTCAGTCTAAATCTGGTTAACAGGAAACAATGATAGACGTTGACAAGAGACAGGTAGGGGTGCGCTTGTGGGCAAGGGCTAAGTGTGATGTAAGCTCTCACAGTGGGCCAAAACATTTTCACATCCTCCCTGTCCTCATGTCGCCTGGCCAGAAACTGAGATTTGATCCTCATGGTATCGATAGATCGTAACAGTTTATGGTTTGTTTATAGATCAGGACAGCCTAAACATCTCATCTGCTCCACTATATACCCTAACCAAGGAATATGCAGAGCCCCCTCCAAAGCCATGCAGTCCACTATAACAAGTTGATTCAAAGTTCGGACTGGGGAGGGCCAAATTCTCTTCCATCGTACTAAAGGTGCAACTGCAGTATGATCGGAAATGTATCCCATGCCAAACTCCTAGTGCAACGTGAAAGTGCAAATGCAATGGGGGACAGCGAGGAGCCTACGCAAAAATCTATTTCCACCGCCTGTAGATCTTTCACGTCCTTATATCCCCATACGTCACAACCATAGGAGGCCATTGAGATGCATTTTTCCCTAAACACTTTTAACAATGCAGGGACGGGCTTTGTTCCCAACCTTTTTGCAAAGTTCATAGTAGCCCCCACTGCCCTTGCCAGAACGTTCCTTTTGTGTGTTCTCTGCGCAACCCATGACCCGTTATTGTCAAACACACCCAAATAGGGGAAAGTTTGGACTTTGGTGAGTTCAGCCCCCCTGTGGAAGAACTTGCAACTTGCAGCCTTCTAAGACCCAATTGTCATTGTATGTGAGTCAGAAAAATTAGTTGCAAATTCATAAAATCTATAAAAGCGTCAACGTTTTTGTAGTCCTACACCTGTCCTGGCAAACAACACTGCATCATCTGCATACAGAAGTGCCGGTATGAATTTAGCACCAGCTCTTGGGATTTCTCTACTGGTTGCCGAGAGGATGTCCTCTAACTTTTTAATTTAGAGTGTAAACAGTAGGGCAGCCAAGATACACCCTTGCCTGACCCCTCTCTTGACAGCCCATGAGGCTGTCACACAACCATCCTCATTGTATCTCGCCGCTGCCCTGGTGTGTTTATGGGCAGAGTGTAGAACGACCACTAGATCCGCCTGAAGACCGCTCTCCGAGAGAATTGACCATAGCTTGGAGCTGTTGACGCAGTCGAAAGCCGGCGTTAGGTCCATAAAGGCCATGTGCAAAGATCCTTTTTTTTGCTATTGTATACTTCCCCACCAACAAATGTAGGTTAATACACTGATCTAACGTCCCTTTCTAAAACCATACTGTAAGTCTGAGACAATATTAGAGTTGTCTAACCATGTGGTTATCCGATCCAGAACCACTATCCCCATAATTTTAGCAGCTGAGTCTAAAAGGGAAATTGGTTGATAACATGCTGGATCATCCCTCGAGCCCTTTTTAAAAATGGGTATAATAGTGGGTGATCCAGCGCGAGGTTAATACCTGATCAGGGATCAATACTCAATTCATCTGATTACAATGGCCCATACACATTGACCCAGAATCCCTGATGCGCTGGGGTCAATTTATTTGCGTTCAAAATCTTTCCTTCTAAGGTCCATATATAATGTTATAAATTGCTTACTTAATTCATAAATCAACTTTCCTTCTACTTGGTCGATGGACCAATTAGTTGAATAGTTGATGATACTGATTTTACTATCTAAATTAACCCTTCAGTTAGCTAAATAATCACAGACACTCGGTAAAGTTTATGAAGCTTTATCTCAATATTAACGCAAATGCTCATCTGCATACAGTCACAAATGCAAATAATGAAACTCACAAAGGGAGAGAAAACAGCAACTTCAATGAATACAAACTCATCACATAGGCAATGACATTATGCATGAAGGATTGGATAGATTAAGTGACAAAAGTTTCAGCAAAATCATATGCGAAACATAATACACCTAACGGAGGGGATAGATGAAGAGACAATAGTTTCATCTAAAATGATGCGTTCAATGTATTAATGACGGAGTGGGTAGGTGAAGAGACAAAAGTTTCAGAGACAGAGTACATTTGCAAACAATTTGCATGTATGAGTCAGAGACAATACAAACCTATCGGTCTGTGGAAAACCACCCCCTCGGCCTAGGCGATGGTGGGGGTTCCCTGAAATAGGATCAGGGAACAAAGATTACTGGACCCAAAAGTAGGACAGGGAAAACAGCTAGGCCTCTCTGCAAACCGACAAACAGCGACGCATTCACCCGTCTTCTCTAACTCCCCGCAAGTCTAAACCACACCCCTAAAGGCACCCCTATTATATCCTAAAACCTGCAGGTCCATCCCACATGGTTTGAAACATTACTGAAAACTAAGCAGATGATTGGAGGGCTTTGGGGGTGGCTTTGTCACACCATGGTGACTTCACTTACAATTTGGTCATTTTATTGTTCTACATCCTTTCGCACAGTTTGGTTCTTAACACATTCTCACGTTTTCTTTCATAAGATACATTTGAACACTTTTATTCATAAAATTGACAACGTCTGCGGAATAAGACTCTGGTCCCACGGTTGATTCCATCACTTGGCAGACAATCGTCACTTTGACCTTCATCTCGTACATCTTTTCTGCTGTGCACAGCGCGTCTGCCTTGCCTCTGACAGTTCAGATTCACTCCTCAGTTCACCCCTCCCTTTTCGGACAATATAAGAAAAATTGAGTTTCATCCAGCCCACTATAGAAAATGGAAAATGAACATTTATTAATTATATGACAATGTAGTTTTCACTGTTTACCTCCTCCCTGCACTATTCCTCATTTAGAGTTACCTAGCATAAGCCTTAAGCAGAAAGCAGCATTATTTATTGTTTGGAAGCAAGATGCAACATGCAAACTACGAAATGCACATGCGGCCTAGTCATGTATTATATCTTGTTTCCTTCAAAGCATACTGCAAATACGGTTTTTAGTTCCCACACACATTAATACATGTTAGTGCATACATGCACAAAGCTATTTTCCTCATGTTTGTGCAAGGTGCACGTTAGTCTTCATTTACTACTTACTGTTAGTACGTATTATGGGGGTATTAATTCGAGCAGGTTTCTTTTCTTGAACCCTGCTCCATCAATCCCCCCTCTGATGGCTTTCAGGAGCCATCATAAAATACCTACCATACCGAGTGCCATCTTAATTTTTATCTAAAACTCAGTACTCTTCTCTTTTTTTATGGCACCCTCATCTAAGTCTTTCATCATATCATAGTATTTTCTTTTCATGTCTTCTAATTCTAATTCTATTTCTTCTCTTTTTCTTTTTCTTGCTCTACGTTCACTCTTTGATTCTGTCGCTTCTCTTTTTCTACCTTTACCCTTGCAGCATTTATATGTTGTTATTATTCCTAAGGCTATTATAGCTACAGAAACAATTGGCATTATTTTTCCTAATAAACTACTTCCAAAGGTAGAAAACCATTTACTCACAGAGGAGAAACCCTTACCATGTTTCTCCCAAACACCATCAACCTCCAGTTGGGTCAAGTCCTCATGTAATTTCGTGATATTCTTTATATATCCCTCAATTCCTTTACTTTTATCAGGGATATAGGTACAGCAGTGTTGGATTTTCAACATGCCACAGACTCCACCCTTTTTTACCAATAAGATATCAAGGGCAAGTTGATTTTGCAAAACCATTGATCTGATTGCAATCATTTCAGTGTCAATCATCAAAAACCCACCAGCAGTATCCGTTGATAAACGATCAACCACTGTGGACAATTTTCGAATTTTGTGCGAATTCAGGACGACTCCAACTGAGAGTATCTGTGCACCAAAAATATCACCTACTATTTCTGAGAAACTTGCTCTTCTATTGCGTGTTAGTCCTTGTTTTACTTCATTAAGCTGATTACTACTTCGGTCCATGTGGTAGACCTTAGGGAAGACAATAGCAAAATAACAACTTCCATACCAATGTGCAGGCAATCTATAATAGGCCTTTTTACCACACACATAATAGATTCCTGGAAAGACAGGATCAGTTCCACCCTTCAATCCCCAACCTCCAGTAATTTGGAAAGTATGCTCACATTCACTACTACCAATGAAGTAATTGTTATAGTTAGTTTTCGTTCTAGGCAAACATATTTTTCCTTTCTGAGCCCAGTCCAGGGAAATTGCAGGGTATGTCTCGCCTTTCTCATAATCTCCTTCTCTAAAAGCCCACGGTGGTACCCGTGACTTCTGTTCAGCAGCCTTTCTTTGAAAACTTTCTCTTGTACCTTCTACCATTTCTATGAAGATCTTTTCCTCCACCCGCAAACTACAAGTCAGGTTATTTCTCTAGGCGCATTCTACATCTAAAGTTTTAGTGATATGGAAGAACTCTCCCATATAACGTGCGTTCTTGCTACTTAAAACTTTGTTTAGCTCCTTGATAACCGGTATTTCTGAAAATACTAAATCTATATTGGAATAGTGATATTCGAGTTTCCCCGTCACATAAAATAAGCTGGTTAGTATACTGCAAGATACACCATATGTTAAAGGAAGGTGGTGATAAGTCACCCCCTCTGAGACAGACGAAGGTAATCGCATGCACACATAAGTCACTCACATTCATGGTTTCAATATACTCATACAACAATTTAGTAAACACATTTAACGAGAAATCACTAATTGATTTATCATGATGGAGAATGCTTCCATCCAATGGTTCTATTTTAGTATTAGGTGTTTCATTAGTGACATCGCTCATTCTTTCTCTTGTTACATCATTAGTATTGTTTCCATCATTAGTTACCATTAGAATAGGTACAAGGACAGTTAGTAATATCCACATGAATGATTATAACAACACTACATAAGCAAGCTTTAATACATCTACGTTTTAGACTAGATTTTGGATGTTCAGTCACTTCTGCTTTAGCCATTTTGTTTTCTTTAAAAAATAAAAATCTATCTAAACTTATGGACTTCTAAAGATAAAATTTCAGGGAAAAAAAATATTGGTGTAATCCTACACTTATTGGCTTTCTTCTTTCCCCCTTCTTTCTTTTCTTTGGATCTTCTGAGTCATTCAGATTTTCTTTTTGTTACCGATTTTTTTCAACTTAAATTTTCACAGATCTCTTAAGGTGGTCTCAATTTGCTTTCATCAACTTGCTCAGTGTCGGAACTGTCTTTTTCTTCACTTGGATCAGAGCTTTCAATTTCTTACAATATGACGTAGGTCCATTCAGGTGCTTTGTATTTTCTGCTTGGAATTCTTACTCTCCTGGTTTTTCGTACTAATTCTTCTCCTGACTCTTATGGTTTGACTTGAGACCTCGTTACTTTGTTCTGGTCTTCTTCTCGACTTTCTCCTCACCAGGGTGTATTTCAGTCTTTTCACTCCACCTGGCCAGTTATCACCCTTTCTTGGTTTGAATTACTTTTTCACCTTCTGTATCTGGTTCATAGGTTCTTTTATTTGGCCTTTCTTCAATCTGCTCTTCTTCCTGATTTTCGGCAACTCCTGTTTCTGCTGATTCAACAGTAATCTCTTTTTCAACTGCAAGCTCACTCCCTTCTGGTTCAACATCTGTTTCACTTGTTTCTGGTTAGCAGTGAACTCACTTTCTTCTGGCTCAACAGCAGTCTTTTGAGACCTAGTATCTGCTGCCCACTTTACTTGACTTGTACTCGGCTGTTCATCTGATTGTTCTTCAGAATCTGTCACTCTAGATTCATCAGCTTCACACACTTCAACCACTGGTCTTTGTTCCTGTTTTACCAGTTGCTGCTCTTCTTGTCTTTCAAGTGGCCTTAGGACTCGTCTGGTATGGCTCGCATGAATCCAATTTGGCAAGCCACCACACTTCACTGCCGTTGTCGTCACCAGTATAACTTGATAAGGTCCGTTCCACCTGGGTTCTAATCACGATTTCCTCTTGTGCTTCTTGACGAGAACCCATTCACCTGGACTCAGATCATGAGCTTGATTTGGCTGTGTTGTAGTGGCATCTTCTCCAACCTGGTGAGACACAGAACGTACCAGATCAGCCAATCCTCTGCAATAATCGAGTACCAGATCATCAGATATACTCATCAATTTGTTCGGAGGTATGTATGCTTGTCTCATTGCTCGTCCCATGAGAATTTCATGCAGATTCAATCCCGTCTTTTTGTCAGGAATACTTCTTAGACTCATCAGTACAAGGGGTAAAGCGTCAGGCCATTTCAGAGATGTGAATGCACACACCTTCCCTAACCTGGATTTTATTGTGCCATTGATTTGCTCAACCACTCCAGATGCTTCTGGTCGATAGGCACAATGCAGCTTCTGCTCAATTTTAAATACTGCACAAATCAGCCAAATTATCTCATTGTTAAAATGGGTTCCTCTATCTGTCTCTAAAGTGACTGGAATTCCAAACCTAGGAATCAGTTCCCTCAAAAGCAGTTTAGCTACAGTAAGGCTATAATTTCTTCTCGTGGGATAGGCTTCCACCCAGCGAGAGAACAAGCAGACAACAACTAACACGTACTTCAACCCATTACATGGGGGAAGCTCGATGAAGTCCAGTTGGAGACGGGTAAATGGTCCTCCTGCTCTCCCAATTCGGCCCCAACTAACAACTGTCTTTCTGCCTGGGTTTTGCTGCTGACATGTGACACACCTCTGGCAAAGGCTCTCTGCAATGACCCAGAACTTTGGGTTATACCATGACTGCTTGAAGAGTCTGATCATTGCATCTCTTCCAATATGTGCAATTCCATGGTAAACGGGGGGGGGGGGCGGAGCTTGCCTGACGCCAAGATGGCCGCGATCTAGGGTAGCTCTCCCGATCGCCACTAACTATCCTCCAAAATCCTTGCAATAATCCTGACATAGTTGATCTCACGAGGGCGGAATATGTTCAGGACACGGAGCGCCGTCTGAAACACCGCTCGCGACCCTCCACGGCGCAGCAGAACATCGGAAAACTACAGTCACGCACTGCGGACGGTGCGGCCTGTGGACCTAGTCCACTACGCGAGTGATCACCGCGCCTCACCGGTGGCAGTGAAAGTGGCCTAGCCGGCAAAGCAGAGCTGGGAAACGGCGGAGAGCTCTCGCCGACGTGCTGATGTACTGCAGGTAGGTGGCACGGCTGCGGCCCCCAACAAGTGCCCGGAAGAGACGGTGAGCCCTTCGGAAGTAAGCGACCGGCCCGGGGGCAGCTGCGACAAGGCCCGTCCAGGCGCGCATTCGTGCAGTGAGCGCCCGGGCTTCCACACGCCGGCCAGAGCCCTGGCCCTGAGACCGCTTGAGCAGAGGTGGGACAGTCAGCAAAGCGGCGCGGAACATTAGCAAGCACCCGATACGCTGCGGACGACAGGTGACGCCACTTAAGTGTCGGGCAAACACGTAATGGGCATAGAATTGTAGGAGGATAGAGGGATCGAAGATCCAGCCTGCTTTCCGGCACCCATAAACGGGGGAGGAACAAAGCAGGTGCTGATCGCGCTTTGAGCATTGAGGGGCCCAGAGATCATACCTTGGTGCGCCGTTTCCACGGAGCCTGGTCAGTTATTGGGCACGCTGCACACGCACCAAGTGAAGGTGTCAACTGCTGAATAAGCCGCTCAGAGAGACATTGAGCTCAGACTCACCTCACACTTACTGAGAGCAGGGGTCAACCGCAGTGCGCAGAAAGAGGAGCTTTGGATCTCACTGGTCCCTGTCACACAGGCGATAATAGGCCCATTCGTGACATACTACTAAACAGGGTCAGCGCACACGGACTGTACATCCACGGTGCGCAATTCGAACAACATGGGCAAGACGGACAAGTTACAGCCCAAATTGCAATTTGATCTACGCAAAACACCAAGATCAAAAGAGCCGGCGCCCACGGAACACGACTCCACCCCAGACGACCCTGACTCCGGATCGGAGGTGGATATGAAGCAAGCGTTCCGCACCATCCAGCAGAGCCTGTCCAAGATTGACAGCAAAATTGACGCATTATCGTTCCGAATGGACAGGATGTCCGAGAGGCTGGATAAACACGGAGTTAGACTCAACGCAGCGGAGCAGCGCATATCAGATGTGGAAGATGTTGTCAGGGCCGACGCGGAAAACGACAAGGAAAGAGACCAGATTCTACGTGCCCTGCAGGCCAAGGCTGAGGATCTTGAAGCGAGATCCCAGCGGAACAATGTTCGCATTTTGGGTGTTGCAGAATCGTCCAATGTAGGAAACATGGAACAATACGTAGAAAAACTTCTTGTCAGCCTACTGGGTCGAGCTACTTTTTCCGAAATACTGGTGGTAGAACAGGCACATAGATCCCTAGCACCTAGACCGGTACCAGGTGCGGCCCCCAGATCCATTATAGCAAGACTGCTAAATTACAGGGATCGCGACGCAGCTCTACGCAAGGCCCGGGAACTGGGAACACTTTGTCACGAAGGTGCGGAGATAACTTTGTTCCCTGACTTCACGATGCAGGTTCAGGAGGCACGGCGACTCTTCCTTCCGGCGAAAAAGAAACTCCGGGATCTCAACCTAGAGTACAGCATGTTGTATCCTGCTAAACTTAGGGTCAAAATCGATGGCAAGGTGCACTTTTTTACTGATCCCAAAGTGGTCCTGCGATTTATTAAAGAGTAAGAACTGCGTCTAAGACGTCAAGGTTCGCCGAATTCATCTTCAGTACAATCGGAAGGCTCTCCAAATCTCCAGGAAGACAGAGAATCTGAAGAGTAATCAACCGACGAGATCCCAGATCGGACACTGTACGGTAAAATGGAGGAGTCGCAGGGGGGGGGGCGCTGCTCACATAGCAAAGTATGATTAGTAGATACCAACTGGTCCTCTGAGATCCTAGATCAAGGACTGAACTTGTCCCAAAAAAGACTCCCTGAGACTTAAGGGTGTTAAAACTCGGTCACCTATAGACTCATAGAGTGTGTTGATTGCTAAACTGTTATGCCTCGTAGAGATAGTTTTTCTATACTTCATGCTGTTATAAGTGTCATCAAAGTGGTGTAGGGAGTTCGATAAGATGGCAACATCTGCCCCCAAGTGTATCACACCTTCATTATTGTTTGTTTTGGAGTTGGGGTTTATTTTTGAAAATGCGGGCGGGGGGAGGGAGAACAAATAGCCACGACTGTTTGGGATCATCGAGGCGTGGGAGGGAATGGTCGTCTTATTAAGATGGGTATACATATTGTTTTAATGATGCAACTGAGGTCACGAATGGCACATATTACTGGCAAGAGACACGGTCAAAGACAAGGGTTAACCAAGCTAATTGGTCATGGTGAATAAAAGCACACAGGTTTTGCGGCTCATGACCTGGAATGTCCGCGGTTTAAATGATAGTAGAAAGGTTAGAAGGGTGGGAGCCTATTTGAAACGACATTCTGTGGCAATTGCCATTTTACAGGAGACACATCTAACTCCGTAGCGAGGCAGTGCATCGCAAACTACAGGGGACATGTTATTCTGCAGATTACACCTCACATGCAAGAGGAGTCCTGATTTGGGTCGACGAGGGCAGGAGTAGAAATGACGTGCCTACTGCAGGACCCGCAAGGCAGATTTGTGGTAGCCCTATGCAAACGGGGGGACTTGAAATTTTTATTGGTTGGAATATATGGCCCTAATTACGACAATCCACACTTCTTCACTTCCTTCTCGACCAAACTGGTGCAATGGAAAGGGATTCCGCAGGTATGGGGAGGGGATTTTAATTGCATATTGGATCCCTGTATTGACAGATCTAAGGGCCTGCCAAGGCGTCCAGCAGCTGCAGCAGTAGCCATTCAAGATATAATGCAGTCCGATGGCCTTATAGATATTTGGCGACACAGATCCCCAGATGTAAGAGGTTATACTCATTATTCCTCCGTGCACGACACTCACACTCGAATTGACTTTTGGCTATTATCAGGGGGACTGAGTTCCAGAGTTGCGAAATGTGCGCATCTACCACGGACGTACTCTGATCACTCTCCTGTCCAACTGGCTTTGAGGTATGGGGCGCCACGCATTCCTGCATTCACATGGCGTTTCCCCCCATATTCACTATTGGCTACTGTCTTTAAGGACGGGTTAGCTACAGCCATTGAAGATTTCTTTTCTGATAACATAGGGTCGGTGGCCTCATTCGCCACGGTGTGGGAAGTGTTTAAAGTGTTCGTTAGAGGTGTGGTGATTTCTACTCACGCAGGGGTATTACGTTCCATCCGCGGCAGATTAGCGACCCTAGAACGAGAAATAGGTCAACTGGAGCGGGATATGAACAAAGGGAGATCGGCCCAGACCGCAGCGGACCTCCAACAGAAATTGCCAGAGCACCTAGATACAGCTAACGACGAAATCAAACATATGGGTAAATATGCATTGGCTCGATGTTATGGCGAGAGGGAGAGACCAGGCGCTACTCTAGCGGGAACACTGAGGCCCAAGAGGGAATTAGACCCTATGGCAGGTATGAAGGATGACAGAGGCGTTTCATTACATACACCAGAGGAAATAGCAGCCCATTTCCGCACTTATTATAAGACACTTTATACCTCTCAAATCGAGTCTAATAGTGATACCCTAGAGGAATATCTCTCGTATATTAAAATGCCATGGCTCGTGACAGAGCACAGGGAACATTTGATGGCGCCACTAACAACTGATGAGATACGAGAGGCACTTAAGGGGATGGCAGCTAGAAAAGCACCGGGGGCATATGGGCTCACGGTCACCTTTTATAAAGAATTTCAAGATTTACTGATCCCACACCTCAAAACACTCTATGAGGAGATGGCGGAAGCAGGCATTATGCCGCCCTCCTTACGCGAAGCTGTCATCGCTACCCTATTAAAACAGGGAAAGTCTCCCACCAGTTGCTCTTCGTATCGGCCTTTACCTTTGCTCAATGTAGATGCAAAGCTTTATGCTAAAATTTTGGCTAATAGACTTGCTTTATTACTTCCTGGTATTATTTGCCCAGAACAGGCAGGGTTTGTCCCTAATCGTAATTTGTCCCAAAATCTGCGAACTCTGTTTGGTACAGTACAAAGGCTAAATCCAGAAATCAAGGCGGCGGCAGTTTTTCTGGATGCCGAAAAAGCCTTCGACTCCGTGGAGTGGAGCTTCATGTTTGCGGTTCTACGCAAAATAGGAGTTGGAGACACATATCTTCGTCTGGTTTCGGTATTATATGCATCACCTACAGCTAGAGTCAGAATAGGAAATGAGGTCTCTCAGTCATTTCACATCACCCGGGGAACGCGTCAGGGCTGTCCTTTGTCCCCGCTGTTGTATGCGATAGTGGCGGACCCACTGGCCTGCGCCATCCGTGAGTATCCCGCACATAGAGGGCTGAAATTTCCAGAATACACACTAAACATTTCTGCTTATGCAGACGATACGTTATTATATGTACATAACCTGGAGGTAATCCTCTCTCCCATATTGCGGGAAGTGGTACAGTTTGGGGGTCACTCTGGACTGTGAATTAATTGGGAAATGTCCATCATATTTCCCCTCACCCCAAACACTGAGGAACCGGCCATGGAATACCCGTTATGCTTGACAACGGAGGCGGTCCGCTACTTGGGCATCCAATTTCACACAGATCCCGCGATAGTGCTTCTTGAGAACTATGGCAAAGCCACACAAAAGCTCACAGATAATGTAGGTAAGTGGATTAGGCTCCCACTCTCACTGCTGGGGAGAATCTCTATCATGAAAATGGTTATATTACCGCGATACCTCTTTTTATTTCAAAACATACCCATACAGCTACCAAAACAGCTATTCAAATGCTGGCGCACACAGTTGATATGGCTAGCTTGGGCGGGTACACAACCACGCATACGATGGAACTCGCTCACTTTGCCCTATGATTTGGGTGGACTGGGGGCTCCTGATCTGGAAAAATACTACAGGGCTGCGAACAGTGTATTTGCTCATTATTGGATACATGGTCCACAAGATACACCCTTTTTATATATGGAAAGGAATGCAGTGGAACTTCTCACCCTTCCTCAGACGCTTACCCAACCTGCCTCCAGGAGGCTGCGTGTCTTTGATTCCATTGCGGTTACTGCTCAAGCCTGGTAAACACTTCTACACATGCAAGCGGGAGCCTTCATATACACACCGGAAATGCCACTTCAGTGGTGCATGTGGTTTCCACTGGGTCAAGATGTAGGTGCAAGACAGGCGCTACAATGCATAGGTATCACTACAATGGGAGACTTCTTTAAAGATGGGGTCTTAGTAACTTGGGAGGCGCTGCAACGACCGGACAGGCACCTGGGAGGCACGGTTTTATTTCACTACTATAGGGCCCGACAGACCTGGCGCACCCTTATTGGGGATGATTTGCTGGAACCGCAGGCAATGGGGGCACTTTCCACCCTAATTAAGGTTGAGGAGCCTTTAAAGTTAATCACCAAATTCTATTCTAGTTTACAAGACACGCGTAAATCGGAAGTTTTACGAGTGCGATTAGACTGGCAGCGCGATCTGGGTACTCCCCTTGGTGACAAAGAATGGCATTATTGCTGCGCTCGCACCAGGTCAATCTCTCTAAAAGGGAGGCACAGGCTCATCCACTTTACATTTTTGCATAGGTCTTATTGTACTCCGGACCGCCAGTTTCGATGCGGGCTGGCAGAGACTTCCTGTTGTCACAGATGTGGTTTGGAGGGAGCGGGATTCTGGCACTTGGCCTGGCAGTGCCTGGGGGTTTATTCCTTCTGGGAAAAGGTGTTTCAAGAGCTGGGAACTATTATTAGTGCAGATCTGGAACCTGACCCTAAGATGGCGTTACTGGGTTGGGATCTCACAGTTAGCATAACACTGCGTCCATTGGTAGCCATCTGGCTCCTGCTTGCTAAACGACCAGTGGCAATGCGGTGGATGAGGGGCCTGCTTCCACGAATCACAGAATGGCATGCAGATATGTTGTACTGTAACACCCAGGCTGATACATATAGTGAACTGTTACCCCCCCCCCCCGGAGTCGCCCTAAGAGTTGCTGGGGACCATACCAAACTTACCTGTTAAGTAAAGTTAGTGAGGCACTCCCGGAGCTGCGGACTACTACTGAGGAAGCATCATTGTCAGTGGCAGGAACATAATTGATTGAAGGCACTGATGGGTGGAGGAGTGCTTACTTTGATTGGGCCCCTATGTCATGGTCGAGCCCTTCACCAAGGTATTGATTAGCAGAGAGTCGATAGGCAGCCACAGGAAATGTTGTTTCGTTACTGTTAATAGTCCGGTGTATATGACACTTACCGTATGTTGGACTTGTGCTCTCGAATACAAATGTACTCATATACTATTGTAATCTGCTATAGCGAACAAAATGACCATGTCGTGATTGTACCTTCGTTAAATGGTATGTATTTTGTTTTATACTGAAAACAATAACAAAAAAAAAAAAAATTCCATGGTAAACTTTGGCCATATGAGAAAGTAAAGAATCTGGCAGGACTGGTCTTTCATCAAAATAGACCCATAGATCATCTTCTGCTCTCTCTCTACATCCTGTATTACTCCATCTTTCCTTTTCCTCATCACTTGCTTCTTCCTGCATCTGCCTAATTTCTTCCCAAGTTTCAAATGTTGTGGTATACATAAGTTGGCGTTCGGTATTTCCCCTTTCAATTGATCTATTTAAAGCCATTGAATTTTGTGCACCGAAACGCGCAATTTGGTCAGCATATCTGTTGCCCTTTGTCACATAATCATCTCCTGATTTATGTGTGGCACATATGACCACTGCAGTTCTTTTGGGCAATTGCAAAGCATCCAATAATTATTTTAAAGTTTTACTGTTGCGGATCGGGGACCCTGAAGAAGTCAGAAATCCCCTCTGCATCCATAGCTGTCCAAAATCATGGACAACCCTGAATCCGTATTGGCTATCAGTGAATATGGTTACCTTCAGGCTTTTGGAAATTTTGCATGCTCTAATCAGAGCTATTAATTCAGCAATTTGGGCAGCGTTTACCCCTTTTACACAGGATGCTTCAAGAACTCCCGCTATGGTGCAAACAGCATAGGCAGTACATAGTTCACCTTTACCATTTCTTAGACATGACCCATCCACAAATATCTCACAATCTGATTCTTCCGATGGAACATCCTCAATGTCAGGCCTGGGCTTGGTGCACAGTTCTGTCACATCCAAACAATCATGATCCGCTTCCCCTCTCACTTCCTCACAACGAGAATTCGGCAACAGGGTTGCCGGGTTTACAGTTGTGCACCTCACCACAGTCACATTCTCAGCACCCAGAATCACTCTCTCATACTTAGTCAGCCGGCTAGAGGTCAGGTACTGTGTACGAGTACGAGTCAAAAGAATCTCAACAGAATGTGGCACATACACCTTGACTGGGTATCCCATCACAATCGGTTCACTTTGTTCCAGACTCACACAAGTGGCGGCTACTGCTTTCAAACATCCTGGTAACGCTGCAGTCACTGAATCCAAAGTAGCAGAAAAATATGCTACTGGACGTCGTGCCATTCCATGTTTCTGAGTTAGGACTGAAAGTGCACATCCTTCTCTCTCACGGCAGTACAACCCAAAATCCTTTGTATAATCTGGCATTCCCAATGCAGGTGCTTGGCAAAGACTGCTTCACAATTTAGTAAAAGCTTCCATACTTTCATCATCCAAAACAATCGGATCTTTCACATCTTTCCGGGTCAACCTCTGTAGAGGTTTCACAATCAGTGAGAAACCACTGATCCACTGCCTACAATATTCAACCATTCCCAAAAACATTCGTACTTCTTTTTGTGTTTTGGGTGGACTCATCTGTTTGATCTCTTTAATTCTTTCTGGTGTCACCTTTCTAACTCCTTTCTCTTTTTTGTGTCCTAGGTACTGGACTTCTTGTTTACAAAATTGCAGTTTAGCTGGGGACACTTTGTGTCCTCCCTCTGCCAGATGGTTTAATAGGGCAATTGTGTCCGTCACACATGCCTCTTGTGTCTTTGATGCCACTAGTAGGTCATCGATATATTGAACTAAAACCGAATTTCCTGGCATGACTAAAGTCTCCAGACATTTTTTCAAGATCTGATTGAAAATTGAGGGACTCTCTGTGTACCCTTGAGGAACTCTGCACCATGCCAAGACACTGTCTCCGAACCGGAATGCAAACAAATACTGGCTTTCCGGATGTAATGGAATCGAGAAAAAGGCTTGGCACAAATCAATTACTGTGTACCATTCAGCATCACAGGGAATCTGATAGAGTATCACTGCTGGATTTGGTACTACTGGACAACAGGGTACTACAATTTTATTGATCTTTCGCAAATCCTGTACTATCCTGTATTTCCCACTGGACTTTTTGATACCTATGATAGGCGAATTACAAGGACTGCTCATTATTTCTTTTAGAATTCCTTGTTCAATCATTTGGTCAATCACGGGAGCAACTCCTGCAATTACTTCTGGACTCATTTTGTACTGAGGTGTGTTTGGATATACAGCACCATCTTTCACTGTAATCTGAATTGGATCTACGTTTGTCATTAGGCCAATTTCTTTTCCTGAAAAATCCCACACATCTGATCTCACTGCACTTTTTAATTCTTCAGGCAAATTCTCTTCTGTAAGAAGTGAAAACAACTCATCCACCTCTGTTCCTTGCTTTTCTAACATCATTTTAAATTCAACATCCTCATCAGGTGTCTGAAATGCAATACCATCTGGCGTACAATAGATGGTGCAATTCATCTTGCATAGTAAATCTCTTCCCAAGAGATTTACTGGACTTAAGTCACATACCACAAACCGATGCTGTCTCTGAAATTACCAATGTGAACTTCTATTGGATTTGTGACTGGCGTTCTAATATGCTTATTCGAGACTCCTACAACTTGGATAGTTTCTCCCGAGAGGGGTAGGTTTGGAATTTCTGCTGCTCTCACAGTAGAACTGGTAGCACCAGTGTCCACTAAGAATGTAATGTCATTCCCTTCCACCTTTCCGTCAACAAATGGACCTGACTGATCTACCGCCAAGGATGCGCCAAGTACGCACTCCTCCTCCCCCCTCAGGCACTGTCATTGAGATGAGTCTGAATCATTCTCATTGCACTGCAACGAATATTGTGGAACCATTTGCACAGTTTGATTCTTACCACTTTGGTCACCTCCATGATATCCAGTATTCACATTGAACCTCTGCACCTGAGCATTCACATTATTTGGCATGGGAGCTTGTGGCACCTGTAACTGTTGAGTAACTATCTGCTGCTGCTGTTGATTTACACCCACCTCATTTTGCATCTGTGGAATTAAATTTTGATTTCCCCCGTTAACCTTTTTAGCAGATCTACACTCGTTCTTCCAATGTCCAAGCTTTCCGCACGCGTGACAAGGAAATTTCTTCATAGCTTCCTCTTTATTCATTTTTCCTCTTCCTCTACCTCCACTGGAATTCTGTCCATTTTGATTCTGACCACCCATCTGATTACCAGTTTGAGGACTATTATTCGCCTCTTGCTGTTCTGCCACTTTCACCTGTGCCCACATAATTTTCTCTTTTAACTTTTTATGTCTCGATTCAATGTCATCACTACAATACTTTGCATACCTCTGAATTTAGTCTATCGTTTTGCTTTGCCAGCAAAACAAATGCTGTTGAATCATATTACTAATTTCTGGTTTCAATCCAAACACAAAACAATACACAAAATGTCCCATATCCTTGTCGCCGATATTTTCAAATCCACCGTACTGTTTAAATACCTGCAACAACCTTTCATAGTAGGCATGTACTGACTCTTTTAGTTGCTGGGTTGTTCTGTCAATTTTAACCCAATCTGTTTCCTTAGGGGAAATATTCCCTTTCAGAAACGTGATTACTTGATCATACTTTTTCATCACTTTGTATGATAGCACCTGTTTTAGGGTCCCTAGGATATTCTTCTTTTGACCAATCAACAGTGATCTTACACTCTGTCCATAACTCTGCTGGAACAACAATCTCAAACAACCCATCTAAATCCTTTAGCAGAACCTTCAAGACCTTCACAAACCTTTCTACCTGTTTGTACCATTCAACTGGTTTCTCTCTTAACCTGGGAAAATCGTTCGTGAAAGATAATATATCCTGTCTTGACCAAGGAACATGAACATATCCACCACCTGGTACTTCTCTCATTGGACACACCCTTTCAACCTGTTCTGTCTCTTTTAACGGAAACATAGATGCTCCTTTACTAGTTGCTTCTTCCTTCTTTCTTGCCCATCTATTTTTCCATCGATCTACATTTCCCCATTTCTTCAGAATGTTCATCAATTCTTTTATCTGCAATCTTTTTCCCGACGCATTCAAACTCTCTAGGTCCTTGTCAGTGAAAGCCAATCTGTATGATTTCTGCAACACTTTTGACTTCTCTGTCTACTCCGTACTCACTAGCAGCTTCGGATATTTTCTCATGTAAATTCTTTGCTCTCCAGGTAATGCTTTTGCACAAAAACAACAGTTCATCATCTCGGTAAGTCCCTAATCGGTCTGTACTTATTGTCCCAATAATCATTTCTTCCAAATCTACTTTTAATTGACTCTCATTAATACTCTGTGGCTGTGGTTTCGGTTTTGTCATTTCCTTTATCCAATTATTCAATTCTTCTGGTGAAGGACCTGCTGAACTCCCTGCTATTGTAGTGACATTCAGCCCTATTCTCCTTGGATCTAATTGTATACCTCTTTGAGGGGTCTCCGTTATCCACTCACAAACCGGAAGATCTAACAATGTGGTATTCTGATCATCTTGACCATTCTCATTCGTTACCGTCACAACTCCACTTCTGCTTCCACTTCTCGGAACTGCCAATGAATGTACTTTTGACAAATTCTGTCTTTCCCCATACATGGGAACTATGGGACCAATCGTCACTGGTACTGTCAATGCTTCTGCATTCAGGCTTAACTGATTTATTTTCTGAACCTGCTCTAGTCTTGCCTTATTCAACAAATTTGCTTCATTTTCTCGCACCACTCTAGCTATTTTGGTAACCTGGGGAGTCAAGGGGGTTCCCATCTGTGGAGCACTCTGGGTTACTTCCCCTGAATTTTCTTCATAGGGCGGTGGTCTTTTGGTCATCATATCCTCCAACAACTCATCATCCTCAGAATTATTCGGGGCATCTCTAAAACTGAAAGTCTCTATATTCTTCTTTTTCTCTTTCCTCCTGTATCTTCCGTTACTTCCTCTATATTTTTCTCTTTCAAATGCCTCAACTTCCCATTCTTCCAATGCTTCGTACTGCATCAATCTAGGATTTGGTTCTAGTGCATTCATTCGATTTCTCAGATTCTGCAATATCCTTACATTAAACGTACCGTGCTGTGGAAAAGCTATGACACCATCATCCTTTGTATACTCCACCCAATTCTCTAACCACATACACGTATGATATCCTCGCTCTAACATCATGTAAGAAGCAGGCGTTTTGGGGAGAAATAGGAATTCCTTCTCTAGTCACAATCGGTTTGTCCTTATTGAAAAAGTTCTTCATCTTCTTTAACAGCTTCATTTTTCAAATCTTCTACTCTAATGTACCTCACCAAAATAAACAAAGAAACCCTTCCGTAATTCTACGTATTCTATTTGTCAGCTCTCGTCCTATACCAGCGCGTCTCACACTAACCAACCAATCAGAATACTGCTACGTAAGCAAAGTCTTAACCTATACCAGTGTGTCTCACACCAACCAACCAATCACAGCTCAGTGTACGCTCGCTACCTGACCAATGCCAGCGCGGCCTTTTCTGACGTCAGTATTACTCCTTCTACTGACCCTCCCGTCACAAAATATTACGGCAATATTTTCTAAGTTTTTCTTAATCAAAATTTCTGTTAGTGACAACATAAAAACAATGCTACCTTGTCTGTTCCCCTAAATAAAGAGATAGTTTTCACCCTTCAAGAGATTTTTCTCACTACGAGTCCTAATAGCGACCAGCGTTATTTTACTCTTCAAACAAGCTCCGGGAGGACCTACTACTCCTCTAGGGGTAAAGCCAAAATTTCACAAGTGGACTTTTTGGTGTGAAAAGAGGTCTTGTTACTCTCCTAGGGATAAGGCTAGAGTTTGGTAAGTGGATCCTTCGCTATTTCAGTCACTCTACTTATATACGAAATTTCCCTAATATAACACATACAGCCCTCCGTAGCTTTTAGGTATTATTACAACAGACAAAGTACTTCTGCAGTGTGGCTTCTTTACCACACTCTTCTTCTGCCTACTTCAGGCTAAATTCCATTCCCGGGATTTCCTCGGGTATCTCCGTACCTGAATTTCCAGACAACATAAAACAGGACACTAACTTTTCATGTTAAACATATAATCAATAATCATTACCAAACTAATAAATAATTAAACCGTCCTCTGCTACCAAGAAACTGATCCAGCGCGAGGTCAATACCTGATCAGGGATCAATACTCAATTCATCTGATTACAATGGCCCATACACATTCACCCAGAATCCCTGATGCGCTGGGGTCAATTTATTTGCATTAAATATCTTTCCTTCTAAGGTCCATATATAATGTTATAAATTGCTTACTTAAATCATAAATCAACTTTCCTTCTACTTGGTCGATGGACCAATTAGTTGAATAGTTGATAATGATTTTACTATCTAAATTAACCCTTCAGTTAGCTAAATAATCACAGACACTCGGTAAAGTTTATGAAGCTTTATCCTAATATTAACGCAAATGCTCATCTGCATACAGTCACAAATGCAAATAATGAAACTCACAAAGGGAGAGAAAACATCAGCAACTTCAATGAATACAAACTCTTCACATTGGCAATGACATTATGCATGAAGGAGTGGATAGATTAAGAGACAAAAGTTTCAGCAAAATCATATGCGAAACATAATACACCTAAAGGAGGGGATAGATGAAGAGACAATAGTTTCACCTAAAATAATGCGTTCAATGTATTAATGACAGAGTGGATAGGTGAAGAGACAAAAGTTTCAGAGACAGAGTACATTTGCAAACAATTTGCATATATGAGTCAGCGACAATACAAACCTATCGGTCTGTGGAAAACCACCCCTCGGCCTAGGCGATGGTGGGGGTTCCCTGAAATAGGATCAGGGAACAAAGATTACTGGACCCAAAAGTAGGACAGGGACAGGGAAAAAAGCTAGGCCTCTCTGCAAACCGACGAACAGCGACGCATTCACCCGTCTTCTCTTCGTCCCTGCAAGTCTAAACCACACCCCTAAAGGCACCCCAATTATACCCTAAAACCTGCATGTCCGTCCCACATGTTTTGAAACATTACGGAAAACTAAGCAGATGATTGGAGGGCTTTGGGGGTGGCTTTGTCACACCATGGTGACTTCACTTACAATTTGGTCATTTTATTGTTCTACATCCTTTCGCACAGTTTGGTTATTAACACGTTCTCACGTTTTCTTTCATAAGATACATTTGAACACTTTTATTCATAAAATTGACAACGTCCGCGGAATAAGACTCTGGTCCCACGGTTGATTCCATCACTTGGCAGACAATCGTGACTTTGATCTTCATCTCGTACATCTTTTCTGCTGTGCCCAGCGCGTCTGCCTTGCCTCTGACAGTTCAGATCCACTCCTCAGTTCACCCCTCCCTTTTCGGACAATATAAGAAAAATTGAGTTTCATCCAGCCCACTATAGAAAATGGAAAATTAACATTTATTAATTATATGACAATGTAGTTTTCATTGTTTACCCCCGTCCCTGCACTATTCCTCATTTAGAGTTACCTAGCATAAGCCTTAAGCAGAAAGCAGCATTATTTATTGTTTGGAAGCAAGATGCAACATGCAAACTACGAAATACACAATGCGGCCTAGTCATGTATTATTTCTTGTTTCCTTCAAAGCATACTGCAAATACGGTTTTTAGTTCCCACACATATTAATACATGTTAGTGCATACATGCGCAAAGCTATTTCCCTCGTGTTTGTGTAAGGTGCACGTTAGTCTTCATTAACTACTTACTGTTAGTACGTATTATGGGGGTATTAATTCGAGCAGGTTTCTTTTCTTGAACCTCTGCTCCATCATGGGCATTGACCAGGAAGAGGGAAGATGACAGGAATAGGCCTCATTAAACACTTGTGTCAGAATCCTGGCCCAGATTAAGGAATCTGCTTTATACATGTCCGCTGGAACCCTATCCGGGCCCAGTGCTTTCCCTCCAGCTGTGGCCAGGATAGCTTTTTGTACCTCTTCAGTATTAAAATGCAATGGGGCACTATCTATACCAGAATCCCACTGTAGGTCGGACCCCCCTGCATCATCCCCACTGTACATCCCTTCAAAGTGTAGAACCTATCTTTCGGCAGCTGTGGTACAATCTGTTTTAGCGTTTGCTGTGTTTGAAAAGAAGGGACTATTGACCACCTCCCAGAACTTTGTACTATCTGTCAGCACATTTGCCTCTTCAAGTGCCTCCCAAGACTGAGCCCTAATGATGCTCTTCCTATTTTGGATTGCGGATTTGTAGGCCCTCCTAGTAGATCTAACCAGTGCCTCATCCCTTGGGCATTGCTTAAGGGCACGGATTAGATTCCTATGGGCCCTAGTGCAGGTACCATCAAACCACCTTAACTCCTTATGGCCTTTGTGCTTGGTTTTAATCATAAGGCCATTGGATATACACTTTGTTATTTTATCAAACGCATCTAAAACCACTCTGTCCTGTGATCTCGTGTCCATGCAAAGCAGAATCTCATCGGCACACTCTGCATATAGGCCATCTAAAAAAGTCTCTGGAACCACCTTTGTCCACTTTAACTTGCAGGCTTGATCTTTTGTGCGAAGGTCGGAGTTTAGCATGCTCCTTCCCTCCCCTCTACAGGCTTCAATACAGTACACCAGTTCAAGCATTAGAAGGTTATGGTCGCTATGAGTGGTCCAAGAAATCGTCAGCTTGTGAATTGCGGGGGCTAGGGGAGCAGAGACCATTATAAAGTCAATAGTACTAGGGGAACCCCTGCCTGTAAAAGTGGGAACTGGTACATCCGTACCCAGCTGTTCTAAACAGAACATGTTATTTGCAGCCCGGAATTTCTCCATTAAATGGCCTGATTCCGTATGTTCGAAGTGGGCCGCTGGAGGTAAAACGTCCATATTAATGTCACCTCTATGTGGGACATGTAGCCCACAAGGCAGGGTGCATGGTATTTGAAAGCAGGACATGTAGAAATGTAAAGTTAACATGCACTTAGACTAACTAGCTCCGAAAAGCTATTGTCACTGTAGCAAGGCTGGCTGGCTCGTAGAGAAACAATGGAAAGCAATATTAAATATTAATTCTGCTATCTCTGGATTGCAACCAGCTAGAATCATGATAAACCATTCTTTTTAATCAGTCAATCAATTCAATGTTTATTTCAGATAAAATACATAAAACACAGCAATTGCTGATTGTAAATACACAATGTTACATTTCATTTAACATTGGATTAACAAAATATAAATTCGATAAAACACATCATGATTAAAAAACTAAATAATACAAGATTAGAATATAATACATTCTTAAAATAGTTAAAATAGCACGTACGGTTACAATGCATTATGATTCACTAAGATATTCCCTGTGGCGTAGAAAGTTTCTTTCGTATTATCCACATAGAGGTAAGAAACTTGAGCACATTTTAAACTATAAAATAATTTGTGTTTGATCGAAGGATTCTCAGAGCTTCTCAATGTGGTCTATTGCCCAACTGGTGGCAATTCAGTACAATACATTTTCTTCGTGGGGCGTTCTAAGCATTGCAGAAGAAAAGCAAATGGAGCACCGTTTCAGCAGCTTTCCTACATGCTGGACAATCGTTGCTCCCATTGCTGTCCCTATTCCAGGATGTACAAAAAGACTTCTACTGCAAAGTTCTGTGCCTAAATTTCAGAAAAAGCTATTTTTACATAGGTGATGTGAAATTATCTAAAAAGGGCTCAAATGAAAGGAAGCACTTGAGATCACAAAATTGATCAGAAAGTGAACCCGGTTTACAATTGTGAATTTCCTTCTCCCATAGAAAGTGATAGAAACTTTCTTTAGGAACAGCCTTTGTTACCCAGACTGGCAGTCGGGTTTTCCAATGCTCTCCCAACCCGAGTTGATGCAGAGAATTTTTTATACCAGTTAACCCAGTCATATCATTGGTAAGCCTCACTCTAAGGTAATCAAAGTTGGAAACTCTCTGGGGTGGAGCCTACCCGCGCAGCAATATCGCCGCTCGGTAGAGAGGCTCTGCCGGCTGAAAAAATATAATTCAGCGATATCCTGACCGAGCTGCCATCTAAATGATCACTAACTAACCCCCAGTAAACACAGACCGGCTTTATCTGCGAGTACTGCGGTCCTCCGTGGTACGTGTGGAGCGGGAGAAAGAGTGCGAAGGCTACGGCCTGGGCTGACCTGCGTGGCACCGGCCTTGCATGGCGGGCTGGTCGTGCCTCCCATACCTTGCAGTGATCTGCTCGACGGCGATGGCTGGGACTGCGGCTGTCGCGCCTTGCGGCACCGTCTGAGAGGCAGAGGGTGGCGGCTGAGGCCCGTTGCCCTGTGGGACCCGGAGCTGCTGGCTGACGGCCTGGACCCCGCCCGCTCCATGGTGTGGAGGGGCGCCACCCTGCCCCGTCATGTGAAGTCGGCTGATTGTGGCACCCGCCCGGACTGGCGGTAAGATTCTATCACACTGCTGCATGTGGATAGGGGAGCCCTGTGTGCGCTGCTGCTGAATGTGGTTGGGAGCGGCCTCTTCTTACCGATCTCCCTGAACGTGGGACCCTCGAGGGATCTGTGCTCTGCGAGCCTCTTCTGTCGGTAATCCGCACCAGAGTTGGCACAACCGGAGTCCCTGGTTTGAACTCCACTGGTGACATTTGCCTGCACATGCCCCTCCGGTGTCTGCTGCTTTCCCGGGAAGGGTGGGGCCTACAGCAATAATTGTGCCTGGAGGGCCCTGAATACCTGGACTTTTGCTGCTCGCTGGCAGTGATCTTCCTCACTACATGCGAGGGTCTAGCAGAGGCCCACGGGCAATCACTGCCGCCTGCACTTGACACTGCTGCTGTTACACGTGTCCCTGCACTGGGGTGGGGGGTGTATGGTGAGCTTGTGGACTGAGGCGTCCTGAGACCCCTAACTATATTGCGGTTTTATCTGAATCCACCGTGGTGACCTAAATCAGCCGCAGTTCTGTGCTAGCCTGCTGGACCACTTAAATACACGCATTGAGCAACATTGCGGGCACTGCTGAGAGGATAGGCAAACAGGACAGTCCAGAGAAATTCTAGGCAGACCGACATAGAACAGCAACGGGGGTCCGCCTTGCCATCTCCACAGAGGATGTCACTCGGGATGATAACATTAAAGAAATCCTAGTTGATGTCAAGTCCAGTCTACGCACAATAGATGCTAAGCTAGACCTCATGGCTAGCCACCTAGATAGGATGAAAGAAAGAGTGGACAAGCATGATGACCTTCTGGACCACCTCGAGACTTGAGTCTCTGATATAGATGACACACAGGCTAAGACCAGCAAACACCTGCTGAAGTTGGACAAAGTCCTAGAAATAATAAAGGCCAAAAATTAAGAATTAGAGGCGCAATCGAGGCGCAGTAACCTATGGATCATTGGGGTCCCGGAGTCCGCAGCCATAGACATTATAGAAGACTATGTAACAAAGATGCTCCTGGAGCTGTTCGGGCAGGCCTTATCCCCGGTGTTCATTGTTGAGCACGCCCACCGTTCACTCGCGCCTTGGGGCGCGCTGGCCCTCCCATTATAACCCGTGTTTTGAATTATAAAGACAGGTTAACAGTTCTATGCCTATCCGGAGAGCGTGGAGAAATACAGTACCAGGGGAACATGATTTTGTTTTATCCTGACTTCACCATCGCTGTTCAGGCCGCCCGCAGGGAATTCCTGTCCACTAAAAAAAAAACCTCCAAAAAGCAGAGATCAATTACGCCTTCCTTTACCCTGCTAAGCTATGTGTTAAGCACATTACTTTACTGACGCAAAGGCTGCTCTTAAATTTGCCAGCGGTATAACCACAAGGTCGCCTCTGGGCTACCCGAGGGGTCAGGAGGTAGCACATCTGGCTGCCAATGATTAAACATCAGAACACTAGAGACAACTAGTATTACACTTACTGCCCTTTTTGTGCGACAAAGCTGTGCCCCGCTGCATGATGCAACCTGGGTTTTAAATGCTAAGCTAATTGTCACTGTGTTCACAAATCTGAGCAGATGGTATTACTCCACGGGTGGTACCCACCATTTCAGCCACCCGGCCAAGACAGGCTGGGAAATTTGCTCAGCTCTACTTCGCCCTCCAGGAGAATTCCCACATTTGCTGCATTTGATTGGGAAGGAAATTCAGGTGGGGGGAGGGACCAGGATACTCAACCAAGTTTGGGGTTTGGTGCGGGTGGACGAGAGTTGGAGTTGTATTGTTTGTGTATGTGTTCTTTTTTTTTTTTTTAAGACTTCTGTTTTAGAGCAAGCCCCTGTCATGTCCACGCACCCCTCCTGTCCCCGCCATCTGGCTGATACACCAGACCATCTCCTTATACCTTATTGTGTACTGAGACTTATCTGGACAGGGCATCTATTAATCCAAGTATGTGCAGTACATCCCACCACACTGGCTTCGCCCTCATGTTAAATACACTCACGGATCAACAGACAGTACATCAGGACTTTGATTTCTGACCTGGAACATACGTGGGCTTAATGACCCAAGAAAAGCTCGCCTTGTACACAATTATCTCACAAGACACCACATAGTAATTTGCTTTTTACAAGAACTTCACCTTACCTCCTCCACCTCCTCTCGCCTCAGAGTGCGCTTGTGCGCAGATATACAGTCCTACTTTTATTCTAACTACGTCCTCAGTGCTATACTAATACGAAAAGGCATCCCATTGAAACTCACGCAGGTCAAGTGCAACTCGGAGGGTCGTTATGTCCTGTTGGCCGGTCACCTCCACCAACATGAATCATTTTGGCCTGTGTATACGGACCAAATGCCGACTGTCCCACATTTTTTACAGATGTGTGGCGACAGATAGTAAACCTTGGACCTGGGGCAATCGTCTGGGGCAGGTATTTCAATGTTGTACTTGAACCCCAATTTAGATAGCACCCCATTGCAGCAGTACAACTTAACACCCTAATGCAATATTTTCACTTAGTCGATTTCTGAGGCACTTAAACGGGGACTTTAAAGAGGGGACATGTCACATCAGCCCATGGAATCTGGTCGCATATAGATTACTGCCTGACAACCCGCGACGTCCTCACTTGGACAGTCGGCACAGTGCAACTCCCTGCACATTGTCAGATCACGCCCCTGTGCTTTTAGAAATCGTTTTCCCACTAGCCATTATCGCACACATTCCCCTGGCATTTGACCCCTCCCCTGGCGCACTTCGAGACAAGGTATTTTGCGCTAAGATTCGCACTGCCATTATAGATTATTTTGCAGCAAACGAAGGCTCTGTAAGTTCCTCAGAAACTCTCTGGGAGGCCTTCAAACTTGTGATAAGAGGGGCCTGCATCCAGAAACAGGCAGGTATACTTAAGGCAATACGGACAAGGCTAGTTCAACTCGAAAAGGACCGCTGTACACACACAAACTCGAATACTACAGCTCTCAATCGCCTGCCACCTTAGCGTCTATACGTGAAATACCAGAGTATGATGAGGAGGCAGCTCGTGAGCTACATTATCAGTCCAGCGAATCTACAGTATGCCAATATGCTGAGGGGGACTGAGCTAGCAGGACTCTGGCTAACATGCTTTGAACTCCCAGGGCCCATGACTATGTAGTGGAGCTACTGGATGAAAAGTCGGTGAGCCAAACTTCCCAAACATCCATACTTAATACGATGACCTCCTTCTACTCCCGATTATACCTGACCAATGCGGAGTCGCTTATGGGGGAATTCAATCAATCAATCAATCAGGGGTTTGTGAAGCACGCTACTCACCCATGAGGGTCTCAAGGCGCTGGGGCGAGCGGGTGCAGCTCTGGGTCAGCCAAAAAGCCAGGTCTTGAGGCTCTTCCTGAAAGTGTGCAGGGTGGGGGAGCATCTGATGTTGACTGGGAATTTTGTCCAGGCTTTGGCTGCGACGTAGGACAAGGCTCTTCCCCCAGTTCTGGTTCTGTGGATGCGCGGGGTCGTTGCTAGGGCAAGGTCGGCGGAGCAGAGGTTTGTTTTGGGTGCGTGGAAAAAGATTCTATCGTTGAGGTATTTGGGTCCGATGTTGTGAAGGGATTTGTAGGCGTGGGTGAGTAGCTTGAAGGTTACTCTCTTCTCGACGGAGAGCCAGTGGAGGTCTCGCAGGTGTTGGGTCATGTGCTCATGTCGTGGGATGCCAAGGACGAGTCTGACTGCTATGTTTTGGATGGTCCGGAGTTTCTGTAGCAGGGCTTTGTTGATTCCTGCGTAGAGGGCGTTTCCGTAGTCCAGGCTGCTGGTAATGAGTGCGTGGGTGACTGTCTTTCTGGCTTCGGGTGGGATCCACTTGAAGGCCTTGCGGAGGATGCAGAGGGAGTTGAAACAGGTGGAGGCGACGGCGTTGGTCTGGTGAGTCATGGTGGGGGAGGAGTCTAGGATGATGCCGAGCGAGGTTCCGGGCGTGGTCTGTCTGGGTGGGAGGGTTTCCGAGGGCGGAGGGCCACTAGGAGCTGTACCAGGTGGTGGCGTAGGGTCCAAGGACAAGGACCTCTGTCTTCTCCAGTTCAGGTTAAGGCAGCTATTGCTCATCCAGGCTGCAACGTCTTTCATTCCTTCTTGGAAGCTGAGTCTGGTGTCTTCGGGGTTCTTCGTGAGGGAGAGGATGAGTTGGGTGTCGTCGGCGTGGGATAATATGCTGAGCCCATGCTGTCTGACGATGGCGGCGAGGGGGGCCATGTAGATGTTGAAAAGCGTGGGGCTGAGCGATGTTCCTAGGGGTACTCCGCAGTTGATCTCTGTGGGTTCGGAGAGGAAGGGTGGGAGTCTGATCCTTTGGGTTCTGCCGGCGAGAAAGGAGCGGATCCAGTCGAGGGCGTATCCCCGTATGCCAGCGTTGTGTAGTCTGTTTGCAAGAGTGAGGTGGGAGACAGTGTAGAAGGCAGCGGAGAAGTCAAGCAGGATGAGGGCCGCGGTGTGTCCTTGGTCGCGTATCATGCAGATGTCGTC
The DNA here is from genome assembly GCA_963921515.1 of Calotriton arnoldi. NCBI lineage: Eukaryota > Metazoa > Chordata > Amphibia > Caudata > Salamandridae > Calotriton > Calotriton arnoldi. The sequence goes on from CAWUFW010000115.1 coordinate 4,549,533, forward strand.
TGTGGCGGCGAGGAGGGCTGTCTCGGTCCTGTGGTTGCTGCAGAATCCGGACTGGGAGGAGTCGAGGATGGCGTTATCTTCGATGAAGGTGGTCAGTTGTGTGTTGACGAATTTCTCGGCGACTTTGGCTGTGTAGGGGAGGAGAGAGATGGGCCGGTAGTTTTTCAGGTCCATCGGGTCTGCCGAGGGTTTCTTGAGGAGGGGCTTCACCTCAGCTCGCTTCCAGTCATCAGGGAAGATGTTGGATTCGAAGGTGGCGTTGACGGTGCGGCGTAATTCAGGCGCAATGGAGACGGCGACGGCTCTGTGGAAGATGTGAGGCGGGCAGGGGTCCGTGGGGGCTCCTGAGTGGGTGCTCTTCATGGCCGTGGTGGTGTCTTCGTTGGTGACTGGTGTCCAGGTGGTGATGGTGGGCTAGCCATCGTTGCTGGAGGGGAGGGTTGTTTCCGGAGTCTGTTCGCTGAAGTTGTCTTAGAGGGCCTTGGTTTTCAGGTGGAAGTAGGAGCCGAGCTTGTTGCAGAGGTCCTGGGACGGTGTAATGTCCGTGGCTTCGCTGGGGGGTTTGATGAACTGCTGGATGATGTTGAAGAGTTCCTTTGAGTTGATGGCGTTGGTGAGGATTTTGTTCCTAATGAAGGTCTTCTTGGTGGTTCTTATGAGTTGGTGGTATTCTATCATGGCGAGCATGTAGGTAGATTGGTCTTCGGAAGTTTTGGTGTTTCCCGAGCCGTCTGCAGGAGCATATAGCTTCTTGGAGGTCGGTGGTGAACCAGGCGGCCTTCAGGGGGCTTTGTCTGTCAGGGCGGCGGAGGGGAGCAAGCTTTACTGCGCAGCTGGTGATCCAGCGGTGTAGTTCCGTGGCTGCAGAGTTGACGTCGGTCGTGGCGGAGGGGGTGTCGTGGGCGAGGGTAGAGTTGAGGCGCTCCTCTGTGACTTTGCTCCAGTGCCTTCGTGGCGGGCGCGGGCGGGCTTGTGTGCTGGTGGTGGTGCTGAAAGAGAAGTGTACGCAGTGGTGGTCTGTCCAGAGCGGCTGCGAGGTGTGGCTGAAGTGGATTTTTGTCCCTCCTGCGAAGATGGGGTCGAGGGTGTGTCCAGCCTTGTGGGTGGGGGTGGTGACGAGCTGCTTCAGTCCGAGGTTGGCAAGGTTGACCAGGAGGGCGGTGGAGTCCGGGTCGCTGCGGTTGTCGAGGTGGAATTTCAGGTCTCCGATGAGTATGTAGTCCGTGGAGGCGATGGCCTGGGGTGCGATGAGGTCGGCAATGGCGGTGGTGAAAGGAGCACGGGGCCCAGGGGGTCTGTAGGCGAGGGTGCCGCAGAGGGTGGTTCCGGGGCTGGTCTGGATCTTGAAGTGGAGGTGTTCGGTGTTGGAGAGGGAGTCGGTGGAGGTGGAGAGTCGGAGGGAGCTCTTGTGTGCGATAGCGAGTCCTCCTCCTGGGCGGTGGGGGCAGTCTTTCCTCTGGATCTTGTAGCCGTCTGGGATGGTGGTGGCGACGTCGGGGGCAGAGGCGGCGTTTGCCCAGGTTTCCGTGAGGAAGGCAACGTCTGGCGAGAGGGTGTCGAGGAGGTCCCAGATCTCTATGGTGCGTCTGTGCAGGGAGCGCACGTTAAAGAGGATGCAATTCAGGGCTTCTTTGGTGCGGGCGTCCGGTGTGGGTGCGGAGGACGTGGGGGTACTGTGGCTGGTGAAGGAATGTCGGCCGTTTTGGCAGGAGAACTGGCCGTGGGTGGTGCTCGGTGTCGACAGCTGGCAGTTGTTGTTACTTCCGGGATTGAGTGCGTGGAGGGCAGCTGGGTGCTAGCGGTGGAAGCTCGGAGATTCAGGGTCCCTGGCGCTGGTCGCGGTCGGGTCGCAGGCGGGCTTGCCTAAGGCGCGGCATGCCCGCTGCGAGCGGCATCACAGCGGCCTCCATTAAATAGGAGAAGGGGGAGGGAAAACGCAGCTGGGAGGCGGGAACCGGCAGGGGAGGAGGGGCCGCAGGGGCAGTAGCGTCGGGAATGGGCGGCAAGCGGGCACGTCGTGAGACAAAAAATACAGAAAAGCAGGCAAACTGGCAAATAACAATGGGGGGACAAAGAGAGAAAAATACAGAAAGCTGGAAAAACTGGCAAATCAAACAGAACAGGCACAATCACAGGGGCACAGTTGGATAGAAAAAGCAGCAGGAGAACAGAACGGGCACAGTTCCAGGGGAGACTCGAACCTGTGAGCAGTGTTGCAGCGGGGCCAGCGGCTACGGCACAACAACGGAGCTGCGGGGAGAGAGCAGGTCCTTGACCAGGGAATTGGATGAGTACGTCAATACGATTCAGCTATTGTGGCTTGATGACGCACATCACCTCTATTTGGACTCGCCCTTCACAGAGGAGGAAGTGTTACAGGTTATACGCAGCCTCCCAAATGATAAAGCACCTGGTTTAGATGGACTAACGACTTCCTTCTATAAGGAATATGCCACCCTACTGACTTCCCATTTATTAGCCATGTACCAGGCGTCTCTAGAAGCCCACGTGCTGCCCCCTCACTTCGCGAAGGGGTAATCATTACAATACTAAAGCCGAGTGCACCTGCACATTTATGTGATTCTTATAGGCCACTCTCAATGATCAATGTGTACAACAAAATACTTGTCGAGCTCATTGCCAATCTACTTCTGCCTCTTTTACCAGATATAGTCTGCCCTGACCAGTCTGGCTTTGTGCCAGATCGCTCCACAGCACACAATCTCCGTACGTTATTCATAATCATGCCAAGTGTGAAGCCCGGCTTGGCAGCAATCGCCGTTCTATTAGATGCCACTAAGGCGTTCGACTCTTTAGAATGGACCTTTCTATTCGCCCTTCTCCGACGCCTAGGATGAGTCCTTATTTTATTCCCCTCATAAACCTGTTATATACCTCTTCGACTGCTAGGTTGCGTGCAAATGGAATGGTATCAAATCTGTTACCTATTACACAGGGTACCCACCAAGGTTGTCCCTTATCCCCAGTCCTATTTGCTATTGCCATGGAGCCCCTTGCAGCCCGCTTGCACCAACATCATGCCCACGGAGGGCTTCACTTTAGAATGAGAAGGATATTGGTTTCCATGTACGCAGACGATGCGGCATTGTACATACGTGAACCCCAAGCCCATTCGGACCCTATTATCAGAGAGGCCATTCGCTTTGGCGGGCTGTCGGGTATCAAAATTAATTGGACCAAATCTATTATTTCCCCTCACGAATAATACACTGCAGTTTGAGTTGGAGTTCTCATTGGAATTGGCAACTGGGCAGGTTAGATACTTGGGCATGTGGCTCAGTCAAGACACAGACGAACTGTGAAGCGCTAATTATGGTAGAGTAATGTCCTGGCTTGAGGTTAGAATTCCAGTATGGAACTGCCTTCCCTGATCATTAACGGGGAGACTAGCAGTAGCTAAAATTGTGATTTTACCCAAATTTCTATATTTATTCTTAGCTCTCCCACTACCGCTCGCAGTACATTTTTTCCACCATTTGAGATCGCATCTAATCTCACTAACGTGGGCCGGTAAACAGCCTAGAATTGCATGGGAGATCCTTACACTCCCTCTGTGCCAGGGCGGGCTCAATACACCCAACATTGTATTGTTTTGTACTATGTGCTGAAGCCCAATATATACATTTCTGGCTATATCCTACCAAATTTCAGCCACACGTGGCAGTAGAGGCCGACCTAACTTTCCCAATTCCTCTGTCCACCGCACTATACAAGCCCACACGCGCGGAGGCCACCACGGTGTCCTTCGTGAGATTGACATGGGACGGACTGAGACGTCGTGCCAATCTACAATGTATATATGCCCCATCCATTCCTACAGCTAATAACCCAATGATACCGGCATTGCAAGATGCGGGTGTAAAGTCAAGCGCGCATGGCCGGAAACTGTTAAATTTCGCGGACTTATACTATGATGGCCAATTCCTTCCCCCACTCACACAGTCAGATACCACTCGCCCTACTGAGATGGACATACTTCAATACCATCAGATGTTTGCCACGCACATTACAGCTCATTCCCTGAGCCTCTACCCACGTTGAATGCCCTGGAGCACATGCTAACCAATGCCTCACACTGTAAGCTGGTTACACGCTTTTATATCATTATGCAAAACAAGGCGCCAATTCGTACTCCTAAATCCCATGCCCAGTGGTTGATTGACACAGACCTGTCCATAACAACTGAGCAGTGGGGTTATTGTTGCGAACAAACAGTGGCTCTCTCACCTAATTATAAACTATGTCTTATACATTTCAAATTTCTCCATAGGTTATACCGTACACCTATACAATTGCACCACATAGGTTTTAGGGAGGAAGAGAACTGCGAGCGCAGCTGGACGCCCCAGGCATCTTTACTACAACTTGCTTGGGAATGTCCCTAAATTGCAGACTATTGGCATAAAATACACGCTACCTTCCAACAGATCATCGGTCACCCCATACCGCAGTCACCGGTGGTGAGCCTCTTAGGTTATGTTAAAGATGTGCCACCGGAACATCAATGCCTAACCTCTATGCTCCTACTATTAGCTAAAAGCCAACTCATCAAACACTGGGGGAGAAGGGCCATACCTAGGGTTGCACTTTGGCCGCAAGGAGCAAGGTATTGTCAAGAACTAGCTACCTAATGCGAACTGATGCCCCCAGCGGCATATTTGAGATTGCGGGATTCTCCCACACCACATCCGCAAACTGACAGTACTCAGTCGACATAATTCAGTGGAGGCAATGGGAAGAGAAGTTTAGCATAAGGTTGCAATGCACGTCCCTTTCCTTTGCTGTAGTGTCATAGGTAATAAATCCTTTCTTGGTAATGCCCTTTATAGGCATTAAGTCTGATCTGTGGAATATTACTGATAAATTGAATATCTCAGGCTATGAAATCTGCTGTGATGCTACAATGCTATTTACACATGTTTATTCTGCCCCCCCCGTTACTTGTCTGCTGTAGTTATTTGCTGCGGCCTTGTATTGTATTATTGTACAAAATGTCAATAAAGAATAAAAAAAAAAAAATGGTCTGACCTTTTTGTGGCCAGATGTAATTTATAGGGGTTGAGTGCCAAACAAAGCCTGTAAGCCAGCAGGCGTCTTAGAAAATCAAGAGTGTGTCTTCACCAAATAGCAGTGCTGCCACTTGCAAAGAACCAGTTTTAGGTGGAGTGTTGTACAGTTTCCACTTTCTAGTAGGAACTGTGCGCTAGCTCACAGAGCCACCATAAACACCCCTAAACCTAGTACGGTAGCTAATCGTTTTTGCAACCTCAGAACATGACAACCCTGGTCTCCTCAGGAATCGTGATAACAGATCTAGAACCCTTTCGCTCAGTCACTCATGTTCTCTCAGAGAGACATACAAGAAATGCTCAAAATGGGGCGTTTTCAATGTTACGTTAACCATCTTGATTCTTGTATAAAATATAAGAACTACAATGATTAATAAACAGAAGGAGATAAAAGTGATTAGCAATATAAGGATGGTGAACAGAATGAGCAATTCTACCATCATGCTTTAACAGTGTATATATGCTGGCATGTAAGTACTGTGTATAATGTACTCCTCCGATGCGTAATCCTAACCTAGTTGTCCAGGGCGGGTGTTCTGCCAAGAATTCCCTACGGTGTGATCTAAAACCCCATTACCTGAAGGCAAGGTATGTAGGTCCCCGTCTTGGTCACCAGTTGGACATTCCTCCTTACAGAGGGAGAAACAGGAACCAGCTGAACTGAAACTTCAACACATGCATGCTTGTGTGTAGATTTTTCATCTTAGCTTATATTGTTTGTCTCTTTGATAGCTATGTCGCCTTTATGGACGAAAATAACAAGTGCCAATTTTTGCACAATGTGTGTCCAAGCCATGTGCGAAATGTTCAAGGTGTAGTGATAGTGTACTTACGAAGTGGTTTTTGTAAGCAATGTTGTTTCAGAGAAACTAATTCCACAATGCCAGAAAAAATTTGTCAAAAGTCATTGTGTGAAAGTGAAGGCAACTTAAGAAACATGTACATGTTAAAATGGCAGTGTTTCTTCTCTTGCCTTACTGAGCCATGAGACAGGAGCACCATCAGGGTTATCTAAAAATGAAACCATATCATTAATGTATAGAGAAAATAAAATCAGGCCATTACACATCCCTGCCTTACCCGTCTAGCTACTGTTATTTTTTAGTTAACTCGCCCATTGGTCCCCACCTTACCTGGGCTTAATTATTATTATGCAGCCTAATTAAAATAGATTGAATAATGTCCAGAAGGCCAAAAACCTCACAATTGTTCATGAGGGATCATGTTGAAGGCTGATCGAAGAGCGACCAATGCAACATATAAGTGCCCTTTGGATGAAATAACTGTTTTCCAGTAGATACTACAAAACCTAAAAGCGTGATCTAAAGTACTGGTTTTAATTTGAAAAGCTGCTTGCAAATCTGACAGGGTCCTGTTTTCATCTATCCATGTCAGCAATGTATTCAACACCTGTAGACAGAATGTTTTTTGTAAACTGTCTGTTAAACTTACTGGTTTATAGTTGGTATAGTTGGAAGGATCATCATGTGCACCTTTTTGTGTTTAGGGACTATTCTGGCCCGCACCACGAGTCTGGAATAGCAGCCCCTTTTAGAATGCGATTAGTTAGAATGTTTATATAAAGTCTCCACGATTGCTGGTCAGGGATGTATAGATTACAATTACCTTCTTCAGTGGTCGGTGCGGCTCACTCATTGATTACACTCTAATAGTAAATCACTTTTGCTGGTTGTCATTCCAAATTGACCCCATTCCGAAAGTGATCACTTTGTCAAAATAGAATTTTCATCTTTCCACTTGACGGCATTGACTGGCTTAAGCTCATTTTCTAAATTGTTACAACTCAAAGAGGCTCAAATGGCATGGATAAATGGCAAATCATGGCCCTGGTCTACATTCTCGCAGATAACATCCAGAGCGAATACAAAGAGGCAGGATATGATTCATGGGACTTCCTAATTAGGAACCTACTTATCGCATTTCCAACCCACCCAGCAGTCAACTTTAACCAGCTCGGAAAATCAGCCTCTCCATGGCCCCAAAGACAGAATTGGTACATGAAGAAGCTTCCTGAAATAAAAAAATCAAATCAATAGAGAAGTAAAAAGGCTCTCCTAGAACGCACAAAATAGACGCTTGATAGAACATAATTTTGACAGTTGAGAAATATCTACAACCAAGAATGCTGGCAAGCAAAAAAGATTTACCAAAAAGGAATATGGAACAAGCTCTTACTGTCTAACATGCAACCCAATAGTAAGCAATTCTGGGGTGAGATAAATAGGCTAGTCTTGGACCAAGATTGACTTCATAACGCAGGTATCCCTGAGGATGCCTGGGTGGCCCACACTTGTGCTATGTATTTATTTCCAGCGAGTGCGATCACCAGCGGGAACAGTTCTAATAAAATAAACACTGGATTACCAGAGCCCGACGTTGCCGGGGGTCAGCAGGACCATCAACTAAACCCATTAGATTTTAGCAATCCCCATCAAAACATAGAAGACCCAAACCCAGACGCCTCCAATAGAATTCTATCAACTCTACACCACTTCAGCATCCATACTGACCCAGAAGAAACATTAATAAATGTCAAGCGCCTGGAGAGGATTCTAAACAAACTGAAGTCAGAGGGCGTTCTGGACCCCAGCGGCCTTCCGAATGAACTTTTTTAAGCAAGATGTCCACTTCTGGGCTAGTTACCTAACACCTCTTTTTCACAGAGTTTACAGCTCCAACACCATGTCGTCCTCATGGAGACCAAGCATACTCAACCCGATATATGAGTGTCAGTCAGTCATCCCCCCTGAATTATAGGCTAATAGCCTTAATAGATGTTGAAGCTAAACTAAATGCCACCTGCATACTTCAAGAGCTCAAAGCGTGGGCCAACAAAAAACTGTGAATTTAAAAAACCCAAACAGGATTCAGGTCAGGTATGGGGACATTAACAAATCTGTCTGCACTCGCCATCTTGGCAGAAAAGGCAATACAACAAAGGAGTTGTCTATTTACATGCTTCGTCAACCTCAAATCTGCTTTTGACAGAGTTCCCCGTGCCTGACTTTGGGCAAAATTGGCAGAATGAGTCTTTCCTGAAAAACTGTAATTCAATCATCTCCCTGTACAGTGATACCTGGGTTCAGGTGAAAGTTCCCAATGCTGGTAGAGTTGTATCCAAGATCCAAGCCAGAAACTGCCTGAAGCAGGGATGCGTCTTAGCTCCATGCTTATTCAATCTTTACTTGGCTGACCTCAATCGACATCTGGCACAAGTTAAGAGTCTTCCACCAAGACTGGCATCAGACAAAATTGGTCACCTGCAATATGTCAACAACATAATCATCTTACGTCAGACACCTGTTGGGCTACAAAGGTCAATAAATTCACTTGTTGGATACAAAGAGCAACTAAGTCTGGAGCTGAACTTAAATAAAACAAAGGCCATCGGATTGATCAATACAAAGTGCGTCTATAGACGCACTAGGTATAAAGGAAGCCTAGGTTATCCCCATAGAAAGAACATCCTTCTTCCGGCTATGCAACGCCACAACCAAAGCCCTGTCACAACTGCAATCTAAGAGCGCGTTCTAAAGAAACACCATGTTGGGACAGTTAATATTTAATACCAGCACTTAAAATCCAAAGTACATCTGACAAGCCACTTCTCACTTACATTAAAATGTCAGTTTTATGTTGTTTCGTTTTGGGCAATTTGAAACAAATGATCTTATGCCATCTTGCAAGAGCTGGGTGACAAACTTTAGCTGCCGCCTATGTGGGTGCAAACAGGAGACGGTAATCCACGTTTTATGCATTTGTCCAGTCCTCTTAGAACAAAGAAGAACATTCCCCAGATCCCTCTTCTTGTAACTGCACATGCTCACCTGTAGGCAAGCCATAACTCATTGGCTCAACGGAGTCTCAATTCCCCTGGTCTTTGTAGGAACTACAATTCTGTGCCTGGATAACAAACCGCTAGGTGATTTTCTGCACCAGGGTTATTTGACAAAGCACTCCAAGTAAGAAGCTGGTCACAGAAATCGTTATGCACAACACACTCGCTTTTTGCTTTTTAACAAGCAAATAGTGGGCGGCTTATGTCAAATCAGTTCTTTAATCATTATAAAGTATGGTCTTTTTTTAACAATATTTTACATTTTAATGATTTTAATTAATCATCAACAAATAAATACTGAATAATGATGCTACTAGATCAACACTGCCACCTGAGAGGCCCTCTCCGAGCCAGGAAAGGGAAACCTGACTCTGTTCAAGGGCCATGCAATTTAAACGCCTCACCCAAAGTTGACTCAATTGGGAATTGGAATTTACTATCTTGGAACATAACCAGCCTACAGATAAGCTAGGGGACCCAGATTGGGGATTTATTGTTGATTCTTTTGAGTTCTGTTTATTTCAGGAGACCTGGTGTACTACTCTTGTGCTTAGATCTGGATTCACTAGCTGTTGTGTTAATTCCACCTCTTGTGGCTTGACAATATGGGTCAAACTGTCATCAAACTATTCTTAATATTCATTAAAAGCCCAACTCGATTGTGAAGTTGGATTGTTAATAAATAATAAGGAAAAGTAACTTTTAGAAAGTTACTTTTTCCCTGCCTGAAGTTCCTGGAGGCTACTTTGCATTAGCTAGCTAGCAGTGGCCCAGTGAGTGCTTATCCTGATGAGGTGTGAAAATTGCTCCCAGATCAGAGACAAAGGCCTGGGTGTAGGGGAATACTTTTCTTCCTCTGGCAGGAAGACCAGTTGGACTGTGCCCAGGAACTTAATTTGCTTAAAACTTGCCTCTCCTGTCATAAGCATATGTAAGCTAAGATCTGGACTGGCCCCTTTTTGTTCTCCTTGTCAGGCAAGTACCAAATACAGTTTGGGAAAAGCTGCCCAAAGAACTGGTTTGAAATAACCACAGAGGAGGGGCTGCACATTACCTTGGCCACACCACTAGGTGAGCACACAGGCTCTGCACAAGGGGTAGAAGAGTTTCTCCATCTTGAATTTAGTGAGTGATGGGCACTTTGTGTGATAATGTGCAGTAAGGCATACAGAAATTGCTGCAAAAATAAGCAGGGTTACCCTTGGGAAGGGTTACCCTATTGGTCAGAGAGGGGCCAGGAGTCAGCCCCACCCACAGGATGGTGTCTGGTGCAAATGTGGCACCCCAAGACACCTTCAGAATACTGCTGGGCCTGAGGAAGAACAGAAGAGGACTGGGCCTGTTGTCTGTGACCTCAGGGGAGCTCTGAAGGACTGAACATACTCCCTCTTGTATCCAGGACAAAGAAGTGGACTCCAGGAGTCTGATGGCTGCCTCCTGTTTGACTACAGGAACTCTAAAAGCTGCAAGAAGGCTCTTTACTGCAACTCTCATCTGACCAGTTTCAGTTGGACCTGAGATGGACTGTTCTGGAGTGAATTTTGTCCCCAAGGGTTCTGGTACCCTTGGATGTGTATAACTAAATTTCTCCTAAAATCCCTAAAAACCTGGCACAGCCTCATTGGGTTGAAGAAACAGGATTCCCTTTCTTGGAGCTTTTGCTGCAGGAAATCCATTTCAGCGGGAACTCAGCGAGAAGGTATCCGGGTGTCAGGTTCCTAGTTCCTCAGGAGCAGTACCCTCAAGTAGCCCACCTTCCGGCAGCTTTGACTCTGCGTACCATACACCAGAGGATCAAAGTGGCCAGACGAGGGGAAGGGAATTAGGGAGGGTATTGCGGGGAGGGAGATCTGGAACGAAGATATTACAACAGTTGAGTTCTGGTTCTCTTCTTTCTTTAGTAATATAAATATATGCATAGAAATGAAAAACAATCTTTACCTGTAACAAAAGACACCATGGAATGCAAGGAACCAAACACTCATTTAGTCACTTATTGCAACAGAAAGTGCTTTAACTGGTTTCCTTCATAGCACTTTCCCAAGTGTTAGTATTTGTAACTCTGGTTCATGAATGAAAACAACAGATAAGTTCGTAACTCACTAGAACTAAAGTTATTGTTAAATCCAAACTGCCAAGTGTTCGAAGTTCTCTGCTTCCTACAAAAGTCTAATGTAACACTTGTCTTTGCACTTTCATCCTTTGGTGCTTAAATGGGTCTTTTTATAAGTATAACAGTATTACCTTTATGATAAGAGCGCCAAATTTGTTCTGTTCTTTTAGGCGCCTCGAATATTGTCTCAGAAATGTCACACGTTTTGTTTTCACATGCGCAATGTTGTCTTTATCTCAAAATGTTACTTAGAATGTCACACGTTGTATTCTTCACGTGCGCACTACATAATAAATCCTATACGCGCTCCTGACTGTTTCACCAAGAGTAAGACACTTCAAAGGACAAGAACCGTCGTCTCCTAACTGAAAACCCAAGTCACAGAGAGCTCTTTCAGACCTGGGATACTTGCTGGAAACGGACAACCGGTCCGCTACAATACTTCTAGAAACCGGAACAAGGATTCTTCCGAGCTTCGGAGATTCTCCTGCCGCGAGCTGAAGATAAGGACTAATCTCCGGGGAGCGAATGGGCGCGGCCGCCTTTTATAGAGGCTGCGTGATGTACGGCAACCTCCGTGTCCCAAAAGGCTGCTCAATGCGAACACAATAAAAGAACACCTGCTACAAAATAAAAGGAAATACACGCATTCCTTGTTAACTGCTTATCTCGTGCAATACATGCATTTGCCAGTTTGTGCACATTATCAGTAAAATGAAAAGAACCATAAGGCAATAAAGAAAACAATAAAAGCTGTGGCCAAAACAAGAGGACAAAAATGAAAATAAAAACCAAGGCATTATTAATGCAGCTCAAGGTGGCTGTTGCAAGTTTGTTTTTGTAGTACACAACCAACAACACTGTTGGGATCGTGACACCGGGTTTGTGGGGCCCTCGTTGGACACAGACCGCAGCCTTGCCCTGCTGGAGGATTCCGAGCTCCAAAAAGAGACTAATGGCATGATTTGGAGTTTGCTTGATGAGATACTATATCACAAATGTGACGGATATCCTGTCTGCCAAATTACAAGTGCCATGGGATATAATGCACTTGTAATACGGCGGATGGGGGATATCTGTCACATGTGTAATGAAGTATTCCATCTGCCAAGATCTAAAATCATCCAAAGGTAGAAATCTTGACTATGCGAAGGCATTTTAAGTATCCGGCTGGCGAGAGGACTTTCTGGGTGCAAACTTTGAATTTCTCTGTCTCTGGGCTTTTGCCCACCAAATCCAACAGCTTCAGTAATACCTTGCCTAATGCCTACCCAACCCGGGCACGCAACGGACATAAGTGTGAGTAAAAGCGCTGCTATAACTTGCACTTTATCAAGATTGTGCACTGTATTTTTCCGATCTTAGGTCAACACTCTGATAGTTGACGACTGAGACCATTACTTTTAAATTACTCGTCATATGTTCTTGTGTTTCTAACTAGCTCTTTTTATTTTAATGATGGCAAAACGTACCTTCTCCGTGTGTCTGTACTCTCCGGTCTGCCGCGGGTGTCTTCCCGTTTGAGCAAAGAAAGTTTCCTTTGAGCTTTTCAGTTTTGCTCCTTAGCATTTTTGCTGTTGACGGTCCAGCTTTTCCTTACTTCTGGATGTTTAGGCATATATGGAGATTTAAACCCGGGCGCGCAACGGACGCACGCAGCGGGTGCGACGCTGGCGCGCCAAAGGCAAGCCGTCTGCGCCCATCCTCGCCGGTGCCAGGGGCCAGGAATGCTGCCCGTTTTAACTCTGCGGTAAGAACGTACTCAAGGGCCCAACTTTTACAGTGGCGCCGCAAGAAACAGCACGAGGCGTGTGGACAAGCTTTATCTATTAACAGGGGAGGCTGAATATTGTCAACACTGTCAACTTAGCCCTATTAACAGTGTGGCCACTGTTCCAGGCACTTTTAGTAGGGCCCTGGACCAGGCAAGAAGAGCTTAGCTGGGGCAGGGACTAAGGAAGGGCCCAAGGCTAGTTGTATTCGGGGGGGCATTAATTAACGCACGTTCCATGCTTAAGCATAAATTTGAAATCGCCTTGACCATTCAAACACTCAACCTGGACTGCCTTTTCATCACTGAGACGTGGGCTAGAGACGACACTGGCCCGCCCTAGTAGACGCTGTCCATTCTGGCTACACTATTCTTAGATGTGACCGTTTAGGTCGTATGGGAGGCAAGTGAGAGCTTGAGTTGTACCCTTAGTCCTGTGGAGAAAGGCCCAGGCATCTCATTGGAGGTAGGCTCTTTTGGGATTAAGGTATCTGAGAATTACACTTTTGCAGGCCTTTTGATATATCGCCCGCCCGGTCTGCGATCTAAGTTTGCGGAGACTTGGTGTAAAATCTTGGAACCATTCATTACCATCGCTCAGTATACCATCCTAGGGGACTTAAACTTTCATTTCGACAAAGGTCAGGATAATGACTCAGCTGTCTTTCTGAATCTCATGACAAACCTTGGTTACGAGCTACTGGTTCAATCTCCGACCCACACAGCGGGTCATACCCTGGATGGCATTTTCACTAACCGTAAGAACTTGGTCATTGAGGCAGGTCAGCCCCTTAGCTGGGTTGATCACTGGCTGATTGGGTTCAAAGTATTTTTGCCACACCCTAGAATGGGAGAAAAGGGTTCCTCTCCCAGGCATATACGCTGCAGGTGCATGAAGAAAATTACAGCTGGAAACTGGGAGACAACTCTAGCAACGGTGTCTGACGCTAGAAATAGCTCTAACCGGCTCTACGGCAAAGGGTTTTCGTGAGTGGATTAATGCGGCCTTAGATATTGTCGCTCCATATAAAAACTGTGTTATCAAAAGGATTAAACCCTCGGCCCCTTGTTTTTTGGCAGAGCTCATGTCCCATAGGCAGGAATGCCTCAGGCAAGAGTGGAAATGGCGGTCCAACCCTTGCCCCAGTGAAAAAGGAAAGGAGAAAACTCTTCTATGGACATATAAACAAACTATCTTTCAGGCCTAATCATGCTTTTTTCAGAAAAGATTAAGTCGGCTGACTATTCCTCCAGTATGCTGTTTAAAGTCATAAAGGAGATATCTGAGCCTCCCAGCCTGCAGTTGCTGAACTCCTCTCAAGAATTCTGTGATAAGGTTGCAGTCTATTTTCAAGATAAGGTCCTTAAGATTGTTCGAGATCTCGTCCCCTCTGGAGTGGAGGAACCGGTCTTTGCTGACTCCACTCAGGATTCTAGGAAGAATCTCTTCTCTTCCTTTACACAGATCACGGTTCAGCAAACGATGTAACTTCTGCTGGGCTTAAAATCGGGTGCTCCATCAGACACATGTACGCCCGCCATATTAATATTGGCTCCGGAACCAGTTGCCAAATTCCTGTGCGTGGTGTTTAACGACACGCTTCAATCCGGTAGTTATCCGGCCATTTGGAAGGAAGCCATTGTTGCACCGCTTCTTAAAAACCTCATGCTGACTCCCTGGATTTGAAGAATTTCCACCCAATTTCCCTTCTCCCCGCCCCGGCTAAGATCCTGGAGAAATTCATGTGGATTGTCTCTTTGTTACAGAGACATGGGCCAATGATAACTCTGGCCCGGACCTGGTGGATGCTGTTCCCCCTGGATATACTATCCTCAGATGTGACCACACTGAGCGAAGGGGGGGCGGTCTCGCCCTGGTGGCCCGTGACTCTCTTAAATGCACCCTAACCATGGTGGAAAGGGACTTTGCTTCTCCTGTGGAAGCTGCCTCTTTCAGGATTTTGTTGTCCAAAAATCACACTTTCTCCGGCCTACTAGTGTACCGTCCTCCGGGCCCTAGACCCGGGTTTTTGGAATCTTGGTGCAAAATTTTGGAGCCACTTGTCACCACTTCTCATACCACCATTCTCGGAGATTTCAACTACCACCTTGAGAAGGAACAGGACACGGACTCACTGCACCTCCTGGAACTTATGTCATCTTTGGGCTTTGAGCAACTTGTTCAATCCACCACCCATAACGCTGGCCATATCTTAGACGGCATTTTCACCAATCATTGCAATTTAATGAGTGAAGATGTACAGCCACTAAGCTGGGTCGACCACTCGCTGATTTTGTTTAAGGTCTGTCAGAATCCCTCCACTATTGTGGAGGACAACATCACCCCAAGGCACATCCTCTACAGGGGATTGAGCAAGCTTTCTGCTCCCGATTGGGAGGCGGCTCTGGCCTCTGCTGGGGCTGGGAGGCACAGTCCCTTCCCCCCTACGGCAGAGATTTTTTATAACTGGATTACTCAAGCCTTAGATATTGCTGCTCCTTTTAAAGATCGCATCTTTAAGAGAGCCAAACCAACATCACCCTGGTTTTCGAACGAACTTAGATCACTCAGAAGGGAATGTCGCAGGCAGGGACTTAGATGGCGGCTAGACTCTTGTATTAGGGAGAAAACCAAGCAGAAAGCTCTGCTCCAGAAGTATAAGCTAGCCATCTTTCAAGCTAAAGCTCACTTCCTCACTAATAAGATCCTCGCTGCAGACAATTCCTCTAGCATGCTCTTCGAGGTGATCAAGGAGATCTCCGAACCTTCTGGGACCCAAGTGTTGCCCTCTTCCTCCCCCCCCCCTCAAGATCTCTCTGATAGAATAGCTACCTACTTCGAGGACAAGGCCCTTAAAATCTTTAGGGCGCTCGACCATATGAAAATGGCAGAATTAGAGGGCGAGGAGGTCACGCAGGACCAAGTGGATGGGTAGTCCCCCTGCTATTCTTGCAACTTTTCCCCAGATCACTGTTCAACAAACTCTGGCTCTTCTTATGGGCCTCAAGTCCAGCTCTCCCTCTGACCCTTGCACGCCCCTCACTCTCAAGATGGTCCCCAACCCGATTGCAGACTTTCTTTGCAAGGTGTTTAACAACATCCTCTGTTCCGGCTGCTATCCGGACGCTTGGAAAGAGGCAATTGTTACGCCCCTGCTCAAGAAACCCAATGCTGACCCCTCTGAACTGAAAAATCTTCGCCCTATCTCTCGTCTTCCTGCCCCCACAAAAATCCTAGAGAAGTTCATCAACATTGAGTTGATGAATCACTTGGATTCCAGAGTCGAAAAACCAACAGCATCAGTCCAAAACCTTGGAAGTGATCATGCAGGGGGAGGGCAAGATGGCGGACTGAGGACGCCACGGAGTACACAGCCGAGTCTTCCCTGTACTCATGAGTGAAGTAATGGAACTGCCCGGGATGGAGTTGTGAATGGAGCTGTGCATATCAGCTATGAATATTGGCTGGTTAAGGAGACTTGTGAATAATTAGTGGAAAAAGAAGAGATACGTATGTGGCGGCTTTGTTGGCTGAGGTGTCGGCGATATCGTTGGGCTTCCTGGCCGTTTTCCTCGGGATCGACCGGCCGGTCAGCGTTTGACTGGTCGGGTCTGCTTTACACTGTGATCACTCCTGCATCGCTCTCAGTTGGACTTCCACTATCTCAGAGTGAGCAACGAATGGCGCCCTCTAAAACTACCGCAAGGAGCACCCGTGCCGGTAAGAATGCTGCTGCGGGGGATCCGGGTGCATCTGATGATGGGAACACGGCTGAGAAACTTAGTTTGGTTATTGGCAAACCGGCATTGCGGTTATTACATACAGGGAAGACAGCTGAGCTTTTTTCAGATAACCGGAGAAAAGAGGATGTAACTGGTCAGGACTTATCAGGAGTTAAAATTGCAGAGATATTTCGTGCAGCGACCTCAGGCCATGATAGCATTGTTAATGCTTTTGATGCCGATACTGTTACTGACACTGTTACTATTGGCGCGGCTGACACTGTTACAATCCCAGCAGCAGCTTCTGTTGAGGAGGATAATGCAATTAATGGCAACATAGTTGCAGGGAGTGGAGAGATGGAGATGGCGTCTTTTGTTCAACCTCCGGTTCATCAGGCATCGGCATCGGCGACTACTTCCAGAGCTGAAGAGGTTGCGGAATTAGGGGCTAACGTCTGTGTGGCTATCGATGAAATGATAGAGGAAGAGAACGGAGGAGATCAGTCAGGTTCATCTGAAGAATCAATGGAACACCTTGCTCAGTCTCCTATCGATATCTCTACTGACATTGTTATTACCACTAAATCAGCTTCGGGCAAAAAAGGGAAAGGAAGCCCAGAAGCAAAAAAAAAAATTACTTACTGGGCAGAATACAACACTATCTTACGGAAAAGCTATTCTAGATAATAGCCCTCTTCGGAAATGGGTACAAGCAAAGGGGGCGTTAAAACAATGGCATTACGGATCTCGGGTAGTAGCCCTATTGAGAGTTATCCAGCGAATCCAGCGAAGGCTCAGTCTGTCCAGCCGGCACCTATAGATGGATTGCAATTGGGCCTTATGGATGAGAGACAACATCTACATCTACATCTATATCTTTTGTCTCTAATGCTGGTCATAGTGA
Source organism: Calotriton arnoldi (assembly GCA_963921515.1). Lineage (NCBI taxonomy): Eukaryota > Metazoa > Chordata > Amphibia > Caudata > Salamandridae > Calotriton > Calotriton arnoldi. The sequence goes on from CAWUFW010000115.1 coordinate 4,566,993, forward strand.
AGAAGGTATTTGCTCTACCCAGGGAGCAGCTCTACTAAGGGACAGAGATACAGGCAAACAAGAAGATGCTATGCCATCTGTTTGCTTAATATTGCAGTCTTTAAAAGAGCAACGACAGGAAGCTCAACAGCACTATATGCAGCTCCGGGAAGACAACAATAGAACACAACAGGCATTACAAGAGATGGTGGACAAATTTGGAGGACTAACTAAGGATATCTCAGAGCTGCAACAGAGAGTTGCGGACACTGAAGAACGGTCGGCACTTACTGATGTTCTTGCCAAAAGTCATGAGGCTCAGATTTCAGACATGCAGGCTAAGCTGGAGGATATGGAGAATCGTCAGCGACGGCAAAATCTACGACTTTTTGGTATTCCAGAGGGCGCAGAAGGGGCAGATCCAAGGGCCTATATGGTCCAACTTCTTCATAAAGCTTTCCCTGATCTTTCTGATTGGGATTGGGACTCTCAGTTGCAAAGGGTGCATAGACTGCCATTAGTCCAAAGGAATAAGGGAAGCCAGTACCCTCGCCCATTCTTGATTTATCTGGGTAATTTTTTGTTGAGACAGGCAGTAGCATTGAAAGCTCGACCTAATTCTCCAGTAACGATTGAATCAGTTACCTTTTTTGTAAGGTCAGATTTAAGCAGGGCCACAATGGATAGGCGTTGGAAGCTTCGCCAGTTCATAGATCCGATCAAAGCTCTTGGTGCTCAGGCTTTCCTGCAGGAACCCGCACGCTTAAAAGTTCTTAAAAATGGTCACATATTTTTTTTTGTTGAAGAGAAGGAGGCTCGACAGGCATTGGTTAAGTGGCAAGCAGAAACTGTAGAGAAGATATAGAATGGGGGCTCGGGTTAGACTGGGGCGATGTCCTTGGTTTGCTTGTGATTATCGGCTTTTTTCATGTTTTCATTATGGTTATTGAGGTTCTTTCTTCTTTTTCTGATATTTGTTCTTTTTTTTTCACGTAAGGTTAAGACAAGTGTTATTGTTAGCAATATATGTTGTAATACAACCGGGAGTGGGGATGACTATTTCGGTTGTGACTCTTTTAGGGCTGCCAATCCAGCGGCAGCTAGTAGAAGGGGGATGCCCTTCTGACTGGGACAGGGTGGAGGGGGGGTTTTGGAGTTTGGGGTGGGGGAGTAAGAGGGAGGATGGTGATATAGGGCAAAAAAAATCATCACTAGAGCACAGTTTATTTAGGGTAAGGGGAAGGTTCTTAGACTTTTTTTTCATTTGGATTAGAAAGAGATGTATTAATGATCAATATACTATAAGCGAGATTGGAGTGAGTAAGGGGGACTTACTGGAAGATAGACAAGAGGGAAAATAAGCTATATTATGAAGTGGTTTAAGTGTATGGCATGGAATGTGGCAGGTCTTAACAGCATAACTAAGCGAAGGCTTGTTCGAGAGGAGCTTCAGTTGTATCAGCCTCAATTAGTTTTTTTAACAGAGACACACCTTGCTTATAAGGATCGAAACATGTTAAAACAATTAGGATATGATATTATTACATGTACTACTCAATCTGTATCTATTAAAGGAGTGGCCATATTAAAAGATAAGAGATTCAAATGTAGAATGGTAAAAAGCCAATCCGATCAATGGGGACGTTGGGCACTAGCTCAGTTTGAGCTAGAGGGTAAAAAATATGTGGCTTGTGCTGTTTATGGCCCTAATGTGGATGACCCGGCTATATTTGAATATCTTAATATAGAATTGTTAAATTGGGAAGGCGAAAGGGTGATTATGGGGGATTTCAACTGTGTTATAGATTACGCTTTAGACTCCACTAGTAAATGCATCAACCTTAGAATGCGTAAGACTCGCGCTGCAATATTGGAATTAGCACGACTCCAGTTGGTTAAGGATGCATGGAGACATCTATATCCAAAAATTCCGGGCTATACATTTTATTCTACCCCTCATAAATCCTATTCTAGGATAGATTTGGCTTGGGTTTCAGATGGTATAATTCCAACGCTAGATATGGAAATTTGTCCTCGGGTTACTTCAGATCATAACCCCATTATTTTATCTTTTCAGGTTGAAACTGATAAGAAGGAACTGTTGCCCTTTTCTTTTCCTAAGTATTTGCTGACAGATAATGAATATTTAGGTAATATGGTCCAATATCTGGAAGAATTTTTAGAATAAATACAGGGACGGCATCTCCACTAGTTGTTTGGGATACAATGAAAGCATATGTTCGGGGTATCACACAAAAATATATCTTTCAGCAGAACAAAAAGCGTAAAAACAAAACTGAGGCAATGCTTAGTACTCTACGTAATATTGAGAAACGGCATGGCGAAGCAGTAAAACAAAAGAAGATCAGCAGACCCAGGATACTTTGTCTTTGTCATTAATAGATGCTAGAACATTAGTTAAGAAGTTTATAAGGGAGAAAATAGCAGCTAGTTATAGTAAATATCGTATGGAAAAGTATGAATATGGGGAGCATATAGGACAGGTATTGGCTTATCAGTCGGCAGAGGCAAAGGCCAAAACTAGGATTAAGACCATAAAGGGGGAAGATGGGACTTTACATACTAAATCATCAGCTATTTTAGATCAATTCTTGCTGTTTTACAAACAACTCTATTCGCTTACGTGGGCATCAAACCCAGATGAGATACAACGCTATATTGATGATAGCTGTCTTCCACTGGTAGAAGCAGGGAAAGCTGCTATATTGGATGAGATTATCATGGCAGAAGAAGTGGAGACAGCTTTAATGGCATTGCAGATGGGGAAGGCTGCAGGAGACGATTCGTTGCCATTAGAATTCTATAGATCCTTTAAAAAGACCCTGCTCCTTCCACTTAGTAGGGTAATACAATTTGTTGCTGAAAGAGGGCAGGTACCTGAGTCGTGGAATCTCACACAGATTGTGTTTTTTCTCAAGAAGGGCAAACTACCAACAGAATGTGGGTCTTATCGGCCAATTTCTCTTATAAACGTAGACGCCAAGATTTTTTCGAAAATCTTGGCGACCCGTTTGGCTCCACTCATGTCGGGATTAGTATCTGAAAGACAACATGGGTTTATCATGGGGAGGCACACTACTGCTCACGTCAATATGGCTATTGGAGCATTTGACTTTGCAGAAAAAGAAAAGGTTGATTTCGGGATGATTCTCCTAGACGCCGAGAAGGCTTTTGACCGGGTTAGGTGGGATTTCCTATGGGCCATACTGGGTAAGATCGGTCTAGGACCACGGTTTCGGTCCTGGGTAAAGGCGTTATATCATAATCCCCAAGCTAAATTGTCTTATATGGGTGATCGTTCTATGCCATTTCGCATTTTATGTGGCACCAGACAGGGTTGCCCCTTGTCTCCATTACTTTTTGCTCTATATATTGAGCCATTCTTACGTACTTTACAATCTTGTACGACTATTAGCCCATTAGAATCGGAGACATCCAAACTTAAGATCACGGCATATGCCGATGATATAGCTGTCTATGCAATAAATCCAAGCATTGCAGTGACCAGCATTGAGGAAGAAGCTAGAATGTTTGGCAATGTTTCAGGGTATAAATTGAATGCTAATAAAACCCAAGTACTTACAACGGATGGGATTCAAAATTCTATTATTGGGGCTTGTACTACTGTAAATTACCTGGGGGTGAAGATTACTGCTAAAATAAATAAGATCATTGATTTAAATTATACACCACTCTTAAATGAGACTGTTAAAGTGCTTAAAATGTGGCATAGGCTCCCCATATGATTATTGGGTAGATGCAATTTAATAAAAATGAAAATACTCCCAAAATTTTTATATTTGTTTAGGTCTATTCCTTTGAAAGTTCCTAATATATTTTTTAAAAAACTTGAAGGGATCTTCAGTAGTTTCATTTGGGGTTTTAAAAAACCTAGGAGAGCAATTGAGCTGCTCAAATCCCCATTCGAACAAGGGGATCTCGGCTTCCCAGATTTTAAAATGTATTTTTGGGCTTCATTTGCTACTTGTTTTCGTAGTCTGCTTGGCCTGGATCAGACGGACTCAGTATTTGGTTTTATTTTAGGCAATCAAAGGGATAAATTTCTATATGGAATAAGGGACCCTAACTACTTCAAGCGAGTTAAATTTAAGACTGTTAGAGATACTGTATATATTTGGAAGGCTATGTTTGTAAGATGCAAAATGCCAATATATCATGAAAATTTTCCATTATGGGGGAATCCTTTGTTACCTGAGGTGTTTCAGGATCAAGTAGCTAAATCCTGGGCGCAGTATGGAATTACCCGTTTAGGGGATGTGTATGATGATAGGGGAATTAGATCATTTGAGAATCTACGTCTAATTTACAAACTTCCAGCTCATTTTTTTAAAAATATTTCCAGATTAAAGATTATCTGGCTTTTAATGTGGAGGTTAAAGCAATAATGCATTCAAATATCTGGGAATGTTTATATGGTGGAAAAACTAAATCTTTGATAGGGGTTATGTATGAAACTTTAAGTAGCTTTAGACCAGATGGCAGCGAGAAACTAGCAGAGCGATGGACTCAAACCTTGGGCATAGGGGTTTCATCCGGAACAATTAGACATGCTCTCAGCTATGTCAAGGAGTCGGTCCATTCAGTTAGTTTACAACTCCAGCAATTACGGACCACATGTATGCTGTACTATACCCCGGCTAGGATAGCCAAATGGGCTCAGGGTAACTCAACAGGGGATAAGGTAAAATGTCCTAAATGTGGATTATATGCTGCTAATCTAGTACACATGTTTATTGAATGCCCAAAATTAAGGGGTTATTGGTTAAATGTTGAACAGCTTTTGCAATCTAAAATTGGGCTGGATCACCCACTTACTGATCTTGAAATTCTGTTGGGGTATAATGGGGAACATTCAGCAGCTGCACGCCTCTTCTCGATCTTGATGGCCTCTGCCAGACTGGCTATTGCAAGAGTATGGGTCTCTGCGATACCGCCCTCGCTTGTGGATTGGTGGTCTATTGTTAGGGAAATTTATGGATTAGAAGTAGCGCTGGCAAAGGCAAGGGGTATTCGTTCTTTAGTTAAGCTTGAAGCGATTTGGAGACCTATGACCTTGGATGGAATAATTTAGCTTTATTTAAAGGTGGGAGGGAGATAATTAATATGTGTATGATAATTTTAATTTTTTCTCTTCCTCCTTATTTTTTTTTTTTTCTTCCTTTTTTTTTTCTTTTATGTATAATCTATGAATCTTCTGGCTATATTTGTGAAGTTACTGTGCTCTTTCTGTTGATGAAAATAAAAATTATTTAAAAAAAAAAAAAGAATCACTTGGATTCCCATGAGATCTTGGATCAGTCTCAAAACGGTTTCCGCGCCGACTACAGCACCGAATCCACCCTTATTGCTGCCACTGATCACATCCGCATGCATTTCGACCAGGGTGGTTCAGTAGTGCTGATTATGCTCAATCTGTCGGCGGCTTTTGACACCGTCTCTCCCACTCGGATGGTTCAACGTCTGAAATAGGTGGGAATCTTGGGTAAAGCCCTGCAGGTCCTCCACTCCTTCCTGACAGAGAGAACTAATGCTGTTAGCTGTGGGGTTTTTAAATCTAAGGCATTCAGCCTACCCTGTGGCGTTCCCCAGGGCTCATCCCTGAGCCCCACCCTCTTTAATGTGTTTGTGTCCCCGTTGGCCAAGCTGGTCAGATCTTTTGGGTTCCAGGTGATTTCCTACGCTGACGACAAGCAGATCATTGTTTCCATCTCTTATGATCTGTAGTCGGTCGCTGGGAAATTTAACAAGTGCATGGCCAGAATTATCAGATGGATGCAGAATAACTCCCTTAAGATCAATGCATAAAAAACTGAGGACCTAGTTTTTGGTCCTCAGACTTCAATCTGGTCGAATGCCTGGTGGCCGGGAGATTGCGGTCCCCTTCCTGTTCCCGCCAAGACAGTCAAAAACTTGGGGGTTATTTTTGACGTGGGCCTGACCTTCGAGTCTCCGGTCAGCCACACTGTCAGCACTTGCTCTTACATTTTGAAGACTCTCAGAAAGGTGCTCCCGTATATTCCATCGATACCAAAGGGGATGATGGACGGAGCGTTAGAGCAAATCAAACACTCACCCCCAGTCAACTGATCTGGGTTTAATCCATCATCATTCTTTAGCTCACTCCACCACCCCAGTTCAGACATGGCCATATGCAAATCAGTCTGACCCTGTGCCTCATGGGAACAGTCCAGCCCGAACTGCCAAGCCTTGTCTTCCCTGGACCGGAAACAAGCATCCTGGGACCGGTTTCGGGTTCAAAACCCTCATCAGCCAGGCTATCTTGAATCCAGTGGCAAAGTGAGCAAGGGACCCACGTCTGGGCATACCCTGCCAACTTAGGGCGAACAAAGCGATACCAAAGGGGATGATGGACGGAGCGTTAGAGCAAATCAAACACTCACCCCCAGTCAACTGATCTGGGTTTAATCCATCATCATTCTTTAGCTCACTCCACCACCTCAGTTCAGACATGGCCATATGCAAATCAGTCTGACCCTGTGCCTCATGGGAACAGTCCAGCCCGAACTGCCAAGCCTTGTCTTCCCTGGACCGGAAACAAGCATCCTGGGACCGGTTTTGGGTTCAAAACCCTCATTAGCCAGGCTATCTTGAATCCAGTGGCAAAGTGAGCAAGGGACCCACGTCTGGGCATACCCTGCCAACTTAGGGCGAACAAAGCGATACCAAAGGGGATGATGGACGGAGCGTTAGAGCAAATCAAACACTCACCCCCAGTCAACTGATCTGGGTTTAATCCATCATCATTCTTTAGCTCACTCCACCACCCCAGTTCAGACATGGCCATATGCAAATCAGTCTGACCCTGTGCCTCATGGGAACAGTCCAGCCCGACTGCCAAGCCTTGTCTTCCCTGGACCGGAAAGAAGCATCCTGGGACCGGTTTCGGGTTCAAAACCATCATCAGCCAGGCTATCTTGAATCCAGTGGCAAAGTGAGCAAGGGACCCACGTCTGGGCATAAACTTAGGGCGAACAAAGCGATACCAAAGGGGATGATGGACGGAGCGTTAGAGCAAATCAAACACTCACCCCCAGTCAACTGATCTGGGTTTAATCCATCATCATTCTTGGCTGATGAGGGTTTTGAACCCGAAACCGGTCCCAGGATGCTTGTTTCCGGTCCAGGGAAGACATGGCTTGGCAGTTCGGGCTGGACTGTTCCCATGAGGCACAGGGTCAGACTGATTTGCATATGGCCATGTCTGAACTGGGGTGGTGGAGTGAGCTAAAGAATGATGATGGATTAAACCCAGATCAGTTGACTGGGGGTGAGTGTTTGATTTGCTCTAACGCTCCGTCCATCATCCCCTTTGGTACCGTATATTCCATCAGCACTCCATCGGCTCAAGATCATTGCACTATTTACCTCCCAGCTTGCCTACTGTAATGCCTTGTATCTGAATATTAGTACGGCCTCCCTGACCAGGCTTCAGGTTGTACAAAACGCGGCTGCCAGGCTGATCCTTAATATCCCTAGCACTCAGCAAAGTAGGGGCTTTGCACTCTGCACTGGCTCCCTATTAGGAAGCGAATCTCTTTCAAAGCCCTGTGTACGGTTCACAGGGCCCTGCATAATAAAGGTTCGCAGCAGCTGAAAACCATGTTTAAATGGTATATACCTGGGAGGGCTCTGAGATCTTCCTCCCAGAGAAAATTGATCATCCCTAGAGTCCGCAAAGCCAGATGGGGCGGCCGTTTCTTCTCGGTGGCGGCCGCAAAACTTTGAAATACTCTACCTTCCTCAATTTCCCAGGTAGAATCGCTTCTGGTGTTCAAAAAACTGCTGAAGACTTGGCTTTTTTCAGTTTAGTCAGCAGCCCTTCATTCTCCTCTCTTCTTCTCTACCGCCCAGCGCCTTGGCACCTTCGGGTATTAGTGCGCTTTATAAATCCACATCCTATCCTATCCTATCCAATAGAGAACTGATGAAATATGTTGAATCCCAGGAGATCTTGGATCTCTCTCAGAATGGGCTCCGCACCGGTCACAGTACTGAGTTTGCCCTTTTTGCAGCTACAGACTATATTCGTGTGCAGGTAGATAAGGGCTGGGTAGAGGCTCTGATAATGCTTGACCTTTCGGTGGCATTCAACACTGTCTCTCCGGTGCATGTGGTTCAGCGCCTGCAGCAAGTAGGAATCTTTGGGAAAGCCTTACAGCTTTTACATTCATTTATGTCACATATGGCCCATATTGTCTGCTGTGGGGGCTTTAGAGCCAAGGCCTTTAGTCTTCCCTGTGGGGTGCCCCGGGGCTCGTCTTTGAGTCCTACCCTTTTCAATCTTTGTGACTCCCTTGGCCGATTTGGTGCAGTTCTTTGGCTTTCATGTGTTATCTATCCTATGCTGACGATACGCAAATTATCGTCTCCATCTCGCATGACCTGCAACGGATGTCGGAAAGATTCAATCGGTGTATGTCCAGCATTATTTGCTGGATGAAAGACAGTTCACTGAAAATCAACGTAGACAAGACTGAAGTGCTGGTATTTGGCTCACAGAATTCCATCTGGTCAAACTCCTGGTGGCCGGAGGTCTGTGCTCCCCTCCCGGTCCCAGTTAAGACAGCAAAAAATCTGGGGGTCATCTTCGATGATGGTCTGAGCTTTGAAGCACAGGTCAGCCGTAGAGTTAGTACATGTTTTTATATTCTAAAGATTTTGAGAAAGGTTCTGCCATTTATTCCGTCCGAACTGCACCAGTCAATCATTATCGCTCTGGTCACCTCTCGGCTGGACTATTGCAACGCTCTGTACCTGAACATCAGTGGCGTCTCCCTCAATAAGCTCCATGTGGTATATAATGCGGCACCCCATCTTATTTTGAAGAATCCCAAGCGTGTGTCAACCAGGGAGGAGATTTGTTTCCTTCATTGGCTCCCCTTCAGGAAGCGTATCTGCTTTAAGGCTCTGAGCATGACATACAAAGCCATGCATAGCAAGGGTACGCCACATCTGAAGTCTCTTTTTCAATGGTATACCCCTAAGAGGCTCTTGAGATCCTCTTCACAGAAAAAACTTGTGATCTCAAGATTTCGGAAGACAAGATGGGGTGACCGCTCCTTTTCGATAGCGGCCGCCAAGCTATGAAATTCCTTACCCTCTCTTATCTCCAACGCAGACTCTTATCCGGTTTTCAAAAACACATCTTAAAACCTGTTTTTTTTCATCCTAGGTTGTGGTCTATGTGCCTTCTTTCGGTCTTCTCTATGTCTGCTATAGCGCCTTGGCACCCTTGGGTATGAGTGCACTCTACAAGTGATATCCTATCCTATCCTATGAGGACTTCCTCGGATATAGCCCGCTGCCTTACTCCATTGAAGGTTTTTGACTTCCAGAAAAAAGACTTAAGGGCCTAATTTAGAGTTTTGCAGACCGGGTCACTCTGTCGCAAACACAACAGATATCCTGTCCTCCGTATTACAAGTACCATAGGATATAATGGACTTGTAATATGGAGGACGGAATATCCGTCATGTTTGTGACGGAGTAACCCGGACCGCCAAACTCTAAATCAGGGACTACGTCCCAAGGTAATACCTTTGACCTAGTCAAACCTGGTTAGGTCCCAGCCTACCACAATAGTTGGCACTTTGTGCTTTTGGCACTATTTTTACTTACATCTTTTGAAATTCTTTCTCTAATTCCCTGTATTGGATGTTTGTCGTTTTGGTATCATTTTATTCACTAAAATATTCTCTATTTTTATAAATTGGAGTGGGATATTTATTGTGTTGTGTTTTTTACTTTTTAACTGTTTTGGTATTACAAAATGCTTTACACGTCTTCTCTTAATTAAGCTGGTCTGCTCTGTGCCATAGCTACCAACAGTTAAGCTCAGGTTTAAATGACTGAAACAGTTTACTGGACCTCAATCCATCCCAACTATTGAACCGCTTTCTCACAATAAACAACAGAAAACACACAGCCTGCCATTACTAATGGCAACTTAGTTTTGAAGGGGATGGTAACGGCAGTTATCAGCCCCATCAGAATAATGAGATTTACTTTCATTTGCAGCTTTAATCCCTCCAAGTGAAAGTCTGGGCCAAAATAGAGAATTGCCAAAGGAATGGACCATGAACTACCGATAACCCTTTTTTCCTCATTTCTTAGTAGACCCTCATTGCCTAACTCGTTATGGGCTGGATTTTCCATGCTGGTGGAGCTAACAGTGCTCCCAGTATCAGTAAATGCCTGGGTTGGGGAAATGCTGGTCTATTTCCCGGACCACTCATGTTAAGGGGCATAGTGCTGAGAAGCAATCATTACGCCTTCTCGACCGATCTCTCACTCCTATATTTAGAGTTTGTTTACTCGCAAATCCTGATTTGTAAAGATCTTGTCTTGTTTTGCATTTGCACAGGTCGTATCCTTGGCTGATTATGACCATGTGGAAGAAGTCACCAAAGAGGGTGTCAAGAAGTTGCCATCGCCGGGCTACCCGTTAGTCTGTGTGACACCATGTGACCCTCACTACCCCAACTATGTAGTTATGAAGGAACGTTGTGATGACGCCGGAATCAACCAGTCCTCCATCTTATTCAGTTGGGAGGTAGCAACCCCCACCGATGCCAATGGGGCCAGATCTCCATTTGAAACCATTACGGATAGCACGCCTTTCACAGCAGTCAACCAGATGGTACGTGCGGATGAGCTCACAGGCAGATAAAGTCCGACAGATTTGTGTCCTCATGCGTGAGGAAGTATGAGATGGAAGTTTTGTTACATTAACCGCATAAAATAAAGGAGTGTTTCCGACTTTGTAATGATTAGAAATATTGAATCACTTGCATATGAAAAGTATTGCATTCACATAGGCTAGGTTATGTTACAATGGGTTATGTTAAACTGCCATTAGTACTGCATCATAGCGCTGTTGGTTGTCTGCATATAACAGTTTGTTTTTTGTTATATGGGATAGAGTAAACTACTTATTATGATATAGCTGTTTAAACCTTTCCACATATATATTTGTTTCTGTGTGTGGACTTTTAGCCACAGTTATGAGGTCTGAATGATGAAGAACACTTCTAAGTAATCATTATGAAATAAAAACAAGGAGGAATATATTTAACTGTATGTACTTTTGCCAGCCTGATCAACTATTGGAGTTCATTTAGAGATCCGTCCCACGTTTCTGCCCAGGTTTATGGGTGCTTTATTTGAAAGCAGTTGCACATTTTACTGCAGAAAAATGGAAGCAATGGCTTTGTAGTTGTGAAATAGAAGTTTAGCAATTCTTTCCATTAAGGAGTCTAAACACTTACACTACTTTTCATCAGTTTGCACCTTGTATGGTACTTGACCTCAGAAAGAAAGCAGCATGCACCCATATTTTCAACTTGTTCCTGTAAATCCTTTGGGACTCGCGTGTGGGAACTGCGAAGAGGGTCTAGAGCAGACAGTTATGTTAAAATAATAACGCTGCCCCTCTCTTCCTTGTACATCTAGGCCCCCCCCCGTTATTTTAGGTTTAGTTGCTCAAACAATAGAAGCAATCCTGACAGTTAAATTAAGTGTTGTTATATAACACAATGTGGCAAGATATTCAGAATAGTGCTCAACAGCAGTCTGGTAGTAGAGTGTGAGATTTATATAATAAAAAATTGGGGGGCACATGCATCAAAGGTTTTTGCGATCGCAAACGGTGCGATTCGCAAAAATCGGCCGTTTGCGATCGCAAAATTACCTTTGCGATGCATCAAGGGTCAAGGCCTCGCAATTTGAGAATTCGCAATTAATTGCGAATTCTCAAATTGCGATTGCATTTAAGGAATCGCAAATTGAGATTCCTTAAATGCAATGCATTAAAGTAAAAAAATTAGCGATTTCGCTACTAGGGCGTAATTTACCATGAAGTTGAACTTCATGGTAAATTGCAAAAACTTTAAAAAATGCACTAAAATCCATTTTTTAAAGTTTTAGGTTACACACACACATGCCCTTGGGGCATGTGTGTGCGCAACATGGTTGCACATCATAATTTCAGGGGTGCAACAGGGTGTCATTTTGACACCCTTGCACCCTTGAAATCGATGAGCAATTTGCGAGTACCTACTAGTACTCGCAAATTGCTCATGCAATCTCCAATTCATTCCTATGGGCCTGTAGGCCCATAGGAATGAATGGGACGGCATTCCTTAATTGCGACTCGCAATTTGCGAGTCGCAATTAAGGAATGTTTAGGAATCGCTATTTTTATAGCGATTCCTACATGCATAGGCTTTTGCGATTCCTTAATTGCGATTCCTTAATCGCAATTAAGGAATCGCAAAGCCTACCTTGATGCATGTGCCAGTGGAAGTTCAGTACAGATTGGCTTGACCATTGACTGTATTGTGGAAGCACAATTTATAGACCACTGTTGTCACAAACACATAGCTTGGAGTAAGGCTTCAACCAAGAACTCACACTGCAGCCACAAAATACCTTTAATCTTATGAAAAGTTGTATATAGAAGCTTCTGCTGCAAAATCTCCCCCATTATTTTGAGTCTATAACACTTTTTCACTCTCTTGCTTGATATCTTCCTGTCTATATGTAAAAATGTACTAAAATGAGCTGTTATCTTTAATACACTAATTTCCAATAATTTAAAACTCCAGCATACACTCTTCAAATATTAAATAAGTGCTTCACCATTTTATATTCAAGTCCATAACAGCCACTGATAAAGTGGACCTTTTTTTGGGAACTCCGGCGATACAAGCCTTAAGAACCGAAAGAGCTGCAGACAGGGCTGATGTGGGCATGTGCACTGCTGGCGAGAAAGAAGGTGTAGGTTTGTTGAAATCTTGTAAATTGAACCCACAATGCTTAGAACATGTATCATGTGACATACACACTTTTGGTCATGCGACGTCTTTGGAGAATTCAGTTGGTCAGCCTTTAGAAAGAAAAGTGCAAGGAGTTGTGAAAATGTAGCCTTGAGAGAAAAGCTGAGCTGGAGAGACAGGAAGACGTTTGCTGGGTGGTTGATTCATAGCACACAGCACATGCAGTCACAGCACATCCAGAAGAACCTGGAACCCCAGGGTGATAGATGAGATGCTTTCTACTCCCTGTTGGATAGTCCATAGGACCAGAATTGGATTTTCTTCTCACTAGCCCACAGAGGCTGCTGAAAGTTGAGTATTTCTTTTGAGAGTGATAAAGACAACGTGTTGTCTTTGAAGGCGGTGAAGGCTTGGCAGAGGTGGTAAGTTGCCCCAGCCATATAAGAACATAGAGAATTGTTGTGACTAGTGGCATCTTGTATAGCAAGTGAACATTCACAAACTATATAATAGCTAGGGTTGGAAACTTGCATGACCCACACAGGGGCTGTAGGAAGCTGGCTCTTTATATAGTGTGCCAAAAAAAAGGTGTGCTGTGTAAAGAGTCCAGCTATCCTTTATAAGTGGACAGGGGCTTGCTCTAGCAATCCCAAGGCGCTCTATCTAGGGTAGTGTCGTGGAGCAGCCTTGGGCTTATCAGAGAGAAGTGGTAGACATTTGCTACACACACTGAGTCAATAAATGATACACACACTTAAAAGGAGATTCACCCCAATTTAGAAAAATACCAGGTATTTCTGTGTATATGTATATATATATATATATATATATATATATATATATATATATATATATGTATATATATCAAGACCAAGTAATCAGGGGGGAATGGATCACTTGTCCTTGTTTTTACCAGGGTCTGGGTTCGTGCCGTCCTAAAAAACCCTCATTCACGTATTACTCATAATAGCGGTATATCTTGGTTGTCCGCTTTTATTTCTTACGTGAAAAGCATAATCATTGGGTCTTATCTGTGCTTTCATCCACCTGGAGGGAGGCCAACTGGTTATTCGCAGTAGTGATCAGGAATGGTGATCAGGAATAGTGAGGGTGAAAGTGGAGTGAACTTAAAATTGCATCCTTGCCACTGGTTCGAATTTATTTAGTCAGGGGTGGGGCAAGATTAAAAAGGAATGCGGTGCGTAAATAGAAAGGCTACTGATCTATAGCACCTGCACCGGAGCACGTCAGACAGAGATCATTTGAGCAGCAAGGGAGACTTCTCACCGTAGAAGTGCACCTGCTCCGCATGTCTTCCGAGGAAGCCACCGAGCCCCAAAATTAAGAGTTATTGGTACAACTGACCCATATCAATACAGCGCACTACTTGACGCCCCAAGAAGAATGGGTAAGTGCAATTACTTACCTACGCAAGACACGCAAAAGTGACTTGCCCATCTGGTCCTGAAGAAAGCCCTCCGACCCGACCGGGCACCTATAGGGCTGAAACATGTCGACCGTTCGACCACCCACTTTCTGACACAGGTGCTATAGATCAGTAGCCTTTCTATTTACACACCGCATTCCTTTTTAATCTTGCCCCACCCCTGACTAAATAAATTTGAACCAGTGGCAAGGAGGCAATTTTAAGTTCACTCCACTTTCACCCTCACTATTCCTGATCACTACTGCGAATAACCAGTTGGTCTCCCTCCAGGTGGAGGAAAGCACAGATAAGACCCAATGATGATGCTTTTCATGTAAGAAATAAAAGCGGACAACCAAGATATACCAGCTAATACGAGTAATACGTGAATGAGGGTTTTTTAAGACGGCAAGAACCCCAGACCCTGGTAAAAACAGGACAAGTGATCCATTCCCCCCTGATTACTTGATAATTAAATGGAAGCTGAATGGATCCGAGCTTCTTCCTCCCCCATGTGATTAGAAGATATATATCAAGAATGTCACAAAGAGGTAAGTACTTTTTCGGAATAAACTTTTGACAGTTTTAGCAATTTTAACCAGCAGTGCAGTTTTACACGTAATGCTTTCCTATGGGAGAAAGAACATGTTCGAGGCAAGTGTGCTGTAGATACACATGCTTTGCATACTCCTGCCATCTAATGTTGTGTCCGGATGTTTGCAAGTTGTTTTTCTTCAAAGAAGTCTTTCCTAGTCACGAGGTAAGGTGACTCCTCCTTTCGGTGATAGTGCGCATGGGCATCGACTCCATTGTTATTGTTTTCTTTCCGCCATCGGGTTTGGACGTGTATTGCTGCGCTCTGGTTCGAAACCGTCCTTCGGGTTCCCCTCGGTGCGCAATCCACTGTACACTTGACGGTATTGTTATCATACGCGTTTCCCTCTCCCCGCGTATCTGTCCGATCGGAAAAATCTCATCTTTGGTCGAAAACATTGTGGGCGGCCTTCGGCCTAGCCATGTCGGTCCAGCCTTCTGCCGATGGATCGGACCCTGTTTCAATTGTGTCCTCGTGCCACGCCAAGCACCCTCGCACCAATCTACACCAAGTCTGCAACTTGTGCCTTTCACCGGAGCACAAGGAAGAAGATTGCCAGGCCTGTTGGTCATTCCGATCGAAAAAGACTCTTTGAGATTGTCAGGCTCGAAGACGAGAAATGCAGTGCCAAAGCACTCAACATACCCCACATATCTTCAGAGAAGAATCCGAACATGAAGCAACAGCTGCGGAAGAAGAGGAGGCCTTTTCGGTCGCAGAATTGGATTCCGACCTAGAGATCGAATTGGAGTCCGAAGATATTCCAGCAGGACAGGTGGTTGTGAGTACTAAAACTCCTGTGCGCCATAAACTATTTTCCACTAAACATAAGGCTTCGGCACCACCTCTGCCTTCGGGCCTTGGTCAGAATCGAGACGATGTTTCCGGCGTCGGGCCTGGCACCGAAACAAACGGTCAAGCCTTCCGGCTCGGGATCGAGTCAAGACAGATTGTCTTCGGATATGAAAAATTCCACTCCGAAAGACAAGTCTGGTTCGGAGGCGAAATCTTCCCCTTCGAAGGACCAGTCCGGTTCGGCACCGAAACCTTCGGCGCCGAAATCAAAAGAAGATCTTCCAGATCCCCCGGAGCCGATCTTAAATGTTATGAAGGACAGATTAGACTTGAAACAGAAAAAGCTATACATTAATCCAGAAACTGGACACATTTTAGCTAAAACGCCTTCCAAAAGTATAGTCAGTTCAGAGGACACTGGATATGAGATTCCCCTTAAGAAGAAGTACATTGCTACAAGTCCTATCCTTCCTACTTTGCCATCACCTCCACCATCTTCACCATTACCACAACGGGCAGGCTCAGATCCACTGCACATAACACCACAAGGATCTCCTCACACACAGCCTGATTTAGGAGATGATGATAATGATGACAATGTTCCTTTGCCAACAGATCTATGGGATGATTATAATATTGATCCACTCATGGATAATGATCCAGATTTATACCCTGCAAAACCATCACCTCCAGATGATAATGTCTCTTATCTAGAGCCGATTTCCAGGGCAGCAGCTTATCATGGAGTTACACTGCACAAAGAGGCTTTCGATGAAGACTTTTTATTTGAAACACTTGGGTCTTCACATAGAACTAGTCAGACTCTCCCTATGTTAAAAGGCATGATGAGACATGCAGATGAGATTTCTCAGGACCCTGTTCGTGCCAGTATTTTAACACCCACGGTCGATAAGAAATACAAACCATCACCCTCTGATCCTGTTTTTATTGAAGGACAGCTCCCTTTAAACTCATTGGTAGTTTCTAATGCTAGTAAGAGAGCAAACTCACAGACCTCTGGGGATGCACCCCCCCAGATAAAGAGTCTAAATTAATTTATTCATCTGGTAAAAGAGGGGCTGCTCAAGCCGCTAACCACTGGTGCATTGCCAGCTAGCTAGGTATGACATGGCACACTGGGACGAGATGGAAGGCTTACTTCAGTACCTCCCAGAAGAGCACAAGAAAAAGGCACAAGAGCTAGTCCAAGAAGGAAAACTTATATCGAATTCCGCTATTAGATGCGCTCTAGATGCTGCTGACACTGCAGCGAGAGAAGTTAAGACCAGCATTCTCTTATGTCGACATGCCTGGCTTAGAATTTCAGGTTTTAAACTAGACGTCCAGCAGTCTATTTTAAATACCCCCTTTGACAAGCAACATCTTTTTGGACATTAAGTGGATGAAGGTGAAAAAAGACAGACGTGGCAAAACCCATGGGAGCGCTTCAGTCTCCATCAAGCAGAGGCTCCTTTCGCTGCTCATTTTATAGGGGAGGGTCCAATAATACATACTCAGACCCTAATGCTTCCACATATAAGTCCAACACGCAACCCTCTTCCTCTAGAGGCTTCTATAGAGGAGGGTACAGAGGAAACCATTTTAAAGGTAGGGGTAAGAGCACGCCACGCGTAACTCCCCTTCCCCCAATAAACAGTGACCTGTCTACACTTACCCCCCGATTATTTAACACCTGTCGGGGGAAGACTTAAACAATTTCTCCCCATTTGGCAATCCATAACATCCGACAAATGGGTACTAGACATTATCCAACATACTTATTGCTTATAGCTCACCAGCAATCCTCCCAATGTTCCACGCACAAACTCTCGTCAGAGCATCTGCAGCTCCTCAAACAAGAGGTACAAGCTCTTTTAACAAAAGGAGCCATAGAACCAGTCCTGTTACAGTACCAAGGTTCAGGGGTGTACTCTCTATATTTTCTGATCTCCAAAAAGGACGGCTCCTTAAGACCGATTTTGGATCTAAGGATGTTAAATCTGTACATACTGTCAGAACACTTCCACATGGTCACGCTTCAACAAGTGCTTCCATTGTTACAACAAGGCTATTTTATGTCCACCCTAGACTTAAAAGACGCATACTTTCACATTCCGGTTAACCCAGCACATCATAAATATCTCAGATTTGTGATAGCAGGAAAACACTATCAATTCAAGGTACTCCTGTTCAGAGTAACCACTGCTCCCAGAGTGTTCACAAAATGTCTAGCAGTAGTGGCAGCACATCTAAGAAGACAACAAATTCATGTCTTCTCATACCTAGACGACTGGCTCATCAAAGCCAGCACACACCAAAAGTGTTTACAGCACACTCGGACTACATTAGACCTACTCCACCAATTGGGTTTCACGGTCAATGCACAAAAGTCTCATCTTCAGCCTTCACAAATGCAGTCCTTTCTGGGAGCGACTCTAAACACCTGCACAGCTTTAGCCTCTCCCAATGCAGCCAGAATTCGAAATGTTCAAACTCGGCTACTACAGTTTCAGATCAATCAATAGTTAGAGGTCAGGACTTTCGTGCAACTGTTAGGAATGATGGCATCATGCATTGCAATAGTGCCTCATGCAAGGTTACACATGCGTCCCCTACAAGAGTGTTTAGCACGTCAGTGGAATCAGTCTCGGGGTCAATTAACAAATCTAGTGTTGGTAGACCGCCGCAGCCATCGCTCTCTACAGTGGTGGAACACACAAAACTTATCAAAAGGGCGGCCCTTCATCGACCCTGTTCCACAGATCGTGCTAACAGCAGACGCATCTCTCCAGGTTGGGGTGCCCATCTTCACAATTTGACAATTCAAGGTCTATGGGACAACATGTACAAAACTCTTCATATCAACTATCTAGAGCTTCTAGCTGTGTATCTAGCACTGAAAGCTTTTCGGTCTCACCTAATAGAGAAAGTTGTCCTAGTCTGCACGGACAATATGACAGCTATGTACTATATACAAAAACAGGGGAGGGGGGACACATTCTCTGCAACTGTCACACCTCTCAGACCATTTGGCGTTGGGCAATTCATCACAGAATTCATCTTCTGGCAGAGCACCTTCCAGGAGAGAATAATCAAATTGCTGACCTCCTAAGCAGAATGAGGCAACAAATACACAAGTGGGAACTTCAGCCCCAAGTTCTTCTTCCATACTTTCAAGAATGGGGATTCCCACAAATAGATCTGTTCGCCCCATGGGACAACTCAAAATGCTCAAACTTCGCCTCCAGGTTCCCAAACCATCTATCCAAAGGCAATGCCCTATGGATGAGTTGGTCAGGGATATTTGCCTACGCTTTTCCGCCTCTTCCTCTCCTTCCATTTCTGGTTCGGAAACTCAGGCAAACATTGTTCACACTGATTTTAGTGACTCCCACTTGGGCCCGTCAACCGTGGTTCACAACACTCTTAGAACTGCCAGTAGTTCCACATCAGAAGCTTCATCTCAATTCCAGCCTTCTCACTCAGAACCATGGAGAAGTCAGACACCCAAACCCCAAGGAGCTCAATCTAGCGATTTGGCTCCTGAAGTCATAGAGTTTGGCTATCTCAACTGGCCACCTGACTGTATCACTATTCTTAAGGAAGCAAGAAAGCCTACTACCAGGGCATGTAATGCAGCAAAGTGGAAAAGATTTGTTATATATTGTACCAACAATATTGATCCACTAGATGCCTCTATTCAAAATATAATTTGTTACCTTCTGCATTTACGGCGTGCTGGTCTAGCCTACACTTCCATTCGATTGCATCTTGCGGCAGTAGCAGCATATTTGCAAAATAGGCAACATCTATCTTTGTTCAAAGTCCCAGTAATTTATGGAGGGCCTTAAAAGATTAACACAACCCAGGGTACCTCCTGCACCAGTTTGGAATTTGAACATTGTGCTTACACGACTCATGGGTCCACCTTTTGAGCCATTACACAACTGTCCGCTACAGTTTCTTTCATGGAAAGTTGCCTTCCTCATTGCGATCACTTCATTGAGGAGAGTTGGTGAGCTACAAGCATTACCCTTAGAAGAACCCTTCTTTCTGCTTCATAAAGACAGAGTAGTTCTTCGCACCAACCCAAAATTCCTTCCTAAAGTGGTTTCTGCCTTTCATATCAACCAATCAGTTGAGTTACCTGTGTTCTTTCCTCAACCTGATTCCGTAGCAGAAAGAGCTCTTCATACTATTGATGTCAGAAGAACCTTATTGTATTATATTGAAAGAACAAAAGATTTTCGTAAAGAAAAAACAATTGTTTGGAGCATTTGCTACACCTCACAAAGGCAGTTCCATCTCTAAATCTGGTATTGCAAGATGGATTGTAAAATGCATTCAAACCTGCTATGTTAAAGCTAAAAGAACCTCCTAGAGCACATTCCACTCGTAAAATAGGAGCATCTATGGCCTTTTTAGGTAACATCCCTATAGGTGACATTTGTAAGGCAGCAACATGCTCCACACCACACACATTTACCAAACACTACTGTGTGGATGTGTTAGAACGTCAACAAGCCAGTGTAGGGCAAGCCGTGCTAAAGACCCTTTTTCAAACAGCTGCAACATCTACTGGTTAGCCACCGCTTTGGGAGAATGCTGCTATATTGTCTATGCAAAGCATGTGTATCTACAGCACACATGCCTCGAACGGATTATGCTACTTACCCAGTAAGCATCTGTTCTTGGCATGTAGAGCTGTAGATTCACATGCGCCCTCCCACCTCCCCGGGCATCTGTAGTTGTTGCACCTTTCATTATTTACATTACATACGCTTGGACATCTCTGTACTACACGTACTTACTCCATTCTCACCCTCTTCCGGAAAAACAATCTTAACAGTGGAGTCGATGCCCTTGCGCACTATTACCGAAAGGAGGAGTCACCTTACCTCGTGACTAGGAAAGACTTCTTCGAAGAAAAACCACTTGCAAACATCCGGACCCAACACTAGATGGCAGGAGTATGCAAAGCATGTGAATCTACAGCTCTACATGCCAAGAACAGATGCTTACTGGGTAAGTAGCGTAATCCTTACTACATTCATATACTTGCAATGCTTTTCCATAGGACCATTTTGGTCGTGAGGTGGTAGTGTGATAAGGACCAAAATTCCACCAGCAGATCGGTCGTATCTGCCCTGGTGAGTCCTGGTGCAGAGGTGCTGGACAGGTTGGTAGCCTTGTACACTATGCGGTAGAAAGGAAGGGGGGCACCTGGAAATAGACTGCAAAGGCGGACTTGGGGACAAGTCCATGAGCTCCCAACGGAGGGCTCGGGTCGCGAGGGTCCTGGGAGCACAGGGGAGCAGTCGGATTCTTCAGGCCCGGGCAGTCTGGCTCGGGTGCAGAGTGTTTGTCATCAGCTGGCTCTCGTGCATCAAGGCGCTCACTGGTGTCAGCCAGGACCAGTAAGGGGGGATAAAAACAGGACAGCTGGTCCACTCTCGGTACTGGATTCTGCGCTGCTGTTGTCCCTCGTCAGCTGGTAGTCAGTGCTGTCGTTGTACTCCAGACTGGACTTTCAACAAGCGTGGGCGCGGCAAGGGTCTGGTACCCAAGCATTAGCGCAGGAGGGCGCATGGAAATCTTGGCATCTTCAGGCTTAAGAGTAAGACTGTTCTGACCTCCTTTAGTGCGCTGACCTTCTCCTGGGCGGCTACTGCTTGGTTAACCTCGGGGACTTCAGCTTCTTTCGACCAGAAGTCTTGGTTGGTGCCTGCAAGGGAGTTGCTCCTCTACTCCATGGGAGATGCTGGCTGCTGGTCCAAGTGTTGGCAACCCCCCGGGGCTTGTGGAGGATGCACAGCGGCAGGACCAGTTAGGTCTTTGCAATTGTCAAGCCTCTGTGCGGCAGGCAGGGTTTGATGCCAAAAGTCCACAGCAGTCTTCCGTTCTTGCGGGGTCTGCTCTTCAGTGTCCCCTTCTTTTCAGTCTGGGGAATCTGCAGTTCTGGATTCAGGGAGCCTCCTAAATATTAAATTCAGGAGTGTTAGGGGAGTGGAGAGTAGTAGCCAATAGGTTACCTACCCTTGGGGTCACTACGCCCCCTATAGAACCACTTCCTGTGGGAAATGGGCATAACCCTGCCCCAGTTTCCTAAATTCTGCCATCACCAAGATGGTGGAATTTTTCTAGATCATCAAGCAGCTCACCTTAGGGGTGTGGCTGACCTGGGTGTTCTCCACGCCTACTTTGCATACTAATTTCCCACTAGTCCTGGTGCCAAATGGACCTCAGGACAGGGGGGTGGCATCTCCCAAGTCTGGAGGATCCCGGGGTCGCATATCAAAGGCAGCATGACTTTGAAGCCACCGGCCCTGGTATATTGATTGCTAGCCATCCTGTTTGGAGGAGGTGTAAACACTTGCTTCCAGAGCAGCCATTTTTCCTGACTCTGAGAGTGGGGCCTTCACCTCCTAGGTGGTCAGAAGTGTGTCTGTGGTGGCAGGCTGGAGTGGATCAGTCACCCAGCTCACTAGTAGACTAGTAGGTTTGCATAGATGCATGTATTAATACATCCATCACTGGAATCAGTGTGGGTTTGTTCATACGAGATGTTTAATACCAAACATCTTTGGATTCAGTGAAGCCATCGTGTAGCTGGGGAACTCGTAATCACTAGTGCCCAATACATATATTCTCAAGATGGCTTCCCTGGTCACTGGAAATATCCAAGAATCGACCTGGACATCACAGGAGCATATCTGCTCATGCAGATATGTCCTCACATGTAATATAATGCACCCAGCCTTAGGGCTGGAAGGCCTGCTGTAGGGGTGACTTACATATTGCATGCAGTGTCTCTAGGCATGACACACAGGACATGTGCCATGTCATGTCTTCACTTTCATCTGCAACATGTCACGCGCCCTGCAATGGCAGTTTGCATGAGTGTGGTGAAAGGTCCCTTAGAGCGGCACAATACATGCTGCAGCCCTTAGGAACTCTCTCTAGTAACCATTGTAGGAAGCTGGTTCTTTATGATACACAAAAATGTGGTATATCATGCACAGAGTCCGGGTATTCCCTTATGAGTGGACATGGGCTTGCTCTAGCAATCCCAAGTCTGGTTGATCCAAACAAAGGTTTCAAGTCTTGTGATGCTAGTGGACCAGGGGACACCGGTGGTCCTCTTCTCCTCCGGACGGGTGCAGAGAGTCTTTGAGGTGTCTGGTTTCATCGTCAGGGAGCACTCGCGGTAGAGAGGGCCTGCAAACAGAGGATGCAGGCGGCGTCGGAGAGTTCACTAGGGGTGAAACCAAAGTGGACTCTGTCTCTTGTGGGCTTGGGGACCACGCTGACACTGTTGGCCCACTTCAACTCTGGCTGGGGGCTCGGGTGCAGTGGTGCTTGGCGGCATCAGGTTTAGTCGGTTTCGGAGTCTGTACGGTTCTTCTTGGGGTGCTTGCAGGATGCAGGGGAGCAGTACCGCTGCTCCATGGGAGTTCTTGAGTCTTTATTAAAGGCAGGCAGCCCTCCCAGGCTTTGGAGGCACAACAACTGTAGGACGAGACACCTTGGCGCAGGTTTGATGGTTAACAGCAGATAGGCCAGCAGTTGATCTTCTTCAGTCTTCTGCTTTTGCGGCTCTTCAGTGTTCCTCTTCTGTCCAGGGGCTCCCGTAAATACTGAATTTAAAGGTGTTAGGGGAGTGTAGGGTAGTGGCCAGTGGGCTACCTACCCCTGGGGTCACTCACCCCCCTATATGACCACCTCCTGTGGTAAGTGAGCATAAGCATGTCCCAGAGTTCCTAGGTTTGCCATCACCAAGATGGCTAACTTTGAAAAATGGATCCCGCTTCTGGTAGCCCACCTTAGGGGTGGTTAGCCTGAGGGTGGATACGCCTATCTGGCTAGCTAACTTTCCTGCCTGTCCAGGTGCCAAAGGGCTCTGGAAAAAGATAGTTGGCTTCCTCTCCTGTGAGAGAAGCCATATTTGCATACCAAAGGCAGTGAGCTCTTTGAAGCTTCCCTGCCTTGGAATGCTATTCTGCAGGTCATCCTGTGGGTGGGGGCATAAACACCCTCTGCCTGAGCAACCTTTGTTTCTAACCTCCTGAGAGCAAAGGCGCTCACCTTGCGGGTCAGAAACTCGTCTCTGGTGGCAGGCTGCCGAAAACCAGTCAGTCAGCACACCAGTGGCTGCTCCTCTGTGTGCATGTATTAATAAATCTAACACCGGCGTCAGTGTGGGCCTATTAATACCAAATATCCCTATTTTTCGTGAAGCCATCATGTAGCTGGGGAACCCGATTTCACCAGTGCCCAGCACATGCTTTTAAAATGGCTTCCCTGATCACTTGTAGTGGCAGTAATGGACCAGACCAGTACAGGGGCATATCTGCTCATGCAGGTATGTCCTCACTTGTAATATAATGCATCCTGCCTTAAGGCTGTAAGGCCTGTGGTGGGGGTGACTTGCAAATATTATATGCAGTGTTAGGTGACATGGCACACAGGTGTGTGCTATGTTGTGTTTTCCATTTTTTAGAGCACCTTGTCATGTAGTCTGCTGTGGCAGTCTGTGAGAGTTGGGTGCTGGGTCCCTTAGAGTGACACAAGGTATGCTGCAGCATTTAGGGACCCTCCTTAGTACCTATTCCCTAGGTACCACTTACTAGGGACTTACAACGGTGCTAAAGGCCTGGCTGCTTGGGGATCAAGTGACCAGTAGTCTTGTTTTGGGGAAAGAACACTGGCACTGGGGCCCTGGTTAGCAAAGACTCTGTGCACTTCAGTCGAAGTTGCATCAAATACCAGGAAAAAAGTGTGTGTGGGTGGGGTACTACAACAAGAACCCAGTTTTCTACACCCATGCCGTAGGTACCGGGGGTATCATTTACTAGGGACTTAGAGGTGCTAAAGGTAGTGCCAATTGGGGGATGAACTGCACAGCTTTGCGGAACGAGATCTGGCACCAGGAACCTGGATAGCAGTAATCCAGTGCACTTTCTGTCAAAATTGTACAAATTACCAGGTAAAAAGTGGGGGTGACCCTGTCCAAAAAGGCACAGACATTCTCCCCGTACCCCCCTACTCATCATCTAAGTGGAAAAACCTTGAAAGGCCATCTGCATTGACATGGTCTGTCCCAGGTCTGTGCTCCATGTAAAGTCCATTTCCTGTAGGGAGATGGACCACCTCAACAGTTTGGGGTTTTCACCTTTCATTTGCATTAGCCATCTGAGAGGCCTGCTGTCAGTTTGAACAAGGAAATGAAAACCAAACAAGTATGGTCTCAACTTCTCCAGGGACCAAACCACAGCAAAGGTGTCCCTCTCAATGGCACTCCAAAGTAACCTCCTATTAAGGAAAGCGACAGGCTGGTCAAAGCCATCATCGTTGGTCTTGCATAAGACCGCGCCTATCCCATGTTCAGAGGCATCTGTCTGCACTATGAACTGCTTAGAAAAATCTGGAGGTTTTAGAATGGATGCTGAGAAACATTGCTTCTTTCATTGTGTCAAAAGACTTTTGACAGCTCACTGTTCAGTTTACCTTCTTTGGCATCTTCTTGGAGGTCAGTTCTGTGAGGAATGACACAATGGTAAACACAAGGAGATGATGGACGGAGCGCTGAAACGTTTCAGATACCCCCAGTCACAGATCTGGGTTGAATCCACCATCGTTCTTTAGCTCACTTTGCCACCCCAGTTCAGACACAGCTATGTGCAAATCAGTCTTGACCCTGTGCCTCATGGGAACAGTCCAGCTTGAACTGCCAAGCCATGTCTTCCCTGGACCGGAAACAAGCATCCTGGGACCGGTTCCGGGCCAACAGCCCTCATCAGCCAGGCTAGCTTGAATCCAGTGGCAAAGTGAGCAAGGGACCCACGTCTGGGCATACCCTGCCAACTTAGGGCGAACAAAGCAAACACAAGGAGATGATGGACGGAGCGCTGAAACTTTTCAGATACTCACCCCCAGTCACAGATCTGGGTTGAATCCACCATCGTTCTTTAGATCACTTTGCCACCCCAGTTCAGACACAGCTATATGCAAATCAGTCTTGACCCTGTGCCTCATGGGAACAGTGCAGCCCGAACTGCCAAGCCATGTCTTCCCTGGACCGGAAACAAGCATCCTGGTACCGGTTCCGGGCCAACAGCCCTCATCAGCCAGGTACCATACCACTTCACAAACCACCTGTAGTACCCAGTCAAGCCAAGGAATGCCCTGACTTGAGTCAGGGTGGTTTGAGCTACCCAGTCCACAATTGTCTGGATCTTGAGTTGTAAGGGTTAAACTTGGCCTCCACCTACAAGTTGGCCCAAGTATACAGCAGAGCCTTGCCCTATCTGGTTCTTGCTTGCCTTCATAGTGAGACCTGCACTCTGTAGAGCCTCAAGGACCTTTTCCAGGAGGATCAGGTGATCCTGTCAAGTAGCGCTATAGACCGCAGTATCGTCTAGATATGCTGCACTAAAGGCTTCCATCCCAGCAAGGACTTTGTTCCCCAGCCTTTGGAAGGTGGCAGGGGCATTCCTTAGTCCAAATGCCATTACTGTAAATTGGTAATGTCCATCTTGGGTCGAGAATGCTCATTTTTCTCTTGCTCCCGGGGTCAAACCAATCTACCAGTACCCTGATGTTAAATCAAAAGTACTGAGAAAGGTGGCTGCCTCTAGCCTGTCGATAAGTTTATCTGCTCTTGGAATAGGGTGTGTATCTGTCTTAGTGACAGCACTAAGACCTCTGTAGTCCACACAAAACCTCAGCTGTGGTTTACCACCCTTGGAATGAAGTTTGGGACTAAGACCACTAGGATGGCCCAGGGAGACTCAGAGGGTTCAATCACCCCTAACTCCAGCATCTTGCTGGTTTCAGCCCTGATGCTTTCCATCACTAGGTCAGACTGTCTGTATATTTTATCTTTGACAGGCATCCTGTCACCAGTGTCCACATCATGGCTACACCAGCTAGGCTGACCAGTGGTAAGGGAAAATAATTCAGCTTACTTATCCAGGACTTGCCTGCTGTCAGCTCACTATTGGGCAGAGAGGGTGTCTGAGAAGACCACTCCATCAAATGACCCATCTTTAGGACTGTGGGAGAGGAGGTTAGGGAGAGGTTCACTCTCTTCTTCCTGATCCTCATTAGTGGCCATCAGCATGGCCACATCAGCCCTCTCATGGAAAGGTTTTAGGCGATTCACATGGAAGACCCTGTGTGGGCTTCTGCTAGTGCCTAGGTCCACCAAGTAGGTGACCTCACCTTTCCTTTCAAGGATAGGGTAAGAGCCACTCCATTTGTCCTGGAGTTCAGTGGCATCCACAGGCTGTAGTACTCACACCTTCTGCCCTGGGTAAAACTCCACCAGTGCAGCCTTTTGGTCAAACCACAGCTTCTGGAGCTCCTGGCTGGCTTCACGTTTTTTCAAAGCTTTCTCCATATACTCAGCCATCCTTTAACAGAGGCCAAGCACATAGTCCACAATTTCTTGTTCAGGTTCTTTGAGAGGCCTCTTCCGGTCTTCCTTCACAAGATCCAGTCATCCCCTTACAGGATGACCAAACAGAAGTTCAAAGGGACTAAAGCCCACTCCCTCCTGTGGCACCTCTCTGTAGGGAAAAAGTAGGCATGGTTAAAGGACATACCGTTTTCTCCTGATTTTTTCACGGAGTGCCATGATCATTCCGTTCATGCTTTTTTTGAATCGCTCAACTAAACCATTTGTTAAGTGGGATATGGGGTAGAGAACTTATAAGTCACACAACACTCATTCCAAATTGCCTTGAGGTATGCAAACATGAAGTTACTACCTCTTTAGGAAACCTCACTCTTGTAACTGCAGGAGCAGTGACAGTCCTAAGTGGAATAACTTCAGGGTACCTGATGGCATGATCCACCTCCACCAGTATAAGTATGTTTCCTGGTGCGGTTTGAGGGTCAAGGGGGCCAACATTATCAAGCCCCTACCCTTTCAAAAGGAACCCTAACCATTGGAAGTGAAATTAAGGGGGCCTTTGGGTGGTTACGTGTCTTGCCACTGGCTTGACAGGTAACAGGAGTTACAAAACTCCTTCGCCTTCTGGGACATACCTGGCCAGTGGAAGTAGGTGACTAGCCTACTCCAAGTTTTGGTCTGGCCAAGATGCCCAGCTAAGGGGATGTCATGAGCTAAAGAGAGTTAGAACTCACTGTACTGCTGAGGCACTACCACTCTCCTAGTGGCATCAGAATTGGTGTTTCTGGCCTCCGTGTACAGAAGTCCCTTCTCCCAATAGGTTCTGTAGGAGACACTGACATCTCCCTTTTCCTGGTGCGCAGCTTGCTGTCTCAGGCTCTCAAGAGTGGGACAGGTCATCTGTCCTTGGCACAGCTCTTTCCTAAAGGTTCTCCCTGGGCCTAGTATCTCTGCCGTGTAAGGCCCAAGTTCCTGGGGCTCAGTTCCCCATAAGCTGGATTGGGAAACTCTGGAAACATCTGCGGTTGGTAACAATAATAAAACGTTTTGGGATGCTGTTAATAAAATCAAGTCAAGAAATGTCCCTGATAATTCTCTGCTGCAATGTAAAATCTTCTTGACTGAGTGGGTGGTTCACTTCTCTGCTATTTACCACAAGAACAAGGTGAAGAGTAAGTGGATCTCATACATACCCGATCAAATAATTCTCCCCCTATGATAATATCTCTGCCAGAAGTTGAATCAGCTATATACGAGAGTGTAGGTCGTAAGGCCCCAGTCCCAGATGGGACCCCAATTGATCTAATAAGATGTAATGTTGCTCTTTGGGGTCCCTTGACCACTAATGTTTTTAATGGTTTGTTAAATATTGAGATCCCTCAATCATGGAAACTGGCAACAATTTTACCTATTTTTAAGAAAGGTGATCGGATGTCCCCAAGGTGCTAAAGGCCTATCTCTTTATTAGACAGTACTGTTAAAATTATGGCTAGTGTTATTTACAATCCTCTCGCTGCATGGGCTCATGAGCTGCCTATCTTGTCTACATTTCAATTTGGGTTCCGTGTAGGACTGGGAACGATTGAACAGTGCTTGATTCTGAGCTTGATAATCAATAAGTACATTTCAGTCAAACGCTGCCCTCTTTATATGCCTTTATGGACCTTTCAACACCGTTTGACTCTGTTAACAGGTCCAAGTTGTGGCTGAGGCTCTTGGATATGGGTGTAGAAGCATCTCTGGTGACCTTGTTTTGTATAACTTGAATGCTGACCTAGTTTCAAAAGTGCGTTTAAGTTCAAATGGTGAAATGCCCTCGGTATTCAGCCTCAAGCGCGGTGTGTACCAAGGATGTATTTTGGCTCCTATACTTTATATTTTATATATGTATGACCTCTACATGTACTTGATCTCTGTTTAGGTCGACACCCCTAGAATTGCTGACAACAAGGTGCCTGCACTTTAATACGCAGACGGCGCTGTCCTAATGGCTTAAACCCCAAAAGCTTTGCATGTGCTGGTGGACTGCTTCGTCTAGTTCATGGATAGCCTCGACCTGGCTGCAAACTATGGCAAATCCCATATTACGGCCTGTGGACCAGATGGAATTGAAACCCGCAGAATTATTATAAAGGGGCAGCTTTTGCATAGCGTAAAAGATTTTAGCTCTTTGGGCACCACTTTTAATTCCTCTGGCTCTTGGCAGCTCCAACTGACCAGCTCATGCTTTAAACTCAGCAGGTCAGCCGGAGCCATTCTTACTTTAACTAAATCGAGGAAGGAGGGGACGATCTTACCATTTCTAAAAATTTACAACCCTCAATGCATTCCTGCTGCTACGTATGTAGCAGGTATATGGGAATTTTATAAGTGTTCCCCTCTTCAGCTTGAGGAAAATCACATTTGTGGAAGGTTTTTACAGCTTCCCCCTGCTACCTCTAGTTTTATTTTACACGCAGAGCTAAACCAACGCTATATTAATAATAGTGTCCAACTGACCCCTTTGTTATTCTGGGTCAACATATGGACGAACCCTCAGGCAAAGTTCTGTAGAGATGTCATCCTAGAATGTCTTAGTTTGGATAATTGGGGTACCGCTTCTTGGCTGAAATAGATCTCTACAACACTTCAGGAGTTGGGGTTGTCTTCTCTGTTCTTGTCTCATATGAATTTAAAGAAAGTAGACAAATCATTGGTAAAGAGCCTGTTTCTGGAACTTTGTGCTGTAAAAAGGTTGCAAAAGGAATTGGTGAAAAGTACTGTGAGTTATTATCAGACTCTCGCTAGCCTGGAGCCTGTTTTTTTTATCTTTCATTAGAATTAACGCAATCGAAAAGGTCTCTTTTTTTCGATTTAGATCTGGCTCAGTGTGGCGACTCATGAGCATCGGAAAGTCAACTAATGCCTTGGGAGGTAGAACCTGGGTTGGTCCTTATGCTGGGGTCTCTGTGCAATCACAACTGCACTATGTTCTTTTGTAATTATTTCAGTTACTCGCGAAGACTTTTTTTAAACCCCTATCAAAAACTTCTGAGCACGGTAGATGTGTATAGGCCTTGCACAAGTTGCAATCATTGAATACGCCAATTATCTGTTTTAGGGTGAGTGCTTTTCTTAAAGCTGCAATTCGAGCCAGGAAAACATTGGAAGGAACACAATGTCTATTTTTTTTATATAATAGCACCCTAGTTTTAGATATTTACTGTTCTTGACTATGTTGTACTTGTATCCTATATGCACTTTGCACTTCATATGTATTCTGCTAATAGTTTGATTTATAAGCTGCTAACATACTGCTGAGTGTTTGCTTGTATGAAATAAGGGTTAACGTATTATTTTAATGTTACGTAATAACACAGGGGATGATGATGTTTTTAATTTGTTTTAGGATCACCCTCGAGTGTACTGTATTGACTTGTGTCTTTTATGACCACAATTGTCTGAATAAAGATTCTTTG
Organism: Calotriton arnoldi; assembly: GCA_963921515.1. Lineage (NCBI taxonomy): Eukaryota > Metazoa > Chordata > Amphibia > Caudata > Salamandridae > Calotriton > Calotriton arnoldi. Next base: position 4,597,501 of record CAWUFW010000115.1, read on the forward strand.
ATGATGATGATGAGTAAGAACTCTCTGTACTGCTGAGGCACTACCACTCTCCTAGTGGAACCAGGGTTGGGGTCTCTGGCCTCCGTGTACTCGAGTCCCTCCACCCAATAGGTTCTGTGGGAACCACTGAACATCTCTTTTTTCTTGGTCAGCAGCTTGCTGGCTCGGCTCTCAAGAGTGAGACAGGTCCTCTGTCCCTGGCACAGCACTTCCCTAAAGGGTCCCCCTGGGCCTAGTAGCTCTGCCATGTAAGGCCCAACTTCCTGGGACTCAGTTCATCTGGGGCTGACAGGTCTTCTCCCTGAGGAGAAGGGACTTGAGCTTGTGGCTGTTCAGAAGTTGGTTTCCCAGACTTATCTTTTCTCTTGGAAGGTTGGGCCATTATTCCAGGCTCCAACTCCTCTTTTTTCCCCCTGGGCTTTGCTTTGTGCTCTAGTTTTTACCCATACCCATTCAGGTATTCCCAGCATGGCTGCATTGGGCTTCAGCTCTACCTCAGTCCAACCTTAGGACTCCAGAACATTCCCTAGCAGATATTCTACTGGAATTGCAGAGGACAGAACACCTTCCTTTGGTCAGTAACACCTCCCATTTCTAAGGACACCATTGCCATGGGATAGATCTTAGTTTGGTTGCCATTATTGATGACTGTATAGGTTTCTCCAGTCAAGTACTGTCTTGGGGATATCAGTTTCTCAGTCACCATGGTGACACTTGTACCTGTATCCCTCAGTGCCTCCTCTCTATCCCCATTGATATGTGGCAGTTGTCTGTATTTCTCCAGATTACTGGGACAGACAGCAGGCAGCTACATCCATCCACCCCGTGCGTCTAAAGTGGCTCTGTGTGCTCTCTGACATGGTCAGGGCACACCAAGGATCCCATCTGGTGACTTACCACTGCAGTATGAACTACAGGTGCACTAGGGGGAGCCTTCTTGCAGCAGCTAGCGTCTCCAGTTCGGGGCCCATTGGCCTTACAAATAAAGCACCAAGCCTTTTGGGATCTCAGTTTCAACCCTGGCACCCTCCTTGGACTGTGTATTGTCTCTGGACCCACCCTCCTGAACAGGTTTTTTGGGGCCTTTAGAGGATTCTTTTCTATCTTTAGACTACACCCTCTCTTTCCCTTGGGTTTTTAGCAACCCCTTTCTTTTGGTCACCCCCTCCATGAGACTTCTTGAACACCCTAGTGTTGACCCAATTGTCAGCCTTCTTTCCCAATTCTTGAGGAGAGACTGGACCTAGGTCCACCAAATAATGATGCAATTTGTGGGGAATACAGTTACTTAATAGATGCTCTTTCATAATTAAATTATAAAGCCCATCATAATCTTGTACCTGGTTACCTTTCAACCAGCCATCTAGTGTTTTGACTGAGAAGTCAACAAAATCTACCCAGGTCTGACATGAGGTTTTGTGAGTCTCCCTGAACTTAATCCTGTGCTCGTCAGTGGCGAGTCCAAAGCCCTCAATCAGGATATCCTTCATGAGGTCATAGGACTCAGCATCTTCCTCAATAAGTGTCAGGAGTGTATCCCTGCACTTGCCTAAGAAATGCTCCAAAATTAGAGATCCCAAATACTTCTCGCTGAGCTTTCTCATTTTAAAAGCCCTCTCAAAGGCTGTAAACCTTTTGGTGATATCATCACCCTGTGCTGCTGGATTTATCCGCAGCATTTGACACTGTGTCTCACCAAATTTTACTGGAGAGACTTGAGCACCTGGGAGTGACGGGTACTGCGCTGGCCTGGTTCCGCTCGTTTTTAGAGGGCCGGTCGCAGCATGTATTTCTTCGCCCCCATGTTTCCGCACCTAAACCCCTTATGTGTGGGGTGCCCCAGGGCTCAGCTCTGAGCCCCACCTTATTTAATGTTTATCTTGCCCCGCTGGCTTCTCTTAGTCGAGCAATTGGGAGTGAAAGCTGTCTCCTATGCTGATGATACTCCGCTGGTGTTCTCTTTTAAAGAGCACTCAGAGGCAGCTTTCGACAACTTCAAGAACTGTCTGGTCAACATCTCGACCTGGATGACAGATTGTTGCCTGAAATTAAATTCTGACAAAACGGAGGTATTGGTTTTTAATCTACCCTCTCCTCCGATCTCTGGTGGCCGTCTGAGCTAAACCCTCCACCCATCCCAGTCAATTCGGCTAGGAATCTCGGTTTCAAATTTGATACGCACCTCTCTTGTAAAGCCCAGATATGCCAAGTCTCTTCGGCTTGTTTCTGGAAATTAAAAGCCTTGCGGAGATTCTTGCATTTCCTACCAATGGATTGTAGGAAGACTGTAGTCCACGCTATGGTAACATCGAAGTTAGACTATGCCAATAGCCTATACCTGGGTCTTCCTGCCTATCTGATTCAAAGACTGCAAGTTATTCAGAATGCGGAGGCCAGACTCATTAGAAATGTGCCGTTTCGTCATCGCATCTCTCCCCACCTGCAGAGCCTCCATTGGCTGCCTGTCCAAAGGAGGATAGAGTTTAAGGCGCTCACCATCGCCTATAGAGCTTCCAGGGATAGGGGCCCGGTGTACCTGAGACAGAGACTCCGGAAATACCACCAGGCTAGGGCCTTGAGATCCAATCTTCAGCAACTTCTTAGGATCCCCCGTTTTTCTAAAACCAGGATTGTGGTAGAGCTTTCTCAGTGAGAACTGCGTCTTTGTGGAACTCCATGTCTGATCACCTTCGTAAGGCAGAGACTGAACAAGTATTTCAGAAAGCTTTGAAGACCTGGCTGTTCGCCCGTCTGTAGTCCATCCCCCTTTTCCTTTTCTGCAGGATCCGCTTCAGCACCGGGACACCTCCGTTGGAGGTAGCCGTGCGCTTTACAATTGCCCTATTGTTTGATTGATTGATTGAACATATTTGGGGACAATCCCTTTGGGGATTTTAGGGTCAAATGTTTTCTCTCTGTCCCTAGTAATCGGTTTTGTGCTACCATTCATGGGTGCGAGACCCATCTCAGGCCTTTCCCTTTCTATGGCCAGTATCCTATCCTCCAGGGCTATTCTTCGGGCTAGTCTTTCAAGAAGAATCTCATCCTCAGTGAGTTCATCGTACCCTGAGGTGCCTAGTCTTTCCCCCATAGAGGGAGTCACTCTGGACATAGGATTTTGGTTGTCGGGTACAGGTACCACAACCTCTCTTTCTAGGGGAGGAGGGTCAAGCTCCTCATCACTTTCATCATCTCAATTCTGATCCTCAGGGGGAGTGGTGTCCTCCATTGGATGGGTCAACTCATGCTCTGCCAAAAGCTTCTGAAGCGTTTGAGTGGTAGTGTCAGTAACGGCTGATGTTCTTGTAAAGTGTTGGGGCGGGGGGACCGGGGAAGAATCACATGAAGTTCAATCAATCAAAGGCGAATATAGAACAGCGAGTAAACAATGTGGACAGACCCACTACAGAACAAAAATATCTTGACTCACAGGTGCTAGAAGTCGTAGCAGTGCCTGGGACCCTTTAGGTTTTCTTAAAAGACCCCTCACACACCAACCTAGTTGGTGTCATGCTTCATCATTGGGGTCCCAACCGGGCTGCTGAATGCCACCCGGTTGTGCTACAGCACCTGGTTAAAGCGGAGCGGGTGTGGTGTGATGGTGTGAAGTGCGTAGTGCAAGTTAAAATTATCTCTGGGAATCCTTGCCCAATGTGATTTATTGTTGGCGGCCCAGGATAAGGTTAAAAATGTCAAGGGCAACTTTTGGAGAGGATTACTCCTAGTTGTCAAAACGGTCGGTCTACATGTTTCAGCCCCTAGGAAAAAATAAAAGGGCTTTCTTCAGGACCAGGTGAATAAGTGAGCGGCAAAAATAACGCCATGTGACAGTGAATTTCAACACACGCGCTAAGGTGTGTGGTGGTGTTGGTGGTGTCGGTATACTTACGGACCCACTTGAAAAACCTGTGTTGAGAGAAAAGACAAAACAAGACACACAATGAAACAAAACAACATAAAATGCTATCTTTTTAGCAGTGATTAGCGCCACTATGCGTGTCTCAGGTAAGTGGGCACAATCGTGAGTCGATCTGTCGGTCAAAGCCGGGTGGAAATGCATGCTGTTCCGGCACATTGTGCTCATATTGCATGCGGCAACTCTATGGCAGTGAATCTGTCGTAGCCTGCTAAGTCACTACAACGCAGTGTGTTGCGGAGAAAGACTATTGCGTAGCATGTTGTTGTGAACAAAGGGGCTGGAATAGGCCCAGTGAGTACCCTAGGTACGTTTTAACATCGGTATTGGTGTGAAATTCATGTACGGATGGAACCCCCCATTTGGACCACCACCACCTTATATGAACCAAAACCAAAGGTTCCCTCTTTTAGGAGGTGGCTGGCGCGGGAGAGGCAAAAGACGGCGACAAGCCCAAGTCCACTGGGAGGAAGACCAACACCAGGGAACTCTAACCAGGAGCAAAACGAAGGAACACCAACCGGGCCAAGCTCGAGCTAAGCTTGGTTACCAACCTCTCTTCGCATGTGCTCACACCACCAGAGGAAACAGTCCTCAACAAAGGACTGGATATGCCCCAACTGCAAAATTTGATAAGTTCCAACTACACTGCGAACTTGCGGATTTGTTCCGTAAACTTAAACTCTGGGCATTTTTCCAAAACCTTCCGGATCACCATAATCCAGAGACACAAAGTGACACTCAATTCAAAATCAAATCCACCTTTATCCCACCACCAAGTGCCATACCACCGGAAATTACCGTGTTTGAACAAGCGGTCTTCAACGAGGTTGAATCCCTGGAGGAAGACCACACATTCCAAAACACCAGCAACAGGGAGCGGGAAGCCTTAAAAGCACTCCAGTCCAATGACACAATAATCATCAAACCAGCCGATAAAGGCGGTGGCATAGTCATCTTGAACAAGGAGGACTACCGCACTGAATGCAAACGCCTCCTGAGTGATACCGAGAACTACCAAAGACTTGCACAAGATCCGAGTGAATCATTGAAAATCAGAATTCACAACCTAGTCGAGGAAGCAGAAACCTCTGGACAGATCACTAAACAAGAAGCTCAATTTCTCACTACTACACCTGGGAGAATCCCGTATTTTTATACGGTTCCAAAATTGCATAAAAACAAGATACCACCACCAGGACGCCCGATCGTTTCAGGCATAGGGTCCCTGTTGGAATCTCTTTCACGTTACTGTGACGACTTCTTACAACCAATAGTGCAATCCACGAGTACCTACTTAAAAGATACCAAAGACCTCCTAGGACTCATCAGCACTTTGACTTACAACCCTGAAACATCATTCCTAGTCAGCCTCGACGTCGAAAGCCTTTACACTAGCCTGCCACAAGACGACACTCTGGCAGTACTACAACTGGCACTGGATAGCACGACATGGAACTACCATACACCCAAATCATTCATATTGGAATGTGCAACTCTTGCACTAAAGGATAATTACTTCGAGTTCGAAGGAGAGATCTACCTCCAAAAGTTTGGAACTTCCATCGGAAGCGTTTTCGCACCTAGCGTGGCAGGATTGTATGTTTACAACTTCGAAACGACATACCTGTTCAACCACAACATGCCACAAGTCCCCCAGATCAGATTTTACAAACGCTACATTGATGACATTCTACTGATCTGGGAAGGGAACAGAGTCCCTTCAAGCTTTTTGACAATGGATCAACGGTTGTGACCCTAAACTCAAGTTCACCCACAATATCCACAGGCAGAATATGATTTTCTTGGATTTGGAGATCAAAGCGACAGAGGGGAGACTCACGAGCAAAACCCACTTCAAGCCCACTGCCTGCAATTCTTTACTACACTACACGAGTTTTCACCCTAAAGCATTACATGAAAATCTTCCATTCGGGCAATTTCTTCACCTGCGCAGAAACTGTAGAGAAATCCAAGACTTTAAGGACCAAGCAAATTCCCTGTGCACCAAATTACAACAACGCCGCTATCCCAAGAGGATTACAGAAAAGGCTAAAAAACGGGCACGCAACCTAAATCGGGAAGGACTGCTAGAAACAACACAACGCACATCTGCGTCCATTCCCCTCACATGCGTTACCACCTTCAATACGGTTTCCAACAAAGTTGCCACATTATCAAGAAACATTGGAAAATACTTAACACAGGAAAACTCCAATGGGAGAAACCTTTACTTTCTTACAGGAGGGCTAGAACCATCAAAGACACACTGGTATCGACGCGCCCTGTCCAATCTCCCAAATCAGAAAGCACAGTTCTCAATGCGTGGGGCCTTCCCAACATTGTGGGCCATTTCCCATGTGGGAATTGCAGTGTTTGTCATCTCACTGAAACCACAAAATGTCTTCAACTGGAACCCGGCAAGACTTGGCATATCAGGCAGCACACCAATTGGAATACTGCGAACGCCATCTATCGCATTATTTGCCCTTGCGGCCTTACATACATTGGCATGACCAGCCGCAAAATCAAGACCCGCATATGCGAGCATCGCAGTACCATCCGATGCAAAAAGAACACCACACGAATGACCAATCATTTCCTGGAGGCAGGCCATACTACCAACGATATGCGGTGGGTTGTGATAGAAACACTTGACACCAAACTGCCCAACTTACAGAGCCGCCTCCTGGATAAGGAACAGCGGTGGATTTACCGCTTGTCCAGCCATAAGACGGGCCTGAATGACAATATCCCTTGGAATTCCTTGAGTAGACCTCCATGAACCCACGGGACCAGCCCCGCTTTCATACACAGAGCACTAGCCTCTGGATAGTACTCCTGGTAGGGACTTAGCACACTGAGTCTTCCCAGTGCACCATCTCTAAACTGGGTCTTCTGCACACTTCCCACTGTATGTTACTACCAGTTACCACAATGCACTTATACTTAGAGTGCATTCACTCGATAGCGGCTGGTATACATACAGGCATCTTATATGGGATGTAATCGGTTCCCTCACGAAGGCGTTTGACATCCAGGCCTTCTTATCCTGTTATTTTGCTCGGTAGTTTCCAGCAAATTGGGTTCCACCACCACGCCCCGTGTACTGCCCGCTTTGAATTTCTCGTTACTTGTATGTGCATACCCATTTCCAGGCGATGAAATATTTATCCGCATTTCTGTGATCTATGCCATTCACAGCTAAACACCTAGTCTAACTGACTGTCGCACTCCTATGCATCTTAGTACTGTGACCCTTTTTTTAGACTATGCGCATATTTAACATTCATGCAATTTATAGTTGCCATTTTTTTCTTATACATTTTTTGTGCCCCAGTCGACATGAGCAATTTATCTGCTCTAACATGACGCCCATATCCCGCCACCACTACAGGTAATGCCAATATCCTGATTTTTCATAGGCAAGACAGCACCCATCGCGCATGCGCCTTCGCGTCTTGAAGCCTGCCGGTCTAGTCTTTCATGAACCAGTGACGTCACGCGACCACGTTGATGCTCACACGTCACAGCAATTTCACCAATCCTTTAAACATACCAAGCTCCCGGGCCCGCAAAGCAGCCAGGACCGCGGGAGACCAGAGTAGGTTATTGCGGGCAGACCATCTTGACGAAGTAAGGTGTTCCTCTCTTGTTAACGGCTAGCGGGACCTCCCCTCTTGCCACTATACAGCCACACCTGTTCGGTACCTTTTTAATTTAGTTTCCCTTCTTTTCCCACATGTAGTGTGACACTACAGATGGCTACCCCTCCCGGGCTCTGAAATATTGGCGCTTACAACACCAATCTAGTGTAACTATGTTGTTTTTTAACCTTTTTATGTTTCTTTGCACGCAATCTATTTTTAACATTTCCCTGTAGTGGCCGCATTGTTTATGTACCAGGACAGTAACCAAGCGCCCACAGCAGCACCATGTGCCTAGTCACACCGATTACCAGTACCGATGTTAAAACATACCTAGGGTACTCACTGGGCCTATTCCAGCCCCTTTGTTCACAACAACATGCTACACAATAGTCTTTCTCCCCAACACACTGCATTGTAGTGACTTAGCATGCTACGACAGATTCACTGCCATAGAGTTGCCGCATGCAATATGAGCACAATGTGCTGGAACAGCATGCATTTCCACCCGGCTTGGACCGACAGATCGACTCACGATTGTGCCCACTCACCTGAGACACGCATAGTGGCGCTAATCGCTGCTAAAAAGATTGCATTTTATGTTGTTTTGTTTCATTGTGTGTCTTGTTTTGTCTTTTCTCTCCACACAGGTTTTTCAAGTGGGTCCATAAGTATACCAACACCACCAACACCACAACACACCTTAGTGCGTGTGTTGAAATTCACTGTCACGTGGCGTTATTTTTGCCACTCACTTATTCACCTGGTCCTGAAGAAAGCCCTTTTATTTTTTCCTAGGGGCTGAAACATGTAGACCGACCGTTTTGACAACTAGGAGTAATCCTCTCCAAAAGTTGCCCTTGACATTTTTAACCTTATCCTGGGCCGCCAACAATAAATCACATTGGGCAAGGATTCCCAGATATTATTTTAACTTGCACTTCACACCATCACACCACACCCGCTCCGCTGTAACCAGGCGTTGTAGCACAACCGGGTGGCATTCGGCTGCCCGGTTGGGACCCCAATGATGAAGCATGACACCAACTAGGTTGGTGTGTGAGGGGTCTTTTAAGAAAACCTAAAGGGTCCCAGGCACTGCTACGACTTTTAGCACCTGTGAGTCAAGATATTTTTGTTCTGTAGTGGGTCCGTCCACATTGTTTACTCGTAGTCTAAATCGAGGATAGGGGCGTACCCCTTTGACCTTCCTCGCTCTCTCCTCTGTTTAACCCGAATATAGAACAGCGCCCTGACATAAAATGACTCGAGCACCTACCTTCCTGGAAAAAAAGTGGATGGTACAAGTCATAACGTGTCCCTTTTCACGTGCTTTCTTAAGGTTAGGAGTCTAATGCTGGTGTAGATGTCAACAGCTAGCGCGTTCCCATAACCTTTTTCTGCATCGTAAGTAACAAACCTAATACAAGCAACAATAACTGTCTAGAGCAGATCTGATAATGTCTAACTCAACAGAACAAGAGTCTCAGCGGTCCAGCGTCAGGAGAGTGTCCACTCCTCACGCTCTACTTGTACGCCGGGGAATCGTAGGCATCCCCAGCGTACAAGTAGAGCGTGAGGAGTGGACGCTCTCCTGACGCCGGACACTAGAGATTCTTGTTCTCATCATCCATACCTTGGTACGAATGCCACTATTTTGAATTACATTTAACATTGCAAGACTCACTGACATTATTGCATTAAGATTATTTGCCTTGAGAAAGCCCTTGGCTTACGGGTTACACTGGCGAAACACGTGTCGGGTGTTTTTTGGTTCACCTGTATTTATGACAAACAATAAATACAGAAGTACTATATTGAAAAGCAACGCTGTCCTCTTGTATTTGGATTTTTCCTAGGATCCTAGACACATATCTAAGACATAAACCTGTCACAGTTCTAAAACTATTGCCTTTTATTCTGGTGGCTCTTGGGTGAAACCACCTGATAGGTTTATGCCAGATCAAGAATTGGGCCATGTCCCATTGTGCATGAACTCTGGTAGCACTCGCCCATTCCCTCTTTTCAGCTGAACTAACAACAGAAGGCTCTAGATTCACAGCTGAGTTTGCATCACTGTCGCAGCTTACTTGATTAATCAGAATAAATACACAAATCAATGCCTCAAATGGGTTGGGGCAGGGATCATGTAAAATTGACCATAACTGTATTCCCAAACTTATTTTTAAGTTGAATTTTCTTTTGGATATGTTATACTGGATAGAAAAGCAAAAGTATCATTGGGTGCGGGTGTTTTGTTATAGATCTAAACATTGCACTGGTGTTTAAAAATCCAAAATATTTTATATTTCCTTTCATCCACAGAATACATTGTTTAAACTATTGTTACATTTGTCCTTTTGCTAGTCAAGTGGGCATAGTTCTGACCAACCGACATTTGATTGGAACGTGCTGTCTAAATTAACTAACACACAACAATCTGGCATCTGACTGGGCCAGGTACCCGTCGTCTGACAGGAAGGAGAGCAGGGAGGCATGGTGGGATGTTTACAGCAGAGTACGTGTTAATACCGTGACACAGAATAAAAACAATAAAACGTGTTCTGTCGTTGAAATGCAACTGCGCATAAGAGGAAGGCTGCAGTGCGCAGTAAAAACTGTAACTGCCATGATGATAATAAATATGTACGTGTACAACTGAGCCAATCTGCTGCAAGTGCAGGAAGAACAGGCAAATGAGCAAAGCATATTTCCATAACTCAAGCGTCCCCTCATCTGACGAGTTCAATCTTCATTTTACACTCTATCGTTAACACAAGAGTCTTGAATTTCTCATTCAGTATTGTGCATTTAAAGGTAATGTTGGAAAACATTTTAATTCACCCCCAGTAAAACTGAACGTTTAAAAGCCTTTGTCCCTATGCTCGGGGTTGTTTTAGGAAGAGTCCTAAAATGAAGAAACGCAAATAAAAAACATTAAGATGCGTCACTACTGATCCTGCAAAGTATTTGCAGTGGCAGTTGCACATACGTTGTCTGCTGTGGTGTGTGGCCGGGAGAACGACGGACGACAGGTCCTGATTAGCAGGATCCCAGTCAGAAAACAGAATGGCACCAGCAAAAAGTGGGGTTAACCATGAAAGCAGATCCTACTTTCCTACATTAAGACAAGGTGTTTGATACCAAACACCATAGGTTTCTGTAAAGCTGTCATGTAACTGGGGAACTCATAATGACCAGTGCCCAGTACATATACTTATGATGGCTTCCGTGCTCACTTGTACCATCTAGTAATTGAACTAGACAGCACATGGGCATAGCTGCTCCTGCCGATATGTCGTCACATGAAATATAATGCACCCTGCCTTAGGGTTACAAGGCATGACTGAAGTATATTATATGCAGTGACTTTTGCATGGCACACAGTTTGTGTGCCATGTTCTGTTTTTAAAAATGGTTTGCCCCATGTTACGCAGCCTGCATGCAGTTTGTATGGGGGTCCCTTAGGGTGGCATAATATATGCTTCAACCCTTAGGGATCCACTTTAATACCTATGCCCAAGGTACCAGGGCTACCATTTACTAAGGACTTAAAGGGGAGCTAATATGTGTGCCAGTTGTAATACAATTAGACCATTTGACCTTATTTTTGGGGAAAGAGCACTGGCACTGGGGCCTGGTTCGCAGGGACCCAGTGCACCTCAGTTGAAAAACATCAGTACCAGTGGCAAAAAGTAGAGTGACTATGACAGAAAGATGCACTTTCACACAACCCTTATAGCAGGTTTAACGAGTCTTCAGGCAAGGCCGCGTATGTTAAAAAGTGGAACCTGTACTTTTACATGTTTCAGCAGTAAAACCCTACATTTTTGTTTTTACTGTGGAAAAGCTAGTAGCCCTTTTTTTTTTTTTAAAACAAACTGAGTATTTGTTCATAAAAACATATTGATCCTGCTATGCGCAATACAACAGATAATCATTCCCTTGCCATACATAACATGTTTACTTATGCCAATCATCAATTCTCTGCACTCGTCTTTTTCTGACTGAGGGCTTCTCCCTCGTATTCATAGTCCAATTCTTTAATGTCCATTCTCAGAGTCCATGTCAGCACTCTTCTAACGTTTTCGGAGGCTGGAATGCAACATATTGGCTCAAGCAGCATGCAAATTCTCCGCTTCCCTCCAATTAGAAGGCAGCCCCTCGCTCTCCCTCCCCTCCCCCGCCAGGCGTGTCTAGTATTGCCTACACTAATGCCCCCCTCAGGTCCCCTCACTGGGATCCTCAGCTCAGAAGACTTAATCTCTACTCGTCTTTCAGGCTCCTATTAACTGGGTGGTAACCCCACCCCTTCCATCTCCATTCCGTCCCACCCCTCCCTTTCTATCCGGCTATTTTATGGTGCAGACTCTTGTTGATTCTCCTTATGCCCTTCAACCGTGGCTTCCCCCGGATTGCTTGAGTTGCGTTAGCAGCGCCTCCCATGCCCTAGCTGCCTCAAGCGCCTTCTCGCTACCATTGCATCTGGCCTCCCTGAGCCGTAATGCCCCCTCATATCCTGCCCAACGCTCCAACTCTTTCTTCCATCTATCCTTGTGGGGGCCTCCTCTTGCCTTCCAATGACTGGTGATGTCTCTCTTTGCGAGCACATGACCCAGGGCTTGAAATTTACTTGTGACCTTATTCCTAGAGGTGTGGGGGAATCCGTGCAACAGGCAGTATCTCGGATTCGCGCTCACCTCCTTTTCCGTCACTGCAGCCAGAATTTCAGTCACCTCCCTCCAGAACTTCCCTATCTCCGGGCAGCTCCAAAGCATATGAAAAAATTCCGCTCCCTCTTCCCCACATCTAGGACAGGCCGCGGATGTATTGAAATACTTCTAAATACGCCCTGGAGTAAGGTACGCCCTATGGAAAACGAACAAATTCGCCAATTGGAATCTAGAATTTCTAGTGACCTTGCTAACTCGCTCCGTCAGTTCCCCCCAGGTCTTCTCCTCCATAGGTTCCCCCAGGTCCTCCTACCATCTCTTCTGTAGCTCAGTAAGGGCCAGGAGTATCGTCCTACTTAGCCTCCCATACAAGCATGTGACCACCTTAAATGTCCCTGCCGCTGACACCAAGTATTGGCACCCTTCAGCTAGAGGCGGCTCAGCCAACCCACTTCTCCAATGTTGCCGTATTGCTGTTGTTTTTTTGTTGTTTTTTTTCTTTTCAAAACCTTTATTGAAAAAGAAATCACAACATGTTACAGGTTGTCATTGCAGCAGTAATGCAGTCACAATTACACTTACATTAACATTCCACATTGGAAAATGATGATAGGCCAAAATGGGCACAATACACAGCCCAGCCTGGGCAGGTGGTACTTAAGGCACATTGGGGGAAGCACAGATAAGCCGACTCGATGAGGGGGCACTATCCGCGGCACTGTCTCTTGTGTTTGGCGTGTCGGTGACAGGGGAGTCTGTTGTTGAGTCATCTGGGGTAGCTAAACGTTGCAGGTAAGAAATGAGAGGGGCCCATATGTCTGGAGGTCTGCTGGCTGCCGGCATCAAATCCCAAAATTCACCTAGCAGTGTCTGGCAATGGGCTGAATTATCCAACCAATTTTTAACCGTAGGCGCCAGTTTGCGCCCCCAATGAATGGACACCCTGCGCTTTGCAAGCACTAGAAGCATTGCGGTGAGTTTGCGGTTGGTGTCTGATGTATATTTTACATAACCTAGGAGGCACACCAGAGGATCGGGAGTGATACGTTCAAGTATGATGTCGCTAATAGCTGCACATACCCCTTGCCAGAAGGCGGAAACCCTGGGGCACAACCAGGCCAGGTGGGCAAAGTCCGCGCCGGGAGCGGAGCACCGCACGCATCTGTCGTTTTCGAGTAGGCCCATCTTATGTAGTGATGCAGGCGAGCGGTAGAGTCTGTGCAAATATTTAAAATGTATGAGCTGCAGGCGATAGTTGGGGGAGAGGCGCTTGGTCTGGTTGCAGCAGTAGAACCAGTGCTCCTGAGGAAGGTCCCTACCTAAGTCTACACTCCACGCATTGCGGGCGCGCTCAGTGCTAGTGGAAGAGGCGGCCAGTGAGAGAGCATACAGTCTTGTGACCAGCTTACGTGGGGAGCTGGAGGAATGGACCAATTCGAGGGCGGCATTGGCTTGGGGGGGCGCGGGGTTAACTTCTCTGCAAGTCTCCCTAATCTGATAGTACAATAACTTATCCATTGGTGCAGCATTTTCGTGAATGGTAAAAAACGTATTCTCAGGATAAACGTCCGCCATAGTGTTGAGTCCTAGGAGGGCTGCGCGGCGGGCCATGCCTGCTGTCTGCAGCGGGGGGAATGCTGGATTGCTGGCCAGGTTCATGGAGGTGGCATACAGTGTGTCGGCGCCTGAGTGTTTACGCAGCCCATCCCAAGCCCAAAAGAGGCATTCAACCGTATCAATCTCACCACGCGGGGGCCTAGGCGGGAGAAATAGCGCTGTCCGAAGTGGCCTTGGGGCAGCAAGGTCCACCTCGACCGTCACATGGGGTTGAAAAGGCGTGGGATGGAGCCAAAAGTGGAGGAAGCTGGCTTGAGCGCACATCGCATATAACTTGAAATCTGGGGCACCCATACCGCCTCGGACCAAGGGCAGTGTAAGAATGTCATAAGCAATTCTAGGTTGTCGCCCCGCCTAGACCAGAGTTATGATGTTGGAGTGCAATTTGCGGAGGAAGTGTGACGTGAGCGGGACGGGGATGTTTAAAAAGAGGTACAAGAATTAGGGGAGCACCACCATTTTAGCAATGGCAATGCATCCGGCTAACAATAAAGGGAGTTTTTGCCACAGACGGATCTTGGTCTCCAGCCAGTCCATCGCCCGGCCAAAATTAGACTTCCAGAGTTCGTCCACGTCCCTACTCAGCCAGATGCCGAGGTACCTGGTGGGGCCCAATGCCCAAACAAAGGGGTAATCCGGGGCAAAGGGCTTCGTAGCATCCGTGAGGGGGAAGAGGACCGATTTGCTCCAATTGACTTGGGCTCCGGATAAGCAACCAAACCGCACCACCTCCCTCGTCATGGGTGCAAGATTTTCCTGAGGGTCTCGGACGTAAATAGTGACATCATCCGCGTACGTGGAAGTGACCAGGGCACGGGCCCAGAAGCCGATGCCCCGTTGCCGTATTGCTGCTGTTAATGCCGAATGCAATAGGAAGTCTCCTCTCGGTATGTTGTACCTCTCGCTGAATGCGTCAAAGGGCAATGGAGTACCCTCTTCGTACAATGACCCCACTGTAGTTACCCCCATCGCTGCCCAAGTCTCCAATCGTCTCCATGCGGCAATGTCATACACACTAGCAACGGAATTTCCGCCGCATACGGGCGCTTAAACTTAGCCCTCTGCAGGCTCCTAGCCCAGCAGCTGCGGGCCATTTGTAGTTCTGAAGTCAGTTCCCTGTCCTGAACAGGCAATCGTAGTACTATTCTCGAGAGGTGGTCCAGACTCTGGGTCCGTCCCCCTGTCATGCCGTTCCCATATTTGACCCGCGACCCATTTCGTGAGCCACTGCATCTGAGCTGCTATATAATAGTACTCAAAATCTGGCGCTGCCAAGCCTCCTTCCGTTTTTGGCCTCATAATCATCTTTAGGGCTACTCTGCATCTCCCAGTCCCCCATAGGAAATCAGTCACCATCGTCTGGAGCGGTCTAAATCGCTCCGCCGGGATCCACACCGGTAGCACCCCGAATACATACAATAGTCTCGAAAGTGTCACCATTTTTAGGAGTGATATCCAATCCGTCAGCGATAAGGAAAGAGTCCCCCAAAATTCTAAGCTGGCCTTCGTCCCCCTGATAACTTTACCCACATTGCCCTCCAGCAGATCCGCTCCAACATGATAAATTCGGACCCCCAGGTATGGGAGGCATCTACCTTCCCACTCTATCCCCACTACCATCTGCGGTTTATCTCACCCCTGTCTGGTGGGAAACAAACACGACTGCCCCCAATTTACCCTGAGGCCCGCTACCTTCTCCAATGCCATCAGCAGTCCCGTGGCTCCGTCGAGGTCCTCCCCTATGTTTCTAAGAAATATGAGTAAGTCATCTGCATATAATGTTATATGATGAATCCGCCCCTCTACCTCCAATCCCTGATACGAGATGCCTGCCCTGGCTTAGGCGGCCAAAGGCTCCATGGCCAAGGCGAACAGCAGGGGCGACGGGGCATCCCTGCCGTGTTCCCCTCTCCACCCCGTAGCTATCCGATATAATCTTACCCATCCTGACTCAGGCCTTCGAGTTCTTATACAACAGGGCTGTCCATGCCATGAATTCCGATCCAAGCCAAAGACCTGCATCACCCCGAATAAATATGGCCTTTTCTATGTCGACTGCGAAAATAGCTGCCTCGTCTCTGCAGTACGTGTCTGCTTCCAATATTCTCATCAGTCTCCCCACATTCATCGCTGTGTTACGGGCTGGTATGAACCCTGCCTGGTCCTGGTGTATAAGGGCCGTCATATGTGGCAACAGGCGTGTGGCTAGTATTTTGCTTAAGATTTTATAATCAAGGTTAAGCATAGAGAGTGGTCGATATGCTGTTTTATCAGATGCTTGTTTCCCTGGCTTTAATAATGGGGCTATGCATAGAGAGTGGTCGATATGCTGTTTTATCAGATGCTTGTTTCCCTGGCTTTAATAATGGGGCTATCAAGGCCTCTCTAGTGGTCTCTGGGAGTCACCCCCCTTTTTTTGCCTGATTGTACAGTTCTACCACTCGGGGTCCCAATTGATCAACATATGCGGCGTAAAATTCGATGGGAAACCCATCTGTCCCTGGTGTTTTGTTCCTAGCCATGGCTTTAATGGCGCTTTCACCTCCCATAGCTCTATCTCCCTCTCCAGAGCTTCTGCCTCTTCCTCGTGAAACGTCGGTAGTTCCGTACTACTCACATAGGCATCTAGTTCCTCTATGGTGGGGGATACCCTACTTTTATACAAGCCCTTGTAATAATCACAGAATAGTCTATTAATATCTTACTGACGACAGTGGGCCTCCCCCTGATCATGCCCCTGGTTTATCCTGTTCAGCATGCGCCCGTGTCATGTATTTTTTGTAGTCTAAGCATCGTAATCTCTCCACATGCTCCACCACCTCTTCCCTGGCTGCTAACAACTCTTCTTGTTTATCCGCATTCTCCAGCCTTTCCCGTTCAATGCCTCACAACTGCTAATCCGCTGCTAAAGTGTCCCGCAGCAGCGTTCTCCTCACTCCTACCAACTCAGCAATGCACCTACCCCGAAGCACCACTTTGAAGGCCTCCCACTTCCTGCTGGCCCCGAGGCCGTACCTGCATTGGCTACGAAGTATTGCTCAATAGCCTTTCGGATCGTAGCCTGAAATCCCTGATCTTCCAGTGCCTCCGGTCTGAGACGCCAGGTGGGTATGCATGTCCTAATTCTGGACCAGCCGAGCCCTATCAAGAGGGGATTATAATCTGCAACCATTCGTGCCAGGTATTCGCTAGCCTGTACGCACTCATGGACATCAGGGGTACACAATACTGCGTCTAACCGAACGTGTAATTCGTGCATATGTGAAAAAAATGAGTAATCTCTGCCCCCCGGGTGTTGTGCCCTCCAGGAGTCTGTTAGTCCCCACTGTAGCTGCTAGTTCCTCCTCGCCGCTGCTGTTCTACAAATCGGTGAGTCTGGTAGGGGAGGGTGGGAGCGATCTAGGTTTACATCTTCTATACAATTAAAGTCTTCCCCCCAAGAGCACTGAGCCAGTCAGAGCATGCACGAGTGTCCTAGAAAGAGTTTCCAGGAAAGCGGCCTGCTCTACATTTGGACCATAAATACTTCCTATTGTGATGTCTCTTCCGTCTTGTTTGCCCAATATTACCACATAGCGCCCTTCAGGGTCTATGAACTGCTTTGTGCATTGGAAAGGTACTCCTGCCCACACCAGTGCCCCTCTGGCGAAAGAAGAATAGTTTGTGTAATATACCTGACCCCGCCAACGGCGCTGTAACGCAGCCCCCTCTTTCGCATTTGTGTGACTCCTGTACCATTACTATTTGCACCCCTCTGCGCACCAAAAAGGCATGCACTTTCTGGCGCTTCGTCATGGAGTGCATCCCCCGCACATTCCAAGAGCTGCATCGGAAATCTATGGAGGGTCCCATTGCATGTAAAGATAAGAAAGGAGAGAGGGACCCCTTAAACAAAACCAGGGGAATAGGGTGCTACTGGACGGTAGAAAGGATTATCCCTTGGCAGAGAGTTCAATGAGATCGCTTAGTGCAATGTTTACGTGCACACAAAACAGGATTTTTTATCATGTCACCCCTGCGTTACACCAACTCACCACAACTAATAAAGCCCATATGGTAGAGCCTTAATGGTTACATAAATGACATAAATGTATTTAAGAATAAAAATATTTTATTATATTTTGAAACATCCCATAAATCACTGTATCATAAAAAACCCCATACATATCACAAAAGTACAAATATAAAATTCATATACATATAACATTCATTACACCAACACAGATACTAGAGAGAAACACAAAGACAATACACTTTGTCATAAAAAAAGCACATCTGAAAGGAACACTTCTCTCGCTTCTCCTGGATACACTGTATTGTCTTTTGTCTGCAGGATAAGCTTGTTCCACAGATTATGCAACAACAGCGTCGACACGTTTCGATGGCTTAATTATTTTTCCATCTGAAAAAGATGGAAAAATAATTAAGCCATCGAAACGCGTCGACGCTGTTGTTGCATAATCTGTGGAACAAGCTTATCCTGCAGACAAAAGACAATACAGTGTATCCAGGAGAAGCGAGAGAAGTGTTCCTTTCAGATGTGCTTTTTTTATGACAAAGTGTATTGTCTTTGTGTTTCTCTCTAGTATCTGTGTTGGTGTAATGAATGTTATATGTATATGAATTTTATATTTGTACTTTTGTGATATGTTTTTTTTTTTTATGATACAGTGATTTATGGGATGTTTCAAAATATAATAAAATATTTTTATTCTAAAATACATTTGTCATTTATGTAACCATTAGGCTCTACCATATGGGCTTTATTAGTTGTGGTGAGTTGGTGTAACGCAGGGGTGACATGATAAAAAATCCTGTTTTGTGTGCACGTAAACATTGCACTAAGCGATCTCATTGAACTCTCTGCCAAGGGATAATCCTTTCTACCATCCCATTGCATGTAGCCTGTGCTCTAAATTCTTGCCCCAGACACGCCTGGCCCCTGTTGAACACCCCTGAAACAACTGAACTTCCCAACTCCCATTCCCCCCCGACAGGTAGAAGTAACCCCCCTCCCATCCAAACACTATAACTACAACTGTTCTTCTGGTTGTGTGGTTGTGGTGGCTGTCGTCTTGCCCTGATAGCTCCTCCACTCCAAATTCCCCCTCTTATTGCCACAGGAGGTCGCCCTCGCAGCCCCCCTTCCCCAGGATTCGCATCAATTCCTCCTACGGTTTCCTTACTCTTCCCCAACCCGTGATAACGTATTAAAGGATATAGTTCGCCAGGAATTGGAGTTCGGTAATGTCGCCAGCTCTGTCAACCCAGTTCATCCATGGACTGGGCTGTTACCCTTGGCAGCTCCGTCTCCGAGTCCTCCGCTGCGCTCATAACGGAGAAACTCTCTGAGCTCCCGTCTTCTCGGTCATTCCGCGAGGAGCTAGGGCTGGATCCTGCTTGACTGAGCTCTACCACTGCTTAAAGGGCTTTGCACCTTTCCTCCTGAACTTCTGTTGTGGTCGGTGCCCTCGTCGTACCTCAACCCCCTCCTTTCCTCTCCATCGACGACCTTGGTGAGCTCCCTCTTGATCCTCGTCCCAGGCCAGAGTCCAGCCATTCCCAAGCTTCCTGCGACGTCTGGAAGAATTGCACTCCCTTCGGGCCAACCACTCGGAGCCTAGCTGGGAACAGCATTGCATATGGGAGCTCCAGTTGTCTCAACTTCCTTTTCACCGCCGCAAACGTGGTTAGTTGTCTCTGGACTTCCCTAGTGAAATCTGGGAACACCATCACTTTGCTGTTCCCGATCTGTAGATCAGTCTTCTGCAGGGCCTGCTTGAGAATATGGTCCCTATCTCTGAAATTAAGCAGACGGGCTATTATTGGCCGAGGGGGAGCTCCCGGCCTAGGCGCCCTTGCCGGCACTCTGTGCGCCCTTTCTAGCGCATAGAACGGTGATAGTCCCTCCGGGGCCACTTCCCTTTTGAGCCACTCTTCTAGAAAGTGCACCACATCGTCTCCTTCCTCCTTCTCGGGTACACCCACGATGCGCAAATTATTTTTGCGCGATCTCCCTTCGCTGTCTTCTGCCCGTGCCTCCAGGATCTTTACTTTCTCCTCTACGACCCTGAGACATTTCTTCAGGTCTGTTATCTCCTCTGGGATGCCTGTGAACGTTTTTTCAGCGCCAGTAACTCCGCTAGTTTGCGGTGGTCATCTTTTAAGAGGCCGAGGTCAGTACCGATGGCGTCCATTTTCGTTTCAAGAGCTTCACGAGATGCCGTGATGGCCTCCATAATATCTGCCAGAGTGGGCCGTGCAAGAGCTGCTTCCCTACCTGTCTCTAGAGTGTTGTCTTCTTCATCCATGGCTCCATGTCCCTTCTTCTTTGGTATTTTCCCCATGTTGATCTTCCACTTCACCCCTCTGTCCGTGGGCCTCTATATCTTTTCTGGTACTTGTTGCTGCGTGTCGCTTCAATTGGGCCTCCTCGCAGTAACTGGACCGATACTCCGTTGACCGCGTTGCGGACCACCTTCTTCTCGGTCCTGCCTGGCTTTACCCCTTCAGACGTCCAGGGTCCGGTCCTCTCCCTTCACCTCGTGCGTGGCTGGTCGCCCTCTCCTTAATCAGTGCTCTTCTGGTCCTCAGTCAATGCCTGCAGCTTCTCTGATAGTTATGGCACCCTCAGGTACATTCCAGGGGTCCTTATCCTCTTCTATTACTCCCTGTTCTCGTAGAATGGTATAAACTGCTGCAGCCTTGCGTAGCTCCCCGCCATTGCCCCGGGGTACTTCTTGTTATATCCGTCCTCTGAGATTGTCACTCTCCCAGCATTGACTCTCACTCTGCTGTCGGACCTGCACTCAGTAGATACTCCCCTTCTCTGCTGGTAAGGCCTCCAGATCTATTGACCTTCCAGCTCTTCAGCCCTCTCCTCTCCGGTTCGCACCCTTCAATACATCTGCTCTTGGGGTGTGCCAGTCTCTAATTATAGCCCCAGGTGATGTGCACAGGCCTACTTGTGCAAGGGCCTCACACTCTCTGCGTGTAGGCCCTCCAGCGCTACACCTCCTTGCGTTGTTCAGCTCCCCTACGCAGGCCCGCACTCCTTGACCTGCCCCATCCTTGAGCTTGCCAGCCTCGGCGTATATTCCCAAAAGCTGCGCTCCGATCTCTGTCCTCAAGGCCCCCACTCTTCGTTATTACCAGCCCTCTAGCTCATAGAATGTCACGGCAGTTCAATACACTTGCTGTCGTGCTGGGCAGACCACCCAGACAGGTTTTGTACTGCCCGAGCTGCTTTCCCAGTCGAGCTCCTGTTGGGTGTGTGCCCTCTTCGTCAGTGCGCTCTCTCTGTTACGATCAGCCACGTACAGACCTCCGCGCTGGTCGCGCCCTGGTGCAAGCCCTCAGCACGTCTTCTACTGCCCGCTGCCTCTGCGGTGACTTCTTCTGCCGTTTTTCCCCTCCGCCCTGCGATGCGGCTGTCTCCACGCCTTCGTTTGATCACTCACCGCTCCCCGCTGAGATCGGCTCTCAATCCCCAGCACAGTGGGTGTTTCTCATTAGGTGCCCGTACCTCCACTGCTCACTCGACTCTTCTTTCAGCGCCCGATCCGCGCTGCGTCCCTCATTTTGTCCACCACTCTCCTCAGGTTCTTCATGCGGGCGGTCTCGATTCTTCGGTTCCTCCTGCTAGGTGACCCTCTGACCCACTGCGTTCTGGTCCAGGGTGCTTCAGGTATCGATTTCTCTTCTTTGTAGAGAGGGTGGGGGTCAGGATATTGCCAAATGGGGGATTTCGAGACTGGAGCTCCGGAGCCTGTTCCCGTCTACATCAGCGTCAAGCCACCCCTCAAAGCTAGTAGCCCCATTGGCAAGTACAGGGTTACAGGCTGGCTCAACCGGCCCTGCTAACTTCTGAATAGAACTACTTAGGTTGTTGCTGTTTGGTATCTAAAGATTCAGTGCAATGAATCCAATTTAGAAATTGCCACTTTAGTTGCCCAAAGTTTCCTGATCTACAAGGGGCTTGTCCTGCAGATAGCTTTCTGCCCTCCTTTGAAGATGTGCTAACAATTCTCAGGAAAGGACACAATACAAGCCGCCATGGGAGAAAGGTGTTACCTCCCTCCTGCAGGAAGCCGGACGGGTGTTAGCCCAAAAGGTGAGCTTCAAAGGAGAAGCTGCCTTTGAATGGCACATAGGTAACACTTAGGAGAGGGGCGCTCTATTGTTTAGGCAGACAAGCTGGCACTGGGGACAGGAAAGGTCAAGCCAGTTGTCAAACAGGTTTTTCGAGGGGCGTTTAGCCCCTTGGTAGCCACACCTCTGGATGTGGGCTAAGTAGCTCTGAGTGTCGAGAGAGGGGGGTTTCGTCATGTTGGCAGTGGGCAGACTGGTTCAACCTGGGATACTTTTACACAAGGTTAGGGATCCCGAGTGGGAACCCTAGGAGGGTAGAGAGGTCCTCAATGAAGATGATTGAAGGGCTACATCCTCCCTGACATATACTTAAAAACACAAAAGTATCCCCTCTGGAACCAGGATGGCTCCTTTGGAAACAGAGAAGAAATGGGGGATAGTCAGTACGCCGGGTGGCAACACACCCACTATTGTGGGTGGAAAGGGAAAGTGACCCTTTTCTTTATACAACCCTCACTCACTCTAGTAGTGACATGCTTCATCATCGGGTTCACCCCAACTCCTAAAGGTCGGGTGGGCTCGACCATATTCCAGGGAGCACTAATGAAGAATAGGTGTATGGGGCGTAACTTTAAAGATAAAATTCCTCACCCACTCCGAAGGTATCCTTTATTCGTGGGGTGGGAGGGAAGGTTAAAAATTGTATATAGGGCTAAAGGATGTAATAGTCCTATGACCCTAGAACACCAACATGTTTCAGCCCTTACTTATCGGCCTATGTGAGGTCCTGGGCTTTTGTCATGGTGGGTAGCGATGAAGTCACTCCCCCGAAGACATGAATAACGTGTGCATGCAATTTGCATGTGAGAGAATTAAAATGCATATACTTGCCACAACATCATGAGGGAATTATCCAATTTTAAGTGGGGAACCTGCTCCCACGGGGGCATGAGAGGGAGGCCTTGTAGTCACACATTCGTCAAAGGTCCCGTACCTGCATAGAACCTACTGTCAAGCTCCGCTTCCCTGCTTGTTGGTAGCGCTAGGCTACCAACCACATTATACCCTGAGGCAATTTTCTGAAGATAAATTGGGCACCCCTGGCACCCAGAACTCAGATCTCGACCGACTCAGAAGAAGGACCGAAGAAGGACTGCCCTGCTGCACCGGAGGACCAGCAAAGAAAGGCTGCATCATTGAAGACTGCAACTGGTGGCTAGCGAAGAGACAGGCTGTGCCTGCTGTGTCCTACTCAAGGGGAAGCTGTCTCCAGAATTCAGTGAAGCCAAGAGAACTCCAAGGGCTGGCTGACTGGCCTCATGTTCGTAGGAAAAGGACACAACAGCTAAAGAAGCCTGCTGGGACAATTTGTTAGCCTAAAGTGTTCAAGCCACTACCACCACCACCGCCGCCGTGCAGCCCCACGGACCAAGAACTAACAAATACAGTTGCACCCAAGTTCACATGGGGTGCTGTCAGAGAGTTTCCGGGACCCTTGGAAGTCGATTTATCGACCCAAGTAGGATTGGCCTGTGACGCGTTCTGGTAACTGGTTGTCCATTGGTGACTAGACTTCGACCAGAGAGGACTTCGTGGGATGTCGACCCTGCAACCAGTACCCCCTTACCATCTTCATGGACCGAGCAATCCCTCCAGGAAGACCCCAGTTGAAGGCGTTGCATCCACAGCATCCTTGGAGCATCTTCAGCATTCTTCATCCCTTGCATCAGGCTTACTCCATAGGAGTCCATTTCAACCCGGATAAAGTGACTGAAACTCCTGGAGGACTGCTTCTTCTGTGGAGGCAATTGCTTCCAAGGACCTTGCTGGTCCCCTTGACTAGCTCCCTGCTGGAGTTATTCATTCCATGTACTTCTACTCAACTGCATTGACACTTACCTAAGTGTTCTTTGAATAAGTTTCTAAGTGTCCATGTCTTTCCCCTGGCCAAGGCTGGTTTGCGGTTGAGTGAAATTGCTTTGATTTATTATTGCTTGTAAAGCATACATCTCTGGAGTCCGCGTGGATTATTTTTGTTCTAGTGTCTAAATTCTTATAAAAATATATTCTACTTTTATAAATTGATGTCTGACTTCTTGTGTGTCGTGTTGATTTGCTGCTCAGTGCCACAGCTACCTAGGGTTGAGCTAAGGGTTTTGCAGACGAAACCTTAAGGTTCTAAAGTGGTTGGTAAGTGTATTACACCGTGAGGGGGCACAGCCACACCATAAAATACACATCATTTCCTCACAGCTCCTATCTGTTTGGCAAAAAGGCGACCTCCACCCTGAAATGTTTTAAAGAAAATCAAGCCACGGCATGTTCTCTAGGCCTTTCAGCTCCAGTACAGCAGTCTTCACTATAATTTCATCCTTTTAGGGCAGGGGTCTCCAACCTTTTCTGTACTGAGCTACCTATGTTCAATGAAACACATTGAGAGCTACTAATATTATTAGTGTTGTATAATCTCAATTTTGTTATATGTATATTAACTCAACCAAGCAAAAGGTTACTTATTTAATGAGCTGGGCTGCTCACAGGTGAGCTACTCAGAGGTAGCTGGAGAGCTACAGTAGCTCACAAGCTACTGGTTGGATACTGCTGTTTTAGGGGATATGCCAGGGGCCTGGCAAATCGACAGCACCAGCCCTCACCACCCACGTAACAGGCTTCCAAGCCCTTTCGAGGTTGGGCTGTGGGTCACAAGCAATTTCAGTTTGCTGTATTCTCATTGGCCTCGTCAGCTTCCCTCGAGCATTCACAAAGGTGATGGCTTTGGTCACAACCCATCTGCAGAAGTCTGCTTGCCTCGACGATTGTTTGTTGAAGGTGTGCTCCCCACAGTCCACCTCCAGATGATGGCAAACCTCTTGAGATCCTTGGGCTTTCATTCAGGCGGCCGTATTCAGACGTGAATCATTAGTTGAGGCTCCACTTCATCAGAGCCATTCTGGATATGGTGCACTTTCGAGGCTTTTCTCCAGACCAACAAGTCCAGGACATTCGGGCTGTTTTCTGGATATTTCAGCCCCTGTCCTGGGTCACTGTGAGGATGGCGCCGAGGCTTCTTGACCTCCTAGCATTCTGCATCCTGCTGGTCTACCATGTCAGGTGGCACATATGATCTTTGCAGTGGGACCTGAAGTCCCAGTGAGTCCAGCACAAGGGGAACCTTTCGAGTCCACCTAGGAGTCAGGGGAGACTGCAAAACATCTGCAGCTCTGGCTGCCCGACCGCAATTGGACCAGCAGCAGAACCCTCTTCCTGCTTCATCCAGAGCTGATGGTGATTTTGGATGTGTCGCTACAGAATTGGGGAGGCACATGAATGTACCAGAGTTGCTGGCAATTCGCTTGGCACTTAATGCCTTCCTGCCCACCATTAAATGGAGTCTGGTACAGGTTCTCAAGGACAATTCAACTGCCATGTGGTACTGCAACAAGCAGCCCAGGGTGGGATCAGAGTCCTGTGCAAGGAGGCTCCACGCCTCTAGAAATTGATGGCTCAACAGAGGATTTCATTGATGGTGCATCCCCTGGCTGGACTTTTAAACTAACTCAGCTGGCCACACTTAATCGATCACAAATTTAAATTGGATTTGGAGGTGGCATGGGCATCTTCAACAGTCGGTAGAACCTTTGGCTACCTCTGTTCATCACTGCAGAGAATGTGCAATATCAGCACTGTTGCACACTGTAGTTTGCCAGTAAGCTCTCTTTCATAGATGCATTTCGCATGGGTTTGAGCTCGTGACTTCTGTATGCCTTACCGCCGCTACCTCTTCTGCCCCAAGTTCTGAAGATCAGGGACAACCAGGCCAAAGTCATCCTAGTGGCACTGGATTTGGACAGGAGAGTGATACCTGAAATTCTGATTGATATGTCTACCTGCAGATTCCTCAACTGTAGAATAATCCCAAGCACCAGACTGGATCTGGAAACGTTAACTCTCTCGTGTCACAGTAGGGGACGCTGGCTTTGTCTCGACGCCAGAAGTGGCGTTAAGGGGCATCACAAGTCATATAGTACCCACCCTGGCGCAAAAACAGTTCCCTTTTTCTGCGCCTTCAACGGAGATCTAGAGTTTGCACTTCAGAGTTGAGTTTCTCCCAGAAAAACATTTTGTGTACTACCATGTTGTCACCCAAGTGTTCAGGTTGTAAGCCCTACAGGGACTGTGAGGGACAGATGTTGATTACTCGCCCCACTCCATTGGTCTCTGGTGCCTTGGGTTGGATGACGATACGCACTCCTGTGAATTTCTCAGAGCATGCACCCTAAGGCCATCAAAGAACATGAGGCCACTTTCTTTATGGCTTGCACCAAGGGCGACGGGTGAAGTCGACGATGTTCGAGACCTCGTTCGAGGGCCCCTTCTTCATAATCTTTGCGTGCTAAGCACAGGACATAAAAGAAGCAAAAAGATAATTCATTCACACTGACTCCCTCCGACTCCCTTCTTCCTTGGAGTGGGAGTTGGTCATCGTAGAGCTGGGCCAATCTTTTCCAAGAGGCCCTACTCCAGTGACTCTATTTGACCTGGCCCCAGTGCCTCCACCTTTTTATCTTTCTGGGGAATCCAACATTGACGCTTTTGGAATCAAGGCCCTAGGCACAGAACCAGCTGCGCTCCTCAACACTATGTATTCCATATATGTCAGATTGTTGGCGCCATCTGGCGCGCATTCAGGCCCCGACGCAGCTCTGATCCAACCTGCCTCAACTGATGCCAGCTCGTCCGACCTTTGCCCAAGATTTGAGTTGCTCCACACCCCATCCACCTACGCCATGACCTGCACTGCCTCCACTAGCACCGACCCTGCCTCCATCTCTGGCCACTGAAACTACATCACTGAAAAAGTCAAGAAGGGAGGAGCAGAGGATTCTTGAAGAGGAGGAATATAGAAACAGAATACATGACCAGTTTGGAAAGGGATCAAGAATCTGTAGACCTTAGTCCATATGGAGTTGATGATGGGACCTACCAAGGCCATGAGCTGCAAGAGCTCTGTTCCACAAGTAAATTAGACTGTTTGCTTGAGATGGTGATGAACTTTCCCACTGGGCCCCCCCATTCCAGAGGTTATGTTCAAAAAAGCAGCAGAGGTGTTGGTCCTTCAGCTTCTGGTGGTAGAGGCTAATATCAATGTCCTCACTGAGGTTCTCCTACCGACAACGCCTACAGCCTAACCATTCCTGCCTTTCAATGATGCCCTCCTGGAACCAGTACTGGCAGCACGGGCCAAACCCACATCAGCTCCTGCTGTCAAAAGACTTCTGGCTAGACGATACCACCCACTCCAGGGGATCCACCATTCCTTTCTGCCCATAATTCACCTGAAAGCTTAGTAATCCAAGCATCATGTTCTTCCTGGCAGTCAGCCGGTATCTTTCCATCAGGCCCTTCGGGTAAGGAGTTAAAAAGGCTGGCTATACCGAGGCAGAGGCAAAGATCATGGGGGTCGATTCACAGAACTAATCTGAGATAAAATCCTAAACTTACTACTTTTGGTATTCACAGAAGGCATTTAGTAGTAGTAAAGTTAGGACTCCTAACTTTACTACTACTAAACTGAGACAAAATCCTAACTTTATGACTTTCGGTATTCACAAAAGGCATTTAGTAGTAGTAAGTTAGGAGTCCTAACTTTACTATTACTAAATGCCTTTTGTGAATACCAAAAGTAGTAAGTTTAGGATTTTATCTCAATGAAGCCATTATGTAGCTGGGTAACTTGTAACTTGTAATGACCAGTGAAATGTACATATGCTTAAGAAGCTTCCTGATCACTTGAAATGTTGTGGCAATGGAGCCAGACATCACAGGAGCATATCCGCTCATGCAGATATGCCTCACATATAATATAAGGCACCCTGCTCTAGGGCCTACTGTAAAGGTGATTTACAAATAGTATATGCAGTGTGTATGGGCATGGCACACAAGGAGTGTACCATGTCGTGTTTTCAAAATAGTTTGCACCATTTCATTAATCCTGCAATGGCAGGCTGCATGCAATTTTTTTGTGGGTCCCTTTGGGTGGCACAATACATGCTGCAGCCCACAGGGACCCTCTTTAGTACCCATGCCCTAAGTACCAGAGGCACCATTTACTAGGGTCTTACAGGGGTGCTAAAGCCCTTGCCAATTGGGTTACAAATAGAGATTTACATGTTTTAAGGGAAAGAGCACTGGCACTGGGGGCCTGGTTAGCAGGGACCCAGTGCACTTTCGGTCGAAAAACATCAGTACTAGGGCAAAAAGTGGGGACGACCATGTCAAAAAGGGTCACATTCCTACACAGAGGAACAGTCCACAGGAAGGCAAACTTACAAACCAGTACAGCGTATTCTCTGTGGAGTCTTACCCTGGAGTAACAGAGGCCTAATTATGTGAGGAAAAGCTAACAGACACTATAGTGTTAACTCTGTGAATTCTGCCCAGGGGTGACAAAGCAGCCATCCAAAAGAAAGAGCAATTTTGTAACTCTGTGAAGTGTAAGACCTATGGTGTCCTCCCAGGGGCAGTGGTACAGCCCATACAACGAGTATTGGGAGCATCTGGGATTATAGGTACTGATTTGGGGGAAATGCTGTGTAGTGAGATGAAGTGAAGAGGGGAGCTAACGATTGAGAGAGGATTTGGAGGAAAGTAAGTGAACGGGTGGAGTAAAGTGCCTCTTTTTGACATGATCACCCCCACGTTTTGCCCTGGTACTGATGCTTTTTGACTGCAAGTGCACTGGCTCCCTGCTGGCCGTGCCTCAGTGCTCTTTCCCTTAAAACAAGGTAAAATGTCTATTTGTACCACAATTGGCACGGCCTTTATTTAGAACCCATGTATGTCCCTAGTGAGCGGTACTCCTAGTACCAAGGGCATGGGTACTAAAGAAGGTCCCTAAGGGCTGCAGCATGTATTATGTCACCTTAAGGGGCCTACAAACAAATGGCTCACTCCCTGTGTGCCATTCCCAGGAAAACTGCATATACTACATGAAAGTCACCCCCACAGCAGGCCTTTAAGCCCTAAGGCAGGGTGCATTCTATTATATGTGAGGACATACCTGCATGAGCAGATAAGCCCCGTGATATCTAGTTCCATTGCCACAACATTGCAAGTGTTCAGGAAGTCATACCCAGCTACATAACGGCTTTATTGAAAATAATGGTGTTTTGTATCAAACACCTCGTCTTAATAAATCTACACTATTTTCAGCTTTTCTTCTCCTACGCTTTGTGACTTTTCAGGCTCTGTTACTACACAATTTATCCAGTTACATTTGTAAAAACAACCAATGTTTTTTAGGTCTTGCCACCTAAACGGTGCAAACTGTCTGGTTGGAAAAGACCCATTGTGTGTTTACCAAGAACTTACAATGAACTTACAGCTGCCCATTGCTTACCATTGGTTGGCTTGATTGTGACTTTAAGTTGCTTGCTTCTGAATTGAGGACTTTCCCTGTCGTCCTTGTTCCATCTTGGGTTGCCCCCGCCCTTGACGCATACTCTCTTCACCATCCTTTCTTCACCATCCTTTGGTACGGCTGACATGTATCCTTTCAGGGAGCTATTTTTTGTGTTTGTGCTTAAGCACTCCATGAGAGTGGATGTATTTTCCAGCTCTCTTCTCATGTGCGTTCCCCCGTTCCCAAATATCTACCCTCCATGTTGATGTCTCTCTCAAGCGCTTCTCCCCACACTAAATTCCCCCTCTGTGCTTTTTCACGTTTGCGCTTCTCCTTCGCTCCCTGTGATGCTCCCACCTATATTTAGCTTTTTCCCTACCTACACCCTCGCACCAACTCCAGTTGCCACACACCCCTGCTGTCTCTTTTTTTTTAAGCAATATGTAATTTACTTAGGTTTGTGGGGATGTGAGAAGCAGGCAGCTAGTTGCTGTTGCTCCTCTGCCTTAACAAGAAGCAAATTCACACTTTTATTTCTGTGTTTTTTTTTTTTTTAGCAGTCCATCCCGGATTGGTAAATAAAAGCAGCCTCTGTGGCAACGCACCTTTTTTGTTTTTTTCTGTTGGTTGTGCTGCTCAGCATCTTGCTGATGCTGTACAGCATCACATAAGGCATTGGCAAAGCCAATCAGTCTACAGGCAAGACCTATTAGCATTGCCAATGCCTGTTTAAAGTATCTTTGCCCGAGGTTAACATTTTAGTTCTTTATGCAGTGGGTCTCAACATCACTAAAATTTGAGGATACCAATGAGAAAATTGTCCATTGAGAAGAGTCCGCAAAGATTGTTTATATAGAATATAGTTGCATTTCTTGGATGTCACTGTATTTTTCATTAAACCTCGTATTATTGCAAATTCTCTGTTCTCCATCATGATCTCTACACATTGAGAATTATAATGTCATGTGTCATTTTGAAGAGTTGGGTGCTCAGACCTCCCAAATCTACCCAGATGTTCTGTGGCTGTGAGGGCTTTTATGGAATCTGGAATGTACAGGTAATTCGAACACCCAACGTCTTGTTCAGTTATTTTCCCCTGTGTGGACGATAGCTCTGTTCTTAGTGATCTCTGATAGAAACTTTATACAATATGTGTTGGGAAAGTATAGTAGTTTTGAATAATGCAGTGTTGCAGACATCAAGAATGCAATACCAAAACCTGGAGTAATGTTCTTGATGACTATGACTTTGTTGAAGTTCTTGTTGCTTGGCATTATATAGTGCACATTGGTTACTAGTGTAGTCTTGAGGCCTTGCTTCCTGGAAAATTCTTGCATGGTTAGGCGAACATGTGGTTAAATATGAAAAAGTGTTTGTCTTGAATCAAAAATGGTAATTAAAGTAGGCCTCACCAATATTGAACATATGTTTAATCAAGAATGAAAAATGTCCTAGCTTTCGTAACAGAAAGTTTCAATTTCATTAAGAACTCGGAGGGGAGGATTATTCCTTTCTTTCTTCGCTTATTTTTACAGCAACCATTGTAAACATCACAGTAAAACTACCTTTCCCATCAAACATAGGGAAAGGGAAACGTAAAATCAGTAACCAATAGGAACAGCCTTGGGATGTAAAATGGCTCTTTAGAGCAGAATCCAAATACCTAAAAAATCTTCTTTGAAAGTGGTTGGTAGACCATAATCATACAGAGACTTTTGAGGGCTGATTTGGGGTTTGTTTGGGGGACTTTCCTTCAAATGTGGCGGACTTCCTATCTTCACTGAGGCAATAGAAGAAAACAAACCACATCTAGACGTACCACAATGGCAATGCAAATTTCTCAACCAAATTAGTGGCATTTACAAAAGGGAAAAACACTTTGGGGAGACAATCTCTTGTGGAAATTCCTTCAGTACCTTCCATTGCTAGTGAAATGTCCACCTCCAAATGTTTTTTTCTAGAAATGTACTCCAAAAGTAGGGTATGTTATCAATACCTGCATATCTGGTCTCCTGTAATACTGGAAGTGCTTCCAACTATGTTAAGGAAATCATACTACTTTTCCATGGACAGTCCAGCTCATTTTCAGGGCACTGTCTCGTGGATTTTATGACTACAGACATCATGGTGCACTGAAACGACCAGCTACTCTGCTGAAGTTTCTCAAGGAGTTAACTGTGGAACTTGGAGTCCGTGTTGGAGCTGGACAAGTCTCCAGTGGTGGCAGGTTGTCCACCTGGGAAATGATTGATAAGACTGGCGATACTACCAGTGGATGTGGAATGCAATATTTTTAGACCGATTTTACGTTGCCCCACCGCAAAAGCAGGCTTTTAAAGTGGTAGGTTGTTGTAGTGAATAGAGGGTGTGAGAAAATTAGCAAAGCGGGATAGATATTGTGTAATTTATATGCCACGCGTATTTGAACTGGCCAAAGCAAAATGAGTAGCAAAAGACTGTAAGAGTGTTAAATCATTTCACAGTTGTGACAAACATATACACGGTGTGTCTTTTCACTAGAATCATCGAACGTTTTTAAAGTGCCTTATATATGTCTACTTAATTTTATCAAGGTTTTGGACAGCATTTACTTCAGTCGACGGTTCAATGTGCGCTGCGTGGCAAAGGCAGTTGACAAGGCAGGACATGTGGGGACACCATTAAGAAGTAACGTCGCCACCATTGGCACAGACAGTGCAATATGCCATACACCTGTTGTGGCCGGTACTGCTAGGGGTTTCCAGGCACAGTCTTTTATCGCCACATTGAAATATCTAGATGTTCAGCACAAGGAGCACCCAAATAGGTAAGTGTACCCTACGCTGCTGTTCCTCTTTCTTCGTTTTTGGAAGTGCACTTAAATATGCATCTGAAAGTAATTGTTTACAGAATGATGGTTTAAATGTTGTTTGTGTGCGGCTGTTAAGGCATTACTTTTGTGTTGTAAATCATTGTGGAACAGCTTTCATAAAAATATTTTTAACATACATCGGTATTCTTAAGCTTCATAACAGTCCTACTTTATGACGTTTCCATTTGTGCAATAGCTGATCTGAAACATTTATTGAAAAAATAAAAATCAGCCTGCAAAATGCCTTGTATCAGACGCAACACCACCTCTTCATTCCGTGTACCAAAATGCCCACCATTTTTCTAATTATTTTCCTTTCGAGCCATCTATGGAAAGAAAAATTGAGACTGTTATATTCTTGGTAGTCTCCCTTAATTGTAACGTATTTGTTTAATTGTGGCTCATGCATTCATGGAAGTTCTGTTCCAGAATTGTGTCACAGAGGAATTTATGCAGGCTAGCTTTCAGGCAGGTACTGTGCCGTCTCCAAATAAACTTCTATTTATTCACCATTTGGACCTGATTTCTTTGAATATAACACTTGCGAGGAGCGAGAAGAGATACTTATTGCTACTATTGCCGGCACAGGAGTGGTACCATCTTCAGGATATTATGAACCCAGCAACAGTAGTTACTTTATTACTATTGAGCTCTTTTATGAATATTTCTGGGCTAGAAGTGTTTATATGCTTCAGGAGCATTTGCAGAGTCTGCAAGAAGTTAGTTTGTGGTACTTTATTTTACATGGCTTGGACTTACCACAACCACCACAATCGCTTTTTTTGGGCGATTTTTGAATTTCAACGTACTGTCCTGTGGACCGTGTCTGTTAGTAAGCCCAGGAGCGAGGCACCCCTAACGCGAGGTCTCTTAGAGCAGCAAGGAGACGCGAGTTATTCCCAGATGCGGGGCTAAGATGTGAGGATTTCTCATCAGCCGTGGTAGATAAAGCATCACCCTGTATGATGCACTACATGCTACTTGTTGTGCACAAAGGCACCATTTTGAATTGAGCGCATTGTGTTCATAACGGCAATGCGCATGGCTTGTGATATTAATGCTCATGGGCATTCGTAGATTTTATTGGGAAACGTAGATTTTATTGGAATGTAGATTTTATATGACAATTATATATGGTCTTATCGGATGTATTTTTATATATGTATTTGTACTATATTTTAATGGTGTGTTGTTTAAAGGCCATTGGTCTAAATAAACATAATTTTTGATTGATTGATTGATATTAATGCTATATGGGGATGCGCACCGCTATGCATCTGTGAGCTGTTTGTTTAACACTGATGCACACAGCTTTTTTCTTGGAACTTGTGGTGATACATCGAGGCGCACGGCTGCACATTGGTAAATTTTAAATACTTTGAAATTACTCCACTCCCAGGCGCACAGCTATACATTAAAGACTGTACATTTAAGGCTGTACATTGGTATCCTTTACCAGATACTACCATATTAATCTTTGCATCTTGACCACTTACTTGAACAATGTCTGTGTAAGGTACATTATTGTCTGGAACTGTGTCCTATATTTACTGTCTGAAAGAAACAGTTGGCTATAGATTCCTTACCTTCGAATTACCCCCAGGCGTCAGACTGGATCCGGAGAATATTTCGTCAGCAGTACCCCTGCGTGTCGAAATGTGGCGTCAGTCGGCTCCGTCGTGGTCGCCGGGATGACGTCGCGGTAGCTACTTAGACGCCGCCCTCGCGCGCTGACGTCAGTTCTTTCTTCTATCGCGCCAGCCAG
This sequence comes from Calotriton arnoldi, assembly GCA_963921515.1. NCBI lineage: Eukaryota > Metazoa > Chordata > Amphibia > Caudata > Salamandridae > Calotriton > Calotriton arnoldi. The sequence continues at coordinate 4,631,463 of CAWUFW010000115.1, forward strand.
CGCAGATCCGGAGAGAGCGGTACCTCCAGTCACTTTTTGACTGACTTTTTGGCGACTTTTGTCGACATTGTTTTTGAGTCTTCGACTCCTAGTGCACGTCAGGGATGCCTGGTTTCAAGGCTTGCGGCTCTTGTAGCCAACTGATGTCGGTGACGGATCCGCACCGCGTGTGCCTGTTTTGCCTGGAGCGCGACCACGACCCCAAGTCGTGCTCCGACTGCCGGACCATGAATCCGAAGTCTTTGCGGGAGCGATCCCGAAAGCTTCTCGAGGCCCGGCAGTAGTCTCCGCGCCGTTTGAGGTCCTGGTCGCGTGGGAGGTCGAGGGACCTTCGGTCGCGGAGCCCCCACCACCAGTCTTCTTCCAAGTCTTCGCACACCTCAGGTAAGTCGAAGCACAAGAAGAAGTCGAAGAAGATTCGTCGCTCTTCGACTGCTCTCCATCGGTCGGCCGACGCGACGAGGAATGCGGGTGGTGCCCCTCCCGCGGCTCCGTGTGCGGAGCCCGAAGGGTCGACTCCGAGTTTCCCTCCCTTCCCGGGACCTGGAGCGACCCCTGCCCAGCTTCGCCAATTTTAGGAAGCGATGCATGCCATCTTTGGGCAGCCCGAATCCGCCTTCGGGCCCCGCGGACTCGGCTGGGGGCCCTGGGCCTTCGACGCCGGCGGCTCCGTCCCTGGCACCGCAGGGTCCCCTTGGATCCAGGCCTGAATCTGGATTGGCGCCGGTCGACCTGATTACACCTCCCCCATGGCCGATTGCACCGGCACCACGTTTGCAGCAGACGCCGGTTGTGTCCCCAGCTGGCGTCGACAACGGCCTCCACCTCGACGTAGACACGGAGCTGGACCAGCGTTAACCGACGCCGGATCCGGCGCCGACGGGTACTTTGATGCCCTTGTTCTACCCTGGCTCTTTTAGACCAGATTGGCAGCCAGAGGAGGGTGAGGAGGACTGGGAGGGGTCTAGAGACCCTTTAACTGACCAGTTGGGTTACGAACCGGACTGGAGAGAGGAACTGGGGGAAGCCAATGGTCTGGATACCTCCTCAAACCTTGGCATGTTGTCTCCTCCTACCGTGGCAACGGAGGAGGGAGCGTCTTACGCCGTGGTGTTGCGCAGGGCGGCCGAGGCTCTCAACCTCGAGCTACCTACGGTGGCAGTCAGGACTAACCTCCTGACAGAGGTGCTTCAACCGGCAGCGAGCTCTTCGGAGCCCTTGCTACCGTTTAATGAAGCCCTCACTGACTTCCTTTTGGGCACCTGGTCCAGGCCCAACACTGGGGCTCCTGTGGATAGGATGATTGCCCGACGCCACCGCCCGGCCCCGGGCGACCCCACTTTCCTCTCCCAACACCCCACCCCTGAGAGCTTGGTGGTCCAAGCCTCCACCTCCAAAGGCGCATTCCCTAAAGCACCACCTGATGGGGAATCCAAAAAGCTGGACCATCTTGGGAAGAAGATGTTTTCTTCCTCCAGCTTGGGACTGCGGTCGGTAAACACTGTATGTCTGTTGGGCCGTTACACCCACTCCGTGTGGGATACGGTTGCGCAAGTGCTGCCCCAGTGCCTGGAGGAGGCCCGGGCCGTACTCTCCCGTGCAGTTGCCGAAGGGAGAGACGCAGCAAAGTTTACCATCCGCTGTGGGATGGATACCGCCGACTCACTAGGCAGGACGATTTCCACGTCGGTAGCCCTTCAACGCTACGCCTGGCTGAGGTCGACTGGTTTTTCAGGGGATGTCCAATCCACTCTTATAGACATGCCTTTTGATGGCCGTCACCTATTTGGCGACAAGGCAGACAATGCGCTGGAGCGCTTTAAGGACTCTCGGGCTACGGCCAGGTCCTTGGGCCTCTCCACCACCCGCCCAGCGCAGTCTGCTTTTCGCCCCTTTCGTGGCTACGGAAGGGGTGCCCCGCCACGTCCCGCCCAGAGCCACAGGCAGGCGCAAGCTGTTCAGCCCCTGCGCGGCCGGGGATGTGGGAACCACCGCCGTGGTTCTGGAGGCCAGCGGGCGGGCCAGTCCACCACAGCCCCCTCTGCAGCAGCCTCCAAACCCTCCTAGTCCGACCTTTCAGGGCCACCAATCGCCAGTGGGCGGCAGGATTCGCCATCACCTCCCCCACTGGCGCACCATCACGTCGGACAGGTGGTTTTGCAAATAGTCCGAAGGGGCTACTCCCTCCCCTTCGAGACTAACACTCCCTCCATGCCACCTCAGTACCATCGCATGTCGTAGGATAATCTGGCCCTTCTCCAACAGGAAGTTTCAGTACTCTTGGCCAAGGGAGCCATCGAGCAAGTTCCTGTCCCAGAAGTAGGTTGTGGTTGCTATTCCCACTACTTTCTGGTGCCCAAGAAGGACAAAGGCCTGGGTCTTATCTTGGATCTCAGGAACGTCAACCGCTTCCTCCGGAAGGAGAAGTTCAAAATGTTGACGCTAGCTCAGGTCCTGTCTGCCCTCGACCCTGGAGACTGGATGGTAGCGTTGGACTTGCAGGATGCTTATTTTCACATCCCCATCCTACCGGCCCACCGGCGTTACCTGCAGTTCACAGTAGGCCGGGAGCACTTTCAGTTTACCGTGCTCCCCTTTGACCTTACCAGCGCCCCTCGGGTGTTCACGAAAGTGATGGCGGTGGTCACAGCTCATCTGCGCAGATCAGGGGTTCCAGTCTTTCCCTATCTCGACGACTGGAAGTTGAAGACGGGCTCGCCCCAGGCTGTCGTCTCCCACCTCCAGAATACGGCCGACCTCATGCATATGCTGTGGTTCTCCATCAACGTGCCGAAGTCGCACCTGACTCCCTCTCAGAAGCTCCTCTTCATCGGAGTGGTTCTGGACACGAACCAGTTTCGGGTCTATCCCCCCAAACAGCGAGTCTGGGATATTCGGGCTATGATTCCGATATTTCAGCCTCGGGTTTCGGTCAGGATGACCCTCAGGCTACCAGGCCTGATGGCCTCCTGCAAGTTCCAGTGGGCTCAACATCAGGGGAGCCTGTCCGATTGCGTCCAGATCTCGGAGGGCACTGCACACCAATTCAAGTGCTGGCTAACGAACCAGGATTGGGTCTACGGCAGGTCCCTCTCCCTTCCCCAACCAGAGTTCAAGTGGTGACCGATGCATCACTTCTGGGATGGGGCGGTCACATGGGGGAGGCGGAGATCAGAGGCCTCTGGTCTCCGGCGGAGTCCGAGCTCCACATCAACCTTCTGGAGCTTCAGGTGATCCGTCTTGCACTAAAAGCATTCCTTCCCTCTGTCCGGGGAAGAGTAGTGCAGGTGTTGACGGACAACACCACTGCCATGTGGTACTGCAACAAACAGGGCGTGGTGGGGTCGTGGACCCTATGTCAAGAGGCTCTCCGTCTCTGGACATGGCTGGAACATCAGAGCATATCCCTGTGGTTCAACACCTGGCAGGTTCCCTGAATGCCAGGGCGGACAAACTCCGCCGCAGGTGCATGATGGATTACGAATGGCGTCTTCACTCGGAGGTGGTGCAAGGACTCTTTCAGCAGTGGGGAGAGCCTTGGTTAGATCTATTTGCCTCTGAAGAGAACGCGCAATTTCAGCAATTCTGTGCCTTGGAATTTCCAAGGCGGCACTCGCTAGCCGACGCTTTTCGTCGCGAGTGGAGTTGCGGTCTTCTATACGCCTTTCCGCTTATACCACTTCTTCCCAGAGTGCTGAAGAAGATCAAGCACGACCTGGCCCAAGTCATTCTTGTGGCTCCGGATTGGGCACAAAGAGTCTGGTATCCCGAGCTGCTCAACATGGCCATCGATCCTCCGATCAGACTGCCTCTTCGGGGGGATCTTCTGTCGCAGCAGCAGGGGACGGTCCTCCACCTGAACCTGTCCAGCCTCCACCTCGTTGCGTGGAGATTGAGTGGCGGCAGTTGACGTTTGACTTGCCTCCCGAAGTCTGTGATGTTATCTTGCAGCCAGGCGTCCCTCCACTAAGACGGTATACGGCTGTAGATGGAACAAATTTGTGGCATGGTGCGCAGCAAAGGCTGTGAATCCCCTTTCTGCCCCTCTTTCTGAGGTTCTCTTGTTCCTTCTTTCTTTGGCCCAAAAGGGCTCTGCTCTGGGCACTCTTAAAGACTACCTCTTGGCCATTTCAGCCTTTCTTAGGCTTCCTGATCAGCCTTCTCTTTTCAAGTCCCCTGTTGTAAATCGCTTCCTCAAGGGCATTACTCATCTTTTTCCTCCTATTCCCTTCGTAATGCCTCAGTGGGACTTGAACTTGGTTCTGACTTACCTTATGTGCGCTCCCTTTGAGCCACTTCATAACTGTCCTCTCCGACTTCTTACCTTAAAGACTGCTTTTCTGGTTGCCATCACCTCTGCTTGCAGGGTGAGAGAGCTCCAGGCTCTTTCTTCAAAACCTCCTTTCCTGACTGTTCATCCGGACAAGGGTGTACTAAGAACCAGACCTTCCTTTCTACCCAAGGTGGTTATTTCTTTCCACATTGGCCAAACCATCACTTTGCCCACCTTCTTTCCGCCTCCGCATCCTTCAAAAGAAGAAGAGAGGCTCCACTGTCTAAATCCAAAACGGGCGCTTTCCTTTTATTTGGATTGCACCAAACAATTCCGGGTGGATGACCAGCTCTTTGTGGGCTACGTGGGCGCCAAGAAAGGTCGAGCCGTGCACAAACGGACCATCTCTAGGTGGGTCGTTTTGTGCATTAAGGCTTGCTATTCTTTGGCAAAGAAGGAGCCTCCAGTGGGGCTGCGCGCCCATTCCACCAGGGCGACGGCAGCTACTACTGCTTTGGGACGAGGAGTTCCCCTCAATGACATGTCAGGCAGCTACGTGGGCATCTCTGCACCCGTTCACTAGATACTACTGCCTGGACAGCCAAGTCCGGAGAGACAGCTTTTTTGGCCGTTCTGTTCTCCAGGACTTTCTGGTGTGAACTTGGTTCGCAGACCCTCCTCCGGGGTTGGTATTGCTGGGGTATCTATTCTAAGATAAGGAATCTATAACTAACTGTTTCTTTCAGATGAACAAGTTACTTACCTTCGGTATCGATATATCTGTAAGAAACATAGGTTAGTTATAGATTCCTTACCGCCCCACCCATCCTCCCCGTTCTGCGAACTGACTTCTAGGGTCAGGGAATCCCTTTCAGGGCCCTAGTTTTGTGCACCAGTGGTCAGTGTCTTGCATGGCTCTGCGCTTCTGGCGTGGAATGTTGTGTAAAAGGAACTGACCTCAGCGCGCGAGGGCGGCGTCTAAGTAGCTACAGCGACGTCATCCTGGCGATCACGACGCCAACAACGAACACGGAGCCGACCGACGCCACCTTTCGACGCGCAGGGGTACTGCTGACGAAAAATTCTCCGGATCCAGTCTGACTCCTGGGGGTAATTCTAAGGTAAGGAATCTATAACTAACCTATGTTTCTTACAGATATATCGTTACCGAAGGTAAGTAACTTGTTCTTTTGTTTGGGGGCGTGTATATGTATATTTATAGTTAGTCTATTGTGTTATCCGCAGTCATTATGCAGTTTGAACCGCCTGCTAAATTTCTGCAATCTAAAGGTGTACCTCCTAATCCATGGGCCAGATGGAAGGAGGAATTTTTAACGTACATTAAATCTATTAATGTAGATAGAATGGGGGCTGAGAGGAAGAAAAATATTTTACTCCATTGTTAAGGGTCTAAGGGACAAGAGACGTTTAGAACGTTACCCCAAGTTGCTCCTCAGAAAGGGCTTGAACTTAATGGTTTTGAGGAACTGCTAAGGCCTTGGAGCAGTCTGAAAAATGGATGAAGCCATTAAAAGACACCAATACCAAAAGTGATAATACTGTTCATGAGGTATGTGTAGTTAATAATCCTGCCCGTAGAGGTATGCAAGTAGAAAGGAGAGGTGATAAAGTCACGACTTATTACAAGTGGAGGTGTTTCAATCATTTGGCTTCTTTTTCACAGTATCCTGCCATTTGGAAAGAGTGTATCAAATGTGGCAGGGTGGGACATTTTGCCTGTGTTTGTAAGTATGACCGGAAGAAGGGTGCTTATTTGTCCAAAGGGAAGGCTGCTAGTGTGGGAGAATTCTCTTGTGTGAGGTGTGCGTGTGGGGAAAATGGCGGTGATAAAGTAATAGGCATTGTATTGGCTGTTAATATCCCTTGAGATGAGAGTGAAGAGGTTAGGAAACCTTCTAAGTGTGAGCTCCAGATTGTTGGCTAGTAATTGGAACTCATGGCTGATTTGGGGTCTCCATGGATCATAATCACTGAAGACTATTTCTAAGAGTTTGAGTGATATTTTTGTTAAAGCTGATTTAAGAGAATCGGATATTGTGGCCCAAAGCTTTGATGGTTCTGAAATTGACTTGATGGGTTACACTGTTGTGAACATAATGTTCAAAGGAAGGGAGGCGCAAATCAAACTTTGTGATTAAGAAAGAGGTCAATGTGCTGGAATAGAGAGATCAATGGAGATTGGGCATCATACTTAATCCCCGCAGCAAGGAACCTGTGTTGGTGATAGGTAAACGTGATGAGGCTGCGAGGGTTGTGTCTCAGTTTCCCGATGTGCTCACTGAGAGATTAGTCAAACTTAACGGTTATACTCACCGTATTAGGCTCAAGCAAGGGGCACCTCCTGTAAGATATAGATTAAGAAATGTACCTATAGATGCGAGGGGCGAACTTAACCTCTTAACGGCTTGGCCTTTTTACACCCTAGCGCTGAGCCCTTTTTTGGCTTTTTGGGGTTGTGTGCGCTTAGGGCTCCATAAATTTATTTTTTCCACATAAGGTATCCACACCAAAATTGCGTTCTTTTTATCCCAACATTCTCGGGATTTGAAAAGTACCCAGGGTTTGCGTATTCCCCTGGAGGGTACAGAGAAAATTTTAGTAACATTTTGAGTTTTTTGAAAAGCAAATAGGGAAAAAGTGCTCCAGATAAAAGTGTCAGTTTTTTCCCCTAGAAATAGTATCCACGAACGGTTTACTGTACTAAAGTCACCATCTTCCCAGCTTTCAGGAACATGGAGAGCTGAATCAGAAAACCTAATTTTGTACCACACTTTTGGCATTAATATAAGAGGTAGCCTATTTTCCCTATTTTTCGTGCTCTCAACCTACTTCCAGTTTGTGGTGGAACCAGTGTGAAACCCATGGGTGATCCAAAAAAGCTATAGATTTATGAGAAATAGACAAAATTCCGAATTCAGCAAGGGGTTATATGTGTAGATCCCTCAAAGTTTTCCCAAGGAAATATTGAAAATGATTAGATAAAAATGGGTATTTGTGAGATTTTCATCTGTCTCTTTTTGTTCCAATGGCCGATTTACAAAAGCACTATACCATTACGTCTGCTAGACCCTTCTGGTTGCATATATATATATAGAGAGTATAGACCAATTCATATAGCGAAATAGGCAGAGTGAAAAAGGGGAATGTAAGAAATCTATGTATTTCTGAAATGGGCACAAGATATGGGGTGTAGGAGCCGTGGTTATTTGTACATCTCTGAATTTGTGGGTACCCGTACTAGCGTAGGATTTAGAGGTTGTTTTTCAAAATGTCTTGTTTTTTATACACTGGCTCACATTTGAAAGCGAAATCCAATTGGTAATATCAAATGTTCTACTATTCTATTCTCCCACAAGTCTCCCAATAAAAATTGTGCCTCACTTGTGTGGGTAGGCCTAGTGCCTGCAAAAGGACACGGACCAAAACGCAACACGGACGCATCGCATTTTTCCACAGAAAATGGACCCTTTTTTTCTAATGTGGGTAGCTCTAGATTTTGGACCCTAACCCAGCCGGTTCCTAGGGAAACCTTGCCAACCTGTACATTTTTCAAAATTAGACACCTAGGGGTATCCAGGGTGTGCTGATGTGTGTGCCTCTTACCACGTTTTTTGTTTTAACCCAGAATCCCTTGTAAACCTCAAACTTTGATTAAAAAAAACAATTTTTTCTCCCATTTCCGGGATGTAACTTCCATACACCCAGCATTCCTCCAAGTCTCCCGATAAAAATTGTTCCTCACTTGTGTGGGTAGACCTAAGTGCCCGTGACAGGAAAGGGCCCAAAACGTATTGTGTTGACATCAAAATTATCCATTGCATAACAACCTGTTTTTGGTCCCGGCCTCAGCCGCCATCTGGGAAGACCTACCAAACCCAGACATTTCTGAAAACTAGACACCCTGGTCAATCTAGGGAGGTGTGGCTTGCCAGGATCCCCCAACGTTTTCTTTCTCAGAATCCCCTGCAAACCTCAGTTCGGTGTCGTTACCGTTCTAACTTTCGACGCACAATCCTTCACCCATTCTTCGGTATTGTTTTCGATCGCGTTTCCCATTCGACGCGCATCTCTACAAACTTGAATTCTTCGATTCCGGTCGTCGACGCAGGCCTTCGGGCCTAGCTGCGACATCAGGCCTTTTGGCTCATGGAAAGGACTCCTTTCAAAAAGTGTCCTCAATGTGGATCCAAGTTTCCACACGCTGATCTTCACGAGGTGTGTAACCTCTGCCTTTCGCCCGAGCACGAGGCCAAAGACTGTCCAGCTTGTGCCTCTTTCCGCTCCAAGAAAACAATACGGGATCGTCGGGCTCGAAGAAGCATGGCTCGATCATCAACATCGATACCGGACGATATCTTCCAAGAAGGCATCAATGTACCGGAGCAGGAGCAGATCGAAGAGGGCAACATTAGCGCCTCCGAAGCCGATGATTCCGATGTCGAAGACAACCCCATCACTCCAGGGCAACGGGTCATAAGTACTGACGTCGACCCCTCCCCCTCACCCATTCATAAAAAGGCTTCAGTAACACCTTCACCTTCGGGCCTAGGTGCACACCGGGACAAAACTTCCCACGCCCCGCCTTCGGGCTCGGCAAAGAAGTCAACACATAAGCCTTCAGGCCACTCGGGATCGAGCCAGCCTACCGTCGGTACCGAAACCCCATCCCCGGCACCAAAAACAAAAGACAAACCCAAAGAGAAACCACTGTCTTCGCCCGCACCGAAGCCTGGTTCCACATCGGCGCATTCGGCACCGAAATCCACTGGCACTGAACCTTCGGATCCGAAAAAATCATCGGAACCAAACAAACAACCGGTTCCGAAGACCCCAACAGAACCCAGGAAAACTCCTGATTCGAAACCTAAGGAGCATAAAACAACTCCAAAACTTGTGCCACACAAACAGTCTGACCCGAAAAAATCGGCACCGAAACAACACACTCCAGAGGAGGAATTGTTTCGGTCTGATCCAACCCAAAAAAACTCTCGAAATAGACCCAAAGACAGGTCAACTTATACTTAGTCCTTCCAGGAAAAGGAAAATGGACAAACCTGCACCAGCTCCACTCCCTTTAAAGAAGAGAGACATTGCCACTTCTCCTTTAAGAATTCCTTCTCCACCTCCTCCTCCACACCACATCTCTCCTATTCCATCTCCAGTACCCTCACAATCTCCTCTACCTCAGGATGATGAGGACCCCTTTGGGGACGAAGGGGATGATGAACCTTTAGGAGAACCTAGTGATCCTAATATCCCAAATGACCCATGGGACAATTATGGCACACCAGATGTTCCTGATACACCACAAGATGATATCTACCCATCTAGACCATCCCCTCCAGAGGACACTATAGGATTCACTCAGCTCATACACAGAGCTGCAGAATACCACGGTGTGAATTTGCACACAGACCCTATAGAAGAAGATTTCCTCATGGACACTTTTGCACCATCTCAAAAGTCCACTTCCATTCTCCCAATGTTAAAAGGGGTAATCAAACACGCTCCTGAAGTCTTTAAGGATCCTGTAAGGGCTAGAGTCATTAACCCCAAAGTGGAAAAGAAATACAAGTCTGCCCCAGCTGACCCTGTTTACATTAAAGGGCAGCTTCCCTTAGATTCCTTGTTAGTCTCCAACGCCAGGAAAAGGGCTAACTCCCAAACCTCAGGCGATGCTCCACCTCCTGATAAGGAGTCAAAACTGTTGGACGCATCTGGTAAAAGAACAGCGTCCCAAGCAGCCAACATATGGAGAATTGCCAACACACAGGCTTTGCTGGCTAGGTACGATAGGGCACACTATGACGAACTAGAGACCCTACTACAACACCTTCCAGATCAATATAAAACGAGGGCCAATGATCTCATCCAGGAAGGCAAACTTATAACCAATACCTCCATTCGATGTGCTCTGGATGCTGCAGACACAGCCTCCCGAGCTATTAATACCATTGTCCTTTTGCGCAGACATGCGTGGCTACGTATTTCGGGGTTCAAACCCGAGGTTCAAACTACCATACTAAACCAACCGTTTGACCAGGAACATTTATTTGGGCCTAGTGTAGATTCATCTTTGGAGAAGATGAAAAAAGATACTGATACTGCCAAATCAATGGGAGCTTTGCAATCGCAAACTCCCAGAAGTTCCTTTGTCGCTCCTCTTATAGGGCGCCTCTAGAGGTTTTACCACTGATAACTCCTCCACCTCCTATAAAAGTCCCACCCAGACCTCATCTACCAGAGGTTATTACAGAGGAGGCTACAGGGGCAATAACAACAAGGGTAGAGGCAAAACTATCAATACTCGCACTGCCTCCACCTCCAAACAATGACTTCCTCCACTCCCCCGGACCATTATAATCCGGTCGGGGAAGATTGCTACAGTTCCTACCTGTCTGGAACACCATTACCACGGACAGGTGAGTGAGACAAATCATCCAATCCGGTTATTGCCTAGAGCTCACTTCAACTCCCCCAAACATACCACCCAAACAGCGTCCAATGTCAACAGAGCATTTAACGCTTCTCAAACAAGAGGTGCTTTCCCTCCTACAAAAACATGCAATAGAACCAGTTCCCCTGCATCATCAAAACACAGGGGTTTACTCCCTGTATTTTCTCATACCAAAGAAGGACGGAACCTTGAGGCCCATCCTGGACCTCAGACCATTAAACCTCTACATACAATCAGACCATTTTCATATGGTCACTCTTCAACAAGTCCTTCCTCTACTCAAACAAGGCGATTTCCTTGCCACCTTAGATCTCAAGGACGCCTACTTCCACATTCCCATTCACCCTGCTCACAGGAAATATCTTCGATTTGTAGTGGACGGTCAGCATTATCAGTTCAAGGTTCTCCCATTCGGAGTCACCACAGCTCCCAGAGTCTTCCCAAAATGTCTGGCAGTGGTAGCAGCCCACTTAAGAAGATAACAAATTCACGTCTTCCCATACTTGGACGACTGGCTCATAAAAGCCAAGTCGCATACCCAGTGTGTAAATCACACACACCACAATCCAACTACTTCACCACTTAGGGTTTACAATAAACCTCACAAAGTCTCACCTCCAACCGTCCCACATCCAACAATATCTAGGTGCCACAATAAACACCTCAAAAGGCCTTGCATATCCCAATCCAGCCAGGATAGCAAGCATGCAAGCCCTTATAACAAAATTCCAGCCGCAACACTCACTTCCAGCTCGAGTGTTTATGCAACTAATGGGGATAATGGCCTCTTGTATATTCATAGTACCTCATGCAAGACTCCAGATGCGCCCCTTACAGGAATGCTTAGCATGTCAGTGGAACCAAGCTCAAGGTCAGCTAACAGATCTGGTGTTGGTGGACGGCCGCACACATCGCTCTCTGCAGTGGTGGAACACCCAAAACCTTTCCAAAGGGCGGCCGTTCCTAGAGCAGGGTTCCACAGATTGTGCTAACAGCAGACGCATCGCTCACCGGATGGGGAGCTAATCTCCTACATCACACCATACAGGGCACATGGACACCTCAGCAAAAGCTACTCCACATCAATCATTTAGAGTTACTAGCAATCTTTCTGGCATTAAAATCATTCCAGAAACACATATCAGGCAAAGCTGTCTTAGTCCGGCCGGACAATATCACAGCAATGTATTATTTACAAAAACAGGGGGGGGACGCACTCTCTGCAGCTCTCTCAACTAGCACAGAGCATATGGAGGTGGGCTACTCCTCAAAACATATTCCTTTTAGCCCAACATCTTCCAGGAATTGAGAATCAGATGGCAGATCTGTTAAGTCGTCAAACACAACAGATTCACGAGTGGGAACTTCACCCACAAGTTCTTCAACCGTTTTTCCAAATGTGGGGGCATCCAGAGATAGATGTCTTCGCCACACATTACAACACAAAATGCCCAAGCTTCGCCGCCAGATATCCACACCCATTGTCCAAAGGCAATGCGATATGGATGAATTGGTCAGGCAGATTTGCGTACGCTTTTCCGCCTCTCCCACTCATTCCATTAGTGGTGCGCAAGCTGCAACAACAGTCACTAACACTGATTCTAGTTGCTCCAACATGGGCCAGACAACCATGGTACACAACATTGCTGGAACTATCGGTAGTCCCGCACCAAAAACTACACCTCTCCCTACAACTCTTAACACAGAACCATGGAGAGATCAGACATCCAGATCCAGCACAGCTCAATCTAGCGATCTGGCTCCTGAAGTCCTAGAATTTGGTTACCTCAATCGTCCACCTGATTGTCTGAACGTTATCAGAGAGGCTAGGCGCCCCACCACTAGAGCCTGCTATGCAGCCAAGTGGAAAAGATTTGTTATATACTGTACCAATAACACGATCAATCCTCTAGATGCGTCCATTCAACACATCATATGTTACCTGCTGCATCTTCAAAGATGTAATCTAGCATACACATCAATTAGATTACATCTCGCTGCCATAGCAGCTTACCTACAAAATAGACAACATTTGTCATTGTTCAAGGTACCTGCCATTAAAGCGTTTATGGAAGGCCACAAAAGAATAATTCCTCCCAGGGTACCACCCTCTCCAGTGTGGAATCTATACATCGTCCTCACTAGATCACTGGGTCCTCCATTTGAACCTCTACATAAATCTGAGCTACAATTTCTTACATGGAAAGTTGCTTTCCTTGTGGCCATCACATCTCTGAGAAGAGTCAGTGAGTTACAGGCACTAACTATTCAAGAACCATTTTTACAACTCATCATAACAAAGTGGTTCTCAGGACAAATCCCAAATTCCTTCCTAAAGTTATTTCTCCCTTCCATCTCAACCAATCTGTTGAGCTGCCAGTGTTCTTCTCGCAACCACAAACAGTAGCAGAAAGAGCTCTTCATACACTAGACGTGAAAAGAGCACTCCTTTACTATATTGACAGAACAAAACCTTTTCGCAAAACAACTTTTTGTATCCTTCTCACCACCACATAAAGGCAATCCTATATCAAAGTCTGGGATTGCAAGGTGGATTGTCAAATGTATACAAATTTGCTATCACAAAGCAAAACGTACACTATCTATTCTCCCTAAAGCCCACTCTACCCGCAAAATAGGGGCTTCCATGGCATTTTTAGGGAACATTCCCTTAGATGATATCTGCAAAGCAGCTACATGGTCTACACCGCACACATTCACAAAACACTATTGTGTAGATGTGCAGGCAAAACAACAAGCTAGTGTGGGCTAGGCTGTACTCAAAACACTATTTCAGACTACTGCAACAGATACTGGTGGTCGCCGCTAAAGGAAAGTACTGCTATGCAATCTATGCATAGTGTGTTATCTGCAGCTCAAATGCCTCGAACGGACAATGCTACTTACCAGTATGCATCTGTTCTGGGCATGTAGAGCTGCAGATTCACACTCGCCCACCCACCTCCCTGGCTACCTTTATCTGTTCCAGTATTATCTTAATTAGATACAACATACATGGACATCTATTTCTGTTTCTCACAAAACTCCATCATTTCCCTTCTGGGCGAAAAAACAATCTGAAGATGGAGTCGATGCCCATGCGCACTATTGTCCAGAGGAGTCGCCGCCTATCTCGTGACTTCCAAAGACTTATTCCAATACAACAACAAAGTGCAAACATCCGGGCCCAACACCAGATGGCGATCTATGCATAGTGTGTGAATCTGCAGCTCTACATGCCAAGAACAGATGCATACTGGTAAGTAGCATTTTCCTTTCCTCACATAACTATGTGGGAAAGTTTAGGGATCATCGGGCCGGCACAAATTTCCTGCCACCCAGCGTTCTCTTCGGTCTCCCTATAAAAATGATACCTCACTTGTGTGGGTGGGCCAAGTGCCTGTGACAGGGAAGGGCCAAAAACGTGTGGAGATTGAGGTGAAACCAAAGCAGGTCCAAAAGGGCAGCATTTTTTTAATCCGTTTTTAGGCTGACTCAAATTTGGGCACCCACACCTTACAAAAAGGATATTCACAAGATAAAGCCCCCAATTCTCCCAAGCACCTAGCAGACGTGATGGCTACCAGAAAGCAAGCTTTAAAAGTCAGGAGTTTCAAATCAACCCCATCAAGGAGCTCAAAAGGAGGACCAGATAAGACCTGCAAGACCAACTGTAAATTCCAACTGGGAAAAGACTCCACCGTCCTAGGAAACGAGTTCAACAGCCCCTGGAAAAACCTAGGCATCAGCCCTTCCTCATCTTTCAGATTTCGCTATGAACCACGAATTGCCTAAATCGCTGCCCATTGAACCCTCAAAGTAGCGACTAAAATAGCCATGTTCGCCCCATCCTGCAAGAACTGCATAATCAGAAAGACTAGCCAAAGTCGGATCCACCTGCTTCACCGAACACCAGACCGACTACATCTTCCAATGCCTGGAATAAGAATGCAAAAAGTGATACAGTGCACACCAATTTCATCATTCTTTCCAAAGCTGATCGAGTTTTTAAATGCTTGCGTGCAGCCTGGACGACGTGATCCACCCTGGTTTCACGCATTCATAAATACAACTGTAAAGGGAGCGCTGTAACACTCCTTTCCAAGCGCACAGCGTGTTGCGTGATTCTCACATAACATTGTTCACCGTTTTTCAATTTCAAAATGATTGTTCCAACTACTCCACAATTTTTCATTCACTTGTTTATTGTTCTTATCAAGTCACACGTAGGATGCTGATGATTTCGACAATGTTTCTCATGCGCCAGATATGCCCATCCGGGCCTTTTTCTGTGCACGTTTGAATCCACCAAACATCCTCAGCCATAAATGATGTTATACCCAATGCATTTCAAGCCATTAGTGGCCCTTCGTCAGGGGTTTACTACAAATAAAAGAACAGTGCCATTAGATTTTATGACTTAAAACTATCCATGTTTCTGCAAACAATGTTGAAATTCATACAAGAAACCATTCCATATTATACAGCTGACCCTGCTCAGCGTTTTTCCCTCTACGAGCGTAATAATACGCTGCAAACAATGTAGCCTGAAAGAACCTCTACCGAACTAGATCTCCCTCCTCAAATACCTTTCCCATTAACCCATGCAACACACAAGATATTCCCCGTCTTAAAAATATTGCTGATTTGTTCTAAATACACAATGCTGTGATGAAAAAAGCCTCTAACTTTCGTACCTTCATGGCTAATTCCGATTTCCTCAACTTCCCATCTTGTTGATCTCAACGGAAAAAGCAATTCACATCTTGCTGACTTTCCCCCTCTTTTTATTAATGCAACGAGACTCCACCCCTCATACTTAACCAATGCCTACGGCCCATCTGTTCAAAATCTATCCTTCTTGCCTACATTACCCGTAATGCACTACTGGAGGCTTCATCTAAACATGGCTTACTATTGCATGGCTTCCATTGGTTAATAATGCCCTAACTGAATTAGAGAAATCACCTCAAGCGACTACATCTGAATACCCCGCCCTCCCTTTTGATGTTAAATGTCACACTGATGCTCATATATTACCATTTAATATTTAGGTGTTCTGTGCATAAAATACAACATTTACGAAATCATTTTACAAAAAAATGAAAACTTTGTTCCTCAACGTCAATATGTCCATGACCTCGAGAAAAGTCCAACACAGTTCTTTAAAATCTGTTACCGGGATGTGCCATCCTGCGTGTGAAGTCTCCATGTACTCTGTTTTACTGATAATCCAGTGGGTGCTACTGAGGGTAGGGCAGACATATTACTTAAATCCAAAAAGTGATACAGTGCACACCAATTTCATCATTCTTTCCAAAGCTGATCGAGTTTTTAAATGCTTGCGTGATGACCTCCAAGATACCTGTAAAGTCACTGCCAATTTCTCAGGGACCCTAG
This sequence comes from Calotriton arnoldi, assembly GCA_963921515.1. Taxonomy (NCBI): domain Eukaryota; kingdom Metazoa; phylum Chordata; class Amphibia; order Caudata; family Salamandridae; genus Calotriton; species Calotriton arnoldi. Next base: position 4,647,614 of record CAWUFW010000115.1, read on the forward strand.
ACCAGCTAAACCTCTCAGCTCAACCTCCATGCCGTCAAGTGCAATTTCCTCTAGGAGCCAAGGGGAAGAGCCGGAAAGAATAGTGGAGACAAGACAGCTGGAAGATCCCAATCCTGATCGCACCTCAACAATTCCAGAAGAGGGAACCAGTTTGCATGGGCCATCGTGGAGCAATCTAAGCCACCTGAACCCATTCTATCCTAACTCGCAGCAGAAATCCCCTGATCGAGTTAAATGGTGGAAAGGCATAAATCAGACTATGAGGCCAGTGACAAGCCTGAGGACACCTCCCCGGGAGCAAAACGTCTGCACTTTGGCATTCTTTGGGGAAGCAAACTGGTCTAACACTGGAAGGCCCAGCATCGGAACAATCAGATCGAACAGACAGGGAATCTGAGAGAAATCTTTGGACAATGGGATTTCCCTGCTTTAAAAATACCCCCTCCCCCCACCCAAATGTACAGAGCGTTCAGACCCAGAACCTATCCTGATCCCAGACAAATGTGTCCTGTGCAATCAAGTTCAGAAACTTGGACTTGGTGCCTCCCTGTCTGTTGACGTAGGACTTCACCAGATTTTCTGTTTGAACCAGTACCATTATCCCCTTCTGGGACGCTTGAAAATGAACCAGAGCCAGCAGGACAGTCTTCAGCTCCCTCCAGTTTGAAGACCTCCGAGAGTCCTGAAGAGACCAGAACCCCTGGACCTGCTCCCATTCCAGCCAAGCTACCCACCTGGAGAGGCTGACATCCGTCATCACTGCTACCGGAGTTGAGGGAGACATGGAATTTCCTTTACGAGATGATCCCGTTCCAGCAACCACAACAGATCCCCGCAGACCTGCGCCGATATCTGGAGACAGACGAGAAGATCCTGAGTAACTGGCGAACAAAGGGAGAGAATCCAGTTGACCAGCTTGTGCAGGTGAAATCTGGCCCATGGAACGAGAAATAGTTGAAGCTTAGTGACCCTGCACCCTTAACCACTTCACAGCTTGAGGAGCCTCCTGAAACACCAAGGCCTGAACCTGATCCTGCAAGCTGACCAATCTTCTCTCCGAAAAAGTCACTCAGCCCCGGTGAGTTATAAACCATGCTCCGATGAAAATCATGTCCTGAGACAGAACCAAAGATGACTTTTCCCAATTTATCAAAAATCTGTGCCCCTGCAGGATGTGCAAAACCCTGTCGACATGAGCTACAAACTGCAACTCTTTTGGAGATTGTACCAACAGATCATCCAAATAAGGATGAACAAACACCCTTTCCGCGTGAAGGATAGCTATCCGAGGAGCCAGAACTTTGCTGACTACCCAAGGAGACAGTTTGAGCCCAAAGGAGAGAACACAAACTGGAAATGATCGTCCCCTATCGCAAACCTGAGGAATCTGTGAGAGGACACTGTGATGGGGACACAAAGCTGGGCATCCTCGAGATCCAATGATGCCAATACATTTCCTGGCCCTATCAGAGGAATGGTTGCCTGAAGTATCAACATTTGAAAATAAACAGACCTTATCCAAGAGTTGACCCACTTTAGATCCAGGAGTGGCAGAAATGCCCCCAACATCTTCTGGACCAAAAACAGGATGTAATAAGCCCCTGTGCCCAACTCCGCTTCCGGTACTCTGCGAATGGTCCCTTTTGCCAGTAAGTTCCTGGCTCCCCCTAGAAGACCTAGACTCTTTTCCTCAGCCGCCGGAACTGGAGTCAGCAGGACGCGAGTATCTGGGGGAACGTGCTCAAAGTCGGTGACTGAGCCATTGATTACAATGTCCAGGAACCTTTGATCTGAACATCCTGCTGCCATACAGAAAGAAAATGCTGCATCCTGCCTCCCACTGGTAGAGTCCCCCTGACTGGGATTGTCAGGGGGCTTTCTTTGACACCCTCTTCTGAACCGGTACATTATTGAAGAAAATCACGGCTGAAACCTATGCCCCCTAAAAGAAGAGTGACCGTCCTCACGTTTCCGGGATGACTTGGAGGACTTACCAGCTGAATAACCATCCTTTTATGGAAAGACATGCTTCCTCTCCTTAAAGGCTTTAGATATCATGGCAGATATCTGTTCCCCAAAGAGAGCCTGACCCTGAAAAGGAGTCTTCAGCAAGGCAGTCTTCTCCCAGGATCTGCTTCAACAGCCTTAGCCTCAGCAATCTCCTGGCTGCAACCAAGGCCCCAGTGGACATGGCAGAGGAGCAAATAATGTCTGAGGAAATGTCTGCAAGCAACCTTACCTGCTGTTCCATGGCTGCCAACAGATCAGAGCATTCTGAGCCCTCCTGGACAGCCACAACTAATTTATCAAAATCCTGCACCAGGAATTGGACAGAATAAGCTGAGAAAAGACTAGCCCTCACCGCCAAGTTCTCAGCTGACCAGAGACCACTTTCCTATCCGTGGCATCAGCAGAAATGCAGTACTCCGGATTGATTACAGTCTTACCAATCAAGGTAGCCAGAATAGAGTCAAGGCTCACAGAGTGCAGCGAAGAGTCATCCCCCTCCAACAGCTACAGCTTCTGCAAAAACCTAGGGATCTGGAACTTAACAACATCTTTCCATTCCCTCATAACCATGTCCCTCACTGGGCCCTGAAAGGTCATGGCAAACCAATAGGGTTTAACATATTGGGTAAAAGGGCACCCCCTTCATCTGCAGCCTGGAAGGCAGGAAAACCCAAGTTCTCATGCATCTGTGTCAGGATGTCCCACATTTCCTCCCTGGAGACCTACTTTTCTTCAGATGTTGATGGAGCTTCCTAGTCTGAGGGCTACGAATCATTATCCGCCCCAAAAGTCTTAGGCCTAGATGCATTACTAGACTTCCCAGGATGCGCTTGAAGGGATTTGGCCACTGCTGCCTTAATCATGCCTTGCACCTCATTCCTAGACATGAGGCACATTTCCCTCATCAGGACTCTGATAATCACATGTCCGCTTGCGGAAGATAGGAACTTCCTCCTCCAAGGAAGTAGTAGACAGTACATGCTTCCCCTTCATCACCCTCTTTCTCTCCAAGTTTAAATATGAATTAAACAACCCCCCAAACAGCGATCCTTAAAAATGGGGTAAAAACCTGAAGAACCAACAATAAGGAGCTGCTGACAGTACGGCATACCCCCCCCCACCCCCAACCAATCGGGGGCTCCCCACGAGTCATTTCCAAATAAAAAGAAAATAAAACTGGCCAAAACATGTTACTGCCAGTCCTGAAAGCATAAACATGCCGCCTTTGGTTCCTTACATCGTTTCCCAAACGCGTCCTGCCTTGAGACGATGACCCTGAAATGCAGCCACCTTAGAACCGCCGGACTTCGTCATGATGTCCGATCGCCAGCACTACTTACCTGCCAGACGAGGGAACCCGGAACATGCCAACCAGCTGGGAGATTGCTGCCTGCAGCACTACTCAATCCGGGACCAATAACCTGAAGCCGCCCAGCCACAGGGGGCGGGTGTAAGGTAAGTGTACTTGGAGACAAGAAAGAACAGGAGGAGGTGGGGGCATTGTTATATTTAGTGGGAGGGGTCTATTGGAGGCAAGGGAGCCTCATTGGTTAAGAAGGAAGGCGAGGGAGGGAAGGGAGTTAATGCCTCATTATACAGCAAACTGAACATCTACTAAGTTCTGACGGAGGATGAATATGGCAAGCAGGTCAAGCATTTACCCAAACGTGACATAGTAAGTTACCACTGGGCGAGTGCGACACCTCTGGGTTTGAATCCATAGGTGAAGATGAAGTCATGGCATGTGTATCTGTACCACCCTTACTATCTGCCTTCTACCTATGCAATATCCCTGGGAAAGCATGCCTGCCATAAGCTTTTCTTACCCATTCATGTCTCTGTCCTCATCAGAGTCCTGACTAATCATGTATAATTGCCAAGTGAACCTATACTAATGCCTTCCGTCCCTAGCTACTTGAAGCTCAAGAAAACGTGTCTTTCATGCCCCATCAGCGCACTTACTGTGCTAAATCCAACTCCTTCCAGTTTGTGGATGCAAGTTTGGGGTGTCTGAATATGCCTTCCTCCGAGAGCTCATTTCTCGAACTGTCTACTATTGAAAGTAAGGCAAACATGCTGGGAAATACTGTCTACGTTCCCTAACGAAGTAAGCCAAACAAATGTCCTCTGGGACTCATTCAACGACACCGTGGACGTCATTTGGAAGTAGTCGGGGGTCCCAGCTTGACCTCTAGTTTGCTCCCTGTTACTCCTTTCACTAACTTTGCGAACCCTGGCCTCAGAGGGGGAAAAGCTTTGTCTTCTCTGAGGGCAGGGTCGCAGAGGAAGTGCCAGGAGTAGCAGGGGGCGAGCAAGAGGTTACAGCCGCAACCCCCGACTACCACCAAATGATGTCCATGACCGACACTTCTACTTTTGCTTTGAAAGTGTGAAAACTCAATTACTAACTTGTATAATAGGCAATACTAAAGATGTGAAAACAGTCATCACCCATGATATTGTGTCCAGTACTCTTTTTTAATGACATTAGTTATGAAACAAGTTACTAATTGCGTTTGCATACTTTCAAAGCAAGTAGAAGTGTTGGTGAATAAGTCCCACAGGACATTTCTTTGACTTACTACACTTACTCTGGTTCTCGTGGGCAATCAGGTTGGTTCTTGTGCTGTATACATATGTGTAGTAGTTTCCCTCTAAGCTTGTTCCACATGCTCTTTATCCCTATGATGTCATTGTCATGTCAATGGAATGCTCTTGTTTGAATCCCAGGAGAGGCAGTTCCTGGAAGCTGTGGAGATGAACAGTCAATAAAGTATGTGCTCTTACCCCTACCTTGTGTGGCGTAATCACTACAAATTTGGCGACGAGGATGACTGTTCCTCTCTCCACCCACGTGTGCAGCGATCGTCTTCAGTGTCTCTAGCTATTCCTGACTCATCCGTGTGGCTACAGTCCAGAGTCATCTAGCTGAGACGTCAAAGAAACAAGTACGCCCATCATTCATCGGATCTTCGCTTGCCAATGAACTTTCATCGCCGTTCCAGTCTGTACTGTGTCGCTGGTGAGACTTTTAACATTTTCGTTTGAGTCTATGTCAAGCAGCGCAAGAGTCTTAACCTGGCTATCCTGGATGGTGTGGCTGTACTATCCTCACGTTTCTTTGTGCTTCGTTGCTGGAATAGGTCTGACTGTCTGAAAGACGCACGGTTTTGTGCTCTTTTCGGAGTGTTTACCAGGAGGTCTCCATTGAGGTGTCCGTTCGTACCCATTAGAGGAGATACCCTTCTCCCTCCGCAGTTCCCTCTTGACTGATGACGTATTGGAATCATCAGCAGGAGTTAGCGGAGAGAGCGCGTCACAGAGGGTTAAGCCTGCTTCAGTGAAGAGTTCCGGATCTATCGCCGTTGCGAGGTGGACACGTCAGGTTGCCTGGTTACCCTGAGCGTCAGTACGCTCCTGTCATCAAGGAAGAGAGCGCGTCGCAGAGGGTGAGTCACGCTTGCTACGTAAAGTTGAGCGCGTCAGGCGCAGCGCGTCAGGCCGGCTCTTTACCCTGCGTGTCTGCACCTTCAAGTTGCCCGGTTAGCCTGGGTGTCAGTACACCCAAGTTGCGGTGGGTGAGTCACGTTTCGGAGGAGAGTTGAGTCGGACCTAACGGCGTAAGGAACTCCTCTTCGTTTCTCACAGGAAATACCGGCTGAGGTATTTGGGTTCTCCGGGAGATTCCATCGCGTTGAGTAAAGACTGAGTTGGCAGTGAAGGAGACTGTATGAAGGAGACTGTATTCACCCTGCTGCAAGAGACTGTGTTCACTCTGCTACAGCATTCACGTTGCGCAAGGGGCATGCTGTCTATGCCTGGTGGAGACTGTTTTGACTTTTAAGTGCACAGCTTACTAGTGCGCTACCCAGAAGTCTTGGTCTTCACATATCTGAAGGTCTGAATAAAAGTCCTGAAGTGATACTTGTGCGCGGATACTGTGATCCAACAGTATCTTTCACCAATTTCAGGTTCTGCATTTCCTTTTATGTATCTTCACCTCAACAAGCGTTTCAAAGTACTCTACGAATTAGCAATTACGTCCTAATATTATTTTATATTAGTTTCTTCTGTCTATTGCATTTGAAACCACTTCCTGTTTAGCTCATATAAGTACTATTGTGTGCCAAGTTTCTCATCAAAAGGTATTCATATTGCTTGTTTGTTTTAGTCATGCAGAACGTACAACCCCCTCCTCCTTTTTTACAGCTTCCAGGGGATCCACCAGTAAAGTGGAAAGTATGGTATAGAGCTTTCGTAAAATATTTAGGTGCTATGGGGGGCTCAAGATTTAGCGCACAAAGGAAACGTTTCATTTTAGAGCATAATCTGGGGTTTGAGGGTCAAGCTGTGTTGGAACATTTACCTCCTTTGGCCATTGTTGAGGGTCAAGAGGAAATGGATGTTTATGATCAAGCTGTAGCTATGCTGGAGAAACAATTTGATGTGGAGAGTAGCCTAGTGGTGGCTAGGCACAAGTTCTTTACCAGAGAACAAGAGAGTGATGAGAGTATAGTGTCGTATGTAGCTGCTTTACGCATTCTGGCTTCAGAGTGTGAATTTGAACATTTCACCTCTCAACTCATTCGTGACCAAATTGTGGTACATTGTAGAGACAAAAAAGTCCAAGAGAAATTGCTCACACTAAAGAATCCTTCTCTTGACGAGACGGTTACCATTGTGAAGAGCATCGAGCTATCGCAAAAAGCCTCGAGAGAACTCAAACCTGATAAGAGTGTGGTGAATGCAATCAAGGATCATAAAGATATGAGTGAGAAGGTACAGGGAGACAAAACAAAACCACAGTCTGAACAAAAAGGGAATAAGCCTACATACACTAGAACAGAGAAAAAGGGTTCTTATTCAAGAAATCTCTGTACCAAGTGTGGGTTCCCGTCTCATTTCCCCAATTCAAGGGTTTGTCCGGCAAAGAACGCATCTTGTCGGAAATGTGGGAAACAGGGCCATTTTGCCAAAATGTGTGGTTTCCGGGGAAGTATCAATGTTGTGTATTCTGAAGAATCTAAGAACGATTCTGTGTGTGAAGTTGTAATTCTCTTTCTGATTTTGTAGTGGTTGTCAAGGATGATTCAGAGGATTGTGTTGATCCCATAGTGGATGTGTTTGTGGATGGTAAGTGTTTACAACTGTTAGTGGATTCAGGGGCACGTATGACCATGATCACGGATGAGCTGTTTGAGAGTACATGGGGGGACAAACCTCTTAATCCTCCTGACAGAAGCCCTGTCTCGTATGAAGGGAGGAGAATTGAGTTGTCTGGGTTTTTTGTCACTTCTCTTATCTTTAAAGACAGGCGTATTGAAGGAAAAGTTTATGTAGCTAAGAAGGGACTTAACATTCTCGGTTGGTATCACCAGGGGTTGTTTGGGATGACTCTCAGACCTGGGACGCGAGAACAAGTTTCTCTTGTGAGTGAACAATCCGAAGGTGAGGATTTGGTTTATTGGTCAGCTAGGTTTCCTAAGGTTTTTGGAGAGAAGGTGGGTTCTATTAAAGGTTTCAAGCACTTTATCAGAGTCAAGGAAGGGGCTCTCCCAGTTAAACACAAATTGCGCAATGTGCCTTTCAGTATTAGGGATGATTTGTCGTTAGAACTCAAGAGAATGTGTGAGTCAGGAGTTATTGAACCCATCGAATCATCACTTTGGTTATCTCCCTTGGTAGTCGCGCGCAAAAAGAATGGTAATCTTAGGGTATGCATTGACTTGCGCAGCTTGAATAAGGAGATCTGGATAGACTCACATCCCCTTCCTCGCATTGATGACATTCTTTCTAGGTTTGCTGGTGCGAGGTACTTCTCTAAGATTGATCTCGCATCAGCATACCATCAGGTTGAGCTGGACCCTACCTGTAAGCATCTGACCGCCTTTGTCTCACCTGTTGGCACCTTCCAGTTTAAGAGGATGTCGTTCGGATTGGCTTCGGCGGCCTCAGTCTTCCAGCGGGTTATGGAGAAGGTTTTGGAGGGCGTCACTGATACTGTTGTATTTCAAGACGACATTTTGGTGGCTGGAAAGAATAAGGAGTTGCATGATAAAAATCTTGCGAAAGTTTTGGAGAGGTTAGAAGGCAAGGGGATTGTGGCGAACAAACTCAAGTGTGTTTTTTGTGTGGAGTCCATAGAATACCTTGGACACTGCATTTCTGGTGACGGGATTGTACCTAGAGAGGGTCTCATTGAGGCAATATCCAAAGCGCCATGTCCCATTTCTAAAGAACAAGTCTCTTCATTTCTAGGTTTGTGCGAATTTTACACAAAGTTTATTTCCAATTTTGCCGCCAAAACTGTTCACATGCGTGAACTTCTAAAGAAAAAGTCTAACTTGATCTGGGATGACTCCTGCCAAGAAGAATTTGTACAGATAAAAAAAGAATTGGAGTCGTGTGGCATTCTCACCCCTTTTGACCCCCTCTTCCAATGCAAAGTGTCTGTGGATGCTAGTCTAGACGGTCTAGGGGGGATGATTTCTCAAGTCAAGGAAGGGAAAGAGTACACTGTGGGGTTTGCGTCAAGAGCCTTACGCCCGAGTGAAAAGAATTATTCTGTTATTGAAAGAGAATTGCTGGCGTGTTGTTGGGCTGTCGAACGTTTCAAGTGTTTTTTGTGGGGAAAGACTTTTGAACTATTTACAGATCATAAGCCTCTCATTCCTATACTGGAAGGTCGGATTGTCAGAGACCATACCCCCAGGATTGCCAGGTTGAGTTCTAAGTTGTTACAGTATAATTTTGTTGTGGCACATATCCCAGGTGGGCGCAACACACGAGCTGATTATCTTTCAAGGTCCCCTCTGCCACTTACTAAGAATGACTTTGATCATGATGCGGATGACGATTGTCTCATTGCTGCGGTTGATGTTTGTTGTGTGGGGTCGTTTAATGAACATGACTGGTTTTCTGCGATGGAGTCTGACCTGGTACTTAAGAGAGTGAAACACTTCATTGTAGCTGGTTGGCCAAAGGAAAAACACTTGGATAGTGATCTACATCCGTTTGCCAAAGTTGCGGATGAACTTACATTGGAAGGTGGAGAGATGATCATGCGTGGGGATAAATTTGTCCCTCCGGAGTCTCTCAGGAGTCGCATCATTGATGCTGGTCACGAGGGACATCTGGGGCAAACAAATACCAAAAGAAGAATTCGGGGTGTGTATTGGTGGCCGTCCATGGACCGCCAAATCAATGATGTGGTGGAAGGATGTATAACTTGTAGTACTAGTGATAAGGTTATTAAAATTGTCTCACCCCCAGTACAACAAGTGGAAGTACCGAATAGTCAGTGGTTGAAGCTGGCCATTGACTTTGTAGGACCTTTCAATGTGCTTCCCAACAAGTGCAAGTTCGCGCTGGTTGTGGCTGACTAGTTCAGCAAGTGGTGGGAGGTCCATTTCCTCCAGAGTCTGTTTGCCAGGGAGGGTTTTCCAAAGGAAATTGTATCCGACAATGGGGTACAGTTTACCTCCAAGGAAATGTCTGAGTTCCTTGTTCAGTGTGGTATCACCCACCGGCGTGTGGCCTTATATCACCCACAGGCCAATGGTTTCATTGAGCGGACGAACCGTATTCTGGTTGAGTGCGTTCAGTGGGCTGTTTCATCCAGAGTGGACATTAAAGAAGCTGTCCAAAGTATGTTGTGGGCGCATCGCACCACACCAAGTGCAGTTATGGGATCAAGTCCCTTTGCTCTTCTCAGAGGAAGAGAAGCTTCATTTCACATGTGTCCTGCTTGGATGAAAAGGTGGGGTTTATTGTTAAAATGCCAAGAGAGACAAGACAATGGTGACTCTCTGTTATCACCCTCTGTTCCCATACAAGGGGGTCTTGATTCCTCCTCTCAACCCCTTGCCTCAGAAGTTAGTGATTTTAAGTCCTCTGTTTCGGTTGGGGATTGGGTGAGGATTAAGTCTCCTCTGAAGGTTCCTAAGGGGCTGTCAAAATTTGGTCCTCCCGTTAAAGTGGATGCTACGTCACGCTTTGCTGTGAGGGTCAATGGGAAAAATTGGTGGAATCTGTCCAGAATCTATAAGATTCCCATGAAGGTTGTAATGCACCTGGGTTTAGACTCAGGAAACACTGCTCGCTCTGTTTCTCCTCAAAGGGAGACCACTGTTAATAAAAGTACTTCTTTGAGATATGTACCTCCACGGAGGAGTGGCAGGACAACTGTCCCACCGAATATGTTAAATCTGTAAATTATTTCTTATTTCTTTGAAAAGCATTGCACTCTGGTCTTGTCTCCCAAATGCGTTATGATGCACTTTTTGTTTTATTATCTTCTTCTTCTCTTAATTTTCCTTTGCCTCGCTTTACTTTCTATTTTCTTGTGATAGTAATGGAAAGAGAGGAGATGTGTAGTAGTTTCCCTCTAAGCTTGTTCCACATGCTCTTTATCCCTATGATGTCATTGTCATGTCAATGGAATGCTCTTGTTTGAATCCCAGGAGAGGCAGTTCCTGGAAGCTGTGGAGATGAACAGTCAAAGTATGTGCTCTTACCCCTACCTTGTGTGGCGTAATCACTACAATAAGTTCCCTAAAAAGAACTTCCAGGCTAGTCAAGCCTTTACAGTTTTGCCACACAGGGTATTGACAACGTGGTTTGGCTTATGTTACGTCCACAACTGTGGGCAGTGTGGGGAGTATAATGCACTTGTCAATCGGCGGTCAGAACACCAACTATGTTCTGACGGCGGACAAAGGTGTCAAGCAGGCCATTAGCAAGTCCATTATTTCCTCAAGTAGAGGCACAAAAACTCTACGGCAGCTTGTCTAGTAAAGTAGTGGCCTATGGAAGGTAAGGTATCCATGCATAGCCATTGAAAGGTTTACTTAACGGCAGTTCCACCTCAGTCACTTTCCCTATACTTCACTTTTGTATGGTACAGTATAAAGCAATCGGGAAAACATGGCTGGGTGAGATGGGTATTGGGGGCAGTAAATATCACTCTCCTGCCTGTTTTCATGCTTAGAACAGACTTTACAACGGCTACATGGTCGAGTCTTTTTAGCTGTCAAAGAAGGCAATTCGCAAAGTGTCGCTCCTGCAGCCTTGCCACGTCCTTCATAGCATATGAAGTGGAGACTGCTGCAGCAGAAAGTCAAGGAATGACATGCATCTTCCTGTGGTTGTCTGACGAGAAACAACAGACGCATTGTATGTTGCCATCTCGATCAGGTGGGTAAACAGTTTCTTGTACCAAGTGCGAGTTTTACGGCTCTCATTGTATGGCTGAAGAACCTGGTCATTCTTATCCATTCCGCCCATGTACTTGTTGTAATCAAATATACAGGTGGGCTTGTGAACTGTGGCCATCTGACCCCAAACAGTGACGAGGGAAGTGCTCTCATCATGAATTGTAGTGACCACGTACACATTACGCCTATCTGAGAACTTGACTGCGAGCAGTTTGTTGGAATGCAACGCAGTGCTCTGGAATTTCTGGAGCTTCTTACAAACAAGGTCCTGTGGAAATCCTTTGTGGCGACTACTAACTGTACCGCGGGCCACAGTGCCAGCTTTGTACAGCTCATTGTATAGCTCTAGTCCCGTATGGAAATATAACCTTTGTGAAGGAGAGGCTGAATAAGCTTCCATACAATATTCCCTGTGACTCCTAGCGTGGGAGGGCAACATACAGGGTTGAGAGTGGAGTCCTTCCCTATATACACTCTCAAGCTGTACACATAGCCAAGCGAGCTCTCACACAGCATGCACAGCTTGATGCCACTGCAAGCTGTTTTGCTCGCACTATACTGCCTGAACAGCAGCCGTTTTTTTGTACAGTATCAAAGACTCATTGTTGGCTATATTCTTTCCAGGAGTATAAACCTTTGTAAACTTGGCAGACAAATGTTCCACGACAGGCTGAATTTTTTAACAACTTGTCATGGTCTGGATGGTCCCGGGGCAAAGCAGCAGAATGTCATTGAAATGCAGTATGCGCTGCAATAGCAAAAAACGATCTCTGCTCATGTATGATGCGAAGATGGGGGTTACCGAAACCTTGCAAGCAGACCAGTAGGACAGCAAGATTGGTTTATGCACTACACCCATTTTGAGTGTAAGGCTCAAAATATCTTCAGCTCCCCTAATGAAGTGGGAGTCCACTTGTGTGCCCTAGAATGAGGCCAGAGAGTGCCTTCATGCTCCCTCAGAAATTGTTCAGCACGCAGATTTGTTTGTTGCACAATATGCTCAAGGAAGTCAACATCCAAAAAGAGATTGATTTAGTCGGTTGGCAATAAATTGGCTGTCGACCTTACATCCATCATCGCCAGTGAAAGGCGGAATTTGGGGTTTAACTACACTGGGGGACTGCCAAGAGAGCACTCCTTCTGTGCTTGCCACCGCACGTGCCTGCTCTAACTGTCATCATTATGTCCCTCATAATTCTTGGAAGATGAGTCGTTGGATGGAACTGCGCCAACTGAATAATCACTTACAGATTCTGTTCCAGTATCCTCTTCCAGTTTCTGATCCTGCCTCAGAGCTGTTGGCCATAACCCGAGTGGGCTTGAGCAGCAGTCATCCCCTGAGATCCCTCTCTGTTTGTGCCTGAAACCGTCCTTCTAAAACCCTATCCTACGTAGAAGGCAGATATGTTCTTCAGACATAGTTGGTGGGTGTGTGCAAATAATGACAATGTCACCTTACCTTGTCTTCTTTCCTAAATCAGCAGGTTCTATAAAGACACTAAGAAGAAACAAGCATTGGCATAGCCAATAGGTCTCGCCTTTGGGACCTTATAAGTGTTTAGTTATCCAGCACAATATCCTTGGTGCAACAACATCAACTGTTGCATGGCTAAACACTTATAAGGTCCCAAAGCGGACCTATTGGCTATGCCAATGCTTGTTAAATGGGGGTTCTACATGAAAGGGCGGGACATGTGGCGCTCAGATTAGGAAAGCGATGAGGCCCTGGCAGTAAGCGCTATACAAAAGGCAGCCTCACAACAATAACAATATGTACTGGATGTGTACATGTCATTGTGGCGATTCCCCAAAATGGGCCAACCGTATAGAAATCAAATTAGACTATGTTCTAGATATTATCCCTGAAAAGCAAATTTAAGTTGCAAAAGGGGTTCCGTAGTTCATGCTTTTAGTTGGACCTGCGCATCCGATAGTCTGAATTCCTAGATGCAAAAATCTTCATGGCATGCGTGTGTTTATTTACAGAGCAGTCTACAAATATGATGTGGACTTGTGAAATATACATTTCCAGCCAAGACGAAGAGCAAGAGTGCATACACAAGAACGTGCGTTACTTTGACGTCCTTACGTTTTCAAGATACAATGACGTTTAAGAGGGCTCGTGCGCAGCGCCCATTGGGTGACACGGACTGTAGACCAACAAGTAGACTCCTTGTAGTTACTTTAGGTCCTTACTGCTATTGTTTCATTGGCTTTCATGAATTCAGACAGTCCCGTTAACCTTAGCTTCAGGCAGAAAATGGGGAGAAGAAAGTGAAAATTGAAAAGAGGGAAAGTCTGGCTAAAACGAGTGGGAGAAAAAAGAGATAAAGAGGGAGAGAAACGAGAGATAAGAAGGGAGGGGACGGTGTGTAAAATATGGGGCGGAATGAAATGAAGAACTGAAGACGAGAGAACAAAAAAAATGAGAGCGGCAGGAGTGAAAATACAGCAAGAGGAGGAGAATGGAAAAGCAAAAATGAAGATATGGAAGAGGGAAAGATGGAAAGTGAGAAGGGTAGAGAAGGGACAGTGGAGGGAAAAAACGTGTGAGCTCAAGGGTGGAGAAAGGGGAAAACAAGAAATAGGGACACGAATAATAATAATAAAGAAGAAGGGCGAACATGAAGCTTGCAAGAAATATGGTAGTGGAGATGAAGAATGGGAGAGAAGAAAGCGAGCAAAGTGATTTGATACAATGGGAAGAGCGGCTCAAGATTGTAATTGTATTTACAAAGCGCGTACTACCACTGACGAAGCGATGTGCGAGAGGGGAACGTAAAAGAGAGTCCGAGAGATATGCAAGGAAAGAGAAGAGTGGGACGAGGTGGGCAAGAAGAAAGAATGAAAGATGGAAGGGTGGGAGAGACGGGGAGAACGAAAGAGGTGGGCGAGTGAGAGCTATGAAAGAGAATAAAACGAGGAGTGACGAGAAAGCTGCGAAAGGAAAGTGAATGAAAAGTGCGCTTTAGCTATGGCAAGGAGAAGAGGAGGAGTGGGAGATACAACGAAAGGAAAGAAGAAACATTGTGATGTGTGAAGGGATGTAGAAGGGCCAGAGAATGATCCGAGGAAGGAAAATTATAGAGGGAGAGAAAGGGAGACAGAGACTAAGATACAGAGAAGAGGGAGAAAATGAGGTGAGTGGAGAACAGGAAGGATGAAAGGAGAAAAAAAGGAGTGAAGAATGAAACAAGAGAGGTAAAGTGAAAGAAAGTTTATTTTAAAACGCTGCAATCGCTGCAATACATTTGAGAGAAAGTTTATTTAAGAACTCTGCAATAGAAGAAGTAAACAAGTGGGAGGGGTGGGGGGGAGTGCACGCGCGCACACACAGGAGACAACTCTTGCAGCTGGGCGGGCTTGAGCCTTGAAGAAGTAAACAAGTGGGAAGGGTGGGGGGGAGTGCACGCGCACGCTAAGCAGCAGCTGTTTGCTCTTTTTCAAAGCACACACTCGTGCTTTTGGCGCGCCGCTGCGCACTCCCGCAAGCTGTATGCCGCTACAAGCACGAGTATGTGCTTGGAAAAAGAGCTGTACGACGGCTAAAGGTCTCCTATGCAGCGCATGCGTGCTGCGTAGGCGAGACCTAAAAAAGAAAAGGGGGCAGAATTGGAATACCCTGAACCCCTAGCTCAGGTGTTGGGGTCCCCCATGGAGCTCGCCAGGGCAAAAACATTTTTGCCGTCAATTCATGGCAAACGTTTAAAAAAAAAATAAAGCTCCGTCTCCCATGCATGTTTTCACTTTAGCCCCGGTTGGGCCAGGTCCCGGGGGTATGCCGCAGTAAAAAAAAAAAAAAAAAGAGGGGGGCACATGGAGTCCCATCCTAAGGCTCTTTGGAGCCCTGGGGATCGCCACATCTCCGGGGCTTTTTAAAAAAAAATATAGGAGGGGCTGCGCAGACCCCCCTCTAGTGAGCTCTTAGGAGCCCTGGGCACCCCCCCCCTATGTATTTATAATATTAGTGGAGGAGGGCCGTGCGGACTGCCCTCCTGGGGCTTTAATATGCGCCAGGGACCACCACCTACTTTGGGCTAAATGAACATAGGTGCGGGCTGTGGGGAACCCTTGGACTCCTGGGACCACCACCTCCCCAGAGCCTCTAATAGAATTAGAATTGGGATGGGGAGAGCATGCCCCCACCCCCCCCCCTTTCCGGGGGGGGGGGGGTGGGGGCATGGCCGGGGGCCGGCCCGTGAAAAGTAAAGGAGAGGGCCACGCAGCCCCCCTCCTGGAGCCAATTATGGCCCTGGGGACCGCCATCTCCCAGCGCCAGCTCCTGCTATGTCCCGAGGTGCCCACCCCCGGCAGATTTCTGTTTGCTTTAGCTTGGCGGGAGCTGGCCGCTCCCACCATGTGAGAGCAAACATAACTCTGCTTCCAGCAAGTCGGAGCTGTCAAACTGCTCCCGCTTGCTGGAAGCAGAGTTTTCATCCGTTTCCCTGCCCGCTGTCATGCGGTCAGGGAAACCGATGAAATGATTGCTCCTGACCTCTAGCAGATCCCTGTTTGCGAGAGCAATGCCATCTCCCGCATGAGGAGGGGAGCCGACTGGGACTGTGGGGACCTTGAGGCTCCCCCTGCGGTCCTCAAAATAGTACACTTAGTGCCCTGAGTAGGGCCAGGCTACCATGTAGACTTTGCCGGGCCCAGGGAAATGGGGTCCCCAGGGCCGAAATTGGCCCAAGGAGGGGGGCTGCGTTGCCCCTCTCCCATAGTGAATTTTGTCTGGGCTCCAGTGGTGCAGAGTCTACGGGGCTGAAATTGGCACAGGGAGGGGTCCACGCGGCCCCCTTCCCCTTGTTTAAAGCACAAAGGATTCTAACTTCTTGGGCTTGGGGAAGGCAAAGCAAATGTGTTAACTCGTATTCACGTTGAAAAACAATCTGAAATCCTTAATGAAGGTGAATGCATCATTGATCTATTGGAGAGCAATCTGGTCTGGGATGACTGTGACAAGTAATTTTTTTACTCCTCGTCTCCTGGTGAGAGCAGAGTCCATGAATCTCCCTTTTAATTCCCCTGATTACGCAAATGCACGAAATCATCTGCAAGCTCCGTGTGTTTGGCCATGCCCCATTTTCATTAGTAATATTCAAAGGTCTTACCGCCTTATTCCACATTGATAGGCAGCTTAACAAAAGGCCCTTAAGCTCATTTCCCTCCGATTTTGGTGACGCAGTATTGACGCAGAAGAATACGAGGACATCTCCACCAAACAAAGATGCTCTTACTTCATTTGTTTGAGGGGAAGTATGCCTGTTTGGTGGAGATGCACCTCTTTGTAGTCTTGTTGTCTTGATGAGAATTCACGTTCTCACCGATTTGTGGATAAAGACGCCCGAGGAAAAATCACGTTGCCAAAATTACATGCACACTAGGTCGCTGTAAACATTACCTCGTTGTCCTTTACGCAGCTGTAGTGCAGAATATGCACAAGACATTTACCCAATGATGTAGCACTTACTAATTAATAAAATTAAATTACTCCAGTTAGGTAGAAGTTTTCAACAAAACTGGGGACTTTTATTGGAAATAATAAGGTTCGATTCTGGCCCTGGTGCTGATTTCACATAAATTAAACCTCAACGCACTTAAAATATAAAATAGCAGGTGCCCCAGTTGAAGCTTTAACTGACCAGCTTGAGGAACCAGACTGGAGAATGGATCTAGGTGATGCCAGTGGTCTAGACACTTCCCCTGACACTGGCCTGCTTCCCCCCTACTGTGGCTACGGAGGAGGGAGCTTCTTTGCTGTGGTAGTGAGGATGGCAACCGAGGTCCTCGAGCTCACTGCGGTGGCAGTCAAAACTAACCTCCTGACAGAGGTGCTTCAGCCTGTGGTTTCCTCTTGTGAGCCCCTTTTGCCGTTCAATGAAGCCCTCACAGACGTCCTTCTTGGCACTTGGTCCAAGCCCAGCAAAGGACAATTGTCCGCCGCCAAAGCGCCACTCCGGGTGACCCAGCGTACCTGACCAAACACCCCACTTCTGAGGGCTTCGTAGTCCAAGCCTCTTCATCAAAAGGTTCATTACCTTTTGCTCCCCCAGATAGGGAATCCAAGAAGCTGGACCATCTTGGGAAGATGTTGTTCTCTTCCTCCAGGTTTGCATTGCGGGCGGTGGATACCACATGCCTCTTAAGCCGATACTCCCATTCTGTCTGAAATAAGGTCGCGCAGGTGATGCCTCAGTGCCCGGAGGAGGCCTGGGCCGTTGTCTCTCAAGCAGTTGCAGATGGAGAGACGCAGCCAAATTCACCATACGATGTAGACTGGATACCACCGACTCACTGGGCAGAGCGATTGGCACGTAGGTAGCTGTTTGACGCCATGCCTGGTTAAGGACTTCTGGCTTCTCAGGGGATGTCCAGTCTGTATTGATGGACATGCTCTTTGATGGCACTTGGCTTTTTGGCAACAAGGCAGACTCCGTGCTTGAGCGCTTCAAGGATTCTCGAGCTACGGCCAGATCCTTGGGCCTCGAGGCTACCTCACGTCTACCTCAGTCTGCCTTTCGTGGCTACAGAAGGGGCGCCCAGCCACTGAGTCACGCAAACTGTCCAGCCTCTGCGTGGCAGCGGACGTGGGACCCCAGCGTCCTCGTGGGTGAGGGAGCCTGCTGGCGGGCCAGTCCCCCCCCCTGCTGCAGCCTCCAAACCTTCCTAGTGTGTCAGGCCCATCAACGGCCAGTTGGAGGCAGTATCCGCCATCTCCTCCTCCACTGGCAATCCATCACGTCAGATAGGTGGGTTCTGCAAATAGTCCGAAGGGGCTACTCTCTCCCCTTCGAGGCTACCCCTCCCTCCATGCCATCTTCTTACGATCGCATGGCGGAGGATCATTTGGCACTTCTCCGCCAGGAAGTATTGACTCTCTTGGCTAAGGGAGCTATAGAGAGGGTCCGTGTGCCAGAAATAGATCGTGGTTGTTATTCCCGCTACTCTCTGGTACCTAAGAAGGACAAAGGCCTTTGGCATATCTTAGACCTCCAGGCCCTCAACTTCTTCCTCCGGAAGGAGATGTTCAAAATGCTCACCCTAACCCAAGTTCTGTCTGCACTCAACCCAGGAGACTGGCTGGTGGTGTTGGACTTGCAGGACGCTTATTTTCATATCCCCGTCCTGCCGGCCCACAGACGTTAACTTCGGTTCTCAGTGGGCCACGAGCATTTTCAGTTCACTGTGCTCCCCTTTGGCCTTACCAGTGCCCCTCAGGTGTTCACAAAGGTGATGGAGGTGGTCGCAGCTCATCTGCGCATATCAGGGGTTACAGTCTTGCCCTATCTCGACTAATTGCTGTTGAAGGCGGGCTTGCCCCAGGCTGTCGTCTCCCACCTCCAGAGTTCGGCGAACCTCCCACATTTGCTGGGGTTCACTATCAACGTGCTGAAGAGACACCTGACTCCGTTTCAGATGCTCCCTTTCATTGGGGCGGTTCTGGACACAGTGCAGTTTCGGGCCTATCTTCCCAAGCAGCGAGTCCGGGATATTCTGGCTATGATCCCTATGTTTCAGCCTCTATCCCGGATTTAGGTGAGAATGACTGAGGCTGCTGGGCCTCATGGCCTGCTGCATCCTGCTGGCGGATCATGCCAGATGTCATATGCGGGCTCCGCAGTGGGACCTGAAGTTCCAGTGGGCGCAGCATCAGGGGAATCTTTCTGACTACATCCAATATCTTGGAGGGAATTGCGCACCAACTGCAATGGTGGCTAACAAACAAAGATTGGGTCAGAGGCAGATGCCTTGCCCTTCCCCAACCAGATCTAACAGTCGTGACAGCTGAGTCACTACTGCGATGGGCCGGCCACCTGGGAGAGCCGGAGATGAGAGGCATCTGGTCTCCGTTGGAGTCCGGCCTCCATATCAACCTTTTGGAGCTCCGGGCGATCAGACTGCCACTGAAAGCATTCCTTCCCTCTCTCAGGGGGAAAGTGGTGCAGGTGTTCACCGACCACACCACCGTCATGTGTTACTGCAACAAACAGGGCGGGGTGGGGTCATGGATCCTTTGTCAAAAGGCTCTGCGCCTCTGGATATGGCTGGAACATTAGGACATGACCCTGGTGGTTCAACACCTGGCGGGCTCCCAGAACGCCAGGGCAGACAAACTCAGCTGTCAGTGCCTAGTCGATCATGAATTGCGTCTCCATCCGGAGGTGGCGCAATGTCTCTTTCAGTGGTGGGGAGAGCCTTGGTTAGATCTGTTTGCCCGGGTGCTGCCTTCCCCCGTCTCAGCATCGCCGGACCTCACGGAGGTCTGACTGAGCAAACTCGGAGAAAAAGGACCATCGGGAAGGGGCTGAGAGGCAGGTGCATACCCGGGCCCCTGGGGTCCCCGGCGGGCGGGCCCGGGTGCTGTCTTCCCCTGTCTCAGCATCGCCGGACCTCAAGGAGGTCTGACTGAGCAAACTCGGAGAAAAAGGACCATTGGGAAGGGGCTGAGAGGCAGGTGCGTACCCGGGCCCCTGGGGGCCCCGGCGGGCGGGCCCGGTTGCTGCCTTCCCCCGTCTCAGCATCGCCGGACCTCACGGAGGTCTGACTGAGCAAACTCAGAGAAAAAGGACCATCAGGAAGGGGCTGAGAGGCAGGTGCGTACCCGGGCCCCTGGGTGCCCCGGCTGGCGGGCCCAGGTGCTGCCTTCCCCTGTCTCAGCATCGCCGGACCTCACGGAGGTCTGACTGAGCAAAAAAGGACCATCGGGAAGGGGCTGAGAGGCAGGTGCGTACCCGGGCCCCTGGGGGCCCCGGCGGGCGGGCCTGGGTGCTGCCTTCCCCTATTTCAGAAGCGCCGGACCTCACGGAGGTCTGATTGACCCTCTCCCTAGTAATCCGGAGGAAAATTACCCCCCTTTCTTGTAATCCGTGCACACGAGGTGACAGAGGGGACCCAAGGCGCAAAAGTAGCCGACCTCCTGGAGCCCTCGCTGGGATCGGGAGGCAAATGAGCCCTCATCGGGACTTCCAGGAAGCCCGGCCATCTGGTCACCCCATAGGAAAGCATTGCGTGCGACCAGATGGCCGAGGGGATCGGTGCGACCAGATGGCCGAGGGGAAAGGTGCGACCAGATGGCCGGGCACGAAAGGGAAGCCATCTGGTCGCTCTGTGCCCCAACGAAAGAGTGAGCGGGCGCCGGGGCATGGGGGACCGGAGGCCCAGGGCCCCAGCTGGGCACCAGCCATGGAAGCTGCGAGGGGGACCCGACGGGCCCTCCGACCCGGGGCCCGCGGACACCTTGACAAGCAGGGGAGGCCTGCACGGGACCGACTGACCCCTGTCCTGGGCCCTTGGTGGAGAAGCAGGCCGGGGGACGTGGCCCAGGGCCGGAGCACCCGACCCGGGGCCCGACTGGGCCCCTGGACCCAGCAGGGGCTCCCAGGCCCAGAGGCGCAGGGGACGCCTCCCTGGGCCCTACGGACTCCGTCCCGGGCACCCTGCCACGCGGCAGGACCGAGGACGGAGCCCGGGGTGGGGAGGCCGCCCTCCCCGGGGCCCCCAGGGTCCCCGGCTGGAGCTCCTGAACCCAGCCAAGCAAGGGGAGGCTCCCCGGGCACAACGGAACCCCGCCCTGGGCCTTTGGCAGTGCGGCAGACTGGAGGACAGGGCCCAGGGCTGGAGCACCAGACCCGGGGCCCGGTGGGGCCCCTGGACCCAGCCGGGGCTCCCAGGCCCAGAGGCGCAGGGGAAGCCTCCCCGGGCCCGCCGGACCCCATCCCGGGCACCCTGCCACGCGGCAGGACCGAGGACGGAGCCCGGGGTGGGGAGGCCACCCTCCCCGGGGCCCTCAGGGGCCCCGACCGGAGCTCCTGAACCCAGCCAAGCAAGGGGAGGCTCCCCAGGCACAACGGAACCACGTCCCAGGCCTTTGTTATGTTATGTTAATTTGGTATTTATAAAGCGCACGGCTACTCCCAGGAGTGTCCCGGCGCTAAGCAAAAACCACATAAACAGCCGCAGAGAAGAGAACCTAAAGGAAACCTGCAAAACAGGTTAAAGTTGGAAAAGCCACGTCTTAAGTTTTTTTCTGAAGGTGAGTAGGTCCTGAACCTGTCTGAGGGCCAAGGGAAGGCTGTTCCATAGGTGGGAGACGACCACTTGAAAAGATCGACCTCCGACCCGAGCAAGTGAAACTTTAGGAACAGGAATCAAGAGTTGAGTTGAGGACCTCAGAGTACGTTGGGGAGTGTAATGGGAAAATCTTTGTCTGAGATAAGGAGCTCCAATCTGATTAAAAGCTTTAAAAACCAAAATCAGCGCTTTAAAATGGATTCTTTTCTGAACAGGAAGCCAATGCAGGGATAACAAAAGAGGGGACGAATGAGTTCTAGGGCCTGCCAAGAAGATGGCCCTAGCGGCCGTGTTTTGAATCGCCTGCAAGCGGGCAATTAAATAACTGGGAAGTCCCAAGTACAAAGAGTTGACGTAATCCAATCTCGAGATTACCAGAGCTTGGACAATGGTCTTTCTGTGAGAGACAGAAAGCAGGGGAAGAAAGTTCTTCGCCATTCTTAAGATCACAAAGCAAGTCCCGGCTACAGATTGGATCTGGATTTGGCAGAGCGGCAGGCTGGGGGACGGGGCCCAGGGCCGGAGCACCCGACCTGGGGCCCGACGGGGCCCTTGGACCCGGCCGGGGCTCCCAGGCCCGGAGGCGCAGGGGAAGCCTCCCCAGGCCCGCCGGACACCATCCCAGGCACCCTGCCACGCGGCGGGACTGAGGACGGAGCCCGGGGTGGGAGGCCACCCTCCCCGGGGCCGCAGGAGACCCTGAACCCAGCCGAGCAAGGGAGGCTCCCGGGCACGGTGGAACCCCGTCCCGGGCCATTGGCAGGGCAGCAGGCCGGGGGACCTCGTTCGGGCACCCTGCCACGCAGCAGGACCGAGGACGGAGCCTGGGGTGGGGAGGCCGCCCTCCCCGGGGCCCCTAGACCCAGCCCAGCAGGGAGAGGCTCCCCGGGCCCCCCGGATCCCATCCAGGGCAGCCTGCCACGCGGCAGGCCCAGGGACGGACCCAGGGCTGGGGCGGCATCCTGGCCCGTCCAACTGCCGGTTGAGGACTGCTAGGCCGAGAGGGGTCCCAGAGTACCTTTTCCCTGGTAATCCGGAGGAAGGCTGCCCCCCTTTCTGGTAACCTGTGCGCACCGCAAGACTGAGGGGACCCTATGCGCGGACGCGCCCGACCTCCTGGAGCCCTCGCTGGGATCGGGGAGGCAAATGAGCCCTCATCGGGACTTCCAGGGCGGCCCGGCCATCTGGTCGCCTCATTGGAAAGCATTGCGTGCGACCAGATGGCCGAGGGGAAAGGTGCGCCCAGATGGCCGGGACCGAAAGGACTCCCATCTGCCCGCCCGAGCCTTCGCGGTAGGGCTCCCGCCTGCCCACGCAGGGCTCGGGGCTCCGCTTCCCAGGGGCTCGGAGACCCGGCTGGGCCTCAGGCACGGGGAGGACCACCGGAGCTCTCGGGCCCGGACGCCCGGGGGAGGACTGCCCGGGACCCATGGAGCCCGTCCCGGGCACTTTGCCACGCCGCAGGCCGGAGGAGGGAGCCCCGGACGCCTGGGAGGTGTTGCCCGGGCATAGCCCATCTGGTCCCCGGCAGAGAACTGCCAGCCCGGGAGGGGTGTTCCGGCATACCCTGCCCTTAGTAATCCGGAGGAAAGCCACCCCTCTTTCTGGGCACCCGTGCGCTCCAAGTGACGGAGGGGACCCAGGGCGCGGAGGCGCCCGACCTCCTGGAGCCCTGGCTGGGATCGGGGAGGCGAATGGGCCCCCATCGGGACTTCCAGGGTGGCCCGGCCATTTGGTCACCCCATTGGAAATCATTGCGTGCGACCAGATGGCCGAGGAAGAAGGTGCGACCAGATGGCCGGGACCGAAAGGACTCCCATCTGCCTGCCCCGAGCCGAGCCTTCCTGGTAGGGCTCCCGCCTGCCCTAGCAGGGCTCGGGGGCTCGGAGACCCCGGCTGGGCCTCAAGCACGGGGAGGCCCGCAGGAGCCCTCGGGGCCCGCACGCCGGGGGGAGGACTGCCCGGGACCCATGGAGCCCGTCCTGGGCACTTTGCCACGCCGCGGGCCGCCGGAGGAGGGAGCCCCGGACGCCTGGGAGGTGTTGCCCAGGCATAGCCCATCTGTTCCCCGGCAAAGAACCGCCAGCCCGGGAGGGGTGTCCCGGCATACCCTGCCCCTACTAATCCGGAGGAAAGGTACCCCTCTTTCTGGCAACCCGTGCGCACCGCGAGACTCTGGGGACCCTGGGCGCGAACGTGCCCGACCTCCTGGAGCCCTGGCTGGGATCGGGGAGGCAAATGAGCCCTCATCGGGACTTCCAGGGCAGCCCGGCCATCTGGTCGCCCCATTGGAAAGCATTGCGTGCGACCAGATGGCCGAGGGGAGTGGTGCACATCTCTGATTGGAATCTGGAGTGCCCCTATAAGTCCCTAGTATATGGTATACTATGTACCAAGGGCATAGGTACCTCAGAGGCCTACCAGGGGCTGCAGCATGTATTATGCCACCCCTGGAAGGCCATCCAAACTGACACCACAGGTCTGCTACTGCAGCCTGGGTAAGGTGGTGCATGCACCCCTTACTGTGATATAGGTTACCTATATCACTAAATACAAACACACATATAAACCTATAAGTCACTCCTATGGCAGGCCTTATCAATCCTGAAGGCAGAGTGCGTGGTTCCTATGTGAGAGGGTGCCCCTGCATGAGCAGGGCCCCTCTGCAGCGTTCGGAGACCCTTCTCTGAGGCTGTTTGTAGTGCAGCCTGACCATATACTCTTAAGCGCATTATAACCTCACGTTAAATGCTAACTTTGGAATGGCTGCACCGAAACATGTCGTGTTTGGTGTCGAACATCTTGGAATACTACCCCCCCGCCAATTCTGGCGGCGGGGTAGCATTCCACCCTTCTAGAGGGAGAGACATGTTAACCCTGGCCTGGCCGGTAACTTCTTTCTAAAGCCTGGCATCACAAAATGGATGCTGCTGCCACAGACACAAGTCTGGCCTCCTGCTGCTGGACGAAACTCAGGCAGGGAGGCCTGGACAATAGGTTTCCTGTCCCAGGGAGGTGTGACCACCTCCCCAGACAGGATAATGTGTATTGGGGCTGGGCGGGAGCACTTTCGGGTGCTTTGAAGTCCTGCACTGGGGGCACACTTGGTGTCCCTAGTGCATACCCCAGTTCAAACCGGATCAGGGCTTGCAGCCCCTGCTTTGGCGCGAACTGGACAAAGGGAAAGGGGTGTAGCCACCCCTCTGCCCTGACCCACCCATAGGTGGGGCCACAGAGTAGTCCAACCCCTAAACTTAGTATAAGTATAGGAACCCAGTCCTTAGGACTTTAGATTATCCCTGGACGAAACTCTGACACTGAATCCTGGACCTTCGACGCTCTACTCAAGACTAGAGGACAGAAGAATCTCCCTTGGGGTCAAGGAGTGACTCCCCTGCTTGGCAGGCACCAAAGAAGCAATTGTCCGGTCTGCATCGCCTAAGCTCCCGTCGGACGCCGAAGTCTTTGCATCACCAGAGGTGGATTTCCAGACTTCCCGAGGCTGCCCTGAGTCCCCAGCAAAGCTGAGGCCCGTAGCTGTCGTGGGTAACGTGGAACTGTGACCCCTGGACACCGCACGCATTTGCTAGTGCATCCTCTTCTGGGTCTCCCACGAAGTCGTGCTTTGGGCTCCGAGTAGCCCTAGCCTCCAGCACCAACTGCACCGAAGATCACTGGCCTCCACTCCACGAGTGTCCTGTGAGCCAGCTCCACGTGCAACGTCTCGAGGCTCCTTCGCGGTCGCTAGCCCGTTGGCTAGTAGCCCTTCACGAAGGCCAATCCTTTTCTTCTTGGGCTCCTGGTTGCTCCAGGCTTGCCCTCACTTACCCTTGCTGGGTGAGTTCCTCAGACCTTGCTGGTCTGCATCATCGTCATTCTTCACTTTCATCGAGACTTGCCTTTGCCAAGGCTTGTTGGGTCCAATCCGGTCGCCGACACCTCAGCACTCGACAGACATCGTGTACCAGCCCGAATCCTGCTCCTGGTCGCCGACAATGCCTCCTGGACCTCGTGGCTGAAGAGTCAAGACGACCGTCAACCTACCTGAAGCACTTGACATCGGTGGGCATCCGCTCATCGCCTTCCTGGTCACTGGCTAGTGACCCAGACTCTGTCCCCTCTGCTTTCAGGTTCTTCAGATCTCCGATCCACTCTTGGATCCACCCGGACACTTTCCACTTGGTCGCCAGCAGCACTTTGCAGCAGATCGCCATTCAAATCGACGACGAAACCCGATCCCGAAAGGCACCTATGCACCCGGCTTCCCTGGGTTAGGTAACAAGAGTACTCCGGTGCTCCCGTGGGTAGAGACTCTAGAACGACCTAGTTCTCAAAGGGTTTGCTCCAAGTCCTCCTTTAAGTGTCCCTTTTCTTTAATTTCCTGATCGAGACTTTCTCCATAGAAGTTAACGGCGTATCGCGGCTGTGTATTTACACTGCAGCGTCCCCCGTGGGTCCCCTGTGTCACTACCTTGGGTGGTTCCTTGTGGTCCAAGCACTTCTAGAGGCTCTAGGCCTAGTGTCTAGCTCAGTCGTGGTTCTTATACCACTTTATTGGTATATGGTTTGGTACGCCCCTGGGGCCCAAACGTGTATTTGTGCTATTACTGTGTTTAAATAACTTATAACTTATGTACTTCGAACTCTAGCCTCATAAAGAGACTAGAGGGGTGTGTTTAGCAATAAATACATATATTTTGAATATATACCTGGTGTGGTGCTCTTTCATTTGATCACTCAAGAGATTATAGACTGGTAAAACAAGCTGCTTTACATTCCTTCAAGACTTAGCCTGAAGGCTGCTCTCCATAGCTACCACTAGGATAGCTTTCAATAAGGTTGTCTTTAACCTATCTCCAATAAGGGGTTGTTTGGACTGGTGCAAGGTGCCCACTATAATTAGTGGACAGCATATGCCAGGCCAACTTCTCACACCAGTCTCACAGGAATTAGAGGGGTTTGGTCGGTCTTGCGGCTTGAGGTCTGTCCTCTTCGGGGCTCCGTCCGATCTTCTTCCCAGCGTCGGGGTTGTCGACTTCCTGGGGGCTCCGTGGTGTTGTAGGGAAAAGAGGAAAGGAGAGTAGGTGTAAGGGTATGGCTGACAACTAAATCACGGGGAGGGAAGTGAAGGGACACCCGGATATCGTGATACGTAATTATGTGAAAGTGATGGTGTGTAGGGCGGGGTGAAGATGGGTAGAATAGAGAGGGACCCGGCTATTAAACCGTACGCCTATCCCTCCTCCCGACCCAGCCCGTGAATCGCTCCCGTACCTTAGAAAGCCACGCTGCTCCTGGAGCGTGGCTCGGCGAATCACGGTGCCGTTGGCCTCCTGGCACTCCCGATGGTCTGGCCACGCTGTTTGGACTCTCCTCCGCTTCTTTTCCTCCGTAATACACCACGCTCTGCTCACCAACGCCTTCCTCCTCTCCGGTGTTAGCACACACCGACTTTCTGGAATCCCCTCTCCTTATCACGCTGAACGCCGTGACGTCATCCGGGGGCGGAGTCTCGTAGTGAGGGATTCCCCAGTTAAAGGAGCCCTCTCTGTATTCCTCCGAGGTGTCCAGCAGTGGTAGGGACGGTGAACTCCACTCGTCCTGTTGGGGAGAGACAAGAGGGGGAGAGAGGGATGTTGCAGTCCACCAGTCCATATCATTGGGGCATCCCTCTGCCGTCGACCCCACCTTGTCACACAGTATATTTTCCACACTTGATCTAAGGACACCATACCACCAAATTTTGCTAACTGAGGACTCTAAGAGTTTAACTGCGTTTATCACCCCTCAGGGTTTGTTTCAATTTAAGAGGATACCTTTTGGCCTTGTGTCAGCAGCTTCTGTATTTCAAAGAGTGATGTCCCACATCTTTAAAGCAATGGAAGCGTTTGTTAAATTTTTCCAGGATGATATCCTCATTTGCTCTAGGAATGTGTATGAACACACTTTGAGTAAAGTGTGTGGGGTATTGAAAGAATATGGTCTAACCCTTAAAGAAAGCAAGTGCAAATTATTCAGTGGAACAGTGGAGTATTTGGGGCATATGGTATCAAAAGAAGGGGTGTTGCCTAAAATTTGGTCTTCGATCGATGCCATCATGAGATCACGAGCGCCTGACAATAAAGAGAAGTTGCTTTTGATTTCAGGGCTGTGTGAATACTACAGTAAGTTTATCAGAGACTTTGCCACCAAAATGGAACCGTTAAGGGAACTAACTAGGAGGAACACCGAATTGGTTTGGACAGAAAGACAGCAGCAGGCATTTGATCTAATTGAAAAAGTAATGGTGGGGCACCTAGTTTAAAACCTTTTCATGTGAACAAAGACTGGATTATTACAGTGGATGCAAGTCTCTACGGAGTGGGAAGTGTTTTCTCGCAGTGGAAAGGAAGAGTGGAGTGCGGCCTTTGTATCCTGCATTCTCAGTGATACTGAGAGCTGCTACACTGTGATAGAGAAGTAATTACTAGCATGTGTGTGGACTGTAGAACATTTTCGAAATTATTTTTGGGGATCTCGTTTCACACTGAGAACTGTCTCCTGAAGGGGGCTTTAATGCCATGGCATGTATTGCACGCTTGATGTCAAGGCTCCAGAAGTAAAACGTTAAGGTTGAATACTTACCTGGAAAGAAAAATGACACGGCAGACTGTTTGTCCAGACTACTATGTGCCATGTGTTAAGATGATAATGAAATGGATGAGGCTGAAGTAATAGCTAGCATAGTGGATGTGATGTCTGGAAAATTTGATGGTGTTACTTTAGGAACGTGGAAGGATGCCATGGAGAGTGACCCTTTGTTAAGAAGGGTTGTGAAACAAGTTAAGGAAGGATGGCCTGTTAAAGAGATTTCAGCAGAATTGTTTCCTTATTGGAAAGTTTTGGGCAATTTGGAGGTTGAGGGAGACATGTTATTCAAAGAAGGTAAGTGTATACTTCCAGTCGATTTGGGAGATCATATACGTCTGTGGCACACGAATGACATTTAGGTATGTCATCCATGAAAAGATTGGTAAGGACTGTGTTTTGGTGGCCTGGCCTTGATAGAGTGGTAGACAGAGTTGTCCGGGAGCGTGATGTGTGTGCCAATAGTGAGAAAATGTTAAAGGTTGCTCCTGCAGCTTTGGTTCCTGTTGATTGGCCGGATCTTTCATGACAGAAGGTTGGGTTTGACATTTCTGGTCCTTTTAATTTCTTACCCCAAGATTGTATATTTGCTATGGTTCTAATTGACTACCACTGTAAGTGGCCTGAAGTGAAATGTATACTTCATGTCACTACTGCAAGCATGATTGAATTTTTCAAAGAGCTGTTTGCTAGAGAGGGGTCCCATTGAAGTTCTCATCATGAATAACTGAGTACAGTTGAAGTCCATTGAGATGGAGAGTGTCCTGAAATACTCAAATATTCGTCATCTTACCACTGCCTTGTCGGAGCCCCACGGTAATGGTCAGGTAGAGAGATTTAATCGTTTATTGAAAGATGATGTGTTGTGGGCACAGTTCTTTCCATTCTAGTTGGTGCTGATCCATGACGAGCTACCCCTCAGTCACCTTTTGACTGTTTTTTTTTCTTGACTTTTCGTCAACACCTTTTTGAAATGTATTCTCCTGGTGTGACAAGGATGCCCCAAAGACACTTTCAGGTTTTAAACCATCTGGTGCATGTTACAGGCAAATGTCTGTGACAGACCCATGCTTGGTTGGTCCGTGGTGCTTGGTGAAGGACAACTCCCTGCGAGGAGTGCCGCGCCATGCACCCTTTGATGGCTCTCTCCTTTTTAATGAGAAGGCTGACTCAGCGCTGAAGCACTTCAAAGATAGCAGAGCTGCGGCCAGGTCCTTGGGCATATCCACTGCCTCTTGCCAACCCCAGTCCGCCTTTAGCCCCTTTCATAGCTACAGAAGGGACCTACAACCGCATTCATTCCCTCCCAGCCTTTTCGTGGCCGAGGACACAATTCACACAGACCACGTGGGACAACTAGCCAGAGGTCAGGTCTGTCCACCACTCCCCCGGCAGCAGCAACCTCCAAACCCCTTTAGTTTGCCCTCATACCAATATGGCCTTCCAGTATGGGACAGGATACGCCATTACCTGCTCGTCTGGCAGGCAGTAACATCTGACAAGTGGGTTTTATATATAGTCAAAAGGGGCTACTCCAACCTCTTTTTGGACACTGCTCCAACCATGCCACCCACGTTCGACCGCCTAACTGAGGACCATCTCTCCTTGCTCTGTCAGGAAGTATTGGCTCTCTTCGCTAAGGGAGCCATCAAGAGGGCGCCGGCATAGGAAGTGGGTCATGGTTTTATTCCCTCTACTTTCTAGTGCCCAATAAGTACGGAGGCCATCGTCCTATCCTAGACCTATGCCTTCTCAACTTCTTCCTTAAAAAAAACACATTCAAAATGCTTACAGTTCATTGTGCACCCTTTTGGCCTTACCAGCGCCTCCCTGGTATTCATCAAGATGATGGCTGTAGTTGCAGGACATCTGCAGAGGTCAGGGGTTCCAGTCTTTCCCTACCTCGATGATTGGCTGTTAAAGGCGAGCTCGCCCCATGCAGTAATCCTCCACCTCCAGACTACAGAGGACCTCCTGCATCCACTGGGGTTCACTATAAATGTGTCACACCTGACTCTCTCAGACGCTTCCTTTCATCGGGGCTGTTCTGGAGACAATGCAATTTTGGGCCTATCGAGCAACAAGTGCAGGATATTCAGGCTATGAAACCGATGTTACAATCCTGGATTTCGGTGAGACTGACTCTGCACATGCTGGACCTCATGGTCTCCTGCATCCTTCTTGTGACACATGCTTGTTGGCATATGAGGGCTCTGCTGTGGGACCTGAAGTTCAAGTGGGCACAGCATCAGAGGATTGTCTTCGATGTGGTTCAGATCTCGGAGAGAACTGCAAACGAACTGCAGTGGTGGCTGACAAACTTTGATTGGGCCAATGACAGACCTCTCTCTCTTCCCCAACCAGAACTGACTGTAGTGATGGATGTGTCACTCCTGGGCTTGGGTGGCCATCTGGGAGAGGTGTTGATCAGAGGACTCAGTCTCTGGTGGAGTCCGGGCTCCACATCAGCTTGCATTGACAACTTCTTTTCCTTTGATCATGGGAAGGTTGGTGCAGCTGTTCATGGACAACACCACTGCCATGTGCCTCTGCAACAAACAGGGTGAAATGGGGTCGTGGATTCTGTGTCGAGAGGCCCTGTGCCTCCCGACATGGCTGGAACATCAGGGCGATTTCCTTGTGGTTCATTACCTGGCAGGAGCTCCGAATGCCAGAGCAGACAAACTCGGCTGTCGATGCCTAGCTTATCACGAATGGCGTCTCCATTCAGAGGTGGTGCAAGGTATCTTCACGAGACTGGGGAGAACCTCGGTTCGATCTGTTCTCCACCGCCCAGAACGCGCAATGTCAGCAGTTCTGCGCGCTGGAGTTTCCAAGGCAGCCCCCACTTGGAGGCTTTCCGCTGGTACAAGTCCATCCCAGAATTCTTAAGAAGATGAGGAACAAATTGGCCCAAGTTATTTTTGTGGCTCGGATTGGGCATGTACAGTTTGGTATCCTGAACTTCTGAGCATGAGCATCGGTCCTCCAATCAGGCTGCTCCTTCGGGAGGATCTTGTAGCGCAGCAGCATGGCAGAGTGTTGCACCTGAACCTGCCCACACTCCGCCTACATGCTTGGAGATTGAGTGATGACAATTGACAGCTTTCAACAACCTCCCCTGCCATTCCCCCCCACCAAAAAAAAGTCTGTAATAAAATTCTGGCAGCGTGCAGTTGGGACACATTTGTGACAAGGTTTGCCTCCAAGAATGTTGATCCTTTTTCTGCGCCCTTATCCAAAGTTTTGTTTTTTATTCTCTTTGAGGAAATGGGATGTATTATATGGTGTGATTGTACGACATCACTGTATAATACTTACCAAACCCTTTAGGTCCAGTAGGTTTCATCTGTAAAATCCTCAGCTCAACCCTGGGTTGCTGTGGCACTGAGCAGCAGGGCCTACACGGAGGAGAAAGTGTAAAACCTTTAAACATCACCAAAACAATTGAAGAGGAAATCAACACGACACTCAAGAAATCTGACACCAATTTTTTTTTAAAACTGTATTTGTATAAGAATCTAGACACTACAATGAAAAACACCCAGTGGAGGGTCCGCAGATGTAGATTTTACAAGCAATGATAGTGGAGTGTTAGGCATTTGTTGCATACACAGAGTCAATAAATGATGCACCCACTCAAGAAGGCGATCCACACCAGTTTAGAAAAAGAAACCTGACTACCTCTTGGACACTCCTTTTTATCGGAGCTGTTCTGGACACAGTGTAGTTTTGGGCCTATCCTCCCGAGCGGCGAGTCCAGGATATTCAGGCTATGATACCGATGTTTCAGCCTCTATCCTAGATTTCCGTGAGAATGACTCTGAGGCAGCTCTTGCTCATGGCCTCCTGCATCCAGCAAGTCACGCATGCCAGATGGCATATGCGGGCTCTGCAGTGGGACTTGAAGTTCCATTGGGCGCAGCATCAGGGGAACCTCTCTGAGCTGGTCCAGATCTCGGAGGGAACTGCACAGGACCTGCAGTAGTGGCTAACCAATCGTGATTGAGTCAGAAGCAGACCCCTCTCCCTACCCCAACCAGACCACACAGTAGTTGACAGATGCATCACTCATGGGTTGGGTCGGTCATCTAGGAGAGGTGGAGTTCAGAGGATTCTGGTCTCCGGTGAAATCAGGACTCCACATCAACTTACTGGAGCTCCAAACGATTCGCTTGCCATTGAAAGCCTTTCTTCCTTCAATCAAGGGAAAGCTGGTTCAAGTGTTCACGGACAACACTACCACCATGTGGTACTGCAGCAAACTGGGCAAGGTGGGGTTGTGGACCCTTTGTGAAGAGGCCCTGCGTCTCTGGACATGGCTGGAACAGCTTGGCATATCCCTGGTGTTTCAACACCTGGCAGGTTTTCTGAATGCCAGGGCGGACAAACTCAGCCATCGATGCCTAGTGGATCACAAATGCTGTCTCCATCCCGAGTTGGTGCAAGATCTCTTTCAACAGTGGGGAGAGCCGTGGTTCGCCTTTGCCGAGAACGCGCAATACCAGCAGTTTCGCGTGCTGGAGTTTCCCAGACGGCACTTGCTCAGAGACGCTTTTCATCTTGAGTGGAACTCAGGCCTCCTATATGCCTTTCCGCCCATACCACTTCTGTCCAGAGTGCTCAGGAAGATCAGGAACGACCAGGCCCAAGTCATTCTTTTGGCTCCGTACTGGGCACGGACAGACTTGTATCCCGAGCTTCTCCAACTGAGCATTCATCCTCTGATCAGGCTGCCCCTGCAGGAGGATCATCTTTCGCAGCAGCAGGGAAAGTTCCTCCACCCGAACCTGTCAACTCTACGCCTTCTCGTTTGAAGATTTGAGCAGCAGCAGTTGACCGCATTCGACCTTCCTCTCAAACACTGTAACATTATTTTGGCAGTCAGGCGGCCCTCTACCAAGACCGTGTACTCCTGCCGGTGGCACAAATTTGTGAAATATTGTACAGAAAGATCTATTGATCCTCTTTCTGCTTCCCTCTCTCAATTCCTTTTTATTTTGACCCTTGTCCTGCAGGGCTCTGCACTGGGCACTCTCAAAGGGTACTTTTAGGCCCTGTGTGCATTTCTGAAGCTGCCAAACCAACCCTAATGATTTAAATCTCCCATTGTAAATAGATTCCTCAAAGGCCTTGCACATGTGTTTCCACCTTCCCCTTTCATTATGCCTCAGTGGGACCTTAATTTGGTTCTCACCTTTCTAATGTACGTCCATTCGAACCGCTGCACAATTGTCCCCTCTGGCTGCTTACTATCAATACAGCCTTTTTAGTGGCAATCACATCTGCCATGAGGGTGAGCAAATTGCAATCTGTCATCCAAGCCTTCTTACCTGACCATCGTCCCTGATAAGGTGGTGCTTTGCACTACGGCCTCTTTCTTACCGAAAGTGGTAACACCATTCCATGTGGGGCAATCTGTCACCTTGCCCACTTTCTACCCTCCTCCGCACCCCTCTAAGGAAGAGGAGCGACTCCACCCTCTGGACCTAAAAAGAGCATTGTCGTTTTACCTTGACCGCACTAAAGAGTTCCGGGTGGACGAGCAACTCTTCGTGGGGTACGTTGGAACAAAGAAAGGTCATGCGGTGCAGAAGAGGACTGTCTCGCGATTGGTTGTCCTCTGCATCAAAATTTTCTACGCTCTGGCCATAAAGCAGCTTCCTGAAGGCTTATCATTCTACCAGAGCAAAGGCTGCTACCATGGCGTTGCAATGTGGATTTCGAGTGCTCGACATTTGTCAGGCAGCAACATGGGCATCCTGCACACGTTTACCAAGCACTACTATCTGGACAGTCAAGTCCGCAGGGGTGGCCTTTTTGGTTGCTCTGTCCTGCAGGACTTCCTGGTCTAAACGTGCCCGCAGTCCCTCCACCGGAGATGGTATTGCTTGGGTACCTATTCAAAGGTAAGAAATCTGCAGCCATATGTCTCTATCAGATGGATAAGTTACTTACCTTGGGTAACGACATGATCTAGCCTCAGATTCCTTACCGACACACCCATCCTCCCCGCACTGCGGACAGGTTTCTATGGTCAGGGCTTGTAGGAAGCTGGCTTAGTATATGGTGCACTCCTGTTTAAGTGAAGCACCCTGCACTAATCCAGACAACCCTTATGGTGATTTTACTGGTCTTAGACAATCATAGAAAGCCCTCTAAGTGGTAGCTGTGGAGAGCAGTCTTCAGGCTTGGTCCAGAGCTTGTTTTACCAGAACTAATCATATAATGTAGGTTAAACAAAAAAGAACCACAGAGTGCAGTTATGAAAATAAGTATATTTATTATACACACTCACTAACACATTGGTATATCTCCTTCCCGGAGATATTACACAATACACACAATACTTCAAATGTAAACCGGTAAGTAAGCACAAATACACAGTGGTCTCCAGAGGGAGACCAAACCATATTCTAAAGAAGTGGAATGCGAACTGCGACCAAAGTCGGGACTTGGACCATAAAGCTCAGAAGAGCCGAGTACACAAGGAACCACCCGAGGTAGGCACCCAGGAACCCCACGAACGTTGTGTGCAGAGTGGAAACACAGCCGAGTACTCAATGCAGGTCATTGGGTAAGTCGCTGTTGCAGTTTTCAAGAAGAAGGACCCTTCCCAGTGGACCCTGAGGAAACCCAGTGGATGACAGAAGGTTGTAGAGTCACCCCACCCGTGGATACCCCAGGAACCAAGATACCTACACCAGAGAAGACAGGGGCCTAGGTGCGAAGTGACGCCGGAAACCGCCGTAGACCACAATGGAGGACTTCAGAAAAGATGCCGCTGGCGAAGAAGGTGAAAGAGTCCGCTGGAATCCAAGGATTGATTCTTTAAGAGAAGTACCTGCAAGCAGATGAGACAGAGTCTATGCCACTCGGAAG
The DNA here is from genome assembly GCA_963921515.1 of Calotriton arnoldi. Taxonomy (NCBI): domain Eukaryota; kingdom Metazoa; phylum Chordata; class Amphibia; order Caudata; family Salamandridae; genus Calotriton; species Calotriton arnoldi. Next base: position 4,682,419 of record CAWUFW010000115.1, read on the forward strand.
TGACCAGGCAGTACGGAAGACCAATGACCACCAATGACGGAAGATGCAGGAGTGATGACGGTGACCTTGTCGCTGCGGCTGTGAGGACCAGGCGATGCTGTAAAAGACCAGAAGCCGTTCACGAGCTGTCCCACGGCGGAAGTCAAGAACCAGGGGATCGGTGTCTGGTGGGAGCACCAACAAGCCTTGGCAGCAGCAACAGACGTGGTAAACAAATAAAGTGCAACATTAGTACCAATAAGGTCCAGGGGACTCACCAAGTGCAGGAGAGTCAGAGCAGGCCCTGAGCAAGCAGGGGAGCCCACTGAAGCAAGAGAAGACCCTCAAGAGGACCCACAGGCCGAAGCACAGGAGCGCAAGAGGACCTCGAGCAGCTCACCAAAGATGCAGGCCCACGGTGCAGAGGATGCGGTGAGGACAAAGATCTTGGTAGGAAGAGATGCTGGAGGCTGAAGCTTCTTGTAACCCGAAGATCTCTGGAGGACAGAGTCAACAAGCCTTGGCAACAGCAAGTTGAAGTGGTGCACAGGGTTTCTGTTCCAGCTGTTCCGACGAGGGATATTGGCCTTAAACTTGCTGAGAGGACAGGTCACGCCTTGAGTGAGTTGCAGAACCACCACCTGTGTTACTGAGCCTTTTGGAGTCTGTGGGATGTCAGGAGCAGCAGAAAGGTCAGCTTTGTTGCGGTGCCTGCAGATGCAGGGGAGCGACTCCTTCGGATGTCTTTGATGCCCACAGGCCTAGAGAGGAACGTGGGTGAAGCACAGACGATGGAGAAGACTTGCAGAACAGCGAGACCAGGAGCAGCAGGAGTCTGTCTTGGTGCAGTCTCTGTTCCAGGCGAAGTCCAAGGTGCCCAGACAGTTGAAGTGGTCTCGAGCTTGAATTGTGTCCTACGACGAATCTGAAGAGCCTCCCACAGGTAATCCCTTAAGTACCCTAGGGAAAGGGTTGGAACGATTCAAGGATAGGAGTTGGCCTAACGGCTAGGGCGGTCGACCTCGAATCTGGGGAACTGGGATCGAGTCTCGGCAATGACGCTGAACATCCTGTGATTATGGGCAAATCACTTAATCTCCCCGTGCCTAACAAAAATGAATGTGTCCTCATGTAACACAACTGGTGCTATGTAAAGCACTCTGATACCCGATTTGGGTCACGTTCGCGCTATATAAAACTCTGTTAAAAAAGGATCCCTCTCAGAGGAGAGACTGGACAGAGGGGAGGATACTCCCATGTCCTTTGTCCAGTTTCGCGCCAGAGTGGGAGCCAAGGGCTCCCTGAACTGACTCAAACTGGAGTATGCAAGGAGGGCACAAAATGTGCCCTTCAAAGCAGTCTGGTGGCGCTGGCAAGCACCACAGCCCAGTACACCAAGTCCTGTCTGGGAGGTGGTCACACCTCCCTGTGGCAGGAAACCTATTGTTCAGCCTTCCCCTGCTTGAGCTCAGCTCAGCAGCAGGAGGGCAGAAGCGTGTCTGTTGGCAGCAGCACTAGCTTGCTGTTAGACCCTGAAAGGCTGGTACTGGGAATACAGGGGGGCCCCCAGCACATGGGATCCTACATCCAACACTGGAATCTGTGTTGGGTTAGTATTCTAACATGTTTGATACCAAACATGACCGGATTCGGTGCAGCCTATATATAGTTAGACATCTCGTAATCAACTTGATGTCCACTATATGTACTAAATTGCTGACCGCACTTACAAGGCCTGGAGAATCGACTCCGGGGTTTGTAGGGGTCTCCTGCTCATGCAGGGGTACCCTCACACTTGTAACCAAGCACCCTGCCCTCAGGACTGAAGAGCCTGCCATAGGGGTGACTTGTAGGTTTTAAGTGTAGTGACCTCAGATATAAGGAAACTTATATCTGTGCGGAGGGGTGCAAGCACCCACTCACACAGGCTGCAGTGGAAGGCCTGTAGTCACAGTTTGAGTGGTCTCTCATGGGTGGCATAATACATGCTGCAGCCCATGGGAGACCCCTGGTGTACATATGCCCTGGGTACCTTAGTACCGTATACTAGGGACTTACAAGGGTACACCAGTAGCCAATTGGGAAAGTACCAAAGTACTTACTATTGTCAGATTTAGGGAGAGCGCACAGCCACTGGGGTCCTGATTAGCAGGACCTGAGTCAGACTAGTCAGAAAACAACATAACACCATCAAAGATTTGGGGAACCATGAAAGCAGATCCTACTTTCTTACAGGGCTGATCCCTTTCAGGGCCCTAGTTGTTCAAGTAACACACCAATGTCAGTGCATTTTTTGGCTCTGCGCTTCTGGCGTGGAAAGTCGTGAAAAGTAACTGACGACAGCGCACCGAGGTGGTGCATATATATGTGACTTGGACTTCACAACGGCGCGGATGACACTAACAACATCAGACGGAGCCAACCGACACCACCTACTGGTGTGCAGGGGTAGTTGACGAAGAAAAAATCGTCCGGATCCAGTCTGACGCCTGGGGGAATTCAAAGGTAAGGAATCTGTGGCTAGATCATGTGTCTACTGCAGTCTGTAACTCTGTACTTGCCAATTGGGGCTATTAGCTTTTCCACAGTAAAAAAGGCAATTTAGGTTTTTTGCTGCTTGAACATGTGAGAGTATGTGTTCTACTTTTTAACACACAGCACCCTGCCGCAGGGCTTGTTAGGCCTACCTTAGAGGTCTCTTTCTTATATTTTAAAAAGGGAGGTTTGGGCTTTGCTATTACTTTAAATGGGAAAGCCAAGGTAGCAATGTTTAACTGCCCTTCCAGTCTGCAGTGGCAGACTGGGAACTATGTTTTACCTTTCCCCACTCAGGCTGACACAGGTAGTGCTGCAGTGCTTGGGGGACACTCTAACTTATAGGCCCCTGAAACCATATACTAGGGACTTAAAAGTAGGCTGTGCCAAATGGGGGACAGGCCAATTAACCATGCACCATTTTAAGGGTCAGAGCACATGCACTGAGTCCTGTGTAGCAGGGCTCAGGGCATTTCAGAGGCAATACACCAGTACCTAGTGGTCAAAATGAGGGCAAACTGTGGGGGGTAAACCTGCAAAAAGCTTGTTTCCTTACATCCTCTCTCTGGTGCTGCAAGGATCTGTTCGGGACACTGTAAAAGGTCATCTTTCAGCCATTTCGGCTTTCTTGCAGTTGCCGGACCAACTGCCTTTGTTCAGTCACCTTTTGTGACTCATTTCCTAAAGGGACTGTGAGAAAATGGTGTGTATTATATGGTGTGGTTGTGCAACCTCATCATGTAATACACTTACCGACCCCTTTAGGACCCTTCTGTCAAACCCTCAGCTCAATCCTGGATAGCTATGGCACTGAGAAGAAAGGCTTAAACAGAGGAACAAGTGTAAAGAATTTAAACAGCACTAAAACAATTGAAGGTAGAATCAACACAACTCTAGAAATCCGACACCAATTTATAAAAACAGTGGGAGCCCGTTCTTGCAGCTCGAATCTTGCCACCAGCACCGCCAGCAGTACCGGCAGCCAGGGGACTCCAGCCCCCATAGTGTAAAGCGCCAGGAGGCGCCTTCGCGTCCACACGCACCAGGAGGCGCTTAAAGGTCGTTGCGGGCGGGCCCGTCAGCGGCCGACAGAGGCCGGGCTGGGCCCCCCCTTTTCCATCTGCTAACTGTGAAGAACGCTGAGGTGAGTGCCATTGTACTTGAAAAGATAAACCTGACACAACGTTTGTTATGGGGAAATGACCAGGGATATTACCCCCCCGGCCGGTTACCACAAGCATAGATAGTATGCTGGAAAGGGCAGTTAATATAGTTGCTAATGAAATCGAATTAACTGAGAGGCGCCTGTCCCTTGGAATCGAAGCATCTCAGGCTGGTCTTATGACAGGGGTGGCCCTAATCGATATAGCTGTCCCCTCCTCGCCCTGTAGTGCGCAGGCCATTGCCCCAAGTATCACATCGCGCCCAGGACTTAGTTACAACGAGGACCTCTCTATTGAGACTTTTAATGGTGACAGTATCGCTGCATCCTTATTAAATGTGGGTCCACCTATAATTTCTGCGGCCTTAGGGGCTAAACGTAAAAGGAAGACGACCAAACCTATCTGTTCAAAGAGGAAACAACCACCCCGTGCTAGTTCATCTCGCACTGTCAGGAGTTCATGGATACAGGCCCCTCCACATACTCAGAACTTCTTTTGGGGAACCAAGTCGATCCATCTGTACCCAGACCGGTGCTGCACACCCTCCTTTCCCCTGCATCAGCCTTGGAGACACCTTTATTGATACTATTGTGGACACTGTTTTCGGACGTATCAAAGACCTAGTTGACAAGAACTTTGCTGCCCTTTGGAAACGACTAGACCGATTGGATACTTTGTCAAATAGACTAAGTTCACAACTTAAAACTACCAAGTCTGTTACTTCCGAGGGGTCGGATCCTAATTTGCCAACTAATGGTACTCTCAATTGTTAACCACAGGCCCCCGCTTCAACATCTTTTCCATCAATCGGGTCCTGTGGCACTTGTAATAAAGTTAAGGAATGTTTTTCATCAGAGCTTATCACTGCGCAGGAAAATTTATCTAACGTTGGCGGTATTAGCAGCTTGCCTGTTACAGCTCCATATATGCCCCCAGCTTCTTGTAGTATGCCTAGGAGTATCCCAGACGGAACAAACCAGGGGGGTGTTAAATCATGTGCGGGGGTCTCAGAGAGAATAGAAACTCCACAAGCTAGTAAGGAGATACTGAGCCTACCGCCGGCTTCATGCCCTTTTGTCCTAGTCCTGGCAGGGGTACCCCCCCTCAGGAAAAACCAAGTAGAGACATGGGACCAACTGCGCAAAAAAAAGCGTTGACTGTTTGTCAAAACATAAAGGGTTTAGGGTGGCAAACACAAACGACATTATTATGGTACGCAGAGTAGGTTGGGTAGGGCCGTCTCCAAAGAACATCGAGGTGGACTGGATAGTCGTTAACTTCCGAAATCCCGCAATGGTTAGATCATTATTGATGGTACAGGAAGCAAAAGCTACTAGCTCAACCCATATTTGGTCATTGCCATTGGGTGGTTACTTTTATAAACCAACTTTGAGACTAAAAAGTAACGATGCCCTATCCCTAACCATGCATAATAGGTTTTTACCATTGTCTGCCCTAGACAATCAGGATTGACTGCCACCCGCTCAGATACCAAATGAGATTATCCCTGTATTAAATGAGCATCCGTCTCGTGGGCACCACACTCCAACTAGGTCTGGTATTGATTCAAACCTAAACATATTAAGTTGGAATGTTGCCGGTCTGGCATCCAAAATAAACCTGCCAGACTGGATAGAACTAGTCCAAAAACAGGACATCCTTATGTTACAGGAAACTTGGGCTACGCGGGGTTTACATTTGGAAGGGTTCGAATGTTTTAATATCGTTGTCCCCATTCCTAAGGCAGGTCGCCCATCTGGTGGGCTCTCAATTTGGGTCATCATCTCCGCAGGAGGCAATGTAAAGGTTCTTGACACCAAAAATGACAAGTTTCAGGCTTTGATTTATACAAGGGGGGTTTCTATCTGTCTAATTAACTTTTATAATAACGATTTTTACACTATACCTAATATGAATTTTATTAATCTGTTTAAATTTATTTCAACGATACAAAACCTTAAGGGCTTTGACAATGTAGCCGGTATTTGTTTGGGGGGTGATTTCAATGCTAGGATTTCCAGTGGAAATAAATTAATTACGGATTCCCTCACCAATGTGCCCCCATGTAATAGGGGGATAGAATTATTGGACCACTTATGTAACCACAACTTACTTAATGCTATGGAAATTGCCGCAGCACCCTATAAGGACAAGCATGTTGAACCAACATATAGAGGTAGGGGCAGTGCTTCTACAATTGACTATGTTTTCATTTCTCCTACTTTAGAAGATTGTCTGTTAAAAGCTGAGGTTATACCAACTGTTCAAGGTGACCATAATCCTATTAAAATAACACTGAGAATTGCCCCTAAGGCTACTAATGCTAAAGAGTGTGGCGCAAGGAATTTATCACCCTCTACTGATAATTTAAGATTAGTTTGGCGAGGCATTGATGACAATAATTTTTCTTAATATGGTAAGTGAATACTCGCCACTTATTGATACTTGTCTGACACTAAAAGACCATAACCCTGAGGTAATCGGCGCCTTTGCTCAACTCTGCGAGGGTATTAAACTTATGCTATCTAGGCCCATAGTGGAAACACATCCTGGACCTAGATGGTTTAATAGAGATTGCTCTTTAGCAAATGGAGAGCTTCGTAAGGCACTCTCCATGATCCCCAGAGATCTGGTTCTTATTAAATCCCTGAGGCAACATTATACGGTAGTTATTAGGCTACGAAAGGACGAAATCATTACAGAGCGTTGGGACAACCTCGCATGTGCCGCTACATTAAAGAACGGGAATGGCTTTTGGGCTGCAGTCAAAGATATGAGGTCAATGGGACACTCACTGACCCCCATAAGCTGTAACATAACTAGCGATGCTTGGGAGGCCCATTTTTCTAAAATCTATTCAGCCCCAACTCAAAATGAGGACCCTTACGAATATCAAGCTGCCACCAGGATTCAGATAACCTTGTCAGAAGTGGAGGACGCCATTCAACAGAGTTTGGACAACAAAGCTCCCGGTCTTGACGGGCTGCCCATTGATCTCATTAAAAATAAACCTGAGTTCTGGGTGCCCCTTTTATTAAATATTTTTAACAACTTAACTACCGCCACGATTCCTTGTACATGGTCTACTAGTATCATTGTACCTATTTTTAAAAAGGGTGACCGATCTAATCCAAGCTGTTATAGATCAATCGCCCTGATCGATAATACATTGAAAATTCTAGGGAGGATCCTTTACAACAAGATAAGGTCATGGGCTGAGGAAGACCATATTTTACAACCATGCCAGTTAGGGTTCAGAAGTAAAATAGGCACAGTTGAACAGTGTCTAAACCTTAACCTGATTATCGGCAAATATACTATAGCCCAAAAATCTCCTATTTATTTGGCTTTTATGGATCTTACATTAGCCTTTGACTATGTTAACAGGTCACGCTTATGGTCTATTCTTTTAAAATACGGCCTGGATGAGGTTTTAGTCCATTTTTTAGCTTATTTGCATAGGGACTTGTATGCTCGGGTGAGGATCAGCAAGGGTGGGAAGGTAACAAAAGATATCAAAATTGATAAAGGGGTCAGGCAGGTGTGCGTTCTCCCCCCCCCTCCTTTTTATTTTATACATTAATGACCTACATAAATCACTGGCAAAACTTACTAACGATGTTCCTAGAATAAATGGCAACAACCACCCCGCCCTATTGTATGCCGATGATGCAGTCTTAATGGGCCGCACACCTAATGCCCTACGTGCTTTAGTACAAGGTTTTGTAGATTTTAAGGCCGTTTTAGAGTTAGGGACCAATTTTAAAAAATCTTTGTTAATGGCTTGTGGACCGAAAAAGTACCCTATTAATACAATCACTGTGGATTCTGAAAGTTTACACCGCACTTGCACTTTTCCTTATCTGGGTCTGGTATTCGCAGCAAATGGCTCTTGGGTTGACCATGTGGCGCATAGCAGAAGTACGTTTTCAAAAGCTATCAATTCAATTCTTGGCCTTCCTGAACCCAAAAAGACAGAGGTGGTTTTAGCTATTAATAAAATGTTTAAATCACAGTGTATGCCCACCGCAACATATGGCGCCGAAGTCTGGGGTTTTACAAAGTGTAATAGTATCCAGGGTGAAAAAAATAGATTTTGCAGGAAACTCCTGGGAGCCCCGATTTCTTCATTTCTGTACGTTTGTCATAAAGAACTGAAATTGCTATATATTGAAGATTATATCGGGGCTTGCCCGGCCATATTCTGGCTTCCTATCTGGAAAAACCCGGCAGCGACCCTTACCAGAGATATAATAACAGATTGTCTCAAGTGCGAGAAGGGTAGGGATATACCTTGGCTTGCCGCTGTATGGGAGAGCTTAAAAAGCGTGAATCTTTTGCATATTTTCCTAAATCCTACTGATCTTGAGGGTATAAAAAAAAGCCTTACAGGAGGTTCTGTACGCACAGTATAGTAACGCAAGATATGAAAAAGAGGTACAGAAAACCTCAGTTGTCAGGTATATGTCCATAGAGGATGCCTCTCATTTGCCAGCCAGCTATCTTCTAAAACCCATAGGTTGATGGGAGAGAGGACTGCTCTTTCGCCTAAGGGCCGGTACACTGAGATTTCTACTATGCTTCCCTCTAGGGTATAATGCTAACCTTGACCAACTGCCATGCCCCTGTGATGAACGTAGCAACCAAACAATGTTACACTTTTTATTCTTTTGTAATTTTTATTCAAAATATACTAAAGGATTTTTGATGCCATTTTTTTTAAAAAGTGCTACCATTCATCATAAAGCAGCTTACATGAAAATCTTTAAATTGGAAGAAGATGAATTAATTTTTCGTGTAGGCTTATTCCTGAAAGCAGGAGTACGTGCACGCGAAACAATGTGTACCCCATGAAGGCTTTTTATTGATTGTATATTAATATTGTATTTATGATAATGGTCTTAATATTCTGATCCCTGCCTATTGATGTATTTTTTTTTTCTTTTCGGTAGAAACCACATACAACCCATAAGTTCCCATTTAGAAATTGTTTGACATTGTACCTCTTTTACTGATTAATGTATTTTTATGTTGCCATTTTGATTTGATTTGTGCTTTTATGGATATATCATATCCGAATAAAGATATTGATTGATTGATTGATTGATAAAAACAGTGTATATTTTTATATAAATTTAAACACCAAAACGAAAAAGATCCAATGGAAGGTTCCGGAGATGTTACAAGTAGAATAAAGCATTTTCACTCAACTGCGAACAAGACTTGGCAAATTCAATAAATATGATAAAGTCTTTTCAAGGAAAACTTGATTAGGCGTGAATGCAGTCGTGGTAGAAATACTTTGTTGGACCAACTCTGGCAGGGAGCTTGTCAGGGGAACTAGCAAGATCCTTAAACAGTTACCTCCAGAGAACAAGCATTTGCAATGCAATAGGTCTATTTACGCGAGTTTGAGCTATTGGCATTGTAAATGACAATGGCTTTTAGTTTTGTTTTCGTATTTATGTTTTAATAACGAAAACAAAAATAAAAGGCATTGTTATTTGCAATGTCAATAGCTCAAACTTCGCATAAATGCGAGACCTATTGCATTGCAAATGCTTGTTCAGGAAACAGGCGAGAAAGAAAAGAGCGGAAGTGAAAGCAGAGCGAGGCCAACAAAGGGAGGGGCAGGGCTCCTTAATGGAGCAGGGAGGGGATGGGAGGGGCTCTTCTTAGTGCTTAGTGAGGTGTGTCAACAGCAGCACTGTGTGTGGGTGAATGCGTGTGCTCTAGTGAAGTGAATCCAAGCACAGGGTTTGCATGTAAACAGCGCCTGTGATTAGCAACCAAAAAAAAAAACATGGGCGCGCGCGGCCCGAAAGTGAAAGAGACTGTGCGCCCATCCCCCCAAGAATTCTGATAACCCCGTCCCTCCTCGCCAAATTCTTCAGTGCTCTGTTGAAATATTTGTAAATGTACAGTGTGGGAGTAAAGGGAAGCTAGGAGCGCGAGCCGGGCAAGTGCGTGCTTGTAACTGGTGTAGTGCTTAGTGAGGTGTGTGTCAACAGCAGCACTGTGTGTGTGGGGGAATGCAAGCGCCTAGAGGTCATTGAGCTTGCATTGCTGTTAACGCTGCATATGGAATGGCCTCTAGGCGCTTGTATGAACAGGGTGCTGGTGAGAGGTCTCGCTCATGGTACTGTAAGCACTTGTATGATGATTGTGTGATGCTGATAAGTAATTATTAGCACTGCATACTGAATGGCCTCTAGGCGCCTGCATGAACAGGATGCTGGTGAGAAGTAGTGATTTATTTGCAGTGCAGTCTCAATGCACCGTAGGCATTTGTATGGTAAGCGTATGATGTTGAGAAGTACTGAATGATTAGCACTGCATTTCGAAAGGCCTCTTGGCGCTTGAGTGAAATGCGTGCTACGAGAGTCACCGATTAATTAGCCCTGAAACGGAATGTCCTCTACGGGCAGGGACGAATTGTGTGTTGGTGATAGGGAGAGAATTTTAATATTTTTACGGAGTTTTATATAGCTCGAACTTGACACGAAGCACCAGCTGCACATTCATTTTTGTTGTTGTTGGGCACGGGGATTTGCCCAGAATCACAGGATGTTGAGCGTCCTTGCCGAGACTCGAAACCGGTTCCCCAGCTTCAAGTTCGACTGCTCTAGCCGTTAGGCCACATCCTCTCCCCTACCGGACTGCTTACCGGACAGAGGTACTGAGTGACAGGCAAGCTGAAAGGCCTCTTGAAGCCTTTAAGAAATCGGTAGTGGTGAGAGCTGCTCAGTTATGAGCAGTTCAAACAGAATGGCCTCTAGGCGCTTGTTTGAGCTGGGTGCTGTGAGATATATCAGATTGTTACCCAAATAATTTGAACATGCTTCCTCTACCACACAAGGATGATAGACTGAGGCCGGGAACACAACAGTAGCCAAGCCTGTGACCACGGGGTCAAACTCATGTCCCTGCACTGGGGCAGGAGTACGGCCGTCTGTCCGATCCAATGAAACGTGCTTGTGGAGCAGAGGTCTTCACTCTGCGTGAGTTGGAGGGGTGTCCAAGCGGCGTGAGGCTGAAGCAAAGAGGAGGGGGCGGGCGGGTGGTAGGGTTGGGGGAGGTCTAATGGCAGGGGCTTTCGCAGTCACTTAACACCTCTCTCTAAAAACCTATACAATTGTAGAAATATACTGCGCGAAATGTCCTTTTAAATTGGACAACGTAACTTCGTGCAACGTCTGAAAAATTAAAGTATGCTAATGTGAGCAGATAAAGGCAACTGTCCGATTAAAATACTTGGATGTAATACACTTGCATCCCTCACAATTCCTTTTTCAGGAAACAGGCGAGAAAGAAAAGAGCGGAAGTGAAAGCAGAGCACGGCCAACAAAGGGAGGGGCAGGACTCCTTAATGGAGCAGGGAGGGGATGGGGGGGGCTCTTCTTAGTGCTTAGTGAGGTGTGTCAACAGCAGCACTGTGTGTGGGGGAATGCAGCGTGTGCTCTAGTGAAGTGAATCCAAGCACAGGGTTTGCATGTAAACAGCGCCTGTTATTAGCACCAAAAAAAAACAAGCGCGGCCGCGAAAGGAATGCGAGGTATGCAGCTGGCACCCGGCCACGCTGCTGATCGCGCAACTTGCCGGCGAGGAGAGAGGCGCGCACAAGAGAGGAAAGCCAGATGGCGCCTGTGCGAGAGGAAAGCCAGATGGCGCCTGTGCGCGTAACCGCAAGCTTTAGGCCACAAGCAAAAGCGTGTGGTCGGATTTCTAAAGCCCAGTTACTAAATGTCTCGCCAGACCAGCGCATGCGCTGGCTCAGGCGAGACCTAAAAAAGTCCTTCAGCAGTTCCAGGCACTTTTATTAGCATTGCAATGGTGTAACACAGGCCCCCGCAGCCCCCGCGTTGTGGGGGGGCCCGAGCTTCAGGGGGCCCCCTCAGCGCACAGTACAGTAATTTACAACGGGATACACGCACCATGCTGGGACTTAGTTTAAAAGTTATGCTCGTCTCCTCAAATAAATGAAATGCTGCGTGGTGCGCCGTGCGCAGCGCACGCACACAGCTTTGTGGTCTTCGACCTCAGGGTGGGGCAGGGCTGGACTGGACTGGAAGGTTCATGCGCAATGTAAACTGCACGTGAGGTGGCAGACCGGTGGGTCCTGGGCACTGAGGCGGTGAGTGAGGCCATATTTAAAATTGCGGTCCTAGTCCCTTATGGGGATCGTTTCCTAAATGGCACAGCTGTAATGAGCATCAGACGTCATAAAATGTCTCTAGAGGTATTAATCTGTCACACCGGCTTTAAAGATTACTTGCTGCTTATGGGATATTGGTTCACGTTAATAACGTACAGTGCTAAGGAGGAAGGGTCGAGTCAGTCCTGATTGGATTGGAACTTACGATTTAGAGGTGTGTGATATTTAAGCATTTAGGGCCTGTTGCATGTGTAACCCTTGTGTGAGTGGGCCGGCAGTTTGTCCTGGGGGCGGCGACTCTATTTCCCTGGCCTCGGGTTAATATCCTGCTGGCAGTGTTGGCCCACTAAGTGTTGAACAGTTTTATAGATAGCGCCTCAACAAAACCTTCCGGTCGAATTTGCGGGAACACTTCCCATGGTTCAATTTTAGCCATAACGCTTGAAAAGCTGCATTACCTTTGCAGCAGAGCATATCGGCACCTCAGCTTGTGTTCCTTTCTGTTTTCGGAAGACTCGGGCATTTAGAAAATAAAAGCGTTACAATGCGCTACTTAAAACACGGTTTGACAAATGAAAGCATTTTTTAGCCAGAACTGCTCAGAATGTCTTTCGCCAACATAACAGACACGCACTACATTCAGCCGCAGCCCTCATGGTTTTCATGAGGTGATGTTGTTACCTCTACATTAGCACATATTTTAAAACTACAACCAAGGTCAGATCTAAGTTGATGATAAGTGGGGTACGGAACACCTCCATCAAGTGAGATAAATGCCAATTGACCCCTGTGATTAGTAACTTTTTGTTGGCTAGTACTCTTATAGACTGAATCCTATTAGCTTTTACAAGAAATACGTTTAAAAAAGTCTGTTTTTCCCATGTTAATTCCCTCCCCCCGTTTTTCGGTCTTGGTAGTAAATTATTCTTTTATGTCAAAGGGGATTTGCTAAAGCACTATCTTTTCCAGCTGGTGGCATCCCTACGTGTCCCAGCTGAGCTAAATGGCAAATAGGAGTGTCTTTAAAGCCCCCGTGAACTTGACATGTTCATTCATTCTCTCATTTTCATAGGAAGAGTTTCAGGCCATAGTAGTTAAGAGGGAATCATTTTACCACGGGAACAAGACAGGGCATTCTGTTGTGACTGCACCATGCACATTTCTGCCCCAGTTGTGGAGTGTGAAATAAGCAGGCAATAAAATAGTTATAGAAGTAATCCTTCCAGCAAAGTGCTGCCAGTGGAGAAATATAGTTTGTGTTTAAGCCATACGCCTAATTACATAGGCCATGCATGCCCTTTCTAGAGACCCCCACTTTTTCATCCCACTTAAAACCCTGATGTCAAGCTCTTCCATTTCTGGTGTTTTGCTGCAGTTTTAAGATGATCTTAGAATTTTTCGATGCTCAAATGGGTTTTATTTCTGATATTCATATGTTTCCCCTCATCTTTATTGCTTGATTTTGCACACGAGAAAGTGTCACTCATAGTCGTTGAAATATCACTCATAATTAGACTGAAATTCAGAAAATGTCACACATAGCAATCTGAAACCTTGGCAGCTATGCGGTACTTCCGCAGTAGAAGATAAGCAAAACTGACGTATGCAACAGGAATAGGCAAGTTAAAGAATGCGAAATGACCAAATGTAAATTCTTCTCAAAACAACGCTCTGGTTTGCTTTTAAAGTGTATTGGTTGTTGTCATTGGGCGTTATAAGGCCTGAATTCAGAAAGTGCAGCTCACCGAATCTAACAAGATGGTAAAGGCTGGGAGTATTCAAATGTAGAGCGAGTCAGCTGTTTTATCCTACGTCAGAGACTGGGAGCTTAACAACCTCTGCGTTGTTGTATTTAGTGCGCTTAAATATGGCCTCCTTATTATTCTTCTTCTTACGTACTGGTGATTGTTTGTATTTTTTGACATATCTCCCCTTAGCCTGCGTCTGACCCACTGTCGGGCGTGCTGCCACCGTTCCGCGAGTTTGGGGTCCAAAACGGTTGTGAGAGTTTTGATCCTGTGGCCGTGCTTTCATTTCCAACGGTGGATGGCTGCTCCATTCTCTCTCCCAGGCGCAGCAAAGCCTTATGTGCCATGCTTTATTGACAGCACTTTCATTGTGACTGCAGGCTTTACAGTAAGCTATTATTATCAGTGCTTTAAATGGGCCGGTACTCACAGATACTGAGTACCGGCATTTCTTATTTTTACCGATCAGAGTACCGGCACTTCTCCACTGCCAAGGAGAGTACCGGTTACTCATTGAAGGTAAGCTCATTGGTGCTATTGCAGCTGAGCTCGAGGCAGTCAGAGTGGAGTAGATCTGTAGGGCACTCTGACAGCCAAGTGCCTCTCTAGTTCTTAGCTGAGTCACTGCTTAACCATTCAGCAGCGGCTCATTCCCGTTATGCAAGAGATACCCGTGTGTTGGAAATTTCAGGCCCTGCTCTGTCAATCCCATTCACACTGTCGCTTGCTGTGCAGTAACGCAGGAATAACCCCAAATGAACCTTTTTTGGTGTGTATTTGTCTGCTTGTGTGTGTGTGTTTGCCTACTCTGTGTATGTTTGAGTGTGAGAGAGAAAGCGAGCTCAGTGAGGAAGAGAATCGGGACACTCTCAGGAGGTAGTTTTAAAGAAATGCGTCGAATGCTTTTGTGTGTGCATGTCTGCTTGTTTCTGTGTATATGTAAGTATTGTGCCAAAAGCAACCAAGTCGGAACAGTATAACAGTAAGAAGCTGCAAATATTACCAAACAAGGAAACCTTAACATATCGTGTTAGGCCTTTATTTTGTGTAATGAGTTAACACGTTTTGTTTATATTGATACTTTTCTCACATTTTGTTATGTCCTGCAACTGGCTTAGTACTCATTATTAATGCGGCTATTCCAAAGTCTCTTTTGTTCTGAGGCACACTGATTATTACCCTCAATAGTGCTGCTGATGGCTTGACTGTATTCATTTAAAAGCTGTTAATCTGCATATATGGGAAGTACTAGCAAGGGAAATGCAAGGACAAAATGAATACTCCATAGAAATGTCTTTGCATCATCATGTCTCGCCGCGCCTCTAACCCCGCCCACTAGCCACGCCCCAGCTCAATTTAATGAGTACCTACACTTATTTTTTCCATTTAAAGGACTTATTATTATTGCTGTTCTCCAACTCGGATGACAGCAGTTGGGTTGGGGAATACATTTTCTTGCCCCTGGTGTACTTTCTTGGGTATAAACAACAAATGTTCGAGATATGAAAATGGCTGACCCATTTAAAATGTGTTTGCTGCTCTAAAGCAGCGTCTTAATCACACACTGTGCTGTAGCCCGACTTGAGCCTGAAGAGACATCATGTTTTTAATTTACACTCTAAAGCTTTTTAAAGATATGACAACGGCCTCTGCAGCTGGCCTGTATTTTTTACGATATACCAAGCTTTCGTAGGCAAGGCCTTCTCTATGCAATCATTTTACATGCAGCCCAGTCTAGAATGCATGCAGCCCTGCAAGGGCATTGGATTGATTGATGTTTTTTTAATGGAGGGTCCAGTGACTCCGGTCGCTGCAAAGGAGGGAGGGGGTAGGTGGGGTACCTATGGGGGTTGTGATGGCACTGCTGCTTTTTTTGGGGTTGCTTGCTGCTACTAGGTACATCGGAGTGGCCCCTGCCTCAGTATGTCTAGGCGGCCTCTTGCTAGGGACCCCTTTGTTTTCCCCAGGTCACGATTGCTGCCTTTTATTAAGTTGCCAATACTGGATGGGAGATTGTTGCAACCAATTAAGGGCCGATGCCAGAGACGTTTTAAGGCATGGGCAAAGTGGGCTCTAGCCCAGGGCCCCAGCATTTCAGGGGGCCCCCTGATAGAACCAGCTCTGTTCTTTAGAGTCTTGCTTGCTTGATGGCTTTGAATGATTCTTAAACAGATTGTTTTAAATACCATTTTCCTTTGCTTTATTTTCACTGTGGGTGATATGTGTGTCTATTACATTTTGTAGAGGACTGTTGTGTTTGTTTCATGCAACATCCATAAAATAGTTTTTTTTGGATCAAATAATGACCTCGCATATGGGAAATGGGAGTGTTTTACAGAGATTATTTGCAATAATATTAGCAAGCAGCTGCTGTGTTACAATATTGAAAACACACATCACTGTCCCTGAATATTACATGTGAACACATTTAGAATTTGGACAAGTGGGTCTGGGCTCTGTCAATGACTTGGCCAAAGAGGGCATGAAAGAGCTAAAATTGAATCATAAATTCAAAACTGTTCCTTACAGGTGCCCCCAAAATATGCTTGGCCCAGGGCCCCAAAAATCTTTAGGATGTCCCTGGTGCCACCATCTGCGAATAGGATGGCCCCAATTACCACGTAATGTCTAGGCCCATGGAAAAGACATTTTGTGTACAAAGTTCAGCAAAAAAGCAAATTATAGCAAAGCTACAGAATGTTTAAATTCTGCATAAGTGTTTCTGAGGTTATATGAAATGCTACAGGCACTGTACATCAGTTCTCTTTGTAATACAAGTGTGCTCACATCACATTCCCTCAATGTGAATTATTACATCTGAAAGAGACACGTTAGTGACAGATTCCTTACCTTAGAATATCCCCAGGCGTCAGGCTGGATCCGGAAAGTTTTTTGCGTAGCAGTACCCTTGCGCGTCGGTAGGCGGCGTCGTGCGGCTCCGCGTCCGTCGTCGGCGTCGTGGGTCGCCGGGATGACGTCGCGGGCAGTACTTAGACGCCGCCCCTGCGCGCTGACGTCAGTTCTTCTTTTTCCGCGCCAGTAAGCGCAGATCCGGGAAGAGCAGTGCCCTAGTCATTTTTGACTATCCTTTTTGTGAATTTTTTCACTGTTTCTTCAAACGAGTCTTCACGACTCCTAAGGTGTCGTAGGGATGCCCGGCTTTAAGCCCTGCGAGGCCTGTGCTCGCATGATGTCGATCACGGACCCGCATCTCGAGTGTCTCTTCTGTCTCGGCCGAGACCACGACACGAAGTCGTGCCCTGACTGCCGGAAACTTCAACCGAAGGCTTTGCGAGAGCGGTCTCGAAAGCTGCTCGAGGTCCGGCAGTCGGCTCCGCGCCGCACCAAGCCCCGGTCCCGGGAGAGGTCGAGGGGCCGGTCGCAGAGTCCCCACCGTTCGCGGAATCCAAGTCTTCGCGCTCCTCCGGTAAGTCGAAGCACAAGAAGTCTAAGCAGCGTCATCGCTCTAAGACTTCGCCTCGCCGGTCTCGCGACTCGGCTGAGGCCCCAGTCGGCACCGTCCCCGCGGCCCCGGACATGCCTATAGAGCCGCCCCGAATTACCCGTTCTTTCCGGGATCGGGGCGACTCAGGCCGAAATACAGGAATTCCTGTCGGCCATGGCCCGCCTCTTCGGGCCCTCAGGTCCCTCCGGTGCGACTTCGGGCCCCGCGGGCCCTGATGGGGTTGCCCCGGCGCCGCCGTCGACTCCGGTCCCGGCGCCGCCTGTCCCACCAGCCTTCATCCCGGCCTCGGCTCCGGCCCCGATCCCGGCTCCGGTGGTGCCGCAACCCACATCGGCGCCGGTTGACCTTACCACGCATCGGCGCCGGTTGACCTTACCACGCCTCCGCCGACGCCGATGTCCCCGGTGCCGTTCCTGACGCCGTCCGGGGCTCCGGACGACGTCGTTCCCCGGTTCTCTCCGGCTCCGGACATGGAGCCGGACCGACGTCGCCCGACGCCGGTTCCGGCGCCGATGAGACCTTGGGTCCCAAATGTCCCTCCTCCTCCATATTTTGAACAAGAGGAGGACCAGGAGAGCTGGGAGGGGTCTGAGGACCCTCTCACACAACAGTGTGAGTTTGACCCGGACTGGGTTGAGGAACTTGGGGATGCCAGTGGTCTAGACACCTCCCCTGACACTGGCATGCTGTCTCCTCCCGTGGCTACGGAGGAGGGGGCTAATTTTGCAACGGTGTTGCGTAGAGCTGCTGGAGCCTTACATCTCCAGTTGCCTACTGTGGCCGTCAGGACTAACCTCCTGACAGAAGTGCTTCAGCCGGCGGCTTCCTCTTCGGAGACTGTGCTGCCGTTTAATGATGCACTCACTGACGTTCTTTGGGTACCTGGTCCAAACCCACCACAGGGGCTCCTGTGGATAGGAACGTGGCCCGACGCCATCGCCCTGCTCCGGGCGACCCCCTGTTTCTCTCCCAACATCCCACCCCTGAGAGCTTGGTTGTCCAAGCCTCTGCCTCCCAAACCGCCTTACCTACCGCCCCTCCGGATAGGGAATCCAAACGCCTGGACCAATTTGGGAAGAAGGCTTTTTCTTCCTCCAGTGCTGGCTTGCGGTCCGTCAACACCGCTTGCCTTTTGGGCCGATATACCCCCACTCCCTGTGGGATTCGGTGGTGGCTGTTTTGCCGCAGTGTTCTGAGGAGGTCCAGACACTGCTTACCCGCGCCATTGCGGAAGGGCGAGATGCGGCTAAATACACCATCCGTTGTGGCCTTGATACCGCCGACTCGCTGGGCAGATCGCTTGCGACGACGGTGGCGCTACGTCGCCACGCCTGGCTGAGGACAACTGGTTTCTCGGGTGATGTCCAGAATACACTCATGGACATGCCCTTTGATGGAGTCGGTCTTTTTGGTTCAAAGGCAGACCATGCTCTGGAGCGGTTTAAGGACTCACAGGCTACGGCCAAGTCCCTGGGCCTTTCTGTTGTACACCCTCCGCTCAGCTCTGCTTTTCGCCCCTTTCGTGGCCACGGAAGGGGCGCCCAGTCACGTCAGCTGCCCAGCCACCGGCCGGCACAGCAAGCGTCTACGCGTGGCCGAGGATACCGCCGTGGCGGTTCGGGCAACCAGCGTGCGGATCAGGCCACCACCTCCAACCCGTCCGCGGCCTCCAAGCCCTCCTAGTCCCTCCTTTCCGGTGCACAACACGCCAGTAGGGGGCAGGGTCCGCCATCACTTTCACCACTGGCGTCCCATCACCTCGGACAGGTGGGTCTTGGACATTGTCCGAAGGGGCTACTCCCTCCCCTTCGAGACCACCCCCCCAGCCATGCCACCTCAATTCCACCGGATGTCAGGGGATCACTTGGTACTTCTGCAGAAGGAAGTCTCGGCCCTCTTGGCCAAGAGGGCCATCGAGCATGTTCCGACCCCAGAAGTAGGGCGTGGTTGCTACTCCCACTACTTCCTGGTGCCCAAAAAGGACAAGGAGGACATGCGTCCTATCTTGGACCTCCGGAACGTCAATCGCTTCCTCCGGAAGGAGAAGTTCAAGATGCTCACCCTAGCTCAGGTCTTGACTGCCCTCGACCCTGGAGACTGGTTGGTAGCGTTGGACTTGCAGGACGCTTATTTTCACATCCCCGTCCTGCCGGCCCACCGGCGTTACCTGCGGTTCACGGTAGGCCTCGAGCATTTTCAGTTCACCGTGCTCCCCTTTGGCCTTACAAGTGCACCTCGGGTGTTCACGAAAGTGATGGCGGTGGTCGCAGCTCATCTGCGCCGGGCAGGGGTTCCAGTCTTCCCCTACCTCGACGACTGGTTGCTAAAGGCGGGCTCGTCCCAGGCAGTCGTCTCCCACCTCCAGACTACGGCCGAACTCCTGCACTCGCTGGGGTTCTCCATCAAATGCCGAAGTCGCATCTGATTCCTTCTCCACAGCTCCTTTTCATCGGAGCAGTTCTGGACACGACGCAGTTTCGGGCCTATCCTCCCGAACGGCGAGTCTGGGATATTCGGGCTATGATTCCGATCTTTCAGCCTTTATCCTGGGTTTCGGTACGGATGACCCTGAGGCTGCTGGGCCTCATGGCCTCCTGCTGGTCAATCATGCCAGATGGCATATGCGGGCTCTGCAGTGGGACCTGAAGTTCCAGTGGGCGCAGCACCAGAGCACACAGTTGTGACGGACGCGTCCCTTCTGGGATGGGGCGGTCACATGGGAGAGGCGGAGATCAGAGGCCTCTGGTCTCCGGCGGAGTCCCGGCTCCATATCAACCTTCTGGAGCTCCGGGCGATCCGACTTGCACTCAAGGCATTCCTTCCCTCTGTCAAAGGGAAGGTAGTGCAGGTGTTCACAGACAACACCACCACCATGTGGTACTGCAACAAACAAGGCGGGGTGGGGTCGTGGACCCTTTGTCAGGAGGCTCTGCGCCTCTGGACATGGCTGGAACATCAGGGCATGTTCCTGATGGTTCAACACCTGGCAGGTTCCCTGAACACCAGGGCGGACGAACTCAGCCGCAGGTGCATGATGGATCACGAATGGCGCCTTCACTCGGAAGTGGCGCAAGGACTCTTTCTACAGTGGGGAGAGCCTTGGTTAGATCTATTCGCCACCGAAGAGAACGCGCAATGTCATCAGTTCTGCGCGTTGGAATTTCCAAGGCGGCACTCGCTCGGCGACGCTTCGTCACGAGTGGAGTTGCGGTCTATTGTACGCCTTTCCGCCTATACCACTTCTACCCAGAGTGTTGAAGAAGATTCGGCACGACCGGGCCCAAGTCATTCTTGTGGCTCCGGACTGGGCTCGAAGAGTTTGGTATCCCGAGCTACTCAGTATGAGCGTAGATCCCCCGATCCGTCTGCCTCTTCGGGAGGATCTTCTGTCGCAGCAGCAGGGGACGGTCCTCCACCCGAGCCTGTCCAGCCTCCACCTGCTTGCGTGGAGATTGAGCGGCGGCAGTTGATTCCTTTCGACTTGCCTCCCGAAGTTTGTGATGTGATTCTGGCAGCCAGGCGTCCCTCCACTAAGGTGGTATACGCCTGCAGGTGGAACAAGTTTGTGGCATGGTGCACAGCAAAGGCTGTGAATCCCCTTTCTGCCCCTCTCTCTGAGGTTCTCCTGTTCCTTCTTTCCCTGGCCCAACAGGGTTCTGCCCTGGGTACCATCAAGGGCTATCTTTGTGCCATCTCGGCCTTCCTCAGGCTTCCTGATCAGCCCTCCCTTTTCAAGTCCCCTGTTGTTAACAGGTTTCTAAAAGGCATTACACACCTCTTCCCTCCTGTTCCGTTTGTGATGCCTCAGTGGGACTTGAACTTGGTTCTTACCTTTCTTATGTGCGCTCCTTTGAGCCTCTACATAACTGTCCTCTTCGTCTTCTGACTCTGAAGACTGCCTTTCTGGTGGCCATCACCTCCGCTCGGCGGGTGAGTGAGCTCCAGGCTCTATCAAGGAAACCTCCCTTTCTGTCTGTCCATCCAGACAAGGTTGTTCTTAGGACGCGTCCGTCCTTCTTGCCAAAGGTGGTTACTGCCTTCCACATTGGGCAGACCATCACTTTGCCCACCTTCTTTCCGCCTCCGCATCCTTCCAGAGAGGAAGAGAGGCTCCACCGTCTGGACCCAAAACGTGCGCTTTCCTTTTACATCGACCGCACACGCCATTTCCGGGTGGATGACCAGCTCTTTGTTGGCTACGTGGGCGCCAAAAGGTCGGGGCGGTGCACAAGAGAACCATCTCCCGCTGGGTAACCTTGTGTAACAAAGCCTGCTATGCTTTGGCTAAAAGGAGCCTCCTGTTGGGCTGCGTGCCCATTCCACCAGGGCAACGGCTGCTACCACGGCTTTGGGCCGCGGTGTTCCGCTGCAGGATATCTGTCAGGCAGCTACGTGGGCCTCGCTGCACACATTTACAAAGCATTACTGCCTTGACAGTCAGGTCCGGAGGGACGGCTTCTTTGGCCGTTCTGTCCTCCAGGACTGCCTTGTCTGATCTTTGTTCGCAGACCCACCACCGGGGTTGGTATTGCTGGGGTATCTATTCTAAGGTAAGGAATCTGTCACTAACGTGTCTCTTTCAGATGCACAAGTTACTAACTTGTGTAACGATATATCTGTAAGAGACAGTAGTTAGTGACAGATTCCTTACCGCCCACCCATCCTCCCCGTTCTGCGAACTGATTTCTAGGGTTAAGGACATCCCTTTCAGGGCCCTAGTATTTTTCAGACACCTATGTCAGCTTCTTGCATGGCTCTGCGTTCCTGGCGCGGAAAGTCGTGTACAGAACTGACGTCAGCGCGCAGGGGCGGCGTCTAAGTACTGCCCGCGACGTCATCCCGGCGACCACGACGCCGACGACGGACGCGGAGCCGCACGACGCCGCCTACCGACGCGCAAGGGTACTGCTACGCAAAAAACTTTCCGGATCCAGCCTGACGCCTGGGGATATTCTAAGGTAAGGAATCTGTCACTAACTACTGTCTCTTACAGATATATCGTTACACAAGTTAGTAACTTGTGCCTTAGGGAAAGAACATCATGATGCAGAAACGAATCCTACATCTACAGATGTACTTCATCCACACATCTCTTAGTAAATAAAGGTTGATGAATTCTGAATTGCCCAAAATTCACAGAATTCAGAGTTGTTTGAACCCACAAAGCCTTTTTCAAATGCGAGCTTGAGGTTTGTGGGTGTGTGAGTGGGCAGTCTGGCATTTATTTTAATATGTACTACACTGCTATAACATGTAAGAGAAATTGGTAGTATTCAGAAGTATCACGCACTATTGATTGCACTAACTTCCTCGTTCGTAGACTGCCTAATGTCAAAATAGCAAATATTCTCACTTCATGTCATCAAGAATGGTACAACCAGATGAGCAGCGTAACAAGGTCTAAATTATAATCAAATGCATGTTTTTAAAAAAAAGTATTTATCATTCACATGGGAGGTAATAATTTCCATCTCCTACGTTATTTACCAGAAAACTCACGAGAAATAAGTTTAATGAACTTGGGCACTCCTGCAGGGAGTAACAGAATGTAAATAATGTTAGCCCAGCATAGTGTCTTAGAATCCAGAGGTCAAGTGGGTGGTAATGATGGAACACAACACTGCCTGGCTTCCTTAAATTTGAAATACACTCCAGGTATTTTTCACAGCAGTTGGCATTAATGATGACAATCGTTTCCGTAGAGCTGTTGTGACAGTTTCAAGTTATTGTCCATCAATATACATTCTAATTCAGACCCTAGATAGTTGTTCTTTGTTGTTCAGCGATAGGCAGTTCCTGAGACAACAGGACCGCTCCTTGGCATTGTTCGGATTGCTGTCTCAGTTAAATAATCTGCTCTTGACAATGTTACAAATGTCGTAGTTTTATATGTTAAGAGTGTTTCCCACTTTCTCATTAGAACTTTGAGCAAGACAATATAGAGGCATTTCATTAAATGTTGGAGGTTTCAAATCAAAATATACCAGATTTTTGGGCGGTGGGGCAAAGTGGTAGGTGGTGGGCCGGGTGGCCGGGGGGGGCCCCCCTCCATGTACTTCGCAGGGGGGCCCCCTCAAGTTTCGTTATGCCACTGTTCCTATGTAGTGTCCCTGATGCAAAAGATGAAGGTTGCTGAAGATGCCCTAAGGATGCTGTGGGTGGACGCGGTTAACAGGGGTCTTCCCACAGGGATTCCTCGATTCACGGAGATGGTGTGCGGGGTTCCTAGTTGCAGGGTCAACATACCACAAAGTCCTCTCTAGCCTGGCCGAAGTTCAAATTGCCACTGGACTACTAGTTGCCCGTTGTGGGCAAAGGCCAATCCTTCCTGGGACAATAACACCCCTTCTTAGGGTTCCATCAACTCTCCGACAGCACCACTGAGCTTAGCAAACTCCAGTGCAACTCTGTGCGTCGGGTCTTGTCCTTGGTGCTGCATGGCGACAGTGATAGCGGCTTGAAGACTTTAGGCTACCAGCTTTTCCCAGCAGGCTTCTTCAGTTTTTGTGTCCCTGTGCTGCAAACAGGAGACCAATCAACTGTCCCTTGGAGTTCTCTCGGCTTGACTGGGCTCTGAAGACATCTTCCTCTTGGGCAGGTTACAGCAGACACAGCCCCTCTCTTTGCTAGCCACTAGGTACGGTCATCAGCAGTTCAGTCTCTCTTTGCTGGTCCTTCGGTGTAGCAGGGCAGTCCCTCTTCGGTCTTCTTCCATGTTGGATGAGATCGGAGCTCTGGGTGCCAAGGATGCCCCTTTTATGTTTAGAAAATGCCCCAGGGGCAGGATGCGATTCGTAGCTAATGGGCTACCAGTTTCCCTCCCACCTGGTGACCACTTCTGGCACCTGGCTATCCCAGATGCACCATTCTGCCCACTTGCAAGATAGCGAGACCCTTCTCTTGGTGTTCAGAGCTCCCTAGCCCACCCCTGGGATGTGGCTACCTCGGGGCTGCAGGCCCTAGGGGAAACCTGTTTGTCAGTGGGTTCCCCTGTTTGACAACTGGTTTCCTCTCTCTGCTCCCCGTGCCAGCCTGTCTGACTAAACAATGAGGCAGTGTAGGAAGCTGGCTCTGTATATACTGTACCAAAATGAGGTATAGTGTGCACAGAGTCTATGGAACCCCAAAGGTAGGCAGAGGTAAAAGTAGATAGCGCCTTACTCTCTCTATTTTTGGTAGTGTGGGCGAGCAGTAAGGCTTTATCAGAGGGTAGTGTTAAGCATTAGTTGTACACACTCATGCAGCAAATGATGTCACACACTCAGACTGAACTCAGACCAATTTGTTTGTATTAAAAATATTATTGAGTTATTTTATTTCTAGAACCAAGCCAAGCCTGGTGCAGGTAAGTGAAATATATGCTTTGCAAAATCTTATGCAATGTTTTACAGCTGAATGCAGGTTCAAATACAGTTGATTGAATTACAGGTAAGTCAATGTTTCAAAATTGCTTTTCAGTTACTTTACAGATTACTTTGTACGTTATTTTTAGATTACTTTTTAAGTTACTTTTTCTACTCAGTGTGATATGCCTAGATACCACACTAGGACATTTCCTAGAGAAAAGGTAAGTAAATCAGTTTTTGTACATTTGCAGTTTTTCAGTGTTTCATACAAACCAACTTCACACTTAGAAGAATTTTCAAGGAAAACCGTCAATGCAATCCTATGGAAGGAAATGAAGTTATCGGTTTGCAGGTAAGTACAAGTTTGTGGGAGTTGGTATTCTGGGGTTAGAACCAGGGTTCCCCCAGGGTCGAGGATGCACTCTCAAAGCACCCTCAGCGGCACTAGGGCGGCTGGGTGCAGTGTGCTGCGGACCAATGTTATCCAGTGGGGGATAGGGTGCCTCCGGTAGCTGTTGGATGGCCACAAGATTGTGGGAGCAGACTCCTGGTGTTAGGCTCAGGGCAAAGGGGGATCCGAGTTAGCACACAAGGTGCACCCGTAGCGGCACAGGGGCGGCTGGGTGCAGGATGCTGTTTTGGTGTGGGGTGCCCTGTGGATTTCAATGGGAGTTGCCGGTTTTGGATTTTGGCTGCAGGTTCGGTCCAGGAAGACTTCTGGGAGGAACCAACAGCTGGGCAGGTAAGTTGGAGGGCTCGGGGACGTAGGTGCACCTTGGGTTATCTTATCTAGGGCGCAGGGTGGCTGGATGCAGGGGTGTCTTTTGAGGTTGGATTTCACCTTACCGGGCCACTCGCGGTTGGGTCGGGGGTGGTCTCCGTGCAAAGGTTGCAGGCGACGTTGGGGAGTCCCGGAGGGGTCAACCCATGGTGGACTTGGACTCTGGAGCGCTGGGGGACCTCGCTGGGACCGGTGGGCCACTCGGGCGGTAGGCGACGGGTGCAGTGGTGGTTCCTGGCGTCAGGTTTCTTTGTCCTCAGCAGGCTCAGAGTCTGTCTTGGGAGTTTCCTTTGAACAGAGCTGCTGTTCACAGAAGATCCGGTCTTTGTTGAAGTCAGTCAGTCCTCCTATGGTTCTGGAGGTCGCTGGCTGCAGGACAAGGCGACCTTTGGTGCAGGATCTCTGGAAACTGCAGATGGGCCGGTAGGGCTGGGGCCAAGTCAGTTCTTCTCTGCAGTCTCCTGTGCTGGGCGTCTTCTTTCGTCCTTCTTCGTTGGTTGCAGGAATCTGCCTTCTTGGTTCAGGGCTGCCCCCTAAATACTGTATTTAGGGGTCATTTTAGGGGTCTCAGGGTCAGTAGCCCGGTCAGTAGCCAATGGGCTACTGACCTTAGGGTGACTACACACTTGGTGTGCTCACCCCACATGGGGGAGTGGGCACAATCCCTAATCCTGATTGGAGAGTGCTTGCCATCTGCAAGATGGCGGGCACTTAGGAGTGGGCTTCACCTCGCCTCCCCCACCTGAGGGGTGGGGTTGGCAGAGGTGGGCACACCTTCTGGGCTGTGCTGATTTTTCCCACCTGTCTTCCAGCCGAAAAGGAGGGGAGACAGAAAGGGGGCCTGCTCCTGACAGCAGGAGAGGCTGGGGGGTCGCGTTACAAAGGCGGCAAGACCTTTGAAGCTCCCCTGCCATTGATGGCTCTTCTTGACCTGGGGGTGGTGTGACTACCTCCGCCCAGGAAAGGCTTTGTTTCTGGGCTCAGGGAGCAAAGGCTCCCACTTCAGGGGTCCAGAAACATGTCTTGGGGTGACAGGCTGGTGTGTACCAGTCAGGGAACCCACCAGAGGCTGGTAGTTTTTCAGGGGGCATCTCTAAGATGCCCTCTGAGTGCATTTTTCATTAAATCCCAAACTGGCATCTGTGTGGGTTTAATGTGTGGAGAAGTTGGATACCAAACTTCCCAGTTTTCAGTAAAGCCATTATGGTGCTGTGAAGTTTGCAATGACAAACTCCCAGCACCATATACTCTTAATGGCATTACTACACTTACAATTTCTAAGAATTGGTCTAGACACTGTAGGGGTACAGGGCTCATGCACCTGTACCCTCACCACTGATATAGTGCACCCAGCTAGAGGGGTGGCAGACCTATGCCAGGGCAGTGGGTTGTAGGCATGGCACACAGGAATGTGTGCCATGTCGACTTCACTATTTGTCTGCACCAAAATACGCAGCCTGCAATGGCAGGGGGTGGTGTGTGTGTGTGTGTGTGTGTGTGTGTGTGTGTGTGTGTGTGTGTGTGTGTGTGTAAAGGTACAGGGCCTCTAAGGGTGGCGCAATAAGTGCTTCAGCCCTTAGAGGCCTTCCCTGGCCACAGTGCCCTTGGTACCCATGGTACCTTTTACAGGGGACTGACATGTGGCCAGAGAGGTGTCAATTGGGGGTACAAGGTACAGTTTTGGGAAAGATGACAGGCCCTGGGAACCTGATTGGCAGGGACCCAGGGCACATCAAGTCAAAGTGCATTAGACTGGCAAAAAGTGGAGGGGTTACTGCAACAGAAACCCAGCTTCCTACAGGCAGCCCTCCTCCCTAGTGTGATACATCTGCCCTTAAAAGGCAGCCTCTCATTTGAAGCTTGCCTTTTGGACCTAACACATACGTGGCTTCCTGCAGGAGGGAGGTAACACCTCCCTGGCCTGCAATCCCTCATTTTTCTCCATCCTGCCGTCTGGGAAGATCCGGTACTGCAGTGTGCGGCCGCGGGCCGCTGAGGTACCTGGACTGCTTCTGAAATGGTGTGTTCAAACTCTGTCTCACACTTCAAGGTGAACAACTCATGCCCATAAGGTTCAACAATAAAGTAAACTTATTATAGCCAATTTATCGTACAATTTTGTTGCAATTTATTTCATTTTTTGTTCGCAGCAATTATCTTAAATTAAAGCATTTACAAGAAACATCTGATCATCAATATCATCAATATGTTTCATATAATGATCGTGTTACAATCTTTTGGTTACATTGCATTACAATCGAATGACCATCGTAGTATGTCCAATGCCGTGTTCCCAATGCATTTCGGGAAGTCCCTCCATCAGGGGAACTTTACAAATAACAGATAATACATATGATTAAGCATAACGAAAAACAAGAAGTTATAAGAACATGACATGCTGTCCCATCACCTTTAGATTTTACGCAATTACTTCATGATGTTGTTCAAAATTATTTGTGTCCTTAAAGTGATTCTCCGTCATAAAGAGTGTCCCCTTGCTGGTGCTATGATAACGTGCTCCCAATAAAGTATCCACACATGTCAAGATTGCCATGCTTATGCTGGTAAAACAAGACGTAGAACCGTTACCAAAAATCTGAACCTCTTATAGCCCAAGTGAAAAAAGTGTATTCCATTGTGCTACAACCTTGTGCAAAGAAAACCTGTTTTAAAAAAATTCCAGTCCTACCCGGTCATCGCGTGACTTTACCACTTCGACGATATAAACTCCTCTGTAATTGGACAAGTGTGACCATAAGTGTAACCGTAAAGCTTACAGTGTTTCTATGTGAATCACATGGAAAATTATCTTACTTGATCCGCAATGGTCGAAAGTGCGTTTATGTTTGATCAATAAGTCTGTGGTGTTGCCACTTCCTGAATCAAAAACCGGATTCTAAAAAAGGGTACAGTCGCTAGAATATCCATTCAGTTTTATGTCTGTAATGGCTATAGCACTTACTTCAAGCCGGAACACTACTGCGCATCTCTCCCTGCCGCCCATGTAAATTGAAACGGGTGCTCAACTTCTGTCCTACTCAAATCTGAAGTGCTTGCATGAATACGTGAAAACTGGCGCGATGCGGTAAGCGGTAGACAAGGAAAACAGATTCAACCAAATGAGTTCCATGTGAATGTGCTACGGTATGTGAATAAAGTTTGCTGGGTTGACGGGCACCCGATAAAAAAATATAAAACCAAATAATAGTCTGAACCCAATCTGCCCGAGACTGGTGTGTATTAGTGTGTATTGCCAGTGCTCTATGAATATTATAAAAAGCGCGTAACCCACTACGCTCAAAGGTGACTTTTTCATGCACAAATCAGTTTGATCATCAACATTGTGAATCACCAGGACACCAATTTACTCATTTAAAAATACAACATGATTGCATCTATATTGATATGTCTGACAAAAACCATGCTGCTACAGTGCTCAAAGAATCAATGTTAGAGTCTGTGATACTTTAAAGAGCAGTAATCATCACCACATACAGGGTGTTAACTAGAACTAAGTTGTAGAGATACCTAGTTAGTTCAAAGAAAGCAAACCATTTCTATTTTGTCATTTAACCCATGCGGTATCAAGGTATTTAAACGTTTGATCCAAATTGTTTCCCTCTGCGCTAGCTGTTGATTAATATCTCTATGTGATGTAGGGAGTATTTTGTCTACAATCATAAACCTTAGTTGTGGTATGGTGTGTTTCTTCTCCAACCAATGTGCAGCTAAACATGAATTGGTGTTCGCTGTTCTGTTCATGCTTTTGTGCTCTGTAATGCATATTTTGATTTTGCGTGATGTTCTGCCCACGTACACCAATCCATACGGGCATTTTATGGCATAAACTACCATATCTGTGTTACAATCCATTGTATGTGCCAATTTAATCTTCTTCCCTGTATGAGGGTAACATTTCCACAGTGCCTACAGTTGAAGCATTTCCTCATCCCTATTGTTTGAACTGTTTTCTTAGGTGTTGAATTTCTTTTTAACAATTCCTTAAGATTTTTGGAACAAGAGTGCGCAAACAGAGATTTGCAAAGGAACACATTCTTAAAATCAGGTTCCTGTTCGATGATCTCCCATCTACGTAATATGCTTCGTTTGATGGCTGGTGCTTCAGTAGAAAATTTCAATACGCACACTTCTCTTTTGGTGGAGTGTTTAACTGAACGTGCTAGTAAATCCTTCTGATTCATGTGTTGAACCTTAGTTCTTGCAGTTTCCAGTATTTCATGAGGATATCCACGTTTTTGGTATTGATGAGATATGTCTTGGATTCATTGCAAACATTTGTCAGGGTCTGAAGTGATTCTCCTAATTCTGATGAATTGTGACAGCGGTAAATGGTTTTTTAAGGATGGTGGGTGAAAGCTCGCAAAATGCAAAGCGTTATTTCTATCTGTAGACTTTCTGTAAACGCTCGTTTGCAAACTGCCTTCTCTCAATTCCAACTGTATATCCAAGAAATTGATGGAATGTTGACTCATTTGATGTGTGAATTTTATGCGTGGATTCTGCCTGTTGAGAGTCTCAATCAAATGTTCAAGTTTCTGCTGTGTGCCTTTCCACACAAGCAGAATGTCATCAATATACCTCATGTAAATCAACAAATCCTCTTGCCATGCCTTCTGTTGCAAAATGTTGGTGTCTTCGAACTAAGCCATGAAGATATTTGCATATGTGGGTGCCCCCGGAAAAGCCATAGATGTATCCGTTTGTTGGAGAAAAAAGGTTTCCTTCCAAGAAAAGTAGCTGTGGTACAAACTGAAGTGCATTAGTTCTAGTAGAAGAATATTCTGTGCTTCCTCATAATCACCTTTCAACAACATCCCATCAACTTCCTCCATGCCTTCAGTGTGGGGAATCGATGTGTATAATGCCACGACATCAATGGTGCATAACCAAATATCTTCTTTGATCATTGGCTGAATGCCTACTAACTTATTCAAACAATCCATTGTATCTTCAATGTAAGAAGTCCAAGACTGTACCAATATCTGCAAAAAATGATCAAGGTACCTACCCACTGGCTCATGTATAGAACCACATCCTGCCACAATGGGTCTAAAGGGAGGATCCACCGGATTTTTGTGCATTTTGGGTAATATATATATATATATATATATATATATATATATATATATATATATATATATATACACACATACAGCAACACGATCCCACTCACCACATCCACTGGCAAGGTACAAAAGGTACGGACCACCAGGTGCGGTCTTTGTGGATAATCTGAAGTTAAAAAAAATGTTGTATTGTCATTGATCCAACCCAACTCCACTGCTTTATTTAAGATGTAATTCAAGGTATTCCTGAAGATCTCAGTCGGGTCAGTTTCCAGTGGTATGTAGGTTTGTTCATCAGATATGTGTTCTGGTACCTTTTGCTCGTAGTAATTTCTGTTCATTACCACCAAGGCACCACCTGTATCTGCTGGTTTAAAAATTATGCTGTCATCTTCTGCGAGTCTCCGTAGGGTTCTGAATTCTTTGAGTGTTAGATTCCTGTGTGTTCTCTGGATGGTGAAGATGTTCTAAATCTTTCTTTACTAAGAATTCGAATGTGTCCAACGATTTGTGGGATATAGGTGACATGAAGGAGCTTTTTGGTTTGAAGTCATGACCACTTTCCTGCGTTGGTGTATCAGTTGGTTGCATGATGTGATGAAAAAACCATTGTAATCTTAACTTCCTCATGAACTTGAATTTGGACACTTCCGTCTCCATGTGGTTAGTCGAATATGTTGGTATAAATGACATACCTTTGTTAAGTACCCTTAATTTCAATGTATTAAGTGTCTTATCTGAAATATTCATCACTAAGTTCTCTTTGGATTCCTCCTTGGGTTGTCCTGATTTTTTTCTTTTGTCCCCTCCTTGTTGGCTTGCTTTTGGGGGTACGTTTTCCTCTGGTGGGTGATTTGACGTCTGGCCTGATCCCAAAAAATAATCCTTTGGTGCTGCACTTGTAGATTGAGAGTCTGTTATTACTGCAGGGCTCGTTGTCAGTTGTAAACGAGTGCGCGATGTTGATAAGTCCTGATCCGTCACCACACTTTCCTCGGATGATGAAGCTTCCGGATTTTTAAAGGTACGTCGTTGGGCATAGGCATCTGCCCATATATAAACTTCGTCCAATTTATAGTCAATTGTATCTCTTTTAAATTTTCTTAATTTCCGTTCATGTACTTCTTTGGCATGATTATCTAGATTTTCATTGATCTCATTTAAAGTTTTAGTCCAATTGTCAGCATCCATTCTTTTTTCTAGTTCAGTTTTTAAGTCCTAAATCTCCACGCCCAACTCCTTCAAGATGTTAGACTTATTGATCAGCCATAAACGCCCTTTCGACCATTGTCGATCAAGTCAGATAATTTTCCATGTGATTCACATAAAAACGCTTTACGGTTACACTGATGGGCACACTTGTTCAATTACAGAGGAGTTTATATCGTCGAAGTAGTAAAGCCACCTGATGACCGGGTAGGACTGGAATATTTTTTAAATCGGGTTTTCTCTGCAAAAGGTTGGAGAACAATGGAATACACTTTTTAACTTTGGCTATAAGAGGTTCAGCTTTTTGGTAACAGTTGTACATCTTGTTTTACCAGCATAAGCATAGCAATCTCGACATGTGTGTATACTTTATTGGGAGCACGTTAGCATAGCACCAGCAAGGGCACACTCTTTGTGACGGAGAATCACTTTAAGGACACAAATAATTTTGAACAACATCATGAAGTAATCGTGTAAAATCTAAAGGTGATGGGACAGCATGTCATGTTCTTTTAACTTCTTGTTTTTCGTAATGCTTGAACATATGTATTATCTATTATTTGTAGAGTTCCCCTGATGAAGGGACTTCCCGAAATGCATTGGGAACTCTGCATTGGACATACTACGATGGTCATTTGATTGTAATGCAATGTAACCAAAAAAATGTAGCACGATCATTATATGAGACATATTGATGATATTGATGAACAGTTGTTTCTTGTAAATGCTTTCATTTAAGATAATTGCTGCGAACAAAAAATGAAATAAATTGCAACAAAATTGTACGATAAATTGGCTATAATAAGTTTACTTTATTGTTGAACCTTAGGGGCATGAGTTGTGCACCTTGAAGTGTGTGACAGGGTTTGTACACACCATTTCAGAGTCAGTCATCCTGACAGGAGCAGGTCAGGTTTTCAGGTAGTACACAACAGACAGAATTTGTTCACTTATTGATTAATTGGATTATAAGGACTATACACGCAGGTGTTCATCTTTATCCATTGTTAGAATTTGTACCTGTACTGCAGCCATGTGAAATGCAGAAGTTGCATGGAGCAGACCTGTCCCGGGATCGAGCGAAGGCGCCTGAATCCAGCTGGAGGTGGCCGCAGTCAGTGTTCACTTGTGGAGCATGCAGGTACATCGGAAGCGCTGGTATATATTGCAGAGAAATCCCCCCTGGTGTCTCAACCCCCTCCTCTACAGCTGGATCCCTGGGTAGACTGGAGATCTCATCGCGGCCTGAAGTATATGGTCTAAGGGGGTGCAGTGATTGGAAGCTTTGTTGTATGCAACTCAGTACACTGACTTCAAACTGCAACCTGAGAATTTTGTTTTAAATTTTTGCATCAAATGTATTATACTCCTCTGCACCTATATAAATATGGGCTAAAAGGGGTCACGAATTGTGTGAGCTGCGGAGCTAGTGATGCGGACTTCATGCACCTGGCCTGGTCGTGCCCACCTGTAATGCTTTATTGGACACAAGTTACAACTACGCTGTTTGATATGGTCCTGGGGCGGGTGGAATGTGAACCGGTGATTTGCCTTCTAGGCCTACTGCCGAATTTTCAGTCGATGGATCGGAGATTCCTATCCGTGAGCCTACTATTAGCAAAACTGAGGGGAGCTGCAGTAGGAGAGTAGGACTAAACCTATGAAATCAGCTTGGATATCTGAAATGGTATACTATACTGTAGATCACAATTGGAGCTGTATGCAGAGGAGCTGCCTATTTCATCATGATTTAAAGATTATTGGGGAGCTTTGATGGCTTATTTGTTATCCAACTCGGGGAATGGTGGGTAAGGAATCAAATGAGAAAATATTATGAATCTGTTTTCTTTTAGACATGCAAGACTGTTACTGCTTTTATCTAATGCATCCTTTTTTTTCCGCATTTTCTCCTTTTTGTACTACGGTGTGTAGGAGCTGCATAGTACTGGGCGCTGTTACTGTTGGTTATGTTAGGCCTTGCCTGTGAGTGAGACATGCTCATTGTATGTCATGTGGAGCAATATAAAATGCAATCAAAAAATAAAATTAAAAAAATGTACCAAGTTGTTTGATACCTTGGAGTGCTCAATTTGGTTGCACCGTTCAGGAGTTGTCACAGCTGAGGCTGGATTGGGGAGGGACGGGTATGGGGCAGTGTCAGTGTGTAATCGTGTATTTGTCAATTTGATGACCAAGTCTTTCCACAGTAAAACAGTAGTTTTGCATGTAAAGAAAAACAGTAGTTTTGCATGTTTTACAGCCAGGACATGTATAGCATGACCTGTAAATGCCTGTGTCATATGTTGCACCCTGCCTTTAGGTCTTGGTAGGACTGCCTGATGGTTGACTTACACACATGTCCACTGGAAGTGGTGGCTTTGCCATTGCTTTCAATGGCAAAGTCGGGATAGGGGTGCACAACTGCTCTGCCAATCTGCCGTAGCAGACTGGGGGGCTAGTTTCACTTGGGGAACTTCCAGGGTGGAACAACCAGTGCTGCAAGCCCTGGGGTACCCCTCTACCTTTATGACCTGGGTACCAGGTAACTATAGCCTAGGGACTTATATATGTTAGCCATTTCCATTTGGGTACAGCCAATTCGGCATACACCTTGGAGTCACGGCACTGAGGTCTGTTCAGCATACCCCAGTGTACTCCGAGTTGGAAAAAACAGCAGCATCAGTCAAAAAACTAGGGGGTGACCATACAAAAAGAGGTATTTTCTTATGGACGCTAACACCTATTTATTCCCAAACCATTTATTATGCCCAATGAGACCTCAATATTGTCTTCGGCCTTTCTAATGTGTGCACTTTTCGAGCCGCTACACAACTGTTCCCTTCGTTTAAGCACCTTCATAATGGTTTTTCTGGTGGGCATAACATTGGCCTGGAGGGTCAGTGAACTCTGAGCTCCCTCCCTGCACTATATTCTATGCAGACAAACTGTTATTCTGAGTACTCTCACCTCCTTTCTCGAATATAGTGACACCTTTTCACTTGAGTCAAAATATCACCCTACCTACCTTCTTTGCTCCATCTCGCCCTTTTAGAAGGTGTTCTGCACTCACCGTACTAAAGAGTTCCGGGTGGACGATGAACTCTTCATTGGCTAAGGGCAAAGACGTGAACGACTGTGCATAAAAGGACAATCTCACAATGGATAGGTCTCAGAATAAAAATCTGCTTCGCTTTGACCAAGATGCAACCCCCTGAGGACTTGCATGCTTCTTCATCTAAAACTAAGGCTGCAAAAATTGTGTTAGCTCGTGGAGTCCCTGTTCTGGAGATTATGTACCCCAGTGTACCCCAATCTAGGCCTAGGTAGCTACACAACCTTTTACCTACATTTGTCTTACCTTGCTCTGCATAACGGTTCTAGCACTGACCTTTTACCCAGTTATGTGCTGAATAAATGTCGATCAGTTTCTTGAAAACTAGCCTCATTTATTATGCATGAGGGTTCTTAGAAAAGTCCCTGCACTTGATGTACGTAACAGCATGAACATATTCTGTGTAAAATGTTATGGTAATCTTCATCCTAGGGTGAAAGAACTACTTTGCATAATCACAGGTATTGTTCTAGGCTCATTTACATAATACTTACACCACATTGATTATGTAAGGAACCCCGAGGATATCTTTATGGTATAAAAGACCCATACCAACACTAGATAGGCAGAGGAGAAGCTTCACGCTGACACTAGATGCTGAGGTCCCGACCTGCAGAAGCTCCAGCACGCAGTGGTCCGACATCCCTTGCGGGGTGCCCAACTTGAGACCAAGCCGGAGTCCTTCATTCTTTCCCATCAGGTAATGGGGTTGGCTCTTTCGTAGGGGATTCTTGGCTTTACACCCACATACATGCTAGGTACACTTAGATAGGGTTTGCATCTTAGGAGTACACTTGATTACTGCCATGTATCGACATGCCTACATATATTTACTGTTTTAGCACCATGGTACCTTTTATTAACTCTGTTGGTGCTTGTAATCTTATATATCGGTTTCTGTCTGATTGTTGCAGCAGATATGTTTTATACAAGAATGACGCTGGTTCAATAAATGCTTTTTGAAAACATCCCCATCGTTTATTCTGTGTATATCTCTGAGACCAAGTAAGCACGAGTGACTGAGCGAAAAGTACTGTACTGTTTCCACGATCCCTGAAGGATCAAGGGTTGTCATGTTCAATAGTTGCCAGAAACTATTAGCTCCTTGGTAAGGTTAGGGGGCTTATGGTGGCACTGTGAGCTAGCTGGTCTAAAGGCTGACATATCCTTTGGGGGTGTCTGGAATCAGTCTAGACACCAATCCCTTCGTTTTTGTTGTCTAAACGCGCAGATCCTATGTATTATTAGGAACTACATGACATGGCGCCCAACGTGGGACTTGGTTCTTATTTAACGGTCAAATCTGAGTAGCTCAGTCGTACTTTGTCAGAAACCCTTACTCACATTTACCCAGAGACGTCTGGAGTGGGAAAGGAAAAATCCGCCGCAGCCAAGTAGGTATATCCTATGTATTGGCTGTAGGTTTGTTCAAGCTTGAAGGGTTATAGTTCCCTATATTGTGCATAAATGTTATCACTTTTTGTAAATACTTCCTCTCATAATGTCTCAGATTGGGGACGCTGGTACGAGTGGTGCTAGTGCGGGGGAAGCTGAGCAGGAAGGTGCTCTTAACATTTCAGGAAATTGCAGACATGCACTTACTATGAAATTATTAGATTATGGAGTCACATCATTGGGTGGGACTGTTACCTTTGTGTTTGAGGCACACGTGACATTCAGAACAGAGGTATTCTATTCTTAAGTTAAATTACTACCTGCAGATGCACGCACACATTTGTTTCATACTTATATTCCAGATGAGATACCTGAAGAATACTCTCCATACGAGGACATAGAAGTCCTGTTAACTTACTAAGAGCATATAAATTGGTTTAAAGGCGCCCTCCCCCACACCACAACAAATGTGAGACTCTGTCCGCTCAGCACAAAAGGAGCGACCTGGGCGGTCCTAGCTGCTTACACACCGCATCCGGAGATAGACTTACGTACACTTTACAAAGAGATAGTAAAACGCTACAGAAATCTTACACAGTTCGTAATGCCAACACTTACAGTTCAACCTTCAAGGGTCACTCAAGCTGGTCAACTGCAAGGAACCGCGACGAAAATCACCCCACAAACGCTGTACGCGATTATGGGAAGAATGCCCACTAGATGTGAGCAAATGCCGTTCTGTATAGCACAGAAAATCGCACTGCTTGAGGCAGTATTTCCACACACGGGCCTGCAGTAAAAACACAAAATACTGATAATTTGCTTGCCAATGGGAATAGCTCCCCCAATAGAGGATTGTACCACTTGGGGTACAGTTTTCGCTGCCATTCATACCAGAACTCATGGTACCCCCTCAATTGTAGTCATACCAGAAGTATTGAAACAGATACAGAATGAGTATGGGGCAGAACCTTCCCTGGACTTGGGGAAGAAATTGATAGGCAATTTTGCCCAGCTATCAACAATTATGTTAGCTAACATAAAAGAGGAGGCGGCAGCGGTGGCTATACACCAACGCCTGAGGGAGTGCACTCCTGCACAACAGGAACGAGAACTGCCCAAGATTATCGAAGACACCTATGCTTCGTTGGGTAGAGATAACTTGGGAGCTAGATCTGTGAAACCTCAATTGACGGGTAATCCTGAAAAGGATAACTCAGAGCAAGCACCCTAGTCTTCTAAAAAAGAAATGGGATAACAAACAAAAAATAATAAGCAGAATGCATCAGGATCACGGGGTGGGTCTCCTCAACAGGAGCCCTCTGATATAAAATATAATCTTAGAAACTGTGACAATATTAAAAAACCTGACCGGTATCAAAATACTGATACATGTTCCTTTCGGGGTTCATCAAAAAATTTGGAGAGGGAAGGACGGTCAGAACGCAGATCAGAAGAGCGAGCAAAGCCAAGTGACACACATCGCACTTCAGACTACATTATCAAATAAGAAAATAAACCCAAAACTAAACCTCAATTTAAAAAGAAGGTAGCTGGCCTTAAAATAAGAAATGCCGAGGCTACTGAGGACTCGACTACTGAACGGGGAATGGGCTCTGACGATGCTAGACAGCGCAGCAGAAGTAACAATAGCTCACCAGAATCTGATGGAATTTCTGGTGACAGCAGCGTTGAATGAACATATCACGTTGGAAACACCTGATACAAGGGTAAGTGTCCCACATCAGTTATACGAAATTACGTTCCAATTGGGGGGGGGGGGGGACATACCCACAAAAGTGAAAGGTCTCTTTTGCGAGAACCTGACTTAAGGACACGATATCCTATTGGCTGAAAGAGATTTGCCGTCTGAGTTCGTTATGGATTGCCCTAGAGGGGAAAAGGTAATATTACCAGCTTTCTCCAACCTCGTTCCAGAGTCCCTGAAACATACATACGCGCATGAGTGGGCGTTAGCGCTAACTGCCGCACTTTACCGCAGTCATGTAGGGTGGGATTCTGATGCACCTCACCTTGAAATCATAGTTAAAACTACTCCTACACCACAGAGGCAGTACCCAATAAAACATGAGGCAAAGAAACAAGTCAGGGAGATCTTAGATCAACTTGATTACCAAGTTGTTTTTGAAAATTGCACCTCTTCCATTAATAATCCTTTGTTTCCAGTAATGAAACCCGACAATTCATACCGTCTAGTTTTAGACTACAGGCATTTGAACACAGGCACAAAAACATTTGCAATACAAAATGCACACAGTGCCGCATTAATGAATAACATTGTGCAGAAGAAATACAAAATAACACTAGACATCTCAAATGGATTCTTCTGCCAAAATATAGCGTCTGAAAGCAGACATTTGACAGCATTTTCAGCGCTCGGCTCTTAACGCCAACTCTGTAGACTGCCCCAAGGGTATAAGAATAGCCCCAGGTTGTTCTCAGCAAGAGTAACAGTTACTTCAAAATTGTAAATGAGGAGGCATTGTCCTATGTAGATATTTATTTGACAGACGATTAATTATTGGATCACTTGCACAGGTTGAACAACATAATCTTGGGGTTCGCCACTGTGGGCTACAAATTTCACTTTAAAAAATCGAAAATTGCCCACCTCAATGTCCTATTTTTGGGATATGTGCTATCAAGTGAAGGGAAAAGCATGGCAGATAATTTTTTTAGAAAAATGTGCCCTGCTCCACCCTCCAAAAACTCTGAAAGGATTACAATCCATTTTAGGATTCCTAAATGTTGGTTGAACATACATTTTGGATTACTCAGATAAAGTAAAACCTTTCTACGACCTAATCAGACCTGATTTTTCAGTTCGACATTGGACACAGGAACACACACATTCTCAGTTCTGTACAAGCTGAAATGATAGCTTCCAAACACTTACACATACAAATTTGGTGATCCGTGTAGTCGTGGGTCAATCAGGGTACACTTACCTGACCTTCAATGAAGGCGAAACTGTACCCATAGCATACAAATCTCATTTGTACACAAACGCTGAAATGCATTTAGCATCTATAGAAAAGATACTGGCAGCAGTACAGACTGCTGTAGTGCGAGAAAGAGCACAAGCTCAGGGTAACACAAAGTTATCGTGACTCCAGTACCAACCTTAGAGGCTGTTACCAAAGCAAGCGTTCCAACCGCAAAAGCACTGCATCCACGATGGATACAATAGGCTAATTCTATCACTGCAACAGATGTAGACTGCAAATTTGATTCTACATTAAAGACACAAGCATTTCTGCAGTACGAACAAGAAAATCCTCTCCCGAATGAAATAATGCCTCTAGATCAGTATGAATACATCATTTACACGGACAGGTTTGCGAAGCCTGCCGTAGGAAGTAAACAGCAATACAGTGCAGCATGTGCCATTGTAAAGGGACGTATGTGGTATGGCAAGTTCCGTCCTAGCAATACTCAGACGCAGTCTCTAGGAGATTGCACGGCACAGCTGGTAGAACTAAAAGCACTGATACTGGCACTAAAAAACGAATCGGGAATTCCCCACACTCCTTGTGTGTCATTGGTTTTATTGTGTCCAGTCATATAATGTATATCTTCACTATTGGGGCCAGACTGGGTTTCAAGTTGCTTTGGGAACAGGTGGCAGAGCTGAAAAAAGGCTTGCCACGGGCTCAGTAATTCACACATTGAGTCATCAGCGTGCTGGTGTGCACGTTGAAGGGAAGTCACTGGCTGATGAAGCCGCCACGGCGACAGTGAGAACTGCTACCGTTGCTGCAATCACTCGTTTTAGTACGAGAATAGACGGACAGATAATGATAGCTGTGAACGCTACGCGCAACAACATTTCAGCCTTGCCAAAAGGTTTTCCACTCAAGTACTCTTACAAGTTAGATGCGCAATATATTCCGTATGCTCAAATTCCAGGAGTGGGGGATAGAGTAATACCCAACATGGATCGCAGATTAGGTTTAATTCTAGCTCCACACGAGGGTCTGGGTTCAGCACATGCCGTAATCGATGCTACTGTTTCACTACTGAAGCAGCGTTATTGTTGGCCAGGTCTTACTAAACAGACCAAGGGTTATATCCTTAAGTGCAATATCTGTCAGCAGATGAAGGGTTCTAGCGTAGCACGTCCACCACTAACACCATTACTAATATCAGACAGACCTCTCATGTGTCTACTTGAACCACTTCCGCCTCTTACAATTTGACGGGGCTTATAGGTACATACTGGTGGCAGTGGATTCATGCACTAGATATCTTTTGGTTTGGCCCCAGCGCTCGGCTGACACCTGAACTGTTATAAAGGATTTGCGAGTCTTCATAAGGACATGTGCAATTGGCACATAACATTCTGACCGTGGCCCTGCGTTTAGCTCACAGGCTTACAAAGCAGCCATGGGAAGTTTGGGTGTTGCATTACGTTACTCCTCTCCTTATCACCACAAGCGAAATTCGATTGTGGAGAGGAAAAACCGGGACTTAAAGCAATTGTTAAAAGCAAGGGTATCTGAAAGAGACACGTTAGTGACAGATTCCTTACCTTAGAATATCCCCAGGCGTCAGGCTGGATCCGGAAAGTTTTTGCGTAGCAGTACCCTTGCGCGTCGGTAGGCGGCGTCGTGCGGCTCCGCGTCCGTCGTCGGCGCCGGGATGACGTCGCGGGCAGTACTTAGACGCCGCCCCTGCGTGCTGTCAGTTCTTTCTTTTTCCGCGCCAGTAAGCGCAGATCCGGGAAGAGCAGTGCCCTAGTCATTTTTTGACTACGTTTTTTGGTGATTTTTCACTGTTTTCTCGAAGTGTCTCGACTCCGTAGGTGTCGGTAGGGATGCCCGGCTTCAAACCATGCGACGCCTGTGGTCGAATGATGTCGATCACAGACCTGCATCAAGAGTGTCTTTACTGCCTCTGCCGCGACCACGACACGAAGTCGTGCCCCGACTGCCGGGCCTTGCATCCGAAGGCTTTGCGAGAGCGGTCTCGAAAGCTCCTCGAGGTCCGGCAGTCGCTTCCGCGCCACGCCAAGCCCCGGTCACGTGAGAGGTCGAGGGGCCGGTCGCGGAGTCCTCACCGGTCGTTGGGATCCAAGTCTTCGCACTCCTCCGGTAAGTCAAAGCATAAGAAGTCTAAGAAGCGTCATCGCTCGACGACTTCCCCTCGCCGGTCTCGCGACTCGGCTGAGGGTCCTGTCGGCACCGTCCCTGCCTCCGCGGCTCCGGGAGTGCCTGTGGAGCCGCCCCCGCATTACCCGTCCTTCCCGGGTTCGGGGGCGACTCCGGCCGAGATACAGGAGTTCCTGTCGGCCATGGCCCGCCTCTTCGGGCCTCAAGGTCCCCCCGGTGCGCCTTCGGGCCCCGCGGGCCCTGATGGGGTTTCTCCGGCGCCGCCGGCGACTCCGGTCCCGGCGCCGTCTGCCACACCAGCCTCGGTCCCGGCCTCGACCCCGGCTCCGGTGCTGCCACAACCCCGATCAACGCCGGTTGACCTGACCACACCTCCACCGGCGCCGATCTCTCCGGTGCCGTTCCCGACGCCGCCCGGGGCTCCGGGCGGCGTCGTTCCCCGGTTCTCTCCGGATCCGGACACGGCGCCGGACCGGCGTTGCTCGACGCCGGCTCCGACGCCGATGGGACCTTGGGTCCCGCATGTCCCTCCTCCCTATTTCGAACCAGAATTGGAGGACGCAGAGGACTGGGAGGGGTCTGATGACCCTCTCACACAGCAGTGTGAGTTTGATCAGGACTGGGCTGAGGAGCTTGGGGATGCCAGTGGTTTGGACACCTCCCCTGACCCTGGCATGCTGTCTCCTCCTTCCGTGGCAACGAAGGAGGGAGCAAACTTTGCAACGGTGTTGCGTAGAGCAGCTGGGGCCTTACACCTCCAGTTGCCTACGGTGGCGGTCAGGACTAACATCCTGACGGAAGTGCTTCAGCCGGCGGCTACCTCCTCGGAGCCACTGCTGCCGTTTAACGAGGCGCTTTCCGACGTTCTTTTGGGCACCTGGTCCAAGCCCACCACAGGGGCTCCTGTGGATAGGAACGTGGCCCGACGCCATCGCCCTGCTCCGGGCGACCCCCTGTTCCTCTCCCAACACCCCACCCCTGAGAGCTTGGTGGTCCAAGCCTCTGCTTCCCAAAGCGCCTTCCCTACCGCTCCCCCGGATAGGGAATCCAAACGCCTGGATCAATTTGGGAAGAAGGTCTTTTCTTCCTCCAGTGCTGGCTTGCAGTCCGTCAATACCACTTGCCTCTTAGGCCGATATTCCCACTCCCTGTGGTATTCGGTGGCGCAAGTTCTGCCCCAGTGTTCTGAGGAGGTCCAGACACTGCTTACCCGCGTCATTGCAGAGGGAAGAGATGCGGCAAAGTACACCATCAGATGTGGCCTTGATACCGCCGACTCGCTAGGCAGATCGCTTGCGACGACAGTGGCGCTGCGCCGTCAAGCCTGGCTGAGAACCACTGGTTTCTCGGGTGATGTCCAAAACACCCTTATGGACATGCCCTTTGATGGGGTCGGTCTTTTTGGGAACAAGGCAGACCATGCGCTGGAGCGTTTAAGGACTCGCGGGCTACGGCTAAGTCCCTGGGCCTTTCTGCTGTACGCCCTCCGCAGCCATCTGCTTTTCGCCCCTTTCGTGGCCACGGAAGGGGCGCCCAGTCACGTCCGCTGCCCAGCCACCGGCCCGCGCAGCAAGCGTCTTCGCGTGGCCGAGGACGTGGCTCCCGCCGTGGCGGGTCAGGCAACCAGCGTGCGGGTCAGGCCACCAACCCCGCCCCGTCCGCGGCCTCCAAGCCCTCCTAGTCCTTCCTTTCAGGTGCACAGCACGCCAGTAGGGGGCAGGGTCCGCCATCACCTTCACCACTGGCGTGCCATCACCTCGGACAGGTGGGTCTTGGACATTGTCCGAAGGGGCTACTCCCTCCCCTTCAAGACCATCCCCCCAGCCATGCCACCTCAATTCCACCGCATGTCAGGGGATCACTTGGTGCTTCTTCAGAAGGAAGTCGCGGCCCTCTTGGCCAAGAGGGCCATCTAGCGCGTTCCGACCCCAGAAGTAGGTCGTGGTTGCTATTCCCACTACTTTCTGGTCCCCAAAAAGGACAAGGAGGACATGCGCCCTATCTTGGACCTCCGGAACGTCAATCGCTTTCTCCGGAAGGCGAAGTTCAAGATGCTCACCCTAGCTCAGGTCTTGACTGCTCTCGACCCTGGAGGCTGGTTGGTAGCGTTGGACTCGCAGGACGCATATTTCCACATCCCCGTCCTGCCGGCCCACCTGCGTTACCTGCGGTTCACGGTAGGCCTCGAGCATTTCCAGTTCACCGTGCTCCCTTTTGGCCTTACCAGCGCCCCTCGGGTGTTCACGAAAGTGATGGCGG
Organism: Calotriton arnoldi; assembly: GCA_963921515.1. Lineage (NCBI taxonomy): Eukaryota > Metazoa > Chordata > Amphibia > Caudata > Salamandridae > Calotriton > Calotriton arnoldi. The sequence continues at coordinate 4,725,786 of CAWUFW010000115.1, forward strand.
TGGTCGCAGCTTATCTGCGCCGGGCAGGGGTTCCAGTCTTCCCCTACCTCGACGACTGGCTGCTGAAGGCGGGCTCGTCCCAGGCAGTCGTCTACCACCTCCAGACTACGGCCGAACTCCTGCACTCGCTGGGGTTCTCCACCAACGTGCCGAAGTCGCACCTGATTCCTTCTCCACAGCTCCTTTTCATCGGAGCAGTTCTGGACACGACGCAGTTTCGGGTCTATCCTCCCGAACGGCGAGTCCGGGATATTCAGGCTATGATTCTGATCTTTCGGCCTCTATCCTGGGTTTCGGTACGGATGACCCTGAGGCTGCTGGGCCTCATGGCCTCCTGCATCCTGCTGGTCGATCATGCCAGATGGCATATGCGGTCTCTGCAGTGGGACCTGAAGTTCCAGTGGGCGCAGCACCAGGGCAACCTGTCCGATCACGTCCAGATCTCGGAGGGGACTGCAAAACAGTTGCAGTGGTGGCTCTCGAACCGGCAATGGGTCATGGGCAGATCCCTCTCCCTTCCCCAGCCAGAGCACACAGTTGTGACGGACGAGTCCCTTCTGGGATGGGGCGGTCACATTGGAGAGGCGGAGATCAGAGGCCTCTGGTCTCCGGCGGAGTCCCGGCTCCATATCAACCTTCTGGAGCTCCGGGCGATCCGACTTGCACTCAAGGCATTCCTTCCCTCTGTCAAAGGGAGGGTAGTGCAGGTGTTCACAGACAACACCACCGCCATGTGGTACTGCAACAAACAGGGCGGGTGGCGCCTCTGGACATGGCTGGAACATCAGGGCATATTCCTGATGGTTCAACACCTGGCAGGTTCCCTGAACGCCAGGGCGGACTAACTCAGCCGCAGGTGCATGATGGATCACGAATGGCGTCTTCACTCGGAGGTGGCGCAAGGTCTCTTTCAGCTTTGGGGAGAGCCTTGGTTAGATCTGTACGCCACCGAAGAGAACGCGCAATGTCAGCAGTTCTGCGCGTTGGAATTTCTAAGGCGGCACTCGCTCGGCGACGCTTTTCGTCGCGAGTGGAGTTGCGGTCTGTTGTACGCCTTTCCGCCTATACCACTTCTACCCAGAGTGTTGAAGAAGATTCAGTGCGACCGGGCCCAAGCCATCCTTGTGGCTCCGGACTGGGCTCGAAGAGTTTGGTATCCCGAGCTACTCAGTATGAGCGTCGATCCCCCGATCCGTCTGCCTCTTCGGGAGGATCTTCTGTCGCAGCAGCAGGGGACGGTCCTCCACCCGAACCTGTCCAGTCTACACCTGCTTGCGTGGAGATTGAGCGGCGGCAGTTGATTCCTTTTGACTTGCCTCCCGAAGTTTGTGATGTGATTCTGGCAGCCAGGCGTCCCTCCACTAAGGTGGTATACGCCTGCAGGTGGAACAAGTTTGTTGCATGGTGCACAGCAAAGGCTGTGAATCCCCTTTCTGCCCCTCTTTCTGAGGTTCTTTTGTTCCTTCTTTCTCTGGCCCAACAGGGTTCTGCCCTGGGTACCATCAAGGGCTATCTTTGTGCAATCTCGGCCTTCCTCAGGCTTCCTGATCAGCCTTCTCTTTTTAAGTCCCCTGTTGTTAACAGGTTTCTTAAAGGCATTACTCACCTCTTTCCTCCTGTTCCGTTTATAATGCCTCAGTGGGACTTAAATTTGGTTCTTACCTTCTTAATGTGCGCTCCCTTTGAGCCTCTGCATAACTGTCCTCTTCGTCTTCTGACTCTGAAGACAGCCTTTCTGGTGGCCATCACCTCCGCTCGGCGGGTGAGTGAGCTCCAGGCTCTTTCATGCAAACCCCCTTTCTGTCTGTTCATCCAGACAAGGTTGTTCTTCGGACGCGTCCGTCCTTCTTGCCAAAGGTGGTTACTGCCTTCCACATTGGGCAGACCATCACTTTGCCCACCTTCTTTCCGCCTCCGCATCCTTCCAGAGAGGAAGAGAGGCTCCTCCGTCTGGACCCAAAACGTGCGCTTTCCTTTTACCACAACCGCACACAACAGTTCCGGGTGGATGACCAGCTCTTTTTGGCTACGTGGGCGCCAAAAAAGGTCGGGCGGTACACAAGAGGACCATCTCCCGCTGGGTCATCTTGTGTATCAAGGCCTGTTATTCTTTGGCTAAGAAGGAGCCTCCTGTTGGGCTGCGTGCCCATTCCACCAGGGCTACGGCTGCTACCACGGCTTTAGGCCGCGGTGTTCCGTTGCAGGATATTTGTCAGGCAGCTACTTGGGCCTCGCTGCACACGTTTACCAAACATTACTGCCTTGACAGCCAGGTCCGGAGGGACGGCTTCTTTGGCCGTTCTCTCCTCCGGGACTTCCTTGTCTGAATCTGTTCGCAGACCCACCACCGGGGGTGGTATTGCTGGGGTATCTATTCTAAGGTAAGGAATCTGTCACTAACGTGTCTCTTTCAGATGCACAAGTTACTAACTTGTGTAACGATATATCTGTAAGAGACAGTAGTTAGTGACAGATTCCTTACCGCCCCACCCATCCTCCCCGTTCTGCGAACTGATTTCTAGGGTTAAGGACATCCCTTTCAGGGCCCTAGTATTTTTCAGACACCTATGTCAGCTTCTTGCATGGCTCTGCGTTCCTGGCGCGGAAAGTCGTGTACAGAACTGACGTCAGCGCGCAGGGGCGGCGTCTAAGTACTGCCCGCGACGTCATCCCGGCGATGCCGACGACGGACGCGGAGCCGCACGATGCCGCCTACCGACGCGCAAGGGTACTGCTACGTAAAAACTTTCCGGATCCAGCCTGACGCCTGGGGATATTCTAAGGTAAGGAATCTGTCACTAACTACTGTCTCTTACAGATATATCATTACACAAGTTAGTAACTTGTGCATTAGGTTCGGGTGGCAGTTGTGCCAATCACTTATATGGTGTCCAGAGGGCACTAAACAACTTGACAAGAAGGTCCCTGGAGGGCCGTACTCCATATGAAGTTCTGTTCATGATTAGAATGTGGATACCTGACCTCGATTGTGGCAGCACAATGGCGGATGAAAAACCATTTGACATCAATGATCCTTTGGCTGTTTAACAGGAACTCAATGAATTCCGAGCATTACAAAGCAACGTCCAAGTAAAACGCACCAACACTGGGGAAGTGAAAGCTGTTCCGGCAACACCTGCCTGGGTCGGGAAGATTGGGGACCTGGTCAGAGAAGAAACTGTGGACAAAAATGAATTTGGGCCATCTTACAGAGCGCCTGTACCTGTCCTGGCTGTCGAAGGAACAAGAACAGTACTTCTTCCGCCCCTTGCCAGCAAGAAAGAAAAGAGATTTGTCTCAATTGATCTGATCAAACCACACTATGTGGCCTATACTCAATAGTAGGCCGCGTGGGCTCCTGGGTAGCACCAGATCTCTTCTCGCTACCATACAGGAAGTTCAAACAGAAAGATTATTAACGTTTGAAGATTTTAATCCACAAAGTGAAAGAGTTATCAATCACGGAATGGAGATTGTACCTGTTGAAACTGAACAACTCCAATTTACAAATGAGACACAGATCTTAATTTGGCCTAACACTGACATCTATGTGAATATGTCTCAAACGGAGACATCTGCCAGTTCTACAAAACCTGCTGAACTACCAAAGATAGATCGAACCGCGTCTGGCTACTTCATTGATTTTTATATTTTCTCTTTGGATCCAAGTGAATCCGAGTTACTGCCAATGCCTGTTTCCCACAAACAACAGATTTGTGATTTCTACCTTTGGCTGAAAAAGACTTACCTTGTTTTTCCATGGCTACAGCTCTTGATTGTATCTCACAAAAAGGGTCAATGGGAAGTACAGGCTACTAAAATAGAAATATCTATCCTATACTACTTCCAAGAATCATACTGCTCACACAGAGTATAGGGTACTGGGGAACTGGGGAAGATGAAAGCAAATGTAGGGGCACAACAGGTGTTTGGATGAGAACCCTCACTCACCCGAGGGTGACCTGCTTCATCATTGTGTCCCTCCACACACCGGGACCGCAAGGTACCCAGTGTGGGCTACAACTTCCCCTCAGGGAAGGAGCAGGAGTGTTTTAAAGTAGCACGTCAATGTATTAACGCTTCTAGGGTAAGGGTGAGGGGCAAAGTGCAACAAAAAAGTGTATTAAAACTATCTAACTAGGGGCACCACAACTTTATTATATGTCCTAATGGATAGGGGTTAAAAGCACAGTGATGCGGATATTCACCCCGTGTTACGGTCAACATGTTTCTGCCCTATATGACTTCAGATGTTCCAGGCATTCTTCAAGACCATAATGTAGTGTCACTCTGCTATAATAACGTGTGCAAAAAATAAGAAGTACAAATATATACTCAGGCCCACATTCTTTTTTTTTTTTATGATGTGAACAATCCTTTATGTTAAAACAGATGCAGTTAAAATATAGTCCATTGTGATTCATTTATCCCCAAAACCAGTTTGGTAAAACTGGAGCAGTGACCCAGACTTCCAAGTTCATTGAGCAAAATACTGTGAAAGACTTTTCCCTCAATATCTAGCATGTGATTAGCCTTTAATTATGAGCATCGTTTGCATAGCCTTTCTTTTTTTTAAAACTCTTTTTATTTTATTAAACTTACTTGCAGAGTTACAAACATTTATCAATTCACCACACATAGTAGAGGATAATAATGTCACCCCGATTCGCACAATTGAAGTACATCGCAGCGCATTATCCCTTGGCACTTGACCCATCTTGATTGTCATTTATCTCCCGGTCAAGTTCCGTTGCGGGCGATATGCATATACCGCCTATATGACTGTTCCACCCGCTCCATTTGCGATCCCATTTCTTTGGGCAACCTCTATTTCTAAATATGTCTCGCTCTGCAACCATGGCTCTGTCCATGTCTCCCACCCATGTCTTTAACAGTGGCTTCTCACCCACTCCCCACTTCTGTGCAATGTTACGTTTCGCTAGGGCCCAGCCCAGTGCCACCCATGACTGCTCAGTTTGGGTTAGATCCGTCGCCTCCCATATATTTAGTAGACAGAGTTTTGGTGTGGGATCCAGCTTTTTCCCTCCTGCTTCCTCCATTCTATGTGTGATCGCACCCCAGTATCCCTGGATCACCGGGCATTCCCATATGGTGTGAAAAAAGGAGCCCACCAAGCCACACTGCCGCGGGCATTGCGGGTCTGCTCGGTGCCCCATCTTAACTAGGACAGTTGCAGCTAAGTATGTTCGGTGCAAAACTTTGAGTTGGACCAATCTCAGTGTCATTGGTATAGCGACCTCCCGAGGGGAGGCCAGGGCATCTCGCCAGTCATCTTCGTCCATCTCCCCCACGTCTGTTGTCCATCGTTGTCTGAGTTTTATCAGTGGGTCCGGTCTATTAATGATTAATTTTTTGTAAGTGAGTGAAATGGCTTTCTTGGGCATTGGGTCCAGTAGCAACCTATCTTCCAACGGGGATGCTCCTGGGATTTGGCCGTCACTGGGTAACATTGCTTTCAGTGCGTGGGTAATTTGTAGATATCGAAAGGTTTCGGTTTGTGCCAGTTGGAATTCCTTCTGGGGGGCGGCAAAGGTGCTCAAACCTTGCTTGGACCACATATCCTTCACTGACGAAATGCCGATTAGGTCCCATTTGTCATACCCGGGACATGCGCTCAAATGTCCCAGCCAGTCTGGCTCCCAGAGAGGGGTCGCTAGCGTGAGTCTTTTGTCCCAGCCCATTTTCTTATTGACCACATGCCAGGTTTCGATTGTTCAGGCCCACATTCTTGACCAACCATGCACAGTGGCGAGTTGTCTGGTAGGTTAGATGGCCCAAAGGATAATGTGTAAGGTCCAACTCTACCATCTACAGAGTCTCTTCACACGTAGATTACTCTGGTGCTTCCGGGATCCTTCCTCTTTCGAGATTCTGGAGGGAGACACTCCTTTGATCTTACACATTATCCCTTGGGCCATTTACTACAAGCACACAGGTTTCGAGTGTTTCCTCTGCGGCTGTTGTGGGAAGTGAAGATGATCACCTTTGCTCCATTGACCTGATACAACAGGTGTTACAGGGACGGTCATCTGCGAATGCAAGCGACAGTGATGTTGTGTCTCCCACACAGGACACAAACATTTGGCTTTCCGTGTGATGGGAACAATTCGGCCTTTTTCCAAAACAAGCCAAATTGGAATTGGAAAACATAGTTTTGTTTTATTTTTTCTCTCTCCTGCTTTCGCTGAGCACCATGGCTTTCAATGTGCTCAGTTGGTTTAACTGTATATTGACTACGTAGTGGATTTATAGAGCTTTTTTTACTTTTTAACATTTTTTTCAAATACCATGCTTTTAGATGTTTTCACACTGGTTTTTATAACCGTGGTTTTATGCGTCTTAGACAGGCATATTTTAGCATTCGTTGACCTTACGTCCTTCGGATGAGGAGTGGGTGTTATGTACCCCAATCTAGGCCTAGGTAGCTACACGACCTTTTACCTACATTTGTCTTACCTTGCTCTGCATAACAGTTTTAGCACTGACCTTTTTCCCAGTTATGTGCTGAATAAATGTCGATCAGTATCTTGGAAACTAGCCTAATTTATTATGCATGAGTATTCTTAGAAAAGTCCCTCACATGACGTACGTAACAGCATGAAAATATTCTGTGTAAAATGTCATGGTCATCTTTATCCTAGGGCGAAAGAACTACTTTGCATAATCGCAGGTATTGTTCTAAGCTCATTCACATAATCATACGTACACCACATCGTTTATGTAAGGAACCCCGAGGCTATTGTTATGGTATAAAAGACCCCTACCAACACTAGATAACCTGAGGAGAAGCTTCACGCTGACACTAGACACTGAGGTCCCGGCCTGCAGAAGCTCCAGCACGCAGTGGTCTGAAATCCCTTGCGGGATGTCTAACTTGAGACCAAGACGGGGTCCATTGTTCTCTCCCATTAGATAATGGCGTTAGCTCTTTCCTAGGGAATTCTTGGCTTTACACCCACATACATGCTAGGTACACTTAGGTAGGGTGTGCATCTTAGGAGTATGCTTGATTACTGCCATGTATCGATATGCCTGCATATATTTACTGTTTTTGCACCATGGTAGAATTCTACCTTTTATTTACTCTGTCTGTGCTTGTAATCATATATCTGTTTCTCTCTAATGATTGTCGCAGCAAACATGTTTTATACTAGAATGACGCTGGTTTGATAAATGCTTATTGAAAACATCCCCATCGTTTATTCTTTGTATATCTCTGAGTCTAAGTGAGCACGAGTGACTGAGCAAAAAGTACTGTACTGTTTCCACGATCCCTGAAGGATCAAGGGTTGTCATGTTCGATAGTTGCCACAAACTATTCACTCCTTGGTAAGGTTAGGTGGCTTATGGTGGCACTGTGAGCTAGCTGGTCTAAAGGCTGACATATCCTTTGGGGGTGTCTGGAATCAGTCTGAAAACCAGTCCCTTAGTTTATGTTGTCTAAACGCGCAGATCCTATGTATTATTAGGAACTACACAACAAGATCCGTCGGGGAGCTATATGGGCATTTCTTCACACGTTCACTCGGCAATACTTACTAGACAGTCTGGTACGTCATGACGCACACTTTGCCCATTCTGTCCTATAGGACTCTTTGATCTAATCTATTTGCAGACCCACCTCTGGGATGATATTGCTTGGGTATCTATTCTTAGGTAAGGAATCTGCTGCTAGAAGTCTCTATCAGATGAACAAGTTACTTACCTTCAGTAACTCCTTATATGGTAAAGATTCTATTTAGCCACAGATTCATTACCTCCCATCCATTCTCCATGCTCTGCAAACGGATTTCTGCATAGGGTCATTCTTCTGAGGCCCTTAGGTTAGAGCTGCACACCAGTACATCCGCATCCTTCGTGGCTCTGCGCTTCTGGGGTGGAAAGGTCACAAAAGAAACTGATGTCAGCCTAATGGGGTGGCACCTATTGTAGTCACCGTGCACGTCACTTTGCCAAAGCGGATCCGAATGAAGCCACCTACTGGCGCCCGGGGTAATTCTCATGAATTTTCTAGATCCAGTATGACTCCTGGGGATAATGCTACGGTAAGGAATCTGCGGCTAGATGGAGTCTCTACCAGATAAAGTGTTACCTAAGGTAAATAACTTGCTTTTTAAAAAATACTCCACCAGTGTGCAAGGCAAATGTCACCCACTAAACTAGTAGGATTTAAACCGTTGTAAGGAAATGCCTCTATCTGAAAGAAACACATTAGTTCCTTACCTTAGAATTACCCCCAGTCGTCAGACTGGATCCGGAAAGTTTTTTCGTCAGCAGTACCTCTGCGCGTCGGAAGGTGGCGTCGGTCGGCTCCGCGTCCGTCGTTGGCGTCGTGGTCGCCGGGATGACGTCGCGGTAGCTACTTAGACGCCGCCCTCGCGCGCTGACGTCAGTTCTTTCTTTTTCCGCGCCAGCCAGCGCAGATCCGGAGAGGGTGGTACCGCCAGTCACTTTTTGACCAAACTTTTTGAGCGACTTTTGTCGACGTCTTTTTTGAGTCTACGAATCCTGCACGAGGAATGCCCGGATTCAAGGCATGCGGTTCCTGTGCTCGACTGATGTCGGTTACGGATCTGCACCCCGTGTGCCTCTTTTGCTTGGAGCACGACCACGACCCCAAGTCGTGCTCCGACTGCCGGTCCATAGCGCCGAAGGCTTTGCGGGAGCGGTCCCGAAAGCTGCTTGAGCGCCGGCAGTCGGCTCCGCGCCGTTTGAGGTCCTGGTCGCGAGGGAGGTCGAGGGACCGGTCGCGGAGCCATCACCACTCGTCCAAGTCATCGAAGTCTTCGCACTCAGGGTCGGGTAAGTCGAAGCACAAAAAGAAGTCGAAGAAGCATCGTCGCTCTTCGACTTCTCCCCGTCGGTCGGCTGACGCAACGAGGGATGTGGGCGGTGCCCCTCCTGTGGCTCCGCGCGCGGAGCCCGAGGAGTCGACTCCGGGCTTCCCTCCCTTCCTGGGACCCGGAGCGACTTTTGCCCAGCTTCGTAAACTTTACGAGGCGATGCACGCCATCTTCGGGCAGCCCGAACCCGCCGGCGTGCCTTCGGACCCCGCGGACTCGGTTGGGGGGCCTAGGCCTTCTCTGCCGTCGGCTCCGGCCCCGCAAGGCCCCTGTGGATCCAGGCCTGGATCCGGAACGGCGCTGGTTGACCTAATTACACCTCCACCAGCGCCGCTTCCTCCGGCACCGCAGCCGACGCCGGTCGTGTCCCCGGCCGGCGTCGACCCCGGCCTCCATCCCAATGTGGACCCGGAGCCGGACCGGCGTCACCCGACGCCGGATCCGGCGCCGAGTGTTTTTTTTTTGCCCCTGTTCACTCCTGGGGTCCCTTTTCGGCCAGATTGGCAACCTGAGGATGAGGAGGAGGACTGGGAGGGGTCAGGTGACCCTTTAACTGATCAGATGGAATCTGAGCAGGACTGGAGAGAGGAACTGGGGGATGCCAGTGGTCTTGACACATCCCCTGACCTTGGCATGTTGTCTCCTCCTACCGTGGCAAAGGAGGAGGGAGCGTCAGACGCAGTGGTGTTGCGTAAGGCGGCCAAAGCTCTCAACCTCGAGCTTCCTACGGAGGAGGTCAGGACTAACCTCCTGACAGAGGTGCTTCAGTCGGCTGCGTGCTCTTCGGAGCCCCTGCTGCCGTTTAATGGGCACATTGTCCAGGCCCAACACGGGGGCTCCCGTGGACAGGATTATTGCCCGGCTCCGGGCGACCCCACTTTCCTCTCCCAACACCCCACCCCAGAGAGCTTGGTGGTCCAAGCCTCCTCTTCCAAGAGCGCATTCCCTACCGCTCCACCGGAAAGGGAATCCAAGAAGCTGGACCATCTTGGGAAGAAAATGTTCTTTTCCGCCAGCTTGGGACTGCGGTCGGTAAACACTGCATGTCTATTGGGCCATTATTCCCACTCTGTGTGGGATACGGTGGCGCCTCAGTGTCAGAAGGAGGCCTGGACAGTGCTCTCCCAGGCTGTCGCCGCCGGAAGGGATGTGGCTAAGTTTACCATCCGTTGTGGGCTTGATACCGCAGACTCTCTAGGCAGGACGATTTCCACGTCTGTAGCCCTTCGTCGCTACGCCTGGATGAGATCGACTGGCTTTTCAGGGGATGTCCAGAACACCTTGATGGACATGCCCTTTGCTGGCCGTCGCCTTTTTGGCGACAAAGCGGACAACGCTGTAGAGCGTTTCAAGGACTCAAGGGCTACGGCCAAGTCCTTGGGCCTCTCCAGCCACCCAGCGCAGTCTGCTTTTCGCCCCTTTCGTGGCTATGGAAGGGGTGCCCCACTACGTCCCGCCCGGAGCCACAGGCCGCAGCAAGCTTCCCAACCTTCGCGCGGCCGGGGACGTGGGAACCAACGCCGTGGTTAAGGGGGCCAGCGGGTGGGCCAGTCCACCAACCCCCCTTCTGCAGCAGCCTCCAAACCCTCCTAGTCCGAACGCCAGTGGGCGGCAGGATTCGCCATCACCTCCCCCACTGGCGCACCATCACGTCGGACAGGTGGGTTTTGCAAATAGTCTGAAGGGGCTACTCCCTCCCCTTCGAGGCTACCCCTCCAGCCATGCCACCACAATACCACCGCATGTCAGAGGATCACCTGGTACTTCTCCAACAGGAAGTTTTGGCTCTCTTGGCCAAGGGAGCCATCGAGCGCGTTCCTGCCCCAGAAGTAGGTCGTGGTTGCTATTCCTACTACTTTCTGGTACCCAAGAAGGACAAGGGCATGTGTCCTATCTTGGATCTCAGGAACGTCAACCGCTTCCTCTGGAAGGAGAAGTTCAAGATGTTGACGCTCGCTCAGGTCTTGTCTGCCCTTGACCCTGGAGACTAGATGGTAGCGTTTGACTTGCAGGACGCTTATTTTTACATCCCGTCCTGCCGGCCCACCGGCGTTACCTGCGGTTCACAGTAGGCCACGAGCATTTTCAGTTTACCGTTCTCCGCTTTGGCCTTACCAGCGCCCCTCGGGTGTTCACGAAAGTGATGGCGGTGGTCGCAGCTCATCTGCGCAGATCAGGGTTCCAGTCTTCCCCTATCTCGACGACTGGCTCTGGTCTCCGGCGGAGTCCGGGCTCCACATCAACCTTCTGGAGCTTCGGGCGATTCGTCTTGCACTCAAGGCATTCCTTCCCTCTGTCCGGGGAAGAGTAGTGCAGGTGTTCACGGACAACACCACCGCCATGTGGTACTGCAACAAACAGGGCGGGGTGGGGTCGTGGACCCTATGTCAGGAGGCCCTCCGCCTCTGGACATGGCTGGAACATCAGGGCATATCCGTGGTGGTTCAACACCTGGCAGGTTCCCTGAACGCCAGGGCGGAAGAACTCAGCCGCAGGTGCATGATGGATCACGAATGGCGTCTTCACTCGGAGGTGGTGCAAGGTCTCTTAAGACAGTGGGGAGAGCCTTGGTTAGATCTATTCCCCACCGAAGAGAACGTGCAATGTCAGCATTCTGCGCGTTGGAATTTCCAAGGCGGCACTCGCTGGCGATGCTTTTCGTCGCAAGTGGAGTTGCGGTCTGTTGTAAGCCTTTCCGCCTATACCACTTCTGCCCAGAGTGCTGAAGAAGATCATTCGCGACCGGGCCCAAGTCATTCTTGTGGCTCCGGATTGGGCACGAAGAGTCTGGTATCGCGAGCTGCTCAACATGGCCATCGATCCTCTGATCAGACTGCCTCTTTGGGAGGATCTTCTGTTGCAGCAGCAGGGGACAGTCCTCCACCCGAACCTGTCCAGCCTCCACCTCCTTGCGTGGAGATTGAGCGGCGGCAGTTGACGTCTTTTGACCTGCCTCCCGAAGTTTGCGATGTAATCTTGGCAGCCAGGCGTCCCTCCACTAAGACTGTATACGCCTGCCGGTGGAACAAGTTTGTGGCATGGTGCACAGCAAAGGCTGTGGATCCCCTTTCTGCCCCTCTTTCTGAAGTTCTCTTGTTCCTTCTTTCTTTAGTCCAGCAGGGCTCTGCTCTGGGCACTATCAAAGGCTATCTTTTGGCCATCTCTGCCTTCCTTTGGCTTCCCGATCAGCCTTCTCTTTTCAAGTCCCCGGTTGTTAATCGTTTCTTGAAAGGCATAACTCATCTCTTTCCTCCTAGCCCCTTCTTTATGCCTCAGTGGGACTTGAATCTAGTCTTAACCTTTTTAATGTGCGCTCCCTTTGAGCCGCTTCACAACTGTCCTTTAAGGCTTCTGACGCTTAAAACTGCTTTCCTGGTAGCCATCACATCTGCCAGACGGGTGAGTGAGCTCCAGGCCCTTTCCTCCAAGCCTCCTTTCCTGTCTGTCCATCCGGACAGGGTGGTTCTCAGGACTCGTCCATCCTTCCTGCCCAAGGTTGTCACTGCCTTTCACATCGGGCAGACCATCACTTTGCCTACCTTCTTTTCACCTCCGCATCCTTCGAAAGAGGAGGAGAGGCTCCACCGTCTGGACCCAAAACGTGCGCTTTCCTTTTATCTGGATCGCACAAAACCGTTCCGGGTGGATGACCAGCTCTTTGTTGGCTACGTGGGCGCCAAAAAAAGTCAGGCCGTACACAAGCGGACTATCTCCCGATGTGTCGTTTTGTGTATCAAAGCCTGTTATTCTCTGGCAAAGAAGGAGCCCCCAGTGGGGCTGCGCGCCCATTCCACCAGGGCGACGGCAGCAACTAATGCTTTGGGACGTGGAGTCCCTCTGAATGACATTTGTCAGGCAGCTACGTGGGCTTCGTTGCACAGCTTTACCAAACACAACTGCCTTGACAATCCAGTCTGGAGAGTCATCTTCTTTGGCCGTTCTGTTCTCCAGGACTTTCTGGTGTGATCTTGGTTCGCAGACCCACCTCCGGGGTTGGTATTGCTGGGGTATCTATTCTAAGGTAAGGAATCTATAACTAACGTGTTTCTTTCAGATGAACAAGTTACTTACTTCGGTAACGATATATCTGTAAGAAACATTAGTTAGTTATAGATTCCTTACCACCCCACCCATCCTCCCCGTTCTGCGAACTGATTTCTAGGGTTAAGGACATCCTTTCAGGGCCCTAGTTTTGTGCACCAGTGGTCAGTGTCTTGCATGGCTCTGCGTTTTCTGGAGTGGAAAGTCGTGTACAGAACTGACGTCAGCGCGCGAGGGCGGCGTCTAAGTAGCTACCGCGACGTCATCCCGGCGACCACGACGCCAACGACGGACGCGGAGCCGACCGACGCCACCTTCCGACGCGCAGAGGTACTGCTGACGAAAAAACTTTCCGGATCCAGTCTGACGCCTGGGGGTAATTCTAAGGTAAGGAATCTGTAACTAACTAATGTTTCTTACAGATATATTGTTACCGAAGGTAAGTAACTTGTTCTTTAGTATGGTCGCCCTGAAGATTTTTGATAGATGCTGCTGGTTTTTGACTGAGAGTGCACTGAGGCCTGCTCTGCTAACCAGACCTCTGTGCTTGTTCCCTTACCCTTAAACTGGTATGTTGAATTGGCTCTTAACCAGTTGGCTAATCTAACTTACCTGTAATTTCCTAGTAAATGGTGCATAGGGCATGTAAGTTAGGTAGTCCCTCCAGATATTGCAGCACTGCTTGTGCCAACCAGGGTGTAACACAAATTAGACGAGACACCAGCCTGCCATTTGCTGGCTGAAAGGGACGTTTAACCTGATAGCCCGACTTTGCCATCTAAAGTAATGGCAGAGCCAGACGTCCTCTTGATATACGTGTGAGTCACACCTATGGCAGGTCTATCAAGTCCTAAGGCAGGGTGCAACATATCTCATGTGTAAAGCATTCAGTTTTACATGTTCTGATGGTAAAAATGCGAAATTGTTGTTTTTACTGTGGAAAAGCTTGGTCACCCAACTAGCGAGTGCAGAGTTGCATGCTGATTCCCACAGGATGATAGACTAGAGACCAGCTCTGGAAGCAGGTGCAACCTCCCTCCGCAAGATTCCACATGGGTGTTGGCCCAAAAGGCGAGCTTCAACGGAGAAGCCACCTCTGACTGGTAAATAAGCAACACTTGGCAGAGGGGCTGCTCCATTGTTCAGGCAGACAGGCTGGCACTAGGGATAGGAGAGGGGAAACCAGTTGCTAAACTTGTTTTCCAGGGGCATGTGGCCCCCTTGGTAGCCACACCTCTGGGGTGGGCTAGAGAGCGCCGCACGGCAGGATAGAGGTCCTGCCCCATTGGAAGTGGACACAACCATGCATCCTGGGATGCCTTGATGCCACACTTTGCAGGAAGTGGTCATCAGGTGGGAGGGAACCTGGTAGCCCATTGGCTACCAACCACATCTTACCCTGAGGCCATTTTCTGAGCATAAGTAGGGCACCCCTGGCATCCCAAACTATGATCTTGACTGGACTGGAAAGAGGACTGAGTAAGGAATACCCTGCTGCACCATGGAACCGGCAAAGAGAGGTTACAGCGAAGTGGAATGCATCTGCTGAACTTGTTGGCTAGCAAAGGAGAGGGACTGTGCTTGCTGTGTCCTGCTTGGGAAGTCCTCTCCAGAGCGCAGCCAAAGCCAAGAGACTCCAAGGGCCAGTGAGCTGGCTTCCTGTTCACAGCACAGGGACACAAGAGCTGAGAAGCCTGCTCAAGCAAGTTGGTAGTCTGGAATCTTCAACCCGCTGCTGCGCAGCACAAGGGACATGGACTGGATGCACAAAGTTCCACCCGAGTTTTCTGAGCCTGGCAGTGTTGTCTGATTGCAGCTAAGTCCTCCAGAGGACAAGTTATCGGCACAGGAAGGATTGGTCTGTGACCGCGATACGGCGCAACCGGTAGTCCAGTAGTGACTGGACTTCTGCCAGCACCAAGAGGACTTCGAGGGACATCGACCCTGTGACCAGGACCGCCTCACCACCTTTGTGGACCAAGGAGTAGTCGCAGGAAGACTCCGTCAACTGCATTGCATCCAGAGCATCCTTTGAGGATCTTAAGCATCTTTCATCCCTTGCACCAGGACCACTTCCTTAGAAAAGCCCTGCAAAGGATAAAAGTGTCTAGAACTGAATGAAGACTGCTTCACCTGCTTAACTGTTTCTGAGGACCTTGCTAGTCCTCCTGACTGGCTCTCCACTGGATTTGGTCAGCTAACTAGCTTGACCCTCGATGCTTACCCTGACACCATGCACTTTGCCTTGCTTAGCTTGCCTGTTCAACCACCAACTAGATCATGTGTGGGGACCCACTGTATTACTTTGAGTGTTTCGTTTATCTGGTACCTTCTGTGTGTTATTGGAGTCTTGGTAACCCTGTATTTTTTACCTGTATATATCATTGTTAATCATGGTATGTTCCCGTGTGGATCGTATTTATTATATTTTAAATTGTGCTTTTATGGTTTTAATACATGAAACCGAATAAATATTTGATTTGATTTGGTCACCTACAGTGACTCCAAGGACCGCATTTCACCTAGCCCAATTTTTTTAGTAAAGACGTTTCTAAGGGTAAAATTCTTTGGATTTCCAATGCTTTTGGGTGAAATGCTTGGTGCAGATCATGTCATACTGCTTGATCCTCCTCCCCTGATGTCGCGCTTGTGCCCGCCCACACGCCGTACTGCACGCACGTCAGAAATGGACGGAGAGAGCAATTTGGCTGGAGGAAGATCAGAGCTCTGAGCTTCCGATTCAATGGACCCATTTTCCTGACCGAGGTTAGGCGAGGTAGATTCTCTAAAAAACAAAAAACAACCGACCAGCCAGTCATCTCGAGGAAGCCATTGCTGTGCTCCTGTTTTTGTCTTGCTAATGCCTCACTGAATCTGACGCTGCTGACTTGACCTGGCCTTTGCCCCGTCTTGCCGCTACTGTTCCTTGGCTTGCTCACTCGTAAAGGCGAAATCGGATGTACGGCAGGGCAGCTGGGGAGGGGGGGGAAGGGCCCACGGACCTACTGGCACCCTATTGACATGGCATGGCCACAGTGTACTACAGAGGCCCTATGTTCTGATGATCTTCATTGCACTTGTGCCTTTTCGTGGTTGTTGGGCTTCCTTGGGCCCCTGTTTTCTGATTTACGGCTTCCTGACTTATGGTCCATGGCTGCAATTAATCATCCATTCATCCATTCAATCAACTGAGCAGCTAACTAAGCATTTCTGCAGCCTTATAGACTTTCAGCCTTACAAATCCTAATCAACATCTACTATAATTCTCGCCACATTGCTATATTTCGCCGGCGCTTCTACAGCTACAGTGTCGTTGGAGGCAGCAGCTTCATCAAGACAAGGGCAGGAGGTAAGTGGGCAATTGCGGCTGCTGCTATATTGTTACTATACTGCCGTATAGCCTTATCGCTGTATTGCTGCACCTTTACGTTCCCGGCCTTTTCACCATAGATCTGATTAATGGTTGGATTTCTGACTTTGCCTCAATTTGCATTCCCATCCTGCTCTCGGCAAATTCTACTCTGTGCCCTCTGGCCCCAGGAGGGTGCTACCTGTGGCACCATGGGAAAAAGAAAGGCACCCACAGGGAATAGCACAGTGCCTTAGCACTCCTCTTGCGCGACCATTGACCGCTTCTAGGTAAGGGCAGTGGACCTTGTGGCAAACGAGATAAAGATTGCGGAGTGGCATCTCTCACTTACGACAGAGGATTTCCGTGCATTGCAACAGCCATCATCAATGCCTCATCTGACGATGAGTGATGGTACATCCATTGTACAATATATCGATCCTGACCTTCCTAATGCATTACTTGGGGGTAGCACTGGGGAATCTGTTAACCCAGGATCCCCGCTGGTAGAGGGATGGGTCTCGACTAATGATCCAACCAAAGATCTGGCTCCTCCAGTCTGTTCCCCTAACCCAGAAACATCAACCAAGCGCAGGAGAAGAGCAACCAAACAAGTGCCAAAGCAAAAACCAATAACCTCCAAACAGGTACTAGAAAAGGGTGGTCAGATCGATATGATACCCCCACAATTCACGACTTAGCATTTTTGGGGACCTTTGAGCAAACAAGTTTGTGACCTTCCGTATGCCAAACTATCCCCAATTTATGACTCTGTCCTCTGTTGAGGCTGGTCTGACCAAGCTCTTAAAGTGTGCAGACGATTGCACCCTAAATCCAGGGTTGGATCCATCAAATGTAGTAATTGAGCAACAGTCCATACGAGCACCAACCACACGAGTTCCTTACCCTGCCTTGCAGCCATCCATCGAAAACCTGACTTTAGGCGAAGGGGCTGGATGGCTATTCAGGCTCTGGCCCCACCACAGGAACAGCTTCACAAATTCTGCATTAAGACGATGGGCGCCCGTCTCCTAACACTGTTTTTTTAATTTAAGTTTCTTTATTATTTTCAAAAGGAAAAGGAACATCGTCAATATTCAAATACAAATTTGTACCACACATGTATACTGTAGATTCAATTATTCATTCCAAAGATAAGATATGTCTGTTACCTGGGTTCCTAATGGATTTTCAGTTTGTAGCTTAAAAATATTGACTTCCCTTTCAACACCCCGATTAACTCCACCCTCCCCCCCCCGCCCCATACCGGTTTCTACTAGATCAATATTACTTGTCTGTCAGTGCGATGATTCAGTTGTCTCCATTTCCAAATGTCTGATTTAGATTGTCAGAGCTAGTATGACGTTCCCTGTCCAACGATCCACCCACAGCTACTCGGGTCATGCTCTTCTATGTCGTGCACCATTGTCCCCCATGCCAACAGCACATCCGGGAGTTTGTCATCAGCCCTAGATTTCCGCATATGCTCCTCCTCTGCCAACGCCCATTCTTTTAAATCTTTTCGCCATTTATCCACCTGCGGCGTCAGCCAGTGTATCGCAATTCTTCTCTTAGCTATCGTGAGCCCCAGAATTAGAAACAGTCTACTCGTTTTTCGCTTGGGATTCTTGGGGATCAGACCAAGGAGGCAGGTTTTCATCTCTAAGGCTATCTTCCACCCTGTTATTCTATCCAGTTGTTCTAGGAATGCTGTCCAGTACGACTGAATTAGTTGGCAGTGCCATACCATATGCACAAAGTCTGCCTGTGCGTGCTGGCATTGGGGACATTTTGGGTCTCGAGAAACATTTATGGCATGTAATCGCCTGGGTGAAGGTGGATTTTACCCCACTTTTTTCCGTGATCTCTTGCGGACAAACCTCTTGCCATCTCTCCTCCACCTTCAAGGGTTTAATCTTTTTATCTTCTCTAAGTGCCCTGTACAAGTGGGTAACCAGCTTCCGGCCTCCCGCCATTGCAATCATGGTAGTCAGTATATGCGTATGTTCCGGGGCTTCCAGAAACTTCGGCCAGAGCTGTCGGGCCATCGCTGCTATCTTGGGGTATTGCAAGAATTGCCCCGCCCCCAATTCAAACGTGTCTACCGCATCTTGATAAGTAATAAACCTGTTTGCAGGGTACAGATCCGACAACATTAAACAACCCCCCTCCTTCCATTTTTCAGTTGACATTACCCGTTCCATTTGAGCAAACTGTGGCATGCTCCAAATATCTGCCTCTGGAGCCTAGGGTTTCCCCTTAATAAGTCGTTTAGTCGTCCTGTCCCACAATCTGGCCATTAGCCCAATCATTGGGGGGGGGGAAGTTCTGCTGTTGCTTCCCAGTAAGCCAAAGAAGTGCTCCCAGCTGTTGTCCACCATAGGAGCCCTCCAACAAATTCCGCTCCCATGAGGGATCCATATCAAGCCAAGCTACTGCGTGCTGTAATTGCGACGCCAAATAGTATAACTCTAAACCTGGAATTTCCAGCCCCCCCTTACCCCATTGTCTTTTCATCACCTCCAAACTTACTCTGCAGCGCTTCCCATTCCACAAGAGCTGCGTGAGAAGTACATCTAACTCCTTGAACACTCTGTGCGGTATTTCATAGAAGGAGCCTTGCATGGCATAAAGGCATCTGGGTAGTACCACCATTTTTATTAAGGCAATTTTCCCCATCAAGGACAATTTTAGTGTGTTCCAAAAATGTATACTCCCTCGTAGGCCCTCGAGTATCCTACCCATATTATGTTTGTAAAAAGTATCTTTTCCTCTGGCAATCCATATCTCCAGATAACACACTGTTTCTGGTTCCCAGGGGAATCCCAGCTCGGGGGGCTGGGACTCCACGTCCCTCTCCATCGTCCCTATTGCGTATAATTGCGATTTTTGTTTATTAATACGCAAGCCGGAGGCCATGGCAAACCGCTCCAGAGCGTCAAGCAATATTGGGACAGAGTGCGTCGGGCGACCCAGGTACACCAACGCATCGTCCGCATACAGCGACACAATATGTTCTGTGTGACCCACCGTGATGCCTCCTAAAACTGTTATATCAAAATTAGGAAGACGGGCAGAAAGTAACACCTCAGCGTCTGTCCATCTGCCAGTAATTGATCTCTCCCCAGCTTCTTACCTTATGTCATTATACTGGCAAACCCCAAAACTGGTTCCAGGATGCTTGTTTCTGGTCCAGGGAGGACCTGGCTTGGCAGTTCGGGCTGGACTGTTCTCATGAGGCACAGGGTCAAGACTGATTTGCATATGGATGGGTCTAAACTGGGGTGGCATGGTGAGCAAAAAAATGATGGATTTATCCCAGATCTCTTGATTGGTGGTGAATGTTTGATTTGCTCTGCATTCTGTCCATCATGTGTGTCTCTTTTGCTTTCTCGCCCTAAGTGCGCTGGGTATACCTAGACGTGGGTTCCGGGCTCACTGTGTCCTGGATTCAAACTAGCCTGGCTGATGAAGGTTGATGCCCTGAAACCGGTCCCAGGATGCTTGTTTCCGGTCCAGGGAGGACCTGGCTTGGCAGTTCGGGCTGTACTGTTCCCATGAGGCACAGTGTCAAGACTGATTTGCATATGACTGGGTCTAACTGGGGTGGCATGATCAGCAAAAGAACAATGGATTTAACCCAAATCTCTTGACTGGGGGTGAATGTTTGATTTACTCTGCATTCCATCTATCATCTGTGTGTTTGTTTCTTTAAACCCCAAAGCAGCTTAATATTCTTTTAATACATTTTTATTCTAACTTTTTTGCGGCACACACCAAAGGCATCATTGAAGAGCTGGGGTCAGTCTCAGACTTTATGCAAAGACAGAAAAATCAG
This sequence comes from Calotriton arnoldi, assembly GCA_963921515.1. Taxonomy (NCBI): domain Eukaryota; kingdom Metazoa; phylum Chordata; class Amphibia; order Caudata; family Salamandridae; genus Calotriton; species Calotriton arnoldi. The sequence continues at coordinate 4,745,878 of CAWUFW010000115.1, forward strand.
ACATTGATTTGGGCGGGCGATTTTAATATTTCTAAATGTCTGTACAAAGGGAACCGTACATGTGGTTTTAGCAATGTTGAGGGGGACAACACTGGCCATTTTGCACACTCAGATTATGGTGAAGCTTTTAATCAGCTGATTTTATCGCACAATCTAATTTTTTCATCGGATATTTGGGGCAATGGTGATAAAAATCCACCCACTTTTCTAGGAAGGGGCAAGGGCAGCACTATTGATTTTGTTCTTATTTCTAGGGACTTGGCATGCGACCTTATCCATTATGAGGTACGCTCACTCCCCCACAGTGACTATAACCCTATTATAGTAATCCTTTGTGCCTCTACTATCAGCCAAATAAGGAGGTTTGCTAAACTGAGGCTCAATAGATCCACATAACTTTAACATCTCGGTGATGAAAGCTTCCAATGAGATCACCTGTTGTTTCTCCACAGTGGAGGATGCGCCCAAAATTTGACAGTTTTGCGATGATCTGTGAAATTATATCCTGCAGGCTCGTATCGAATAAACCCCTCAAAGAGCGAGCCGTGCATCCATGGTTTAGTTCTGAATGCACTAGAGCACTTAAAGCCCTAAAATAGGCCACCAATAAAATGCCACACTATACTACTGCCATAAGGGAAGCACAACATAAATATAAGCTAGCCCTACAAGAAAGGAAGCAGGACATCCGAGCTAAAGCCTGGGAGGATCTAAATAAAGCAGACGATTTGAAAGATGCCAGACTCTTCTGGGACGTAGTCAACTGACCTTTTTTGTCGGACAACCTAGCTTCTAGCATTGAGTGCCATGTCCCTGAGGCTGACTGAATCACTCACTTTTCTTCTATTTTTAATCCAGATAACAGATAAAAATATGCCCGTCCGCCATCAACGAAGAGTGGCTAATCGATCCTGTAGACTTAGCTGCAGTTAAAAAAAATATTATGAGTGCTGCAAGTGGAAAAGCCACTGGTCCGGACGGGGTGCCAATTGATCTTTTTAAAAATAACATGTAATTCTGGGGTCCCCTTGTCACAAATGTATTGAGGGTTGCAGTGAAAGGCAACCTTATAGATTCATGGATCAAAGTCATCATTGTACCCATCTATAAGAAAGGGAATCGCAACTGCCCCGCATGTTATTGCCCAGTCTCGCTGATCGGTTCCACAGGAAAGATCCTCGGGAGGGTAATCCTGGGCAAATTGGAGGACTGGGCAGAGGCTAGCTCTTTTTTCTGTCCTGCCCAGTACGGCTTTTGACAAGCTCTAGGGACTGTAGAGCAAACGCTTAACCTAACTCTCATCATAGGCAAATATGCCAAAGCCAGGAGAGGGGCCATACTTATGGCGTTTATGGACCTCTCCTGTTCTTTTGACCTTGCAGATTGGAGCATATTATGGGACCTAATGGAGCAGGCGGGTATTGATCTCCCTCTTGTGGATCTAGTAAAACGCATGCATTGGGACTCCACAATGAGTGCGCTTTACACGGAATGGGGATTGTACAGCCCCAATAAAGGTGACTAGAGGGGTGAGACCGGGTTGAATATTGGCGCCTTTTCTTTTTTTTATTATACATCAATTCCCTGGACACAGCTTTAAGGGCTTGTAGTGATGATGTCCCTAGGATTGGCATGCAGGCAGTCCCCGTGCTGCTCTATGCGGATGACGCGGTTCTCCTAGTTCTGAACTCAAATGCCCTCCAAAAGCTTCTGAATGAGTTTAGCGATTTTAATCTGAGGTTAAAACAAGGTAAAACAGTCAAAATCTTTTATTATGACCTGCGGTCCAAAATATACCAAGTCAAAAACATTTTATATAGGGGGGGACAAATTGAAAAAGTTCCTTTTTTTAATTACCTTGGCATTGTATTGGAGGCAGATGGATTGTGGGAAAGGCTGCTTACTCAAAGGGCACAAAAGATGCACAAAGCAGAAGATGCGATATTCAGATTTGCAAAAAGGCTAGGCTACAAGCCGGTCCACGAAATGGTCCAACTTTACAAAAGCAAGTGCCTATCGGTGGGCACTTATGGAGCCGGAGTCTGGGGCTGTATTGACTGCACGAAACTTAAAAGTAGTTGAGAATAGGTTCATCATCATTTCATCTTTATTTTGGTTCAAGAAACCATAAAAGATCATAAAAATAATATGTTCGAGGCATGTGAGCTGTAGATCACATGCTGTGCATAGCTTGCCATGTATGTTGGGGCCGGATGTTTGCGCTTTGTTTTTGTTCGAAGAAGTCTTTTCCAGTCACGAGGTAGGTGACTCCTCCTTTCGGTGATAGTGCGCATGGGCATCAACTCCATTGTTATATTGTTTTTTTCTGCCATTGGGTTCGGATGTGAATTGCTGCGCTCTGGTTCGGCACCGTTTCTCGGGTTCCCTTCGACGTGCAATCCACTACCCTCGACGGTATTGTTTCTCGATCGCGTTTCCTATTCTTCGCGTATCGTTTCGAACCAAGAATCTTCGATCGGAAAACTCATGGAGGGCCATTGGGCCTACCAGCGCCGGGCTCGCTAGCAGTCAATGGAACGGACTCCATTCAAGCTCTGTCCCCGGTGTCGCGCCAAGTTTCCGTGCACCGACCTGCACTAAGTGTGCAATCTCTGTTTGTCCCGGAACACAACGAGAAAGACTGCGACGCGTGCCGATCGTTTAGATCGAAGAAGACGCTCCGTGACTGTCGGGCTCGACGTCACGAAATGCAACAACAAGGCGGCTCCGTACCGGACGTCTTCGGAGAAGATTCCGACCAAGAACACGCTCAAGGAGCAGAGGAAGAAGAACATGTCCCCGTGTCCGTAGCCGACTCCGACATGGAAGAAGAGGAGCAAGTTACACCGGGTCAACATACCGTGAGTACGGAAACCCCGTTGCCCCAACAACCAAAACCTAAAAAGAAAAGGCTCCGGTCCTTCCTCTGCCTGCGGGCCAAGGTCCGCACCGAGAAAGAGTTTAAAGCACCCCGCCCGCGGGCCCGGTGCCGAAACACAAAGAAAAGCCTTCCGGCTCGGGATCGAGTCGGCCCCCTAGCGGCACCGAACCGAAATCCTCTGCGCCGAAAACCAAGCATGTCCATCTTTGTCCAAGCCTAAATCTTTGGTGCCGAAGAGTTCGAGGCCGGAACTCTCGACGCCGAAAACTACAACTAAAGAGAAAAAGACTCCAACAAAAGATTTTCGGTCCGATGTTCCACCTCCGGATCCGAAACAAAAAGAACTGGTTATCAACCCAGATACTGGACATATTCATGCCAGATTACCTGAAAAAAGGAAATTGGCACATCAGGATGAGCATCATATACCTCTAAAGAAAAAGAATATGGGTACAAACCCATCATCACCTGATATTCCACCTTCACCTACTAATCCTCACCTACTTATTACCCCCACTAATTCACCACAATCACCTGACCCACAGGATGAGGGGGATGGGATAGGGATGATAGCAGGCCACAAGATGCTGATCCATGGGAGTATTATAATACTGATCCACATACAGACACCTACCCTGATTTGTATCCATCGAGGCCATCACCTTCTGATGACAATATAGGTTATATTGAGCTTCTTAATAGGGCTGCTCACTATCATGGGGTGGAGTTACATAAAGAAACTTTAGAGGAGGACTTCTTATTCGAGACATTAAGCTCCACTCAAAAAACAACACACGCTTTACCAATGCTTAAGGGGATGCTTAAGCATGCAGATGAGGTTTTCAAAGACCCTGTCAGGGCAAGAATAATCACGCCCAGGGTTGAGAAAAAATATAAACCAGCACCTACTGACCCTGCTTACATCAAAGGTCAACTGCCCTTAGACTCTTTGGTGGTCTCTAATGCTCGTAAAAGAGCAAAGTCACAAACAACAGGTGAGGCCCCTCCTCCTGATAAAGAGTCCAAGTTAATTGATGCCTCTGGTAAAAGGGTAGCTTCTCAGGCAGCTAATCACTGGCGCATTGCCAATGCTCAGGCTTTGCTAGCCATATATGATAGAGCTCATTATGAAGAGTTGGAAAAACGTATCCAATATCTGCCTGATGAGCATAAAGCTAAGGCAAATGATCTCATACAAGAAGGAAAACTCATTACCAATACCTCCATCAAATGTGCATTAGATGCAGCAGACACAGCAGCACCTGCAGTAAACACAAGCGTGTTGCTACGCAGACACGCATGGTTAAGAATATCAGGTTTCAAACCTGAGGGTACAGGCCTCCATTCTTAATCAACCTTTTGACAAGGAACACCTATTTGGCCCAGCAGTTGACACCTTGCTGGAGAAAATGAAAAAGGACACTGAAGTTGCAAAGTCCATAGGGTCTTTACAATTACCTGCTAGTAGAGGTTCCATTCGCCGCTCCTTTTACAGGGGTGGTTCCAAAACTGTTACCACAGAAAATCCCTCCTCTTCTTACAAGGGCAACAATCAATCGCCCTCATCAAGAGGCTATTTCAGAGGAGGTTTTAGAGGATACCATGGTAAGGGAAAAGGCAGAGGCAACTCCACACGCACTTCCCCTGCTAATAACAAACAGTGACTTGCTTCCACTACCCTCCGATCATTCCACTCCTGTCGGGGGACGTCTCTCTCAATTTCTCCCTGTCTGGAACACCATCACCTCAGACAAATGGGTTCTACAAATTATCCAATATGGTTACTGCCTGGAACTTAGACACTCCCCTAAACATTCTTCCAAGATCACATGCAATGTCACAGGAACATCTCACCCTTCTAAAAAGAGAAGTTCAATCTCTGTTAGAAAAAGGAGCAATAGAGCCAGTCACATTAAAACATCAAGAAACCGGAGTATACTCCCTATACTTCTTAATTTCCAAGAAGGACGGATCTCTCAGGCCTATACTGGACCTCAGAGAACTCAATCTATACATTCAATCAGACCACTTTCACATGATCACTCTACAACAAGTACTTCCACTCCTTTAACAAGGCGACTTCCTGTCCACTCTGGATTTAATGGACCCCTATTTCCATAACCCAATACATTCTGCTCATCGCAAATACCTAAGGTTCGTAGAAGCAGGACAGCATTATCAGTTCAAGGTGCTCTCATTTGGAGTACCAACCGCACCCAGAGTTTTCACCAAGTGCTTAGCAGTAGTCTCAGCTCCCCTTCGTAGACAACACATTCACGTCTTCCCATATCTAGACGACTGGCTCATAAAAGCCAGTTCGCAAAAAAGCTGTCACCGTCACACTCACAAAACAGTGCAGTTGCTCCACGATCTTGGATTCACAGTAAACCTGTGCAAGTCTCATCTACAGCCATCCAACACACAGGTGTATCTGGGAGCCACAATAGATACACAAAAGGCTTTGGCCTACCCCAATCCGGCCAGAATCCGCAACATGCAGACTCTGCACTGCCAGTTTCAGTCTTATCACTCATTGCCAGCTCGAGTGTTCATGCAGTTACTAGGGATGATGGCGTCTTGCATACTAGTAGTCCCTTACGCAAGACTTCACATGCGTCCCCTTCAAGAGTGCTTAGCACGTTGGTAGAACCAGGCTCAGGGTCGGTTATCGGATCTAGTGTTGGTGGACGGCCGCACCCATCGCTCCCTGCAGTGGTGGAATACACAAAACCTTTCAAAGGGGCGGCCCTCCATCGACCCGGTTCCACAGATAGTGCTAACAGCAGACGCATCGCTCACTGGTTGGGGAGCTCATCTCCAAACACATACAATTCAGGGCATGTGGAGCCTGCAGCAAAAGCAGCTCCACATAAACCATCTAGAGCTGCTAGCAATTTTTCTAGCGCTCAAAGCGTTTCAAGTTCATCTAGTAGGCAAAGCTGTCTTGATCCGTACAGACAACATGACAGCAATGTACTACATACAAAAACAAGGGGGGACACACTCTCTCCAGCTGTCACAACTAGCACAGACCATCTGGAGATGGGCCATACATCACAGAATGTTTCTCCTGGCAGAACACCTTCCAGGAGTAAAGAATCAGATTGCAAATCTGCTCAGTCGTCAAAGACAACAGATCCACGAATGGGAACTCCACCCTCAAGTTCTCCTCCCATTCTTTCAAATGAGGGGCTTTCCAGACATAAATCTTTTCGCCACAAACCTAAACACAAAATGCCCAAACTTCACATCCAGACATCCACACCCATTGTCCAAGGGCAATGCACTATGGATGAATTGGTCAGGGATATGTGCCTACGCTTTTCCACCTCTCCCACTCATTCCATTAGTGGTTCAGGAGTTCAGACAGGCGTCCATGACATTAATCCTAGTTGCTCCCACATGGGCTTGACAACCCTGGTTCACAACCCTGTTGGAGCTCTCAATAGTTCCTCACCAAAAACTACACCTCACTCCCAATATGCTCACTCAGAGCCATGCAGAAATAAGACATCCAAATCCCAGCCATCTCAACCTTGCGATCTGGCACCTGAAATCTTAGAGTCTGGCTACCTTTATCTTCCGCCAGACTCTATAAATATTATCAAAGAGGCTAGACGTCCTATACCACAAGGCATTCTATGCTATGCAGCAAAGTGAAAGCGATTTGTGATATACTGCACTAACAATCAAATAGATCCACTGTACGCTTCAGTTCAAAACATCATTTGCTATTTACTACATCTGCAGCGTTCCAATTTAGCGTATTCTTCCATATGCTTACATCTTGCTGCAATAGCTTCATACCTACAGAACAGACAACATCTGTCTCTTTTTAGAGTGCCTGTCATCAAAGCATTTATGGAGGGAATTAAAAGAATCATTCCTCCAAGACTTTCACCTGCTCCAGTGTGGAATCTCAACATTGTCCTCACCAGGCTAATGGGTCCACCCTTTGAACCATTGCATAAATGTGAAATACAATTTCTTACTTGGAAGGTAGCTTTCCCCATAGCTATCACATCTCTGAGGAGAGTGGGTGAGCTTCAGGCACTAACCATAGAAGAACCATTCTTACAAATACGTCTGCGGACAAATACGTTCTGCGGACCAACCCTAAATTTCTACCAAAAGTCATTTCTGCCTTTCATATCAACCAATCTGTTGAGTTGCCTGTGTTCTTCCGTCAACCAGATTCTGTGGCAGAACGTGCTTTACACACTTTAGATGTGAAAAAAGCTATTATTTACTATATAGAAAGGACAAAACCTTTCTGCAAAACAAAACAACCATTTGTCGCTTTTGCTCCCGCACATAAAGGCAATCCAAAATCAAAGTCGGGCATTGCAAGGTGGATAGTCAAATGCATTCAGTTATGCTGTGCAAAAGCAAAAAGAACTTTAACAATTCCCCCTAGAGCACACTCCACTCGCAAACTAGGGGCTTCTATGGCATTTTAGGAAAACATACCCATTAATGATATCTGCAAAGCTGCAACATGGTCTATACCTCACACATTCATAAAACACTATTGTGTAGATGTGTTAGCAAGACAGCAAGCTAGTGTGGGCCAAGCAGTTTTACGTACACTATTTCAGACCACTGCAACAGTTACAGGTTAGCCACCGCTTTGGGAGATAACTGCTTTTTAGTCTATGCACAGCATGTGATCTTCAGCTCACATGCCTCGAACGGAAAATGCTACTTACCCAGTATGCATCTGTTCTTGGCATGTAGAGCTGTAGAGTCACATGCGCCCACCCTCCTCCCGGGTACCTATACCTGTTGTAGTTACATCTTACTCTTAGATACATACATACATGGACATCTCTTACTACTCTTACTAACTCCATTATCACCCTCTGCGGCAAACAATCTAACAATGGAGTCGATGCCCATGCGCAATATCACCGAAAGGAGGAGTCACCTACCTCGTGACTGGAAAAGACTTTTTCGAACAAAAACAAAGTGCAAACATCCGGATCCAACACTAGATGGCGGGCTATGCACAGCATGTGACTCTACAGCTCTACATGCCAAGAACAGATGCATACTGGGTAAGTAGCATTTCCCTAACAATAACACACAATTTTACATGAGCTGTCGCTTTCGGTAATTGCATTGTATGTATGATGTGGAATATTATATGTAGATCTATCATGAAGAGATTCCATATTTAGAAGGTCTGTCTTTACTATCCGCATTCGTAAATGGATTACATAAAGTGCATGTGCATAAAAACAGTTAAAACACCCAAGACGGTTTGTTTGAATAAAATTACGTTAAAAAACTATTTCATGAAATATAAAATTAATCATCAGTGTTAGAGCCAATTTTAGTATAGAAGTATACATGAATCTCTTTAGCAAGCTGGGCGTGTGTAAAATATGGGTGTTAAAACTTCAGCCCTCTCTTTTTCTGTAGATAGCCCACACCAAGTAAAACTCTGCTGATTCAGAAAACAATTATTTGTGAGCTATCTGTTTTTAGTATTCTTAGAGCCTCCAAATGTTTCCTAGACATCAGTCGCACACACAGCGGCTATATCCATTTCCTTCTGAGGCTGGCATATGATGGACTGAAGAATACTATATGTGCAATATTTTTCTCTGAATCTGGCAGGAATAGAGAACATTTAATTCCTGCCCCTGCTACTTGTTAGGGTGACCACTTAGCTGTGATTGCATTGATCGGGAGGGTCTCATATTGGAGTTTCAGATAAAGGGTTTTGGCTAGCTGGGGTTGGATTCCATCCAAGAATAGTTCAAAGCTTGGAGTCGACTTGAAGGATAGAAATGTGTCGTGAGTCTCCCCACTGTGCAGTTCGATGTTGTCCTATTTAAGATAACATTCCAGTAGTTATGTTTTATTTATTTCTTTGCTTCTGTCATCAATGCGCTCGGATTTGCCCAAAACCTGCTCAAGTCCAATTTGAGGAGCCAATGCCATACATGAATGAGCCAGGGAAATGTGAGTTGGCCATCCAAGTCTAACAACTCTCTCAGGCTTTTTCTGTATACATGTAGTTCCTCAGTGGTCCAAATTCTGACCCAATAGAATAGTGGTCTCAGTGTTGCTAGTTGCTCCAATTTCTTAATGCCAATATCGTAAAATAAGGGAATCAGTGGGGTATTTTGGGGAAGTGATGTAAACATTTGCATAGCTTTATTTTCCACAGCTATTAATAGATTAAGATTTTCCCCACCCCATTATTCGGACCCATAAAGTGCTGAGGTTTGGGCTCTATATCTGTAGACCTCCAGAGCCGGGGAGATCGCCTTCGACTCAGTAGCTTGTTGTCTCTTCACAATTGGCATGGTATTTTGCACTAAAATTGTCTTGGCCTTATTTATGTGTGGTTTCCAAGCCAGTTTTGAGTCAAGTGTCACCCCGAGGTAATTAAAATGATCTATGCACTCTAGTGGTGTAGCTTCTAAGACCAGTTTGTTTTTGTAATGTTTGTGTGGTCTAATGGCCATATACTTGGTCTTGGTGGGATTGATTTCTAGGCCCTTTAACCTACAGTAATTGCTAAAGCTGTCTAGTAATGTTTGTAGCCCCCCAGGAGTCTGGGATAGTAGGATTGTGTTGTTTGCAAACATTAAAGCACATGTGTGGGCCCCTCCCAATTTCGGTGAGTCGTGAGTGCACTTCTGTAGGTGCTGGACAAGATCGTTCACATATGATAAAAAGAGGGTAGGGGCCAAGACACAACCCTGTCTCACCCCTGTTCTGACAGGGATAGCTTCTGTAAGTTTCCCTCCAAGGCCCCAATGCACTTTAGCAAAATTGTCCTGAAGGAGCCTGACTATCTGTAGCAAAATCTCCCCTGGGACTCCTTGTTGCCATAAGGTTTTCCATAGGCCGGCCCTTGGTATTGAGTTAAACGCTGCTTTCAGGTTTATGAATGCAACGTATAGATGCCCGGCCTTTACCTTTGCGTACCGCCAAGCTATGCATGCAAGTCTAAAGACTTGGTTGATCGTGCTTGAGAATAGGTTTTTGTGCAGACTTCTGGCTATTTCTAAATCCTCTTCAAGCCTTATTGCACTTCTGGATTTGGGTATAGGGTTCATGGAGGACTAGATCTCCATGATGTAGGAAGCTGGCTCTGTATATACTATACCAAAGTAAGGTATAGTGTGCACAGAGTCCAGTGGATCCCCAAAGTTAGGCAGAGGCTAAAGTAGATGATACCGTACTCTCTATTTGTGGTAGTGTGGGCGAGCAATAAGGCTTTATCAGAGGGTAGTGTTAAGCATTTATTGTACACACTCTTGCAAGAAATGTCACACACACAAAGACTGAACTTGGACTGAAAAGCAGTCAATGCAATCCTATGGGAGGAAATTAAGTTATCGATTTAACGATAAGTACTTAGTTTTGGGAGTTGGTTTTCTTAGGTTAGAGCAAGGGTTCCGCCAGGGTCAAGGATGCACTCTCAAAGCACCCTCAGCGGCACTAGGGCGGCCGGGTGCAGAGTGCTGAGGCCCAATGTTATCCAATGGGGGATAGGAGGCCTCTGGTTGGTGGCTGCTCACGAGCAGGAAACAAGGTTTGTGGGAGCAAAAGCTACTGGAATTAAGCTCAGGGCGAAGACTGAACTCTGACCAGTTTGTTTTGTGTAAAAATATTATTGAGTTGTATTTTATTTCTAGAACAAAGCCAGGCCTGGTGCAGGTAAGTGAAATAATACCTTTCAAAAACAATACAGTTGTATGCAGTTGTATGTACTTGTTTTGGATAGAGGTAGGTCAATTGATCATAAAACTGTTGGAATTACTTTTCAGGTACTATTGAGATTACTTTGTAAGTTACTTTTCAGATTACTTTTTAAGTTACTTTTTCTACTCAGTGTGATATGCCTAGATATCACACTGGGACATTCCTTGGAAAAAAGGTTAATAAATCAGTTTTTGTAAATATACAGTTTCTTAAGGTTTCATACAAATTTTCCAACTCCACACTTAGAACATTTTTCACAGAAAAGCAGTCAATGCAATCCTATGGGAGGAAATGAAGTTATCGGTTTAACGAAAAGTACTTAGTTTTGGGAGTTGGTTTTCTGAGGTTAGAACAAGGGTTCCCCAAGGGTCAAGGATGCACTCTCAAAGCATCCTCAGCGGCACGAGGGCGGCCGCGTGCAGAGTGCTGAGGCCCAATGTTATCCAATGGGGGATAGGAGGCCTCTGGTTGGTGGCTGCTCACGAGCAGGCCACAAGGTTGTGGGAGCAAAGCTCCTGGAATTAAGCTCAGGGCAAAGGGGGGTTCAAGTTAGCACCCAAGGTGCACCCACAGGGCCACTAGGGGGGCCGGGTGCTGGGTGCTGTTTTGGTGTCGGGTGGCCTGTGATTTTCAATGGGGATTTTCCGGTTTGAACAAACATTGCAGGCTTGGGCACAAAGATCTTCTGGAGGCGACCACCGGTTGGAGAGGTAAGTTGGGATGTCGTGGGATGCCGGGACACAGTTGGTTGGGCCACCCAAGGCCGTGTGGCATCAGGTGCAGGGGTGTATTTTGGCATTGGGTTCTTCTTACCTGCACCGGTTGCGGTCGGGGGGATCCTGCAGAAAGGGACTGCATGCCTTGTCGGGAGACTCGAGGCAAGGCAGGGATCACCAGATTCCACGTCAGGATCACCAGAGAGACCTCCTTGTGGTCTTGGTCCACTCGAACTCCGGCCGTGGCATCGGTTCAGAGTTGTGCAAACTTGTGGATTTGGCCAGAGCCAGAATCTGTGAGTGAGCAAATCCGGTGCTCACCGGAGAGAAAGTCAGGTTGGGGAAGGCAGGGCAGATCCTCCGGGTTCTGGGGGGCTGTTGGCATTTCGCTGAAGCAGGTCGAGGTCCGGACAGGCTGGTAGGGCTGGGGCCAAGTCAGTTGGTGTCCTCCTCCTCTTCTTCCTTCAGCACGGCTCTTCGGTCCTTCTTCTCGTTTCTTCTTGTCCGATGAGGCAAGGTTCAGGGTTGCCCCTAAATACTAAATTTAGAGGCGTTTCAGGTAGGTAAAGATTGGGACCAATGGGTCCCTTCCTTGGGGTGGGTACATCCCCTATTATGCCACCCTCCAGTGGGAGGGGGCATAAGCCTCACTCTGGTTGGCTGGGTCCCCCCATCTGCAAGATGGCGGGGACTGAGAGTTGTGCTTCGCCTCCCCTCCCCCACCTGAGGGGTGGGGTTGGCAAAGGTGGGCACACATCTCCTCCTATTTTGGTTTCTTGCCGATTCTCCCACCCAAAGTGGGGGGTCAGAACCGGTGGGGGCCAGTTGCTGGGTGCAGCAAATGGCTGGGGCAGCTCACAAATGCGGCAAACCTTTGAAGCTTCCCCTTCGTGGACCCTGCCCATCCTGGGGAGAAAGCTTGGCACCTCTGCCCAGGATGTGCTTTGTTTCAGGACCCCAAGAGCAGGAGGCTCTCGACCCAGGGGTCCAGAAACATGTCTGGGGGTGGCAGCTGGCTAGCAGCCAGTCAGCCAAGACACTAGAGTCAGGTCGTTTTTTAGGGGACATCTCTAACATGCCCTCTGAATACATTTTTCATTAAATTACACATTGGCATCAGTGGGGGTTTAATATGCTGAAAAGTTTGATATCAAACTTCCCAGTTTTCAGTAAAGCCAATATGGAGCTGTGGAGTTCATAACGGCAAACTCCCAGACCATATACTCTTTATTGCACTTACAATGCCCAAGAGTAGACTTAGGCACTGTAGGAGCACAGGGCTCATTCCCTCAATGATCTAGTGCACCCTGCTAGAGGGGTTGCTTACCTATACCAGAGGCAGTGGCTGTAGGCATGGCACACAGGCATCTGTGCCATGTCGAGGCTTCACTTATCTCTGCACCAAAACACACAGCCTGCAATGGCAGTGTGTGTGTGTTAGGGTACAGGGCCTCTAAGGGTGGCACAATATGTGCTGCAGCCCTCAAAGGCCTTCCCTGGTCACAGGCCATTGATACCTATGGTACCTTTTTACAAAGGACTTGCATGTGGCCAGGGAGGCGCCAATTTGGGAGTACAAAGCACAGTTTTAGGGAAGGAACATAGGCCCTGGGTACCTGGTTGGCAGAAACCCAGGGCACACTCAAAGTGCATCAACATTAGGCAAAAGGTAGGGGGCAACCATGCAAAAAGGGGCACTTATCTGCACATGACGCCTCTTTTATTATGGATAAAGCTATGGAGCTTCCTGAATGCAGACTTCTCGAGGAAAGTATTACTAGATTGTCTAAAATTAGGTAACATGACTGCTATCCCATGGTTGGCTTATGTGCGAAACACCTTTCATAGCCTGGAGTACAGTCATCTTTGTGAGTCACCCCAAAGTATAACCCCTGATCTTAAAATGGAAGTCAAAGTGAACTATGAAACCTACAAAGAGGGAACTAGACTACAAAAATCCCTTGATGTGCCTACAGTTACAAGATATATGCAGATATTCACATCATCTGATATGGATGGCAAATCCAGAGTATAGATTTTATCTTACTAGATTTAGACTAAGCACAGTTAATTTCCTTGTGGCTTTCCCACTAGCGGGTTCCTGGTCCCCCCCTCCCATGTTGCCCTTGTGACTGTGTTACTGCCCAACCCACCGTACATTTTATGTTCTTTTGTACATTATATGACTCTTTTAGATTGCGCTTTTTACGCCCTGCTCTATTGCATAAGCACATTAATTCTTATAAAGAGGGCCTGATCTATCTGCAAAGCTTAGAATCATGTGATGTGTGCACTGCTGTTCTTAACTACATCATTGCTGCTATCAAATTGAGAAAAACCTGTGCACTTAAATGACTATTTGTTTTATGATTCTTTTAAAGTGTTATTTATATTTCTGAAGATGTATATGTTTTATTGTGTGCTTTTATGGTCCTACAATGACTGAATAAAGATGATTTTGATTTGATATGAGAGAAATGCTTTGATTTACTATACCTTGTAAATTTTATATCTCTGGATGCTTTGGTCGATCTTTTTCGTTTTGGTCTCTAAAAATACATAAAAATACTGTCTATTATAAATTGGTGTTGGATTTCTTTGGTGTCTGTAAAAGTTCTTCAATTTGTTTGGTGCTGTTTAAATAATTTACACTTGTTTATTTGTGTAAGCCTTGCCGCTCAGCGCCACATCTGCCCATCTGCCAAGGGTTGAGCTGAAGGTTTGACATAAGAACTTAAGAGTCCTAAAGGGGTTGGTAAGTTTATTACACTATGAGGTCGTACAACTACACCATATAATACACCGCATTTCCTCAAAACTGTGTAAGGAGTGTTGCAAATAGATATCTGTGACCGACTCTCACAGAGTCTGTTTGTGGTAACTGGAGGCAGAACACTAGCCCAAAGCCATACCAGACTATGAGGCCAAACTGTACGTCGCCAGACTCCACTCTGCGACTGGTCGAAGTCGAAAGGAAGGTCCCGTTCCTGCTTCCGAACTTCTTCCCATGGCTGATCTTCATCAAGGTTGAAGTCTTAGGGTAAGTCAAAGAAAAAGCACAAAGTGGGAATTGTGTCCTTCTGCCACTGCCAATCTCCAAAGAGAGCTTGAGGGAGTGAATGTGCCTTCCAGTTCCACCCACTGTCTCCATTGGAACCAATTCTGAGACTTGCAACTAACACCTATGACAGTGAAAACTAATGTATTGATGTAAGTTTTGCAACCATGCCAGGCTCCCACAGAGCCACTATTGCCTTTACAGACACACTTTTGGGCACATGGTCCAAACCTTTTTCAGGCCCACCTATTAACAGCCAAGTTGCTACTTGACATTGCTCTGCACCCTGCCTTTCTTATGCAGCATACATCCACCAGCAGAGTCAATCCCAATGCCTTCCCTACTACTCCGCCTCATCATGTCGGAATAAATAGAAATGTATGGCAAATATATTTTTTTCTCTACGACCCTTGCTCTGAGATCATTAAATGCCAGCTGTCCTCTCTGCCCTTCTCTCATGCCCTTTGGAACACAGTGACACAGATTTTACCAGCTGTTCCGGATGGCCTTCAGACATCTGTTTTGCAGACTATTCAGGACGGCTGCGATGAGGCAAAATTTGTCATTCGACCTGGACTAGACACAACTGATTGTGTAAGACGGGCCATTGGTACCAGTGTGGCTTTTTGGTGCCACTCCTGGGTGAGCTCTCCAAGCTTCTCCAGGAATATCCAGGCATTCTAAATGGATATGCCGTTTGCCGCCTCTATGGCTACTGTAGAAGTTTTTCATTTTGCCAACACCAGACTCCTCCTCTACCCCAGCATGCCTATTAATCTGGAGCTGTACATTTGCCATAAGCTATAAGCTAAAAAGTTAAGCAATGATTTGACCATCACCATTGTGAGTAGGCTGATAAAATACAACTAATGCTACATGAATTCTGTTTCCCATATCTCTCTATATTAGCTTTCTGTCCAGCATTTTTATATAGATAGTAGCGGGAAAAAAATGTTTATTTTTTTTTGCCCTCCAGGCATTCTGGGTATTGAGGGGATGATAGGATTGGTTTAATCATTTATAGTAGTCCCCACCAACTTGGAAATGGTTAAATATTCCTTGAAGAATAGTTCACCGCTTGGAGTATTAACTTGTTTCAATGCTGTATTATAATAAGGTCTCATTGAGACATAGACTGGTTGAGGGAAGGTGATGCCTTTGCCATTCAATGGAATTAATTCTTGATCTCAAGTTGCATCATTCTGTAATTTCTTGTAATCATAAGTGAATAATAACCTCAGAATGTTAACACAGAATTTTTGATTCTCTGTGTATTCTGGGACAGGGGAGAGCAGATCCGTCGAAGAGAGCTTACCCCTTGTCATTTTTTGACAGATTTTTTAACTTTTTGTCGACTCCTTTTGGTGTGCTAGGGATGTCCAGCAAGAAGACCTCTGGGTTCAAGCCATGCGGCGCCCTCACTTAGTGTGTCTCCGGTGTCTGGAGCGCCACCACGACACAAAGTCGTGCTCCGATTGCTGTGCCATGGTGCTGAAGGCTTTGACGGAGTGATCCCTAAAGCTGCTCGCGGACCAGTGTCCGGCACCACGGAGATTGCCTCACCGGTCTCGGTTGAGAGGAAGGTCCGAGCACCACTCTGGTGGATCGAAGTCCCCTTTGTTGAAGTTGTCGAAGTCAGGTAAGAGGTACCGCAAAAAGCACAAGAAGTTGGAGCATGCTTCAACTACGCCCCGTCTGTCAAGACGGAGGAACCTCGGCGTTCGAGGCCCCGCTCCGCTTCGTGGGTGCCTGGGTCGGCTCCGCGTTTCCTTCCCTTTCCGGGGCCGGTAGCGACCCCCGCCCAACTTAAAGATTTTTATGATGCCATGTGCAGCATATTTGGGTGGCCTGACCCTGCCGGCGCGCCCTCAGGCCCGGCAGGCTCAGATGATGTAGGAGTCCCCGTTGGTTCAGCGCCTTAGACTCTGGTGCCACAGCCTCCTACTGGATCCGGACCGGTGCTGGTCGCACCTCCACAGCGACCTTCCCCGGTGCTGCGTCCGACGTCGAGGTCCTCATCTCGGCGGCGCCTCCCCAATCCTGATTCTGGCTCCATGCCTGCCCTATTCTGAAGGGTTAGGAATGGATGAGGATTGGGAGGAGGAGCAGGATCAGTTACAAATCCCACAACCTCAAGACATGGAGTGGTATGAGGAACTGGGTGATGCCAGTGGACCGGACACCTCCCCAGACTCTGCCATGCTGTCTCCACCTAACCTGGCTACAGATGGGGTGGCGTCGTTCGGTATGGTGGTGCGTAGGTTTGTGGAGGTCTTTGGCCTGCAGCTCCCTATGGTGGCAGTCGAGACTAACGTCTTGACAGAGGTTCTGCAGCCTAGTGTCTCCTGTCGGAACCCTTGCTGCTCTTCAATGAGACCATAACGGACGTTCTTCCGGGCACCTGGTCCAAGCAGAGCCAGAGGCTCTTGTGAATAGAATGATCGCCGGCCGCCATCGCCCCACACCGGGCGACCCAGTTTTCCTCACCTCCCACCCCACCAAGCTTGGTCGTTCAAGCTTCCACTGGCACGTTCCCATCCATATCTCCGGACAGGGAATCCAAAAGACTGGAAAGCTCTGGGAAGAAACCATTTTTTCCCACAGTCTAGCATTGCGGATGGTGAACACCGCATGTCTTTTGGGCCATTATTCCCATTCGTTATGGGACACAGTTGCACAGGTGCTGCTCAGAGTCTCTGAGGAGGACCAGATTCTACTCCCCCAAGTCATTTCAGACGG
This sequence comes from Calotriton arnoldi, assembly GCA_963921515.1. Taxonomy (NCBI): domain Eukaryota; kingdom Metazoa; phylum Chordata; class Amphibia; order Caudata; family Salamandridae; genus Calotriton; species Calotriton arnoldi. Next base: position 4,762,997 of record CAWUFW010000115.1, read on the forward strand.
GAGTGATGCAGCGAAGTTCGCAATCCGATGTGGCTTGGACACAACAGATTCGCTGGGCATAGCGATTTCCACAACAGTGGCCGTATGTCGCCACGCCTGGCTGAGGATGTCTGGCTTTTTGGGGGATGTCCAAGGTAATCTTATGGACATGCCCTTTGATCGCTCCCGTCTCTTAGATGACAAAGCAGTTGCTGCCCCTGAGCATTTCAAGGACTCTGGGCTACGGCCAAGTCTTTGGGCCTCACCTCAATATCCCGGCCTATATCTGCTTTTTGCTCCTTTTGTGGCTACGAAAGGTGCTACCAACCACGCCAACCTTATTCCGGCCAGAGGGCTCCGCAAGTTCAGCAACCTCTGCTGGGCGGTGGACACGGTTTACCCCGACCCCGTGGGTCGGGAGGCCAGAAGTCGAGACAAGCCATGATCCCCTCTTCCACTGCAAAACCTTCCTAGTCCAATCCCCCAGGATCATTTACAGCCAATTGGTGGCAGAATACGCCATCATCTCCACCACTGGCAAAACCTCCCCTCGGACAAGTGGGTATTGCAAATAGTTCGAAGGGGCTACTTCCTCCCCTTCAAGGCTACCCCTCCATCCATGCCTCCAGTGTACGATCGGTTGACGGAGGATCACCTTGCCTTACTCTGCTAGGAAGTCAAAACTCTCTTGGCCAAGGGAGCTATAGAAGAGGGTTCCTGGGCCAGAAATAGGCTGCTGCTGTTATTCCTGCTATTTTCTGGCCCCAAAGAAGGACAGAGGCCTTCGTCCTATCCTTGACCTCAGAGCCCTCAACTACTTCCTCAAAAAGGAGAAGACCAAGATGCTCACCCTAGCTCAGGTCCTGTCTGCCCTGGATCCAGGAGACTGGATGGTAGCGCTTGAGTTGCAGGATGCCTATTTTCATGTCCCCGTCCTGCCTGCCCATCGTCACTACCAGCGGTTTAAGGTGGGCCACGAGCACTTTCAGTTTGCAGTGCTCCCCTTCGGCCTCTCCAGTGCCCCTCGGGTGTTCACAAAAGTGATAGCGGTGGTCGCACCCCATCTGCGGAGATCAGGGATTCCAGTCTTCCCCTATCGCGACGAGTGGTTGCTGAAGGCGGACTCATCCCAAGCAGTCATCTCCCACCTCCAGACTACAGCGAACCTCCTGCATTCGCTGAGGTTCACTATCAATGTTCCAAAGTCCCACTTAACTCCCTCTCAGATGCTCCTTTTTATTGGGGAGATTCTGGACACGGTGCAGTTAAGGGCCTATACTACCGAACGGCGAGTCCAGGATATTCAAGCTATGATACCGATGTTTCAGCCTCTATCCTGGATTTTGGTGAGAATGACTCTGAGGCTGTTGGGCCTCATGGCCTCCTGCATCCTGCTGGCAGACCATGCACTGTGACGCATGCGGGCTCTGCAGTGGGACCTGAAATTCCAATGGGCACAGCATCAAGGAAATCTCATTGACCTGGTTCAGATATCAGAGGGCACTGCGAAAGACCTGCAGTGTTGGCTGACCGCGATTGGGTCAAAGGCAGACCCCCTTTCCCTTCCCCACCCAGACCTTCACAGTAGTGACCGATGCATCTCTTCTGGGATGGGGCAGCCATCTGGGGGAGGTGGAGATCAGTGGACTCTGGTCTCTGGCGGAAGCCAAGCTCCATATCAACCTATTGGAGCTTCGTGCGAACTGACTGGCACTAAAAGCCTTTTTTGCATCCATCAATGGAAGGCTAGTTCAGGTGTTCATGGACAACACTACCGCCATATGGTACTGCAACAAACAAGGCGGAGTGATGTCGTGGACTCTGTCAAGAGGCTCTGCGCCTCTGGACTTGTCTAGAACAGGGCATTTCCCTGTTGGTTCAACATCTGGCCGGTTCTCTGAGCACCAGAGCAGACCAACTCAGCCGAAGGTGCCTTGCAGATCATGAGTGGCGCCTCCATCCGGAGGTGGTACAAGGTCTCTTTCAGCGGTGGGGAGAGCCTTGGCTAGATCTGTTCACCTTCGAAGAGAATGTGCAATGTCAGCAGTTTTGCGCATTGGAATTTCCAAGGCGGCTCTCGCTCTGTGACGCTTTTCGTCACGAGTGGAGCTCAGGCCTCCTGTACGCCTTTCCGTCCAAACCACTCCTGCCCAGAGTGCCCTAGAAAGTCAGGAGCAATGAGGCACAAGTTATTCTTGTGGCTCTGGATTGGGCACAGAGAGTTGAGTATCCCGAGCTTCTGGAAATGAGCATCAATCCTCCATTCAGGCTGCCCCTTCTGGAGGATCTTCTGTCGCAGCAGCAGGGCAGGGTTCTCCACCTGAACCTGTCCATTCTGCGGCTCCTTTCGTGGAGATTGAGGGGCGACAGTTGACTGCTTTTGACCTTCCTCCCGAAGACTGTGAAGTTATTCTGGCAGCCAGGCGTCCCTCCACGAAATCGTTATACGCCTGCCGTTGGAACAAATTTTGTAAATATTGTACAGAGCGGTCTATTGATCCTTAATCTGCTTCTCTGGCAGATATTCTCTTGTTTATCCCTTGGTCGGCCCAGCAGGGCTCTATTTTGGGCACTTTGAAGGGCTACCTTTCAGCCCTCTCGATTTTTTTCGGCTGCCAGATCAGCTGTCGCTTTTTAAGTTGCCTCTGGTGCAGAGGTCTTTAAATGGGGTTAACCCACTTGTTTTCCCCTTCTGCTTTTCTTATGCCACAGTGGGACCTTAATTTTGTCCTTACTTTCTCGATGTGCCCACTGTTTGAGCTGCTGCTCAACTGCCCTCTACGGTTGCTCACTATCAAAACCGCTTATTTGGTGGCAATCACCTCTGCCAGGAGGGTGAGCGAACTGCAGGCACTGTCATCACAGCCTCCTTACCTGACAAAGTTGTCCTGAGAACTATTGCATCCTTTTTGCCCAAAGTTGTTATTTTGGATAGTCCGTTACTCTACCCACTTTCTACGCGTCTCCGCACCCTTCCAAGGTAGAGGAGCGTCTCCACCGTCTGGACCCAAAAAGAGCGTTATCGTTCTACCTTGATCGCACTAAAGAGTTCCGGGTGGATGACCAACTCTTTATAGGGTACGTGGGAGCAAAGAAGGGGCGTGCTGTTTAAAAGAGAACCATCTCTTGTTGGGTTATCCTCTATATAAAAATCTGTTACGCCTTAGCAAAGCAACAGCTTCCTGAAGGCCTTCGGGCCCATTCTACCAGAGTGAAAGCAACTACCACAGCCCTACAGCATGGTATTCCTATTTCTGATATCTGCCAAGCGGCCACGTGGGCATCCCTGCACACGTTCGCCAGACACTACTGCATGGATTCTCAGGTTCGCAGGGAGGCCCTGTTTGGCCGCTCTGTCTTACAGGATTTCCTGGTTTAAAGCTTTTCTCCAGTCCCATCTCCGGGGAAGGTATTGCTTGGGTATCCATTCAAAGGTAAAGAATCTGCGGCCAGATGTCTCTATCAGATGGACAAGTTACTTACCTTTGGTAACGCCTTATCTGGTAGTGACATGATCTAGCCGCAGATTCTTTACCATCCCACCCATCCTCCCCACTCTGCAGAATTGTATTTTAGTGTCAGTGCTGTTCCCCTTCAGGGCCCTAGCTTCTTTTAACACACCATGGTCAGTCACTTAATGGCTCCTCACTTCTGGCATGGAAAGTTGTGAAAAGTACTGACGTCAGTGTGCAGGATTGGCGGTTTTATTGATGACGTGGATGTCACGACGACAACGAAGACTATGCCGCCGACGTCATTCGGAGTCGACTGACGCCACCTACCGGCACGCAGGGGTACTGCTAAGAAAAATCTTCCGGATCCAGCCTGACGCCTGGGAGTTCAAAGGTAAAGATTTTGCGGCTAGATCATATTTCTACCAGATAAGGCATTACCGAAGGTAAGTAACTTGTCCATTAAGCTTGACTTGAATATCATGTCAAACTTAATGTAACTTGTTTCAGTGTGCAGCTTTTACAAAGCTGCCAATTTGTAGCCTTTAAAACTCCTGTGTCTTCCTGGGCATACATGGAGCCTGTTCAACACGACCGCTTTCTGCCCTCCTAGGGAGACCTGCCAACGACTCTCAGGAATGGGAACAATGAGGGATTGCAGGCCAGAGAGATATTACCTCCCTCCTGCAGGAAGCCACATGAGTGTTACCCCGAATTACAGGGTTCAAAGGGACACAATTTATTTAGCCACATTTATTTTCATTTACATTGCGTGTCTTACAAGAAAACAAATTTCAGACGAAGAAATTAATTAGATGGCAGTTACTTTGGCAAAATGTGTTTTATGTCATATTGCCATTTCTTCCTTCCAGGATTCATATTTTGGTCCAAATTCCCCATCAGGATGGAATGCTGCCCCTTATTTCTACCATGCCTTTGCACAACTTGCACTTTCTTTTATCGGAGTCCATTTACAGACATCAACATGTGTGCTCGAACCTAGTCACCATCAAGGACCTTAAAGGCATCTCAGGTAATCTTTTTTCACATGTATGTTTTTGATTGTTACATCTTTAAGAATTCCACTTCCTTAACATATACCATTTGGACATTGTTATGGAGAAGACACATGGCTCTGTCAGTAGAGTTCCTCTCCCTCACACAAGGTTGTTCTGTTATGTAATGTAATTTAATGCTTTTAAATGTGTGCTGGAAGACCTAAAGCAAAAGTAGGGTCACCTTTATGGTCTCATTTTGAAATTCAACAACTTTATTGCATGCAAAACACTTGACGAAATCCGCTATGCATGCACAGATTAATGTACTCTGTTGTCTCATTTATGACCTTATAAAAAACTGAGACAATTAGCAGAGTTGCGTGCATATTCACATGGATATTTATATACCTATTAATCTGAAGCTGTACTTTTGTCATAAGCTTACAAGCTGAAAAGTTATGCAATGATTTGACCATCACCATTGTGAGTAAGCTGATAAAATACAACTAATGCTACATGAATTCTGTTTCCCATATCTCTCAATATTAGCTTTCTGTCCCGCTTTTTTATAGATAGTAGCAGAAAAAAATATGCTTATTTTTTTTTATCCACCAGGCATTTTGATTATTGAGGGGATGATAGGCTTGGTTTCATCATTTATAGTAGTCCCCACCTAACGTTGAAATGTTTAAATATTCCTTGAAGAATAGTTCACCGTTTGCCGTATTAACTTGTTTCAATGCTATATTATAATAAGGTCTCATCGAGATGTGGACTGGTTGAGGGAAGTTGATGCTTTTGTCATTCACTGGAATTAATCCTTGATCTCGAGTTGCACCATCTGTAATTTCTTGTAATCATAAGTGAATAATACCCTCAGAATGATAACACAGAATTTTTGATTCTCTGTGTATTCTGGGAAAGGGGCTTGATGATGACTTTGTCATTCACTGGGTGTGAGCATTGCTCTTGATATGCATCATTGTGGTGTCTCTTGTTATCACTAGATAATAGTACTCAGTATTTTGTTCCGTTAGGGAACTCACTGCTACAAGCTACTTCATGATCTGATATTTGCAGAATAAATCACAGGTTTCTGGCGAAAACAGACTATCCTGCATTCAGCCTTTGGAGGTGTTCTACTAAATAGAAAGGTAAACCCAAGTAGGCTCTGTTACTATATTTGAGGCATGATAACATCAGGGTACCAACTGGCTCAGGCATTTACTGATCAAGCTCTGGGTAGACGCCTCTTAGTGCACGTTGTTGGACGTCTTCAGTCAGTCCTCTCCCATTAGCATGGAAAATCCCTTTTACGTATGCGTGTCTCGTGTCTATGTCAGAATTTGACTACCGGGACTCCAAGACCTTCAGTCGGCGCTTTGCCCCTTCTGTGGCCTCACGCCCGCTTCTTCTATGCTTCCAAGACAAAAATGAGGAAATAGTAATTGAAAGGGCCCCCTTTTAATATCGCCCCCATGCCACTCCATGTACCCTTGGACCGACCACAACTAGGTCTGTTACCTGTGCCTCTCCCCCGAACCCGACGAGAGTGGGCATCGTGCCTGCCTTGCCGTTTGCTCCAAGAAAACTTTGCTATACCGGTGTGACTGGAGATTAGCCCATTGGAGAATGCAGCACCAGGTAGGAGACAACACTCCCAACATCTTTGGGGAATGTGATGTCGAGGAAGACTTGGAGGCTGACCCTTCTGGAGCTCAGCCCCTCCTGTTCACTCCTGAGGCCAGCTCACAATCTGAGTCGGAGAAGCAACAGGGGTCAGAGCCCCAGCAGCACCCAAAGACTCTGACTGTGAGTACAGGATCACACCAAGTGGCTGCACACTGACCCGTACAGGCTCTACCTGGGGTCCTCTTCTCCGAAGCCGAGGGAGATGAATGCAGAGGTGTCTTTAGGCATCCGGTTTCCTTACCGGTAGCAGTCGCAGTCAAGGGGGCCTGCGTGCAGAGGCTGCAGGCAACGTTGCGGAGTCCACAGGAGTGAAACCATGCTAGACTCGGACTCTGGAGTGCTGGGGAACATTGTTGGCACCGGTGGGCCACTTCAACTCAGGCCGGAGGCGTCTGGTGCAGAGGTGACTTCGGGTTTCAGGTCTTTGGTGGTACTGGAGGTCTCAGAGTCTTTTCTTTAGGGTTTCTTTTGAACAGGTCTGCTGTTCACGTGAGGCCTTGGTCTTTATTGAACACAGGCAATCCTCCCAAGTTCTGGAGGCACTCAGCTGCAGGACGAGCCGCCTTTGGCACAGAGTAGATGGAGAACGGCAGACAGGTCAGCGGGGCTGGGGCTCGGTCAGGTGCTATCTTCTGCTTTAGCGGCTCTTCGTGGCCTTCTGCATTGTTCAACAGGATTTGCATCTCTGTTGCCAGGGACTCCCATAAATACTGGATTTAGGGGTGTTAAGGGGGTGTAGGGTAGTATCCAATGAGCTACTGACCCTTGGGGTCACTACGCACCTTATATGACCACTTGCTGTGGTAAGTGGGCATAACCCTGTCCCAGAATTCCTAGGTATGCCATCACAAAGATGGCTGCCTCTGAAAATGTGTGTCCACCCTGCAGTTAGCCCACCTTAGGGGTGGTGCTAGCCTGCGGGTGACACACCTACCTGACTAGCTAACCTTCCTGGCTGTCCAGGTGCCAAGTGGTCTCTGGACAGGGGGTTTGGCTTCCTCTTCAATGAGGGGAGCCAGATTCACATTCCAAAGGCAGTGGTTCCTTTAAATCTCGCCAGCCCAAGGAGGCTTCCCGGACAGGTTTTTGTTCCTGACCTCCTGAGAGCAAAAGACTCTTAGCCCAGAGGTCAGAAACTTGTCACGGGTGGCAGGCTGGCAGAATCCAGTCAGTAAGCACACCAGAGGCTGGTAGGTTTTCAGGGGGCATGTTTTGGTAAATCCAACACTGCTATCAGTGTGGATTTATCTGATAAGAGACATCTAGCTGGAGATTCCTTATATTAGAATCCTCCCCAGGTGTCAGACTGGTTCCGGGATTTTTTTCAGCAGTACCTCTGTGCGTCGGTAGAGGGCCTCAAGTGATTCCGCCTCTCAAAAGTGACGTCAATGGAGTCCATATTAGCCCTCCCCCGATGTGCTGACGTCAGTTCCTTCTTTCCCGTGCTAGCAACGTGGATCCGCACTGCAGTTCCTTCGGCCGTTTTTTGGCCTACTTGATGTTTTTTCGTCGACAGAGCAGTGTACCCTTTTTCTTCCCTTCTTCAATGTCCTCAGGGTTCAAGCCTTGTGAATCCTGTGGATGACAAATGTCCGCCATGGACCCTCACTCGGTTTGCATGTGGTGCCTGGGTGAGCACCATGAAACCGAAGAGTGCGACTCCTGTCCCCAGCTCCAACCGAAAGCGTCCATGGAACATCGCATGAAGCTCCTTGCGGCGCAGATTAGACAGTCAATGAAGTCTTCTCGTCGTCTGTCTCCCACACACTCTATGGACCGTCCGCGGTAGGAGCTGTTCCCACGGGCGTCATTCTCCTTCGACGTCCGGGGGTAAGTCTTGGCATCTGCGGTCAAAGTTACGGCACCTCGTGCCTTCCTCCCCTAATACTGGTCCCTGCTCTTCTGTTGAAGTGTTGGGGCATGAGTCCTTCCCCGCGTCGCCCCACCTATCCAGGGGCCGGTCGTCTTTGACCCAGATGAGAAAATATTCTCAATCCCTTCATTTTATTCTTGGGTCGTCACCTCCCTCTGGAGAGCCCTTGGGCACCACATGAGGTTGTGCCTGTGACCCCGCCGGCGGGTTCTTCCCCGGCTTCAGGTCGTCCTCCTGTGTCTGACACCTTGGCGACGCCGGTGCACAGCCCTTTGAGGCTCCCACCTTTGGATCCTGCTTCAGGTCTGTCGACTCCAATGTCGCCGTCAGGTTTTTGTCTGCCAGCTCCCATAGTTGTGCCATCAACGCTGATCCACGCTCCTTCTGATGTTGAGGCATCGCCTTCTCAGTGTCGACCGGCTTAGTTTACGGCGTCGACCAGCTTCGGTTATGGCGTCTGATGCGTCACTGATAGAGCTGACTGACTTAGACTCCCCTCCTCTGGTTTTTCCTTCTCAGGACTATGGTTGGGGAAGTTCTACAGGCATTGTGTCCCCCTCCCATTTCGGACATGGATCCACCCCCTATGCAGTCTAGCTGGTTACTTGACTTGGGTGACGCCAGTGGCTTAGAATCTTCTCCAACCTCCTGTCTCCTGGTTTGGCTCTGGAGGCGAGTTCCGCTCTGGCGGACATGCTCAATCGAGTTTCGGTCATCCTGGATTTGCATCTTTTTACTGTGGAATTGTCGACAGACCCTTTAATTGGAGTTCTTCATCTTGGCCTGTCTAACGTTGAGCCTGTACTCCCTTATAGTGACTGGCTTTTCGATATCCCTGCTGGGTGCTTGGGCTAAACCTGAAACAGGGCTCCCTGTGGATCTCTTCTGTTTCCTTCAACATCCCTCTACTAGGAGCTTTATCGTTCAGGCTGCTTCAGCCAGACAAAATATTGATGTTCTCCCTCCGGAAAGAGAGGCCAGGAAATTTGACACTTGTGGTAGGCATATTTGCTCTTCTTCTAGCTGTACCCTGCACTCTCAGAACACTTCTTGTTCGCCTGCTTCTCCCCACGTCTTGTGGGACTCAGTGGAACACCTCTTGCACTCCCTTCCAGAAGAATCCCGGAATGCTCTTGTTCCCCTGGTACGAGATGGGCAACAAGCTGCCACTCTTAGCATCCGCTGTGATATATCACTGTTTCTGTTGATCGGGCAATGGCCTCTTCCATGGCGTCTATCGTTGCGTACTTACAGGTTTTCGGAGGCTGTGCAAACTACTTTAATTGACATGTCTTTTGATGGCACCTCCCTTTTTGGTGCGCATGCCGACTCAGCTTTATGCCGGTTCAGAAATGAGCATTGTGGTACGGAGTCTTAACTCTGTTGTACGAAGGTTGTCGGGAATAGTTGTTTCGTCTTGTTTTGATTCTTATCCGTCTTCATAGGGCGGAGTACTTCTCTCCCTTCCAGGGTTACACCTGGTGTGGTGTGCCTGCTTTCTGCAGGTACTGTTGTTCTCATTTATGCTGTCAGTGACTGGTTTTGTTTCCAGCCATTTGGAACACATCTTGCTTTGCAGTCTCGTGGGAATCTGTTCTTTCAGCTTTTTTTGCCGCTTAATTTTTCCTACCCGAGTACTTACACTGTGGCGAGTATTCTGTTTCTGTTGTGTGCTGGTGCACTACAGCCTTGCCTTATTTTGTATGCCTTGGAGGCATTTTGTGAGCTATCTATGCACTACGTATCCCTTATAGGGACTTCAATTTCATATTTTCTCTGCCCCTTAGGTCCATATGGTGACAATAGTACCACAGGCAGGCGCGCTGTTTGGCCTGGTTAACATTCGTTCAGGTCTTCGACCCTCTTTGGTGTGGGCCTTCTCTTTGTTCTGTCTTACTCTGTGGGACACATGGATTTTCTCCTACTCGTATTTGTGTTCCTCTTGGTGAGGGCCTGGGTTCCACAACTCCACCTCCTTAATGCCCTTGGGGTATCTGCATCTTTTTTGGTGTATTATTCTGAATTGCACCTGGGCACTGCTTTCTTGTGTAGGCACTTTTCTACTTTATCGTGCTCCTGATGCTGTTTATCTTCAGCAGTCTGGTGTCCTTGTATGTGCTTTTACCCATTCAGTGTTCTACCTACCTGCGTGTGTTAAGACCGCTGCTGTTGCCTCCTGCTGTGGTTTCTTATACATATCTGCCATCGCACCCATGGGGTAGCTTTTTTTTTGCCGGGTTTTATATAGCGCAAACTTGACCCGAAGGTATCGGGTATCCGAGCGCTTTACATGAGCACCAGTTACTGTTACACAAGGACACATTCATTTTTGTTACACACGGGGAGATTAAGTGATTTCCCCAGCATCACAGGATGTTGAGCGTCATTGCCTAGACTCGAACCCGGTTCCCCAAATTCGAGATCGACCGCCCTAGCTCCTTAGGCCACATCCTCCCCCCTTTTGCTTTTGCATCTGTTCTTTCAGTTCTCTTCACCTGGGACACTAGTCCCCTTGATTGTTTAGATCCTTGTCTGGTATCTTTATTTTACAAGAGACTGGGCTTTCCCTGTATCTTTCCTCCCTTCACTCCCGCCTTTGCTGCGTCCCTTTTTCTATAAAAAGAGCTTCTATTTAAACCCCTTCTTTGGTGGGGGTATTTCTTTACTTTTTTGGGGCCATATCCTATCTTACCTCAAGTTTCCATGTAGCGTTGGTCAGGTTTCTTAACCGTTTCTCCTGCTTCCATGAGTTAGGCAATGTGTGATTGTCATAAGCAACTATCTGTTGCCCTTAGCTTCCGCCTGCCCTTTCCTTTCCCCTGACGGTCTTCTTCTTCTTCTCTTTCATGGTGGACTTTCCGCATGCTTTTTATTCTTCGCTTCTCCTGCTACCGCCTGCTGGCATCCTTCCTCAGTCTGTGGCATTGGTTCTTGGACGGTTGCCCTTGTTTTCCTGTACTGGCCGACACTTTCCACTTCCTGCTCTTATGTGGCATTCTGTTGCGGTTTCCTAGCTTTGTCTTTCTGCCTCCACCGCAATTACTATCGTAACATCTTTTACAGCAGTAGGATGTATTATCTCTGTCCTTCCTTGGTTACCTGTGTTTTTGGAGTTTCCCTCGTTCCTCCACTTCTTGTCCTCCCGCTCACTGGCGAAGGACATGAGTTACCTTAGGAGGAGTTTATATACTTTTGCTGTACCCTGTATGACTTGTGTATCTATGGGAATGTCGACGTTTTTTATATGCATATTTATTCTTATATACATTTATCCTTGGATGTCTCTGCATGTATATACCTCTCTTGAATGGATCTCATGTAGATGTCTTTTACTTCAGGTATATATATGTGTGTATGTTTTGCACATATAGTCGTCTGACCTTCTATACGGTATACGTCACTGCATTTTACCTACACCCTCCTTGGTGACCTGGTTCAACCTTCTTGGTTGTACTTGTCTGTTTTCTTCCTTCTCTTCAATGGGCTTCTGTCTCCCTTACATTTTTACGGAGGATGCCTTATATAGCTATAAAGATTCTCAGTATAAGTGCAGTTTCTTTTTACTATTCTTGATTTCTTCATGCTCTTCAGCATTCTTTGTTCTCTTTTTTTTTTCTCTCCATCATTCTATGATTGGAGGTTCTTTTTTCAAAATCTTTTTCTCAGGATAGTTTCCTTGACGATCGGTGGTTGCTCTTCATTAGTTGAAAGCATGTGTATCTACAGCCACGCATGCCATCAAACCGTGAATGTTCCTTACCCTGTAAGCATCTGTTTGTGGCATGTAGTGCTGTAGATTCACATGCGCCCTCCCTCCTCCCCGGAAATCTGTGGGGGTTGCAACTATAGTACTTGCATAACATTTCCTTGGTCATTTCACTATGATAAATCATCCTTTACACTCTATACTCACCCACCAAGCGAAAAACAATCTAACAATGGAGTGGAGGCGCATGCGCATTGCAGGCAAGAGGAGTAGTCCCGGAACCTCATGACTCGAAAGACTTCTTCGAAGAAAAACAACTTGCGAACTTTTGCGCCCAACACTAGATGGTGGACTTATGCTAAACATGTGAAAAAAATATATATATGTGTGTGTGTGTGTGTGTATATATGTATATGTATATGTGTGTGTGTGTAAATATGTGTGTAAATGTGTGTGTAAATATGTGTAAATGTGTGTGTGTGTATATATATGTGTGTGTATATATGTGTGTGTGTGTGTGTATATATGTGTGTGTGTGTGTGTGTGTGTATGTATGTGTGTATGAGTATATATATGTATATATATTCACTGGAAAAAACAAGGGTACAGGGATTTTATAGTTAGGCTGACATTTCACGTGTACAAAACCAGAGAAATTCAGCACTTCTAGTTAGCTGAGCTAACTGTCACCCATGCCCCCGCAATGCACTGCTTATGACCTTACATATTACATCACTCATGACCTGGTCAGTGATATCTCAAATGACATCAATGATGACATCTGAAATGACATCACTGTGTTTTCTAACAGTTACTGAGTGTTAAACATGTATACTAAGGTAACTCACTGTGCAAGTGCTTGTATGGGTTAGTGAGTGGATATGTAAGTGGAGTATAGAAGAGTGACTGGATATATAGGAGACTGTATACATGACATAGTGTGTGAGTTTTTGTATAGGTAGGCGAGTGGGTGTGTGCGTGTATATGAGTGGCTGTGTGAGTATCTGTATAGTTGACTGAGTTGGTGTATCAGTGGTTGTAAATGGTGAATGAGAGGGTGAATGAGGCCTGAATGGGTGTTTTAGCAGATACATAAGTGTCTGTATGGGCGAGTGACAGGGTACATGAGTGGCTGTCTCGGTGCTTCAATGGGTGTGTAAGGGGGTGTATGGGTAAGTTGGTTTATGAGTGGCTGTATGGGTGAACATATGGGTGTTTAAGTGGTTGCATGGGTGACTAAGTGAGTGTGAGAGCAGTTGTATGGGAAAGCATGTGGTTGTCTCAGTCACTGTATAGGTGACTCAGTATATGTATAAGTAACTGAGTGGCTGTGTGTATAATTGTATGGGTGAGTTGGTAGCTGTGTGAGTGACTGCATGGGTGAGTAGATAGGGGTGTGAGTAGGTGTATGGTTAACTGATTCACTGTGTCAGTAGCTGTAAGGGTGCGTGTGTAAGTGTATGTCTCTATAACTGAACCTGTGGCTGGCTGTATTGGAAAGTGAGTAGGTGCATGATTGGCTGTATATGTGAGTTAGTGGTTCCGTTAGTGGCTCTATGGGTGAGTTTGTTTTTCAGGCTGTATGGATGAGTGACGAGATGTGTGAATGTAAGTATGGGTTCTGTGAATGAGTTAGTGCTTGGGAGTGGGTGTATAAAATGTTTTATGGGGTGTAAGTGGGTGTGTCAGTGTTTATCTGGATGATGTAATCAGTGATGCCATTTGAGATGTCATCAGTGATTTCACTGACTGTCATGAGTGAGGTAATATGTGAGGTCATAAGCAGTGCATTGCGGGGGCGTGAGTTATAGTTATCTCAGCTAACTAGAACTGCTGAATTTCTCTGGTTCTAAAATGGCAGCCACAACTTTCTGTTCAAGTTGCCTTTCTGTTCAAGTTGCGTCCAGCCAATCACAGCATTCCCATTGGCAAATGCATTCACGATTACTCGAGAAACTGTTGCGAAATATCCGCAGCCAGAAATATCACTATAATTCTCAATTTCTCAAAAACTACTGAACGGTTTTGCACCAAATAACAAAAAGAACAATCTGCTTAACAACACCTACCTTTCTGCCAAATTTGGTGTAATTCCATTCAGTGGTATGGGCTGTAGTCGTATTGACAGGTTCCTATGGCAATTAACTTTGCAAGCTCACCCTTTTTTCAACCCCATTTTTCTCAGCCCCTGCTTCACCAATCCTCCGGAAAATTTCCATGTGCAACAAGAATCACTGGACCACTTTTTTGGGGTAAATTTTGTAAAGATTTGTCAAACGCCGCCAAAGTTATAGGCAAGTCAAAAAACACTTTTCCTAAGGAAACATGGTCCTAATTATGGCGACTAGGTATATGGTAGATGGTAGATAAAGGCTGGGACCAGCCGAAACGCGTCAGGGAGCCGACACACTGCATATTTAAATAAAAAGAGCATTTCTTACCCCCGTCTGGAGTGCCCACTGTGTTCTCGCGCAGCGAGTAGTTTGGAGTTGAGATATATATATATATATATATATATATATATATATATACATACACACACATATATATATTCTACTGGCGGTCATTCAAAATGTCATCAGTGATGTCACTGACCATGTCATCAGTGATGTAATATGTGAGGTCATAAGCAGTGGATTGCAGGTGCTTAATTTATAGTTGGCTCCAATAACAATAACTGCTGAATTTCAATGGTTTTGTACGAGTGAAATCTGAGCCTAACTATAACGTCCCTGTAACCTTTGTTTTTTGGTTGTGTGAATATATATATATATCTATCTAGATAGATCAATATGCATTAGTGATTCCCCACATGAGGTCAAAGAAAAACAACTGCACACTTCCAAGCCCAACACTAGATAGCGGACTTATGCTAAGCATATGAATCTACAGCACTATATGCCACAAACAGATGCTTACAGGGTAAGTAACATTCAGTACATTCATCCCTGAAAAACCCAAAGGTTAGAGTAATGTTATAGTTAGGTGTGAAAAAAATATTTATTTTTGTTTATATATATATATTACCTACTGGCGGTCGCCAGTGGCCAGTTATAATTAAGACCAAAGTTTCCATAGGAAAAACATTTTTTGTTTTGCCAAGAACTTTGGCGCTGCTTGACGAATCTCCACAACATTTTCACAAACTTTCCCCTTTTTGGTTCAAATGTTTTGGGGTGATCCGTCAAGCGGGGACCGAGATGAAAGGAGCGTCCCAAACGAGTTTTCCCCATGATAAGTCTGTCGATGTTTCATTTTTTGAACACTACTACAGCCCAAACTGCTGAACAGAATGACACCAAATTTGGCAAAAAGCTAGATGTTGGTCCAGAAAGCGTGGTTTTTGTGATTTGGTGTAAATCCATTCAGTAGTTTTTGAGATATCTATCTTTAAAAAATATAGATATCTGGGGACGCGAGTCCTTGCAGTGGACTTGCAAATCCTACTAAAATTTGATTGGCTGTCAACACTACAACCAGGAAATGTTGGCAGCCATTTGGGACTCGGCTTGAAGCAGAGTCCCGGACTTGGCTTGAAGCAGAGTCCCAGAAAAAAAGTTACAAAATAAGAAAAGGGGGCAGGGTAGGAATACACTGACCCCCCCCTTCCCCTCCCCCCCTGGATATTGTGGGGGGTCCCCTAATGACCCTGCTAGGGGTAAAAAGCATTTTGATTTTTTTTTTTTGCCGTGGGTGGATTTGCAAATCGACAGCATTTTTTTTTTGTTTTGTTTAAATGAAGCGCCGGTGCCCCCCTGCAGGCTCGGGCACCGCCACCTCCCTAGGGCTAGATATATAGTAAAGGGGGAGGTCTCTGCCCCGGGGACCGCCACCTCCCCAGGTGCATGTGAAAGAAATGCGGGAGAGGCCGTAGGGCCTCCCCCGTAGCCCCCGGGGACCGCCACATCCCCGAGGCTACATTAAATTACAATGCGTGGAGGGGCTGTGGCCCCCCCATGCAGTCCCGGGGACACCCACCTCCCCGGGGCTGCATGGGTGGCCTCCTACCAGGTCTCAGCAATCCTGCTGTGTGGGACTCACTGGAGGTAACAGGAGGGATAGTTACCACCCAAATGGACGTCCTTGGGGTGGGCCTACTACTCTTCCTGTTATCTCCTATAAGTCCCACACAGCATGATTGCTAAGAGGTCTTCTGAGGCCACGCCCCCTTTCTCCTCCACTCTGCAAACGCGGCTGTGGTGCACTACTGGTTGGGAGGTGAAGTCCACTTTACTCCTGAGGGAACTTGGGGACCGAGAAGCCCTGCTGGTACCTCCTGTAAGTGCTATACAGCAAGATTCCTGGGAGCTGGTCGGAGGCCAAGCCGCCTTTCTCCACCACTCTGCAAATGCGACTACTAGTTAAAAAACCATAGAAATTCACTGGACATGAAAATGTTACAGGGACGTTCTAGTTAGCAAATGGAATTTTAAAAAAAGTAGAAATTCACAGAAAGAACAAAGGTTATAGTTTTACAGATATGTTATACTTAGGCTCAGGTTTCACTCGTAAAGAAACCAGAGAAATTCAGCCATTCTAGTTAGTGAGCTAACTATAACTCGCGCCCCAGCAATGCACTGCTTATGACCTCACATATTACATCGCTCATGGCATGGTCAGTGACATCACTGATGACATCTCAAATGACATCGCTGATGACATCATCCACAGAATCTGACGCACCCACTCACACCCCCATACAACCTTTCATACACCCACTCCAACTTCCACACTACCTTTCTCAAGCCCATTCACACACCAGCACTTACACAGCCACTAATTGATTCATAGATCAACACACACATCCACTCACTCACCCTTATAGCCACTCATACACCCACCCACTTACTCACCCATACAGCCACTCCTACACCCACTCACTCACTAATACAGCCATTGACATATCCACTCATACACCTGTACAGACACTCTCACACTGAGCCAGACACCCATAAATCTACTCACACTTCTACTCACTCACCCATACAGTCAATCACACAGCCACTTACCTATACAGTTACACACCCTCACTCACTCATACAGATACTAACACGTACTCCCTCACCTATACAGTCACTGGCACAAGCACACACTCACCCATAGTCACTCACCTAGCCCATCGCTCACCTATACTGCCTTTCACATACCCAGTTACTCTTCCACATACCACTGACACATGCACTCACTCACCAACACAGCCATATACACACTCATACACCCATACATGCACTCACTGACTCTCATCCACCCACTCATCACCCACACAGACACTCAGACATCCATAGAGGTCCTCAGACAACTATTCACTCACCCATACAGAAACTCATATACCCACTCATTCACCCATACATCCACTTGAACACCAACTGACAGACATAGAGACAGTCACAGAACCAGTCACTCACCCATACGTACACTGAGACACCTAATCACTCACTTATGCAGTCAGTCATGCACCCACTGAATCATCCATACAGGCACTCATACACCCACTGATTTAACACTCAAACATTTTTAAAACAGTCACGCGATGATGTCATCAGTGATGTCATTTGAGATGTCATTTGAGATGTCATGAGTGATGTCACTGACCATGTCATGAGTGATGTAGTATGTGAAAGTCATAATCAGTGCATTGCGCGGCGCGAGTCATAGTTAGCTCACTAACTATAACGGCTGAATTTCTTTGGTTTTGTACGAGTGGAACCAGAGCCCAACTATAATGTCTCTGTAACCTTTGCTTTTTCAGTGAATTTGTAAGGTTTTTTTAATTTTATTTCCTAACCAAAACGTCCCTGTAACCATTGTTTTTTTCAGTAAATTTCTATGGTTTTTTAAATGCTAATTCTTAACTATAACGTCTCTGTAACCTTTGTTTTTTCAGTAAAGAAATATATATATATATATATCTCCAATTACCAATTTCCTTTCCATGCACGGAAATAATCCAGCTCTCCAGAGGGGGTTAGTTTACTCCATATTTTTTTAATAATGGCATCCACGCGTTCCGGCTGTCTCACGCAGCCTTGTTCACGATATATATATATATATATATATATATATATATATATATATATATATATATATATATATATACATACACACATAGATATACACATAGATATACACATAGATATACACATAGATATACACATAGATATATCTCTAAATAGATGAATATGCATAAGTGACTCCCCACATGATGTCTCTTGTATTTTATAGAGTGACTGTGGTCTAACCTGCTGTATGTAAAGGACCCACCCACCTACTCCTCACAAAAAAGGTATCTCACCTGTACCAGTGGTGCATGACACCAGTGCACATACACAGCATCTTAGCATCCACCCCAGATGTTTGCTGGAGGTGTCAAGAGAGTGACGAATTCATGCGTCATCTTTGGTATTCCTGCCAGGTTATCAACTCTTACTGGAAGGCAGTCCTGCACCATAATAAAACAGTGCTGGTTTTTCTTATACGGACTGATCTGTCTATTATTACCCTTGGCTAGTGACCTGACCACCTAGAGGGAATTACTCATAAAATTGGGCTTCACTCTCTCTCACATGTTGGGTGCGACAAAACAACACTTCACCCTATTTTGGAAAAAGAGAACACCCACCAGTTACCCTCGATTCAATAAATGATGCCATTTCCTAACAATGGAATGGCTAACACACAACCTCACTTGGATATGAAGGACATTTAGAGAGACATTAACTCCTCTGATGCAGTACTTCAAATTTGAATATCTTTGTTTCCTATCCTCATTCCCCTCTGCAGCCAAGGGCCCTTTGACCTTTCTGGCTCCACTTGTGTGATCAACCCAGGTGGTCAGATTTCGTAGATATGACTCCACACCCCTACAAGTTAATGAAATTTAAGTGGATTACATTATCCCCATCTATCACCTCTTTCCTTTTTACATATCTGCTCCTGCACCCCATTATTGCCATTTGTGTTTGTTTTGAGGCGTGGGGGGTAGAAGTGGGAGATGAGTTTCTAATGTTGGATTCCATTAATTGTGAATTTATGCTAAGCAAATTACTATCTAGATCTATTCAATGCAGCCTTCGGCCCTTTTGTGTTGTTGGCTATCAAAATCAATAAAATGATTTTAAGCAAAAAAAACGATCAAAGTTTATGGTGAGATCCCTTCACTGCCAAAACCGCACACAGTCTGGAGACATGCATTTAAAAGGGGGTATGGGGGTGTCAGGAAATGAGGGCACCTTTGAGAAATACTTTAAAACATCACCTCGACTGCGGAGTGTGTTTGAGGATGACAAGGGACAGGTATCACTGAAGAAAAGGCATGCAAAACACTTGAGTTTAAAAGCCATCAATAGTCACTGACAGCGATAAAGACAAAAAAGCTCTTGAAACTGTGAATTGCTCCTTGATTTAAAGGCTGCACTGCATCTCTACTGATCTTAGTCAAAAGATAGAGGGAGGATTCAAAAATTAAAACAAAAAGAAAACACTTAGCCTCAGGCACCATTTTTACCTTGAAGAACAAGATTGGGAAGAACCAGGAATCAACATAGATGATGTATTCAAAAAAATCTACAGGACTTGACAGAAGACACTACATATGATTCACAAGAGCAGGCTTTGTGGAGTTGGATGACTCGTCCCCAGAGAGGGGTGGATTTGTACCCAAGCAGACCATCCCCTTCAGACAGTATCACTTCATATCCCTCAGTCATCAAAAGAGCATCTGAAATCTTTTGTGTACAACTGGAGGACAAACAGGAAGATTTGTTTAGAAACAGTTAAAACATCATATTGGAAAAATCTAAGTTTACCTGCTGTCTTTCAGCAATCTGATAGAAACATCTAGCTGCACATTCATTACCTTTGATTTTTCTTCGAGCAATACCTGTGTGCGCAAGTAGGTGGTGTCGATCGGCACTGCATGACATCGTCGGCATAATCTCCACTGTTGACGTCTGCGTCACCTATATAGGAGCCACCTTGGGTTGCTAATGTCAGTTATTTTCTATCTGCGCCAGCCAGCACAGATCTGTGAAAAGAGCTACCCTCTGTCATTGTTTGACACGCTTTTTTCGACGTTTTTTCGAATATTTTTTGATGTGTAGGTTTCTCCAACATGTTAAAAAAGACTTCTGTATTCAAACCGTTCGGTGCCTGTCACTGAGCCATGTTGGTAACAGATCCACACCTGATTCGTCTTTGGAGCCTGGAGCGCGACCACGACTTGAAGTCATGCTCCTACTGCTGTGCCATGTCTTTGAAAGCTTTGAGGGAGTGATCTCTAAAGCTGCTTGCAGCCCGGCGCTCGTCCCCGCGTCTCTGGCCCCGAAGGTCTTGTTCTCTGTCCTGGTCGAGAGGAAGGTCCTCGTCTTCCCACTCAGAAGTAGTGGGGTAGGTCAGGTAAGAGGCATAAGAACCACTAGAAGTCAAAGACTTATCCCAGCCCATCTGCCAACGCGACTGAGGAGCCTCGATGCTCTAGGCCTCCTCCTACG
This sequence comes from Calotriton arnoldi, assembly GCA_963921515.1. Classification (NCBI taxonomy): domain Eukaryota; kingdom Metazoa; phylum Chordata; class Amphibia; order Caudata; family Salamandridae; genus Calotriton; species Calotriton arnoldi. Next base: position 4,783,186 of record CAWUFW010000115.1, read on the forward strand.
GAACCAGTGTCTGGGTCGGCTCAGCGCTTCCCTGCCTTCCCTGGAGCCAGGGCGACCCCAGCCCGGCTCAAATAATTTTATGATGCCATGTACCTCATATTTGGGCGGCCAGACCCTGCCGGTGCCCTCAGGGCTCAGAGGGGGCCCCATCAGGTTCTGTGCCGGCGGCTCCGGTGCTAATGACCCCCCATGAGTCCAGTAATGGATCCTGACCGACGCCGGTCGTGCCACTGTGACCTTCCTCTGTCCCCGCGCCAAGACTCCTTATGCCCCCGGTGGCACCAGCCCCATTCTTAACCCTGATAAGCTGGATCGACGCCTACTGATGCTGATTCCTGTGCCAATGGCACCCTTGGGTCCTAGGTCAGTTCCTCAGCTTTATTTTGAAGGGCTAGGAATGGAGGAAGATTGGGAGTGGTCGCTGGACCCTTTACAAGACCAGCCTCAATACTAAATCGACTGGTATGAGGAATTGGGTGAGGCCAGTGGACTGCATACCTCTCCAGATTCTGGCCTGCTTTCTCCCTCTACCGTAGCTGCGGAAGGAGGGAGCTTCATATGCTATGGTGGTGAGGAGGGCAGCCGAGGTGTCTCTTGGGTGGAAGTCAAAATGGACATCTCCTCGGAACCCCTCCAGCCATTCAACGAGGCCTTGACTGATGTCCTTCTGGGAACCTGGTCCAAGCCCAGCACAGGGGCTCTTGTGAATAGGACAATCACCCGCCACCATTGCCCAGCACAGGGCAACCCAAATTTCCTCACCAACCACCCAACCCCCGAGAGCTTGGTGGTCCAAGCCAGTATCTCACAAGTTCCCTTCCGCACCACCGGACATGGAATCCAAGAGACTGGATAGTTCGGGTAAGAAAATATTTTCTTCCACCAGCCTCACATTGTGGTCGGTTAACACCGCATGCCTGTTAGGTGTTTATTCCCACTCCCTTTGGGAAACTGTTGCACAAGTGCTGCCACAGGTGCTGGAGGAGGCCCGGGCCATCCTCTTCCAATCCAATCCAATACAAACAAGCTTTATTCGACAAATTAGTCATAAAAGCACAATACGAAAATATTTCATAAAACACTGTATTAAATATAATACAAAGCCAGAATGGGGAAATTAAATTAAATCACAATAAGACTGTTATTAGTAAAAACATTTAAAAATTTTAAAATTTCATTAAAGTCTCGGATAGTAAAAATCGACACATTTAAAAAAAATTTTTTTTTAGGTTTCACTATGAAAGGGGTATGAATATCAGGCCACATTTAGTTAATACAGACACTTAGTTCTACCTAGTATCTACTACGTTTGCTAGATAGATTATATCTTTCCTCGTTCATATGCAGATGCGCAAAATCTGGTTCAACCTTTTTTGGAACGAAGGGAATGTAGTCTTATAGCCCACGACCACCCCAGGAATTTCACCAGTGCTATAACAATAGGAGTAGACGTGTCAGTACGTAATATTCTTTCTGCTTCGTTACACCTTCTGGTGCCCAGTAGTTTACAAATTGGAACCAGCCAAGCACGAAGTGGGGCAACATATCCTGCACAGGCGAACAATAGGTGTGCCAACAACTCTTTGCTAGCCTGGCATACAGGGCACAGATTATCACCAGATTTGGCCCATCTAGCAGTAAAAGCTCTTAATGGCAATGAGCCCACCCTGAACTGGAAGTATAACTTCCGGTCGTACGGTTTTGTAATTAAATCCCAATACGGCTCTAAACTGGGGGTTAGTTTACTTTCCAGGAAAATTCCGGTTAGTGAAGATGACTCACTGTTTCTCAATGTATTGTGCATTACCATTTTCCAGTATTTTTCCTTTGAGATCTTTTTCGAGGGAAAAGGGGAACTTGTTGGGTCATTCCACAATGCTATCATGCCAATACTTGTTAAGGTGTCTCTAACCTCCCGTAGCCATTTTATCTGATGAAAATTGTCTGCCTTTATTACATCTTTGAAACCTGCAGCATAAGAAGCCAATTCTGGTGTGGTCCAAATTCTACGCCAATATAATAGAGGGCGTAATTTTGCAGTGTCTGCAACTGCTTTCCTACCCAAATCATAGAGTAGGGGACACACTGGGGTACTTTGTGGGAGATTAGTAATTTTCTTTAGGAACCTATTTTCTACTATAGTGAGCTTAGACAGGTTCTCACAGCCCCATAGCTCTGCCCCATATAGGGCTGAGCTGATGACTTTCATGTTATATATCTGGAGTACCGGACTGATTGGTTTTGTGAGTGAGGTGTTATATTCAGAATATAGCACTCCCGACAGTTGCTGGTGCTTTAGAGTTGCCAGATCAATTTGATGATTCCATTTTAAGTCATCCTGAATATTGACCCCCAGGTATGTAAACTCATTAACTAGCTCTAACGGACGATCATTCATTTGAATACCCCCTTTAAATGCTCTATATGGGTTAAAAGACATAAGTTTCGTTTTCAACACATTAACTTCTAGGCCCCGGTTGGAACAAAACTCTTCAAAAATTGACAGGGCTCGTTGTAGACCACTCGGGGTCTTTGAGATAATCAATGTGTCGTCAGCGAACATTAATATAGGGATTGTCACACCTGCTAATGTTGGGGCATCAGTAGCAGTAGATCCCATGCAGTTCACTATTCCGTTGATGAACAAGGAGAATAGCGTAGGTGCCATAACGCAGCCTTGGCGCACACCTCTCTCAATTGGAAAGGGACTAGTAACTTTGCCCTGCGAACCCCATCGGATTTTGGCATAATTATCCTCATGTAATCTAATGATGAGGGTTAGCAGTTCGGATGGCATCCCCATTTCTTGCAGAGTCACCCATAGTTTGGCACGGGGAACGAGGTCAAACGCTGACTTAAGATCAACAAAGGCAGCATACAGGCTACCCTTGCCCAGAACCACCGTCTTCCAGTGTAATAAGACAAACCGGAACACCTGGTCAATGGTGCTAGTATAAGCTCGAAAGCCGGCCTGCAGAGGGGATATGATACTAAGATCATCTATCCACTCTTGGACCCTGTTGAGAACTATCCGCCCCATTACCTTCTGCAAGGAATCTATTAAGCTAATGGGCCTATAGTTTCCTGGGTGAGATTTATCCCCTTTTTTGAAGACCGGTATGATTTCGGCCCCTTTCCATGAATCGGGGACTGGCGCGCCCTGGGCAATAGCGTTAGCCAACAGGAAAATATACCGGCACCATCTGGCCTTGTCATAGAGGAATATGTTCCCTGGGATACCATCTGGGCCAGGTGCTTTTCCGACGGTTAATGATCTGAGTGCTACATCGACGTCAGCTCTGCAAAAAGCCTCGTCTAGATAAAACGATTGAGTGATCTCACTCGAATCTTCCTCAGATGAGCCAAGGGCGTATTGGGGTCTAAAATGCTTGACCCAATCTTCCTGTGATACATGATTTTGTGGCTGTTGCGGTTGCCCTCCTCGGTCCCATTTTATTATATTCCAAAAGTACTTAGAGTTACTCGAGGCGCAAGCCTCTCTTAGATCCGGCCATCTTTTGTCATCCCAAGTTTTCTTGGCCTTTTTCTGGGTACTCCTGTAAGTTTGCCTAGCTGCTCGCACTGCAGCTGGATCATCTACTTTAATAGCTAGCCCTAGTGCTACGCGTGCCACTCTACATTCCTTGTTAAACCAGTTACCGGCTTTCTGGTTTATAGCCTTTTTAGGCTTGTCCTGCTTAATAAAATGTGTACGCAAAAGGGCAAAGAATTTATTATGGGTGTGGATTGAAAGCTCGGGAGTCGCTATGTTTACTGCACTAACCTCTAGCTCCCTTAAGGCACAGTCCATATCCTTAATACTACCTAAGAGTTCGGGCATCTCTAATATCTTCACCCATTTTAAACGTCTCATATCGTTAGTGGGGACGATATCGCATGTGGACAGTTCACTACCTGTTTGAGCAGATGTCTTGCATCTTATTAGCCCCAGGGTCGCACACAGGGAATTGTGATCGCTCTCTAGCCGGTCCCTAACAATCATGTCTCCAAGGGCGTGCCATAGTTTCAAGCTAATTAGTATATAATCTATTTGACTAGCACTGTGCCCGTTATTAAATGTGTTAGCCCCGAATCTATCTGACGGCGATCTTCCGTTTGCCGCCCGCAAACCCTTTTCCAGACAGATCGAATTAATTTGAATGGCCACATCCGTCCACTTTTTTATGGGCGCAAGCTCCAGCTTTGGGATGCCCCACTTGGCATCTTCCTCTTCTGCAAGATAGCACTCCTCATTGGCAAGGGGCTCAAATGACGAGTTGAAGTCGCCCGCAATTAGGACATTGGATTCTTCTGAATATAGGTCAAGGAGATCGAGAGCCGCTAAAACTTCCGACTTCTTCCCTCTAGTTCCTCTCACGTAAACATGAGGGGAAGTGTTTCTGCTGTGCAATGTCTGGTCCCTCGATGATGCTACCCTTTGAAAATTATTAAGATTGCTTACAACAGGATGAGGTGGGCGCTTGATCATAGATAATGGTGTCATTTGCTTTTGTATCTTGACCCTACCAGAAAGAGAGGGAAGGCCATTAGAGATAGTGGTAGTGCCCGTGGCGGGGGTAACTGGTGGTCTTCCAGAATTGCTGGCCTGGCAGAGCGAGAGGGGATGACTTATCGTAGTGGTAACCCTCTCTATACGGGAGAAATCCTGTTGCGATAGAAGCTTAACCATAGAGATCTGAAAGAAACACATAGTGATAGATTCCTTACCTTAGAATATCCCCAGGCGTCAGACTGGATCCGGAAAGTTTTCGTCAGCAGTACCCCTGCGCGTCGGTAGGTGGCGTCGTGCGGCTCCGCGTCCGTTGTTGGCGTCGTGGTCGCCGAGATGACGTCGCGGGCGCTACTTAGACGCCGCCAACGCGCGCTGACGTCAGTTCTTTCTTTTTCCGCGCCAGCAAGCGCAGATCCGGGAAGAGCAGGAACCCCCAGTCAATTTTTTGACTGACTTTTTGAGGCTTTTTGTCTCCAGTTTTCTTCGCGTCATCGACTCCTGGTGCAGTAGGATGCCCGGTTTCAAGTCTTGCGGGAATTGTCACCGCATGATGTCGGTGACGGACCCGCACCGTGTGTGTCTTTTCTGCCTGGGGCGCGACCACGACCCCAAGTCGTGCTCCGACTGCTGGGCCATGGCACCGAAGACTTTGCGGGAGCGGTCCCGAAAGTTGCTGGAAGCCCGGCAGTCGGTTCCGCGCCGTTCGAAGTCCCGGTCCAGAGGGAGGTCGAGGGACCGTGCGTGGAGTCATCATCATCAATCTTCGGGATCCAAGTCTTCGCACTCGGGGTCAGGTAAGACGAAGCACAAGAAGTCGAAGAAACGCCATCGTTCTTCGACTTCCACTCGCCAGTCGCGCGACGCGGCTGAGGGTATGGGTGGTGCCACCCCCGCGGCTCTGGCGGAGCCTATGCAGTTGCCGCCCGACTACCCGCCCTTTCTGGGGTCGTCGGCGACTCCGGCCCAGATACAGGAGTTCCTGTCGGCCATGGCTCGCCTCTTCGGGCCGTCGGATCCCGCCGGTGCACCTTCGGGCCCCGCGGTCCCGCATGGGTGTCCTTGCGGTTCCTCGCCGGCGGCTCCGTCCCCGGCGTCGCTGTCGGCTCCGGCCCCAGCGCCGCAGGACACCCTTAGATCCAGGCCTGGATCCCGGACGACGCCGGTTGACCTTGTTACGCCTCCTCCGACGTCGACTCCACCGGCACCGATTCTGACGCCGCCCGCACCTCGGGACGACGTCAACCTCAGTTTCAGCCCCGAAGTGGACGCGGCGTCGAGCCGGCGTCGATCGATGCTGTTCTCGACGCTGCTTGGGGATTTCTATCCCCATGTCCCTGCTCCTTATTTTAGACCTGTTGAACAGCCTGAGGAGCAAGGGGAGGACTGGGAGGGGTCTGAGAACCCTCTCGCTGCAGGACAGGACTGGGCTGAGGAATTGGGGGACGCCAGTGGTCTGGATACCTCACCAGACCTTGGCATGCTGTCTCCTCCTACCGTGGCTACGGAGGAGGGCGCTAGTTATGCAGTGGTGTTGCGTAGGGCGGCCGAGGCCCTACACCTCGAGCTCCCTAATGTGGCCGTCAGGACTAACCTCCTGACAGAGGTGCTTCAGCCAGCAGCTACTTCTGCTGAGCCGCTGCTTCCTTTCAATGAAGCCCTCTCTGACGTTCTTTTGGGCACTTGGTCCAGGCCCACCACAGGGGCTCCTGTGGATAGGAACGTGGCCCGACGCCATCGCCCGGCTCCGGGTGACCCCATTTTCCTCTCCCAACATCCCACCCCCGAGAGCTTGGTTGTCCAAGCCTCTGCTTCCCCTACCGCCTTCCCTTCCGCACCACCGGATAGGGAATCCAAGAAGCTGGATCAGTTTGCAAAGAAGATTTTTTCTTCCACCAGCTCTGCGCTGCGGTCCGTGAACACTGCATGCCTCTTGGGCCGTTATTCCCACTCTCTGTGGGATACGGTGGCGAACGTGCTGCCCCAGTGTCCGGAGGAGGCCCGGACTGCTCTCTCCCAGGCTGTTGCAGAGGGGAGAGACGCAGCAAAGTTCATGATTCGGTGTGGCCTAGACACCGCCGACTCACTGGGCAGATCGATTGCAACGATGGTGGCGGTTCGCCGTCACGCCTGGTTGAGGTTCACTGGATTTTTGGGGGATGTCCAAAACACCCTTATGGACATTCCCTTTGATGGCCGTCGCCTTTTCGGCGACAAAGCGGACAGCGCGTTGGAGAGGTTTAAGGACTCACGGGCTACGGCCAAGTCCTTGGTACTCTCGGCAGTCCGCCCTCCTCCGCCTTCCGCTCCTTTCGTGGCACAGGAAGGGGCGCCCTGCAGTGTTCGGAACAGAGCCACAGGCCGGCGCAGCAATCATCCCAGCGCGGACGCGGGTTCTGCCGTGGCGGACAAAGGGGCCAGCGGGCGGGTTAGTCCACCACCACCCCGGCCACCACTGCCTCCAAACCTTCCTAGTCCGAACTTTCAGGCCAATCAACCGCCAGTGGGCGGCAGGCTTCGCCATCACCTCCCCCACTGGCGCACCATCACTTCGGACAGGTGGGTTTTAGAGATAGTCCGGAGGGGCTACTCCCTCCCCTTCGAGACTACCCCCCCAGCCATGCCAGCTCAATACCACCGCATGTCGGGGGATCACTTGGTGCTTCTTCAGCAGGAAGTTGCGGCCCTCTCGGCCAAGGGGGCCATCGAGCGCGTTCCGACGCCCGAAGTAGGGCGTGGTTGTTATTCTCACTACTTTGTGGTGCCCAAGAAGGACAAAGGCCTGCGTCCTATCTTAGACCTCCGGAACGTCAATCGCTTCCTCCGCAAAGAGAAGTTCAAGATGCTCACTCTAGCTCAGGTCTTGTCTGCTCTCGACCCACAAGACTGGATGGTGGTGCTGGACTTGCAGGACGCCTATTTCCACATCCCCGTCCTGCGAGCCCACCGGCATTACCTACGGTTCACGGTAGGCCACGAGCACTTTCAGTTCACCGTGCTCCCCTTTGGCCTTACCAGCGCCCCTAGGGTGTTCACCAAGGTGATGGCGGTGGTCGCAGCTCATCTGCGCAGATCAGGAGTCTGTCTTCCCCTATCTCGACGATTGGTTGTTGAAGGCGGGCTCGCCCCAAGCAGTCGTCTCCCACCTCCAGACTACGGCCGACCTCCTGCACTTGCTGGGGTTCTCCATCAACGTGCCGAAGTCGCACCTGATCCCCTCTCAGAAGCTCCTCTTTATCGGAGCGTTTCTGGACACGGCGCAGTTTCGGGTCTATCCTCCCGAACGGCGAGTCCGGGATATTCGGGCTCTGATTCCCATCTTTCAGCCCTTGTCCTGGGTTTCGGTCAGAGTGAGACTGAGGCTGCTGGGCCTCATGGCCTCCTGCATCCTGCTGGTCAATCATGCCAGATGGCATATGCGGGCTCTGCAGTGGGACCTGACGTTCCAGTGGGCGCAGCATCAGGGGAATCTGTCCGATCACGTCCAGATCTCGGAGGGCACTGCACGGCAATTGCAGTGGTGGCTCACGAACTGGCATTGGGTCGATGGCAGATCCCTCTCTCTTCCCCAACCGGAGTTTACAGTGGTGACGGATGCGTCCCTCCTGGGATGGGGCGGCCACATGGGAGAGGCGGAGATCAGAGGCCTCTAGTCTCCGGCGGAGTCCCGGCTCCATATCAACCTTTTGGAGCTGCGGGCGATCAGGCTTGCACTAAAGGCATTCCTTCCCTCTGTCAAAGGGAGAGTAGTGCAGTGTTCACAGACAACACCACCGCCATGTGGTACTGCAACAAACAAGGCGAGGTGGGGTCGTGGACCCTCTGTCAGGAGGCTCTGCGTCTCTGGACATGGCTGGAACATCAGGGCATGTCCCTGGTGGTTCAACACCTGTCAGGTTCCCTGAACGCCAGGGCGGACGAACTCAGCCGCAGGTGCATGCTCGATCGCGAATGGCGTCTTCACTCGGAGGTGGTGCAAGGTCTCTTTCAGCAGTGGGGAGAGCCTTGGTTAGATCTATTCGCCACCGAAGAGAACGCGAAAATGTCATCAGTTCTGCGCGTTGGAATTTCCAAGGCGGCACTCGCTCGGCGACGCTTTTTGTCGCGAGTGGAGTTGCGGTCTGTTGTACGCCTTTCCGCCTATACCACTTCTGCCCAGAGTGCTGAAGAAGATCAGGTGCGACCGGGCCCAAGTCATTCTTGTGGCACCGGACTGGGCTCGAAGAGTATGGTATCCCGAGCTACTCAGTATGAGCATCGATCCTCCGATCAGACTGCCTCTTCAGGAGGATCTTCTGTCGCAGCAGCAGGGGACGGTCCTCCACCCGAACCTGTCCAGCCTCCACCTCTTTGCGTGGAGATTGAGCAGCGGCAGTTGATTCCCTTCCACTTGCCTCCTGAAGTTTGTGACGTTATTCTGGCAGCCAGGCGTCCCTCTACTAAAGTGGTATACGCCTGCAGGTGGAACAAATTTGTGGCATGGTGCACAGCAAAGGCTGTGGATCCCCTTTCTGCCCCTCTCTCTGAAGTACTACTGTTCCTTCTTTCTTTTGCCCAGCAGGGCTCTGCTCTGGGCACTATCAAGGGCGACCTTTCTGCTATTTCGGCCTTTCTCAGGCTCCCTGATCAGCCCTCTCTTTTCAAGTCCCCTGTTGTAAATAGATTTATCAAAGGCATTACACACCTTTTTCCTCCTATTCCTTTCGTGATGCCTCAGTGGGACTTGAATCTGGTTCCGACATACTTGATGTGCGCTCCCTTTGAGCCCCTTCACAACTGTCCTCTTTGTCTTTTGACATTAAAGACTGCCTTCCTGGTGGCCATCACTTCCGCCAGGCGGGTGAGTGAGCTCCAGGCTCTTTCTTGTAAGCCTCCTTTCCTTTCAGTCCATCCGGACAAGGTTGTGCTCAGGCCCTGTCCTTCCTTTTTGCCAAAAGTGGTTACGGCCTTTCACATTGGGCAGGCTATTACCTTGCCCACCTTCTTTCCGCCTCCGCATGCTTCCAGAGAGGAAGAGCGGCTCCACCGTCTGGACCCAAAATGTGCGCTCTCTTTTTATCTCAACCGCACACAGCAGTTCCGGGTGGACGACCAGCTTTTTGTTGGCTACGTTGGCACCAAGAAAGGTCGGGCGGTCCATAAGAGAACCATCTCCCGCTGGGTTGTCTTATGTATCAAAGCCTGTTACTCTTTGGCTAAAAAAGAATCTCCGGTGGGGCTGCGTGCTCATTGCACCAGAGCTACGGCAGCCACTACTGCTTTGGGACGTGGTGTCCCCCTGCAAGACATCTGTCAGGCAGCCACGTGGGCCTCGCTGCACACGTTTACCAAGCATTATTGCCTAGACAGCCAAGTCCGGAGAGACGGCTTCTTTGGCCGTTCTGTTCTCTGTGACTTTCTGGTGTGATCTTAGTTCGCAGACCCACCACCGGGGTTGGTATTGCTGGGGTATCTATTCTAAGGTAAGGAATCTATCACTATGTGTTTCTTTCAGATGAACAAGTTACTTACCTTCGGTAACGATATATCTGTAAGAAACATTAGTAGTGATAGATTCCTTACCGCCCCACCCATCCTCCCCGTTCTGCGAACTGATTTCTAGGGTTAAGGTCATTCCTTTCAGGGCCCTAGTTTCAATGCACCAGTGGTCAGTATCTTGCATGGCGCTGCGTTCCTGGCGCGGAAAGTCGTGTACAGAACTGACGTCAGCGCGCGTGGGCGGCGTCTAAGTAGCGCCCGCGACGTCATCTCGGCGACCACGACGCCAACGACTGACGCGGAGCCGCACGACGCCACCTACCGACGCGCAGGGGTACTGCTGACGAAAACTTTACGGATCCAGTCTGACGCCTGGGGATATTCTAAGGTAAGGAATCTATCACTACTAATGTTTCTTACAGATATATCGTTACCGAAGGTAAGTAACTTGTTCGTTAAGTCCTCAATCATAGTTTTCATGGTCCCTACTTCGAGCCTGAGTAAGTTGACTAGTTGGATCATGTCCTGATACTCTGGGTTAGTCCCTAGCACTATCTCTATACTGTTAACTGAAAGTAACTATGGTAACTGGGCAGTTTGAGGCCTTTCTTCCCTAGCTGTGTTAGTCAGATCCGACAAGGGGGAAAATCTGTTTGTGCATATAATTGTGGGGTCTATTTGTTGAGGGTTAGAGCCAGGCGAGCTAGTAGTCGAGTGTTCTGCTCTCGATGTGTCGCACTTTCCCTCAACATTCGAAATAACTGGCCCTTTTTTGCATGGTTTGCGAAACATAGCAGGGATAGCGGGATGACAATTTGGGCTTCTATTAGTGGGTTGGGTAGTTCTAGGGGGGGACTTTTCACCGGTGGCTTGTGCATTAGGTGCTGCCTCTAGTATATCCTCACACTCGCTAATGAGGGTGTCAATACGGTCTAAAACACAGTTACTACCTGCATGCTTGTGTACCTTTCTGGCCCTTTTCCCTTTGTTACCCCGTCCAGTAACACCGCCCCCGCTTCCTTCCATAGCCTTTCTTTTCCCCATGCTTATTGTTTGTACAAACAAACAAAAATAGCTACAAATGTTTTCAAAACTAAGCCGGTTCCAAATTTATAGTCTGATTAAAACTTGACGTGTATACACTCAACTGAGTGAGACAGTACAAGAGGATTGAAGTCAAAAATTCAGCACAGCTACTCCGCCAAAGATTATAGTTAGAAGACGATAAAGATGATCAAATGGTCAGTACCTCAAGTCCGGAAAGGGTCTCTGGGATAATCCAGCTGCCAGGCAGCAGGCAAAAGAGAGGTGGCCCTGCCCTGCCTCTTCCTGCCAAGGACGGGCCCGGGCACACCCGCACGCGTCCCGCGCTGCGGGAGCCGCAATGTGCTTTTAAAGCGCCTCTGGGCGCGGTCACGGTGGCGCCAGCGCCTCCTGGCGCTCAGCTTTGTGGGGCTTGAAGTCCCCCCCATCTGTGGCTGCTGCTGGGACTCTGATGTTAGTGCTGGCGGCTCCCGCGCTGCGGGAGCCACGATGTGCTTTTAAAGCGCCTCCGGGCGCGGTCAAGGTGGCGGCAGCGCCTCCTGGTGCTCAGCTTTGTGGGGTTTGAAGTCCCCGTGGCTGTGGCTGCTGTTGGGACTCTGTTGTTAGTGCTGGCGGCTCCCGCGCTGCGGGAGCCGCGATGTGCGAGCCGCGATGTGCTTTTAAAGTGCCTCAGGGCGCGGTCACGGTGGCGGAAGCGCCTCCTGGCGCTCAGCTTTGTGGGGCTTGAAGTCCACCCTGTCTGTGGCTGCTGCTGGGACTCTGTTGTTAGTGCTGGCGGCTCCCATCCTCTTCCAAGCGGTATCAGATGTGAGAGATGCTGCAAAGTTCGCCATTCATTGTAGGCTTGACACTAACTCGCTGGGCAGAGCGATTTTATCGGCGGTGGCTGTTCGACGCCACGCCTGGCTGAGAGCTTCTGGCTTTTCTGGGGATTGTCCACGCTTTCCTCATGGACATGCCCTTTGATGGTACCCGTCTCTTCAAAGACAAAGCAGACATGGCCCTGGAGCACTTTAAGGACTCATGGGCTACAGCCAAGTCCTTGGGCCTCTCATTGGCCAAATGCCTGTCTGCTTTTTGCCCATTTTGCGGCTATGTAAGGGACTTTTTGCCGCGCCAGCCTTATCCCAGCCACAAAGCAGCGCACATTAAGCAACCTTTGCGTGGCGTGGCTCGTTCTAACCCCATGGGTTGCACGGCCAGAGGTCGGGTCAGTCCGCCACCCCGCCCTCTCAGCCTCCGAAACCCTCCTAGTCCGGTCCTTCAAGATCATGTGTGACCACTTGGTGGCAGGATCAGCCATAACCTCCACCACTGGCAAAACACCACGTCGAACAGGTGGGTTCTTCAGATAGTCCAAAGGGGCTACTGCCTCCAGTTCGAGACTACCCCTCCTTCCATGCCTCCAGTTTACAACTGACTGACGGAAGATCTGGTTTGCTTCCGGAGGAAGTCATGACTCTCTTGGCTAAGGGAGCCATAGAGAGGGTTCCGGTGCCAGAAGTAAGCTGTGTTTGCTATACCCGCTACTTTTCGGTACCGAAGAAGGAAAAGGGCCTGCACCCTATCCTAGATTTGCGAGCCCTCAACTACTTCCTCAAAAAGGAAAAGTTCAAGATGCTCACTCTATCTCAGGTCTTGTCTGCCCTGGACCCAGGAGACTGGATGGTAGCGTTGGACTTGCAGGATGCCTATTTTCACATTACTGTCCTGCCTGCCCATTGGCGTGCACTACCTGCGGTGTATGGTAGGCCACAAGTACTTTCAGTTCTCCGTGCTCCCCTTTGGCCTTTTCCAGCACCTCTCTGGTGTTCACCAAGGTGATGGCAGTCGAAGCTCATCTGCACAGATCAGGGGTGCCAGTCTTTCCCTATCTAGCCAACTGGTTGTTGGAGGCACGTTCGCCCCAGGCTGTTGTGTCTCACCTCCAGACTACGGCGAGTCTTCTGCACTCGCTGGGTTTCTCTATCAACGTGCCAAAGTCGCATCTGATTCCCTTTCAGATGCTCCTTTTCATCGGAGCTGTCCTGGATACAATGCAGTTTCGGACCTATACTTCTGAATGGCAAGTCCATGATATTCAGGCTATGATACCAATGTTTCAACCTCTATCCTGGATTTCGGTGAGAATGACTCGGAGGCTGCAGGGCATCATGGCCTCCTGCATCCTGGTAGTGACACATTCCAGATGGCATATGCGGCCTCTGCAGTGGAACTTTAAGTTCCAATGGGTGCAGCATCAGGGGCATCTCCCTGACATTAGTCCTGATCGCAGAGAGAACTGTACATGACCTGCAGTGGTGGCTAACAGACAGCGATTAGGTCAGAGGCAGACCCATCTCCCTTCCCCCAACTATACCACACAGTAGTCACTGCTGTGTCAGTCCTGTGATGGAGCGGCCATGTGGAAGAGGTGGAGATCAGAGGACTCTGGTCTCCGGCAGAATCTGGACTTCACATCAAGTTGCTGGAGCTCCGAGAGATTCGCTTGGCATTGAAAGCCTTTCTTCCTTCAATCCAGGGCAAGCTGGTTCAAGTGTTCACGGACCACACCACTGCCATGTGGTACTGCAACAAACAGGGTGGGGTGGGGTCGTGGACCCTTTGTCAAGAGGCCCTGCATCTCTGAATGTGGCTGGAACAGCAGGGCATTTCCTGGTGGTTCAAAACTTGACAGGTTCTCTGAACGCCAGGGCGGACAAACTCGGCCGTCGATGCCTAGCGGATTACGAATGACATCTCTACCGGAGGTGGCACAAGGTCTCTTTCAGCAGTGGGGAGAGCTGTGGTTAGATCTGTTCGCCTCTGCCGAGAACGTGCAATGTAAGCAGTTTTGCACGCTAGAGTTTCCAAGGCGGCACTAGCTCTGCGATGCTTTTTGTCTCCAGTGGAGCTCAGGCCTCCTGTACTCCTTACTGCCAATACCACTTCTTTCCAGAGTGCCCAAAAAGATCACGAGCGACCGGGCCCAAGTCATTCTTGTGGCTCCAGACTGGGCGCTGAGTCTGGTATCCCGAACTTCTCTAACTGAGCATCGATCCTTCCATCAGGCGGGCCCTTCGAGAGGATCTTCTGTCGCAGCAACAGGGGAAGGTCCTCCACGCAAACCTGTCAACTCTACGCCTTCTTGCGTGGAGATTGAGCAGCAGCAGTTGACTCCTTTCGACCTTCCTCCCAAAGTCTGTAACGTTATTTTGGCAGTCACGCGTCCCTCTACCAAGACCGTGAACACCTGGCAGTGGCACAAATTTGTGAAATATTGTACGTAAAGATCTATTGACCCTCTTTCTGCTTCCCTCTCTCAAGTCCTTTTTATTTTGACCCTTGTCCAGCAGGGCTCTACTCGATCACTCTCAAAGGGTACTTTTCGGCCATGTCTGCCTTCTTGAGGCTGCCAGACCCACCCTCTTTATTTAAATCCCCTATTGTAAATAGATTTCTTAAGGGGCTTGTACATATGTTTCTACCTGCCCCTTTCCTCATGCCTCAGTGGGCCCTTAATTTGGTTCTCACCTTCCTCATATGTTCTCCGTTCGAACCTCTGCACAACTGCCCCCTCTGGCTGTTTACCATCAAAACCGCCTTTTTAGTTGCAATAACTTCTGCCAGGAGAGTGAGAAAATTGCAGGGTCTGTCATCTAGGCCTCCTTACCTTATCATCTTCCCTGATAAGTTAATGCTCCGCACTAGAGCCTCTTTATTATCAAAAGTGGTAGCACGTTTCCATGTGGGGCGATTAGTCACCTTGCCCGCATTCTACGCTCCTCAGCACCCCTCTAAAGAAGAGGAGAGACTCCACATCTGGAGCCAAAAAGAGCGTTGGTCTACCTTGACCACACGAAAGAGTCCCGGATGGATGACCAACTGTTCATGGGGTACGTAGGAGTGAAGAAGGGTTTTGGAGTGCAGAAAAGGACGATCTCTCATTGGGTCATCCTTTGCAATAAATCTGGTACGCTATGGCCAAAAAGCAGTCTCCTGTAGGCTTAAGGGCTCATTCTACCAGAGCTAAGGCTGCTACAACTGCATTGCACGGTGGAGTTCCAGTCCTCAGCATTTGTCAGGCAGAACGTGGGCATCACTGCACATATTCACCAAGCACTACTGCCTGGACTACTGCCTGGACAGTCAAGTCCGCAGGGACAGCCTTTTTGGCTTCTCTGTCCTGCAGGACTTCCTGGTCTAAAGGTGTCCTCAGTCCCTCCTCCGGGGATGGTATTGCTTGGGTATCTATTCAAAGGTAAGGAATCTGCGGCTAGATGTCTCTATCAAATGGATAAGTTACTTACCTTCGGTAACACCTTATCTGGTACAGATATGATCTAGCCACAGATTCCTTATTGACTCACCCATCCTCGCCGCTCTACTGGTTTTTAGGGTCAGGGCCCTAGTTGTTCAAAACGCACCAATGTCGGTGCACTTCATAGCTTTGCTCTTCTGGCGTGGAAAGTCGTGAAAGTAACTGACGCCAGCGCACTGAGGTGGCTCCTATATAGGTGACGTGGATGTCACGGCAGAGACTATGCTGACGACGTCATGCGTAGTTGACCAATTCCACTTACTGGAGCGCAAGGGTATTGCTCGAAAAAGTATCTTCCAGATCCAGTTTGATGCCTGGGAAATTCAAAGGTTAGGGATTTGCGGCAAGATCATGTCTCTACCAGATAAGGTGTTACAGAAGGTATGTAACTTAAAGCTTTAACTCAATAAAGAAAGAAAAAATATTAATCTTTATCAAAGGACCCACAGTACATCAGATCACAAACGGATCAAGATTCATTTACAGTGTCTACAGCCAAAAGGAGATCTCAACATTCTTCTTCTAAGGGGCCTCTACAAAGGAAGTTGCTGTCTTTATGCAGTAGTCTTCAGTATTGAAAGAGCAGTCGCAACACTGTGGTGGATTGTAAACTCAAATGCTTTATTCAGTAGGTTATCTCATAAACAGTGGGGTGAGAAGGCAGATATAGTAAAATTCTTTCCCAAGAATATTGAAAGAGAGGTAAAGATCTGATAGAAGAGGGATGAATAATTTCTAACACATGCCTAAAGTTATTTTTGAATTCAACAGATACACCAATCAAGCCATTGTCAACAAGTACAGTTTCAGAGAGACACACGTTGTTGAATGTTTCTGGTTTTAAAGCCAAATTATAATAACGCAATTTACTTGCTACTCACTGGGGAGAACATGTGTTTACCACTGCGTAGATGAAAATATGAAAAAAGCAAATGACACTGCAATAGCCATGAGAGCTCTCTAGTTAAGCAGTTTCTATAAAATATGTTTTTCTTCTGACAGAAGAGATCAAGGTAGACAGAGTTTAGACATAAAACACTATATTTCCAATGGAAGGCGCAAACTTTACTTTTTAATGTATGTGGCAGTGTCAACAATGTACAACACCACAAAACAAAACATTCATGGCCAAGACAGTAGACGAGTTCGGGTCCCTTGAGTTTCAAATAGTAACACCAGGCGCTCAATCAGGACTCTCCACAACATATTAAGTAGTAATTGTACAGAATGAAAGTTACCTAAGACTGTGCGAGTCCATTTTAACAGAAAAATGGGTACTAAGTGTAACAAAAAAGGGTTATTGTATAGCAGGCTTCTCCAACAAGTAACTCGTGAGCTACTGATAGCTCACTGGCTACCTGTAAGTAGCTCTTCTGTGTGCAGCCTAGCCTACTAAATTAGAAGTTTTTAATTGGACAAATTAATACATGTGTATACCTACATTGAAAATGGCGTATTCAACACCAAAATGTGTATATTTAAAGAAATCATAAGCTGATGATTGGAGGGAAATGGCTGAATTTTCAAAATATATTTACAGCTGATATTTAAGTGATAAATCATGCAGTGTTGGGGGAGACCTAGGGCTAATAATACCTTTTTTACATACCTGCTGGCAACTGTGCCTGATGGTAATCTTCCATATAGTGACCACTAATTGAATCTTATCTGATGTGGTCACTGTTAACACACTTCTAATATTGGTAGCTCAGGACGATTTTCATTGAACCTAATTAGCTCTTATTACAGAAAAGGGTGTAGACCTCTGTTGTATAGAGTTTAGCCCAAACCCATCTCAATACCATCAAAAAGAGGAAACAATCATAAAAAGAGATTACATAAATCTTTTTACAGCAAGACTTACAAGGACTGTACCAAATAGTAAGAACCTCTATAAGAAGAGCATATGAATAATTTACTCTCTTTTCCCTAATGTACATTTCAGGCTTAACAGTCAGACCTATACTGGATTTGTGCTTTCTAAACAAATTTGTCAAGATGCAGAAATTACATATAATATTTCTACAGCATGTTATACCATCTCTACATGAACAGTAGATTCAAACGATGCATATTTCTACATCCTCATGCATTCTGCTCATACACAATTTCTCAGGTTTGTCAGAAACAGTATACATTACCAATTCAAAGTATTGTCAATTTGGGATAAAGTCATCACCAAATATTCACAAAGTGCTTGACAGTGGTAGCAGCATACTTGATACGTAAGGGTGTTTATGAATATCCATCCCTAGTTGATGAAGGGCAACTCCTTCAAAGATTGCTAAAATAGTAAACTGATAGAGACATCTAGCTGCAGATCCCTTAACTTTGAATTCTCTCCAGGCGCCAGCCTGGATCCAGAATTTTTTCAGCAGTTCCTCTGCGTGCCGAGGGACGGCGTCGTACAGCTCCGCAGTGACATCGTCTCCGGATATGATGTCAGCTGAGCCATATAAGTCCCATCCGGTGCGCGGACGTCAGTTTCTTCTTTTCCGTGCTGTAACGCGGATCCAGGAGAAGCGGTTCCTCAGGCCTCTTTTTGTTTTTGGCCTACTCGACGCCTTTAGCATCTGGAACAGTGTGGCGATGCCTTCGGGCTTTAAAACGTGCAAGACCTGTACGTGGCAGATGTCGGCGAGGGATCCGCATACCATTTGTATGTGTTGCTCGGGAGAGCACCACAACTCCGAGGAGTGCAACGCCTGTCAGAGGCTGAAGTCCAAGTCATTACTGGAATGTTGGCTGAAGATGCTGTTGGTTCGGCTGTCCCGTTCAGAATCCAAGCGGCGTCGATATCCCTCCGGTTCTGAGGCGCCTGCTTGCGGCGGGTCGAGGAGCCGTTCCCGTGGACGTTGCTCGTCGAAGTCAGGTAAAACGCACCTGAAGGGTTCGAAGTCACAGAGGCCCTTGGCCTCGCGAAGTCGTGACACTGGTGTCAATTCCTCCCGGTCCCTACCGAAGGTGGTTACGCAGGAATCGACCCCGGATTATCGACCATATCCTGGTTAGGGGGCAACTAGGGCCCAAATGGAAGTGTATTTTCAGGCTTTACAAGCCTTTTTTGGGGTCAGAGCCTATCACTGGAGCGCCTTCAGGGCACCAAAGAGGTGGCTGGTACTCTGGTTGGATGTTCGCCTGCGGGTTCGCTGATCGAGGACCCTAGCTCTGTAGCTGGAGTCGCTATGACGTTGGGGAACAGCCCGGTGAGGCTTCTTGCTATGACGTCGATGGCGTCAGAAGAGGGTGGCTTGTCACTGGCGACGACGACACCTTTAGTGATTGA
This sequence comes from Calotriton arnoldi, assembly GCA_963921515.1. Classification (NCBI taxonomy): domain Eukaryota; kingdom Metazoa; phylum Chordata; class Amphibia; order Caudata; family Salamandridae; genus Calotriton; species Calotriton arnoldi. The sequence goes on from CAWUFW010000115.1 coordinate 4,801,804, forward strand.
CATCGATACGAGGCCGTCTAGTCATCGTTTGGCACCGGAGACACCCCTAGTGGTGGACGTCGATAAGACCCCGTCTCGACGTTGGTCGGCGCCAGAGACGCCTTTTCTCGTTACCGCGGCCCCTGCTCCATCTCCTCTACAGATTGAGGATGAGTCGTCTTCTGTTGCCATTTACCCAGTGTTGCAGGACGAGCCTGCAGATACTGGTAGTATTGAGCGTTTGGGTGTTCTTGGCCAACTGCATGCAGGAGGCTCTTTGGTTTTTGGTGGGGACGCCAGTCTTCAACTGTCCCCTACCTATGAATTACTTTCACATCCTAGAATAGCAACAGAGGCTAGTGAGGCTTTTGCTGGGGTAATTAAAAGGGCTGCTGACATTTTTAAGCTGCAGCTTCCTGTGGTGACTCTGTTCTCTGAACCCTTGTTGGATCTGCTCCATCAAGGTGGCTCTGGGGTCAAGCCTTTGCTTCCTTTTGAGAGACGCTATACGACATTCTTTTGGGGACATGGGCCAAGCCAACGTCCGGAGTCTGTTGAGCGTGCCATTGCACACCGTTATCGACCTGCTCCAGATGACCCTGTTTGTCTTTCTCTGCACCCTAAGGCTAGAGGGCTTGTTGTGCAGGCAGCTTCAGCTTCGCTGAATTTGGAAGCTCCTCCCTTGTTTCCACCAGGCAGGGAGTCTCGGTGGTTGGGGACGTGTGGCTGAAATTTGTATGTGTCCACTAGTTCAGCCCTAAGGTCTTTGAACACGGCCTGTGTGTTTGGAAGGGCTTCCTTTGCCCTATGGGATTTGGTCGACCAACTACTTCCTTCTCTTCCAGAAGAAGTTGGAGCTGAACTCTTTCAGCTGGTACAGCATGGTCGTGAAATGGCTAAGTTCACTATCAGGTTTGCGATGGACACTACAGATTCTGTAGGTAGGGCTATGGCTAGGTCTGTAGTTCTATGGAGGCATGCTTGGCTGCGTGAATCTAGTGTCCCCGACAATGTTTGGGAGAGCCTAAAGTGCTTGCCCTTTGATAGCCTCAATTTATTCGATAGCCATGATGATTCTGCAGTCCTGCGCCCCCGTGGCTGGCAACTTGTGATGGGACCTCATTGGGTCTTGTTTATTTTGCTTCTATGGTATCCACGGTGTGGTCTCTGTGATATGGCCTTCATGGCTTTGGTGGTGCTGAAGCGTAAGCACTGCTTCTGTCTTATGGTAGACTATTATCCTCCGGGTTTGAGTCTTACTTCTCGAATAGGGTTGGCAGCTGGGTAGCTGGTTTACTTTCTTTTCTGTTATCTCTGATGAAGAGCTCGGCTCAAGAGATTATACCCTTTTTTATGGGTATATGACTTACTCTATGTGGAGTACTGGTTTGCTATTGTGTAGCTCTACAGGAATACTACCGTAGTAGTGTCTTTCTTCACTGTAAACTCTTTCTGTTATGCCGCTGTGTCCTCCTCGGACTTCACATTATGTTCATTTAAGATCTATTGTAGTGAGCAAGGGCTCTATTTACTTTTTGTGATAGCCTTTCCATAAGGTTCTGTTGCATTTTCCACGCATTTACGGTTTCTTCCAAACCAGTGGCTTCTGTACGACATGTTTCGCTTCCTGAGTATTTCTTTGAGTGCATCAGAGCTTTGAAGAGGTTTAGCAAGTCGGGTCGTTGCTCTAGTTCACAACTCACATTTTGCATTCTTCGAATGTTATTTGCTTGTGAGTTCTTCCTTCAGGGTAAGAACAGCACCTAGTATAAACATGATTTTAATACCCCAATACAGTCTGTATCTACCCAAGCTCCATGTTTTCGGGCGGTATACCTGCATGCTCCACGTTGTGAGGCGGGTATACTTATCCCTGTTCCACTCTGTGGTGCGGTATTTTGGCAACGGTTGCATTTGGGCCACCTTGCCCCAAGTTATCATATATTGGTGCATCCACCCTTCTAGTAAATGTTCTTGAATGTGTAGTTCTGTCTGGTCTACATTCCCTGTCTTTTCCAGGGAATGTACTTTTTCTTTTAGCATTTCTCACTTTGTGAGTCTTCATAATTGTTTTTTCTTGTTTGCCAATTCACAGACAGCAATTTTCTTCTGACATATACTGTTGTGGTGGTGGCATCCCCCCTGTTTTCTTGGGGCAGGGTAGGTTTTACCAAATCCCTCATTTCAGGGATGTTATGTATGATGATGTACGGAGCATACATATTACTATGTGTTGCGGTGTTTCTCACATTGTCATGTATCGTAAGTTTTGAAGGTGCCTGTTGTTGTCAAGGCTGTACTTCTATTTGAACTGCGCTTTATGTGCGCCCTTTTTTGCTACATAATCTTGTTTTTTAAATTATTATTTCTTTACAAAAAAAAGGGGGAAAAGAAAGGAACAGAAGGGCCCTTTCTGCTTACCCTGGTGTTCAGAGCTTATTGAAATTCAAAGTTACGTTCTGTCTTTCGAACTTTGATACAGTAGTGGGCAAGTTTTATATGTCCCTGCCTCTTGCAGTATTTATTGGCCAGCAGAATTCCGGGAAGGGATGGGCCAATAGGAGTGTCTGCTGATGCACTTCTGTATATGTTGAAGGCCTGTGGGCTCTGGATGCTCATGCTTGCATGCTCCTGCCGTTTAGGGCTGGGACAGGATTTTGCAAGTGTTTTTTCTTCTATGGAGTCTATATGTATATCAATGATATATGTATATCAATGATACATGTATATCAATTTATATATTTGTCTATATATGCATCTTTGGTGTCATTGAATGGTTGTGGATGTTTCAAATTGCCCACAATATATTAATCATGACAAACAGGTGTTCGTATTTTCTTCGGGAAATGGGTTCTGAAGATCCTATTAGGTTTCCAGTTGGACATCTCATTTTATGTTTCTTATTGTCAGAAACAGCGGATATTGTGTCTTCTATCCTCACTTGACCTTCTTGGTCATCCAGTCTTCTTTCCCCTTTTAGGGTAAAGGGGTCATGTCTGTCTTCTGTCAGAAGACTCTTAAAGTTTTTTTATTTTGAACTCTTTCCCTTCAAGGACCGATTTTCTCAGGCCTGTACAGTTGCACTTATTTATATGCTCCATGACATAAGTCATAGGTTCTATTAAGAGCCAAGCTCTTGTTCCACTATTCCCACATGCTCTTGGTCAGTCTTTTGTTGACCGCCTCGTTCTCTTTGAGAATGTTTGTGTGATTAGTTTGCAAACCCTCCTCCAGTGGGGTATAGCTATGGTATGTAATTCAAAGTTAAGAAATCTGCGGCTAGATGTCTCTATCCGATGTAAAAGTTATTTACCTTCGGTAACGCTATATCTGGTAGAGACACAGTCTAGCCGCAGATTCCTTAACGCCCTGCCCATTCTCCCCGCTCTGCGAATGACCTTTGAGGTAAGGGTTATACCCTTCAGTGATGGGTTTATGTACCAGGGATCTCTACATCAATCTATTTTGAGACTAAACAAATCGCTTGACCTGGCCACTTAGCTTTTGTTTTGGTGTTGCAATAACATCCATCTCCATGTGTGTGTGGTTGGTAGGGTGTGTGTGTTTTCTCCTTCCTCTAGTTGGCACACCAGTGGGTAGTAATAATTTCTTTGTTCTTTCTATGAAAGTCTTCTTGGTATCTTCATACCTTTACATTGCTATGTCAGTATGTCGCCTAATATGTGATCTTCACACAACCGGGTATTATTGTTGTAGGTTCTGTTGGCGTTTGCCTTACCATTTATCACTATTGCAGAATGGTTTATAGAGTGCATGGTCTTTTTTCCTTTTATGGGGGTTATTTCCCAGGGCATAGAGTTCCATGTAGCCCTGTGTTTGTTGATTTTTCGGGGATGTTCTTCAAACTCCACGTCTGGTATTAATATACAATTTGATGTATTTTCTTTAAAAATGTTTCAGAGATTTTTTATCTTTTTTGGCAAACTGTTTCCACATCCAGTTTCTGTAGTGGCTCCGCGTTCTGACGCGGATGGTTTCACAGAAGAAACTGACAGCCGTGCTCTGGAGGGGACTTATATGGCCCGCTGATGTCATATCCGGAGAAGATGTCAACGCGGAGCCATACGACTCCGTTCCTCGGCGTGCAGAGGTACTGCTGAAAAATTTCCGGATCCAGACTGGCGCCTGGAGAGAATTCAAAGTTAAGGAATCTGTGGCTAGACTGTGTCTCTACCAGATAAAGTGTTACCGAAGGTAAGTAACTTTTACTTCAGTATGTAGTAATTCTACTACACACCTTGAGGTTCAGTCATCATGAAAAGGTTATCTGCACTACCAACAAATCCCACAATTGTCCTGGGAGCAGAAATAGCTATCATATATAATGTTGGCAATTCCCGTAACAGAATAATGACATTACAAAATGAAATTCTCCTTTACAAGGTGTTACAGTCTCTGATAGAACAGTAATGATGCCACCTTGAAGTCAATTGATTCCAAATGTGAGATTACATATGCCACTGTTACAAGAATGGTTAAACAATGGTTGCGGGTAAATGAGGCTTAGGAGGATCCAGTGTTTATAACAAGGCAAGTTCAGGGGAGTTAAAATGATGGAAAAAGACAATCGTCACAAAAGGTAGGCACTACAAACCTCAAGTCCAAACTATCTCCATTAGAACAAACGCTTCATAGAAGAAGATGCTGCAGATCAGAGGACTGGCACCAAAACTCTGAAATCTTTCTAGAGTTGAGGACAAAAGTCCCAGTTCACTAACTGTGTTTGGTACTACATTTGTAGAACTACTCACTTATTATAAAATGCAATTCAAAAACCTACGGTTAGTGATCTCTGCCTCCACGTCCCCTATCTGTTCACATAGCTCTGCGCTCTGCCACAGTGGTAGGTGTAAGATTTCGTTGTAAATGTGGGAAGGACCAGGGGAAGTGGTACAAAAATGGTGAATAATTGCGACTTAATGGGAGTAGTTTAGGGACATGTAAAGAGTTTAATAGGGACATGCTGATACAAAGAACCCACCTTCAAAAGAATAAGACCATTACAATTTATAAAATGCACTTGTAAAGTCACCACAACCCTAAAGGTGTCAAATGGGCTCACATGTACACCAGCCGCACCTTGGAGTAAGCACTGCATATGGCCACACATATCCAACAACTGGCCTTGCAACACACTCCCACGGAAAACAGTGGATGCATGTAATTACATTAGTACCTCATAAAACTTATTTAAAAACTTTTTTAATTGTTTTTCTTTCTTTTTTTTAATTGTAAAAAGTGTTTCAGTTAATTAAATATATAACTTTAAACCATATTTATTAAATGTTAAAAATGTTAGGGAGGGTGAGTATTTTAATAAGTGTTTTGAAGTTAATATTTATTAATTAAATGAATATATTCATTTGTATTATTATTTAATGCACATTTAATTTGATAAGCTAATGTGCTGTAAATGTTTAATTTATTATTTCCCGGCTAATAATAATTTTTTTAATTATTCTACATTATGATATATATATATATATATATATATATTTCAAAACTCCTTCTCCTTCTTGTGTCGCCAAGGAAAAACGGAACGGACACCACTTTCTTTGTGCAGCGTTATTTTATTTTTCGTGCATTGGCCGCCATGACGCGTTTCGGGCTTCACAGAGCCCTTGATCACATGACACGCCACGTAGTTTCTCCCATTTTTAAAGTGACAATGTGCTTAATTATTAGAGTGGACATAAAAAACATACTACCGTCATCAAGTACTGCATTACATACAAATTATGTTACAATTTGTCTTGTTTCATTAAATTAATTCATTAATTCAAGTAAATCAACAATTCAAATTATTAGTAGATTAACATGCTAAAAATGAAAACTAGGGTTTTTGGCTATTATACCTGTAAAATACATTAGATAAGACACTGTAAACCCATACGACAAAACAATTTTCCTACAATGACTAATGAAATATTAATGACATATTTTCATCAATATATTGCAAGTATACCCTATTTTATATGTGTAAATTAGGGTGGTATAAAACCGATACTATGTGCAAATACGCAAAATAAATAACAGTATAAATACCTATAAAAAAACAATTAAAAAACATGCCTTGATCACATTAAAAGACATTAGTTTTGTTGCTTATATAATATACTAACTGGTTTCCTTGATGTGCATATCGGTTATTAAGTTGCAACTGATTTGCCGTTTACCATGTCAGTAGATGATTGCATATTTAGCCAAACCCTGACTATTTAGTCATTTTTCTAATCATCATGTCATTTTATACAGTACAATGATAAAGTGCAAGATAATGCAAATAAAGTGCAAACAGTGTTATTGTGCAAACCAGCATATACGTTACAATACATAAAATGTCACCGTGCATATGTGCACTGTCATTGTGCCATGAGCCCATGAACACTAATGACAGAGAAACTAATATGGGAGGGAGAAGGTGTATATTAAAAAAAAACATTATATAAACCTTTTTATTTATTTAAAATACAATGTTATATAGTTAAATATTAAAAAACCTTTTCATTGCCTGACTTACAACCAAGTATATAAATCTTCCGTAGTATTTAATCCATGTGGATTTTTGCTGTCCAATTCTAAAATCAGTTTTGTTTCTAATCGTCTGAGTATGGCTTCTCTGTTCCCTCCTCTGCGTAGAGGGGGAACATGATCAATTACGTAATACTTCAACTCTGTCAAATTTTTATTATGTATCTCGTTGAAGTGGCGGGCAACCGGATATGAACTATCATTATTAGATATAGCCCTTAGATGTTGTAAAATTCTCTTGTGTACTGGGAGACGGGTACTACCCACATATTTAAGTCCACAAGTACACTCTAATACGTATACTACATACTCTGATTTGCATGTTAGAAACGTATTGATTTTAATGGGATTATCCTTAAAGCCTGTATTGTAAGATGTTTTATTCTCCCCATATTTACAGGCTTTGCACGTAGTGCATCTGACAAAACCCTTACGATTGCTAAGCCAACTCGTATTTTTGGACAGCTCTGGACTACTACTGACTAAGGGGCCGATTCTGATGCGGGTTGGAAAAGCTTCCCGACCGAATCGGTTGGGAAATGGTGTCCGACCCACTCGGATCGGGAAAGTCCAACCGGCGGAGTAGGATGCATCCGGATGCTTCCAGATACGATTTGGTTGAACTCCCATTGACTTCAATGGGAACATTTGTTCCTAACCGCATCAGAATTGGGCCCTTGGTCGGGAAGACACGTTCCCGATCCGATTTGGAAGGAGCAAATGCCGTTAGGAGGCCTTCCTAACCGCATCAAAATCAGGCCCTCGGTCGGGAAGCTTTTCCAACCCGCATCAGAATCAGGCCCTTAGTAGTCACTTGTACTACATGCTTTTCTAAAAGTGACTACTGGTGATGAAGGCATTTTATCCCCAATTATGGGGTCATTTTGAATCATGTACCAGTTCTTTTTGACAATTTGTCTAATATTATCTCTTTGTTTACTGTAAGTAAGGATTAGACGTGGACTGCTAAACTTATCTTCACTCCTAGCGGCTAATTTCAGTTTGCTTTTAGATGGTTTAAAAAGTAGGTCCTCACGTGATTTGGCATTTGTACGTTCTATGGCTTGATCTATGCTATGTGCCGAATAACCTCTAGCAAGAAATCGTTGTTTACAACTTTGTTGTAAGTCGCTATCAGTACTACAGATCCTACGTATTCTTAGGAATTCTCCATACGGGATACTGCTTATAGTGTGTTTCGGATGAAAGCTGCTGGAATGTAATATAGTATTGCCAGCTGTAGGCTTACGATGGAGACGTGTCTGTATGGTATTTTCATGAATATATATCTCTACATCCAAAAAGCAAATACTATTGGTACTTATTTCATATGTAAAATGCAAATTTAAATCATTCACATTTAATCTGCTTATTAGATTTTCAGCACTTTGTTTATCCCCCCTCCACACAATAAACAAGTCATCAATATATCTAATCCACTTAACGATATTTTTTGACCATTCATTTATATACGTTGTTCTTACAGTGTTCTCCTCCCACCATCCCATGTGGAGACAGGCGTAGCTGGGCGAAAAACTCGCGCCCATAGCTACGCCTCTCTCCTGGTGGTACACTTGTTGTTGGAACCTAAAATAGTTATTGTATAAACATAGTGCTTGAAATGGAGAAATAGAAGTGCAGGTACTTTGTAGCAGAGTACCTGCTTGTTTCTGAGAAGTGCCGGTACTCTCCACTTAAAAGTATTGCGTCGCTCTAGAGAAGAGCCGTTACTCTTCCTCTCAAAATAAAAAAGTGCTGGTACTCCGTACCGGGCAGTACCGGCCCATTTAAAGCAATATATATATATATATATATATATATATATATATATATATATATATAACATTTCACTATACTTTCCCATAGAGAGAGTGCCGTCCTGGCAGTGGAGATCTCCACTAACATGTGAAAGATTAATAGTAGTTACTTTACATCTGTAAATTCTGTTGTAGGAGGCTCTGCCACGCCATTTTAGGGCGTGAAGGCATGTAAGTCTCAATTTGAACATGATGAATAGCAAAAAAGATCGTGAATTACATCTAGGTGTAGGAGTGAATATACAGGTGAGTAAATATACACATGTATATTTATCTTTGTGAATCAGGCCCAGTGTTTCTGGCATTGAAGGCCATTCACAGTCAAATATTGGGTACGGGTCTAGAAATTGAGACAAAACAACATAAAAGTTTAAAGCAGGCTAGAAGAATTTCATATTCACTGGCAAAAGACATTTGGCATTCGTCCAGACAAAGAAACAGTGTAACAGTAGCTTTTCATTTATCAGAGAAGAAAATGTGCAGTCAGGCACATTAAGCAGACAAAGGGGCAAGTCTCATGAGTGGAAGTTGAAAGAATGCAACGTAGATGCAACCTTCTGATAGTTGACACACCAAACATCCACCTGTTTGCAACAAAAGAAACTGCAAAATGACCACTTCACACTCAGGCATTACCAACTACAGTGAGAGGGTGGTGGTTTGTCAATTAATTGTTACAAGGAATTTGCTTATGTTTTTCCACCATTTGCTCTGATGCCAGTGGTGTTAAACAAGTACACGAGTTCTAGCATGATAATGCTTCTCATTGTGCCATCATGGGCAAGCCAGCAGTTTTACTCAACTTTACTGTATTGATCAGTGACAGTGTCTGTCGTATATCCTTCACAAAAGAATAATCACACCAGAAGGGGGCCAACATTTAGCATCTACACACCACCAATTTACAGTTCACAGTATGGCTCCTGAAGTCTTAAAATTCAAACATTTAAATGTGCTAGGTAAATGCTTACATTTCATAAAGGAAGCTATAAAACTGTCTACGAGTCTTTGCTGTGCAGCTAAATTGACTTATGTTAATAGTGTAATATATTTTTTTAAGACCATATAATGCAAGAAATGTTTTGTAGGAAGCTGGCTCTGTATATACTATACCATGGGTACTCACAAACTCTCTCGGGGGGCCAAATTTACAGTGTGGTTTGTGGCCAAGGGCTGCACCAGTGGGGGCGGGGTCAGTGGGGGGCGGGGCTAGAATAAAAAAAACTTGCCATGAGGTCGAACACAGGCCCCTGCTGCGGACGCATTAGTCCACTGAGCCACCAGACCCAGCATACACACACGTCTGTCTATCTGTCTCTGTCTGTCTATCTGTCTGTCTCTGTCTGTCTGTCTCTGTCTGTCTGTGTCTGTGTGTCTCTGTCTCTGTCTGTGTGTCTCTGTCTGTGTGTCTCTGTGTTTCTCTGTCTCTGTCTGTGTGTCTCTGTCTCTGTGTGTGTGTGTCTGTCTGTGTGTGTGTCTCTGTGTGTGTCTCAGTCTCTGTGTGTCTGTCTCTGTGTGTCTCAGTCTGTGTCTCAGTCTCTGTGTGTGTCTCAGTCTCTGTGTGTGTCTCAGTCTCTGTGTGTGTCTCAGTCTCTGTGTGTGTCTCAGTCTCTGTGTGTGTCTCAGTCTCTGTGTGTGTCTCAGTCTCTGTGTGTGTCTCAGTCTCTGTGTGTCTCTGTCTCTGTGTGTCTCTGTCTCTGTGTGTGTCTCTGTCTCTGTGTGTGTCTCTGTCTCTGTGTGTGTCTCTGTCTCTGTGTGTGTCTCTGTCTCTGTGTGTGTCTCTGTCTCTGTGTGCGTCTCTCTGTGTGCGTCTCTCTGTGTGCGTCTCTCTGTGTGCGTCTCTCTGTGTGCGTCTCTCTGTGTGTGTCTCTCTGTCTCTGTGTGTGTCTCTCTGTCTCTCTGTGTGTGTCTCTCTGTCTCTCTGTGTGTGTCTCTCTGTCTCTCTGTGTGTGTCTGTCTCTGTGTGTCTGTCTCTCTGTCTGTGTGTCTGTCTCTCTGTCTCTGTGTGTCTGTCTCTCTGTGTGTCTGTCTCTGTGGGTGGAGTAGAGGCTGCGGGAGAAGAGGACGTAGAAGAGGACGTCGTTGGCAACACGAAACAGGAAGCTTCCCAAAAGGCCCTTTAAAAGTCAGCTGTGAAAATGCTTACAGCTGACTTTTAAAGGGCCTTTTAGGAAGCTTTCCGACTGTGCCATGTGTGGGGTTACAGAGGCTGGCAGTAAACACAGAAGATGGCTGCAGGAGCATACGTAGTGAATACGTATTTAATACGTATTCACTACGTATGCTGCTGCAGTCATCTGCTGTGTTTACTGTCGGCCTCACTGGAATGTAATAAAAACGGCATGGCAAGGTCCGCGGGCCACCAATGAAGGCATGCCGGGCCGCTGGCGGCCCGAGGGCCGTACTATGAGTACCACGGTACTATACCAAAGAAACGTATAGTGTGCACAGAGTCCAGGGGAGTCCCTAGAGGTATAGCAGAGGCTAAATTAGATAACTACTAACATCTCCCTTTGTGGTAGTGTGGGCGAACAGTTAGGTTTATCCAGAGGGTGTGTTAAGCATTTATTTTATTCACTCAATCAAGGCTGATGGCACACACTCAGAGACAGAATCCAGACCAATTAGGTAAGTATAAAAAGGTATACTTATGTTTTATTTTAGAACCATGCAGGACTTGGCACAGGTTAGTAAAATATACTTTCAAATGCAAGACTGTTCAAGGAAATGCAGTTGTGCTTGAAAATTGCAATTGTTACAGGATTGTAGATTCTTTGGAAACAGTTTAAATTACACAGTAATTACTTTTCATTCCTATTAGATTACTTTTAGATTACTTTAAGTACTGGGGGTGGTATGCCTACATACCACACCTTAGGATCTCTAAATACAAGGTAAGTACAACTTTTTATACTTTGCAATATAATTCTCTTTTCTTCATACAACACAGTTCAACACAGACATTTTTTAGGCCCAAAATCTCTTTACATGGGTTTCTATGCGGAAAATATGTTAGTGGTTTCACAGGTAAGAACACAACTTACAAGGGTGAGTTTTGGGGGTTAGGACCAAGGTTCCCTAAGGTCTTGATGGGCACTTGAGTTGCACTACCAGCGGCACTGGGGTGGCCGGGTGCAGAGTGCAGGGGCCCAGTGTTGGCTAAAGGGGGCCTTCGGTTAGGGACTGCTGACGAGCAGGCCACTCGGATGTGGGAGCATAGGTCTTGGGGTTAAGGTCAGCACTGCCAGGGCCAACGACCAGCACAGGAGCTACACCACCAGCGGCACTGGGGTGGCCGGGTGCAGGGTACAAAGCGGACATCGGGGACCCTGTGCTATCCTGTGGGAGACTGTTGCGCAGGTGCTGCCGACAGTCCCATAGGAGGCCTGGGACGTTCTCTTACAAGCTGTTGCTGATGGGAGGGATGCAGCCAAGTTAACCATACATTGTAGACTGGATACTACTGACTCGCTAGGAAGAGCGGGTTCATCGACAGTGACCTTACAGCGCCATGCTTGGCTTTTCTGGGGATGTCCAAGTATCGCTTATGAACATGCCCTTTGATGGCTCCAGTGTCTTCTGGAACAAAGAGAGAAAGCGCATTCAGTGCTGGAGCGCTTTAAGGACAGCAGGGCTATGGCCAGGTCCTTGGGCCTTTCCATGGCCCCTCGCCACCCCAATACGCCTTTCGCTCCTTTAATGGCCACAGTAGGAGCTTCTAGCTGCGTCTTTACCCGACCAGCCACCGCGGCTCGCAAGCTTCCTAGCCTCTGTGTGGTCAGGACGCAGTATGCGTAGATCTTGTGGGTCGTGCAGCCAGAGGTTGGGCCTGTCACCACCCCCCTGGGCAGCCACAGACTTCAAGCCCTTTTAGTCTACCCCCATATCACGAATGGCGTCTCCATCCAGAGGTGATGCAAGGTCTCTTACAGCAGGGGGGAGAGCCTTGGTTAGATCTGTTTACCACTGCCGATAGCGCGCATGTCAGCAGTTCCGCGCTCTGGAGTTACCAAGGCAGCTCTTGCTTGGAGAAGCTTATAGTGTTGAGTGGAGCTCAGGCCTCATGTACACTTTTCCGCCCATACCACTTCTCCCCAGAGTTTCCGAGACGTCAGGAGCAACTTGGTCTAAGTCATCATTGTGGCTCCGGACTGGGCTTGGAGAGTTTGGTGTCTCGAACTGTGGAACATGGCCATCGGTGCTCTAATCAAGCTGCCCCCTTCAAGAGGTTCGAAGCGCCGAGATGCCTCTCCGGGGACGAGTCGAGCGCTATAACGTATATATATTAACATAACATCTTCTGTCACAGCTGCAGGAGAGGGTTCTTGTTAGAGAAGTGCCCTTTTTGACATGGTCACCCCCACTGTTTGGCCTAGTACTGATGCTTTTTTGCTTTTTAACTGAAAGGGCACTGGGTCCCTGCTGACCACGCCCCCAGTGCCAGTGCTCTTTCCCCTAAAACAAGGTTAATATCGAATTGAAGCCCAATTAACAAGGACTTTAGCACCCCTGCAAGTCCCTCGTAAATGGTACCCCTTGTACCAAGGACATGGGTACTAAAGAGGGTCTCCGTGGGCTGCAGCATGCATTATGCCACCCTAAGGGACCTACACCCAGACAGCACGTAGACTGCCATTGCAGGCTGCGTGAAATGGTACCAACCATTCTGAAAACACGACATGGCACAATCAATGTGTGCCATGCCAAGGGACACTGCATATACTATATGTAAGTAACCCCTACAGCAGGCCTTAGAACCCGAAGGCAGGATTCATTATATTATATGTGAGGGCCCATCTGCATGAGCAGCTAGGCCCCTGTCCTGTCTAGTTCCATTGCTAGATATCGCAAGTGAACAAGCAGCCTTCTTAAGGACATGTACTGGGCACTGGTCATTACGAGTTACCCAGCTACATGATGGCTTCACTAAAACCAATGGTGTTTGGTTTCAAACACCTTGTCTTACTAAATCTGTCCTGGTGCCAGTACTAGATTTATTATGACATGCACCCAGAGTGCACCTTAGATGTGCCCCCTGAAACACTACTTGGCCTCTAGTGTGCTGACTGACTTCTATTGTCCAGCCTGCCACCACAGATGAGTTTCTGACCCCCTGTAGGTGAGAGCCTGCACTCTCAGATGCCGAAACAAAGCCTGCTCCAGCGGAAGGTGATCACACCTCCTCCAACAGGATAGCTAGTGATTTAGCATATCAAGGCCAGAGGCTTCAAAGCCTCTGCTGCCTTTGATATGCGACCCTGGCTTCCCCCAAGACCTGGAGAAGGCCACCCCCTGCCTGGGGCCCATTTGGCACCAGAGCAGGCGGGAAATTAGATAGTCAGTAGGCTTGTTGCACTTTAAGGCTAGGCACACACCTAAGGTGGGCCACCTGAAATGGACAGCCAAGAAAGGGTTTCACCATTTTGAATTTGGTGAAACTAGGAACTCTGCGTCAGGATTATGCCCACTCTCCACAGGAAGTGGACATATAGGGGGTATAGTCACCCCAGGGGTAAGTAGCCGATTGGCTACTACCCTACACTCCCCTAAACACTCCTAAAGTCAGTATTTAGGTGTTGACACAGACAGAGGTCCTGCACCGAAATTGGTGCCAATACTCGTCCACAAGCTGAACACCCTCCCCAAACCCTTGGAGGACTTTCCAGCTCTTCAACAACCAAGCAGCATCTCTCTTGGGGTGGAGGAGCCAATCCCCTGCATCTGCAGACACCGACCGCACTTGTCCGGTACTCTGTTTTGCTGACCACCGGATCCACAGAGGAGGAGGTCACTGTGGTTCTAGGAGGTCGGCTATGTCTCTCCAGGAGGAGGTCACTGTGGTTCTAGGAGGTCGGCTATGTCTCTCCAGTGAGTTTCGAGACTCTAGACCCTCCAGGAGCTTCACATCACCAATACTCTGGGTACTGGAGCATTTGCCGCAACCAAAGCTTGTTGAGTGTCCAGCCCGGAGACCACCGTCGCCAAAGCCATCCTGCCGGCAAGGGACTGTCAGAATCAATGAGGCCTACACAGAGAGTGGCCCTGCTGTTCTGTTTTCTTTCCCTCGCTAGGTCATCTACGTAAATTGAGAGCCTCCAACGCAGGCGACCCACCGGACAAAACACCTCTGCACCCTAGCCCCACAGCCCAAGTTCACAGAAACCGATGGTTTCCCCTTGCCCCAGAGAGCCTCAAGAGCCGACCCCCCTTTTTGGGTTCCACCGGACTTGTCCCCAAGTCCCCACTTGCAGCCTTTCTTTTACAGGTACCCTGCCATCAACTTAATCACGTAGTGTTCGAGACTACCATTGCAACCAGCATCTCTGCACCCAAATTCACCAGGGCAGGTAAAACCGAAGTTACTGTTAAAATCATATCGCCGAAAGTACTTACCTGATTCCGATGATCTTGGTGTCAAAAGATATATAAGAATCTGTTATTTTTCTAAACTGGTCTTAGATTTCTTTTTGAGTGTGTCTCATTTATTGAATCGGTGTGTACAACAAATGCTCAACACTCCCCTCTGATAAACCTAAGCTGCTTGACCACACTGCCACAAATAGAGCACTTGGGATTATTAAATTAAGCCCCTGTAAACCAAAAATGATTGTCTGGACTATTTGAGTGGTGTACCCCTACAGTGATACTCCACAGAAAGACAGCTTCCTAAATTCTCCACCCGAACCTGTCAATGCTCCGCTTTCTTGTGAGGAGATTGAGCAGCGACCAGTTGACGGCTTTCGACGTTCTGCCCGAAGTCTGCAATGTTATTGTGGCAGCCTTGCCTCCCTCCACCAAAACAGTATGGCCTGCTGTTTGGGCACGTTTGTGGCATGGTGTGCAGAGAAACAGGCGGACCCTCTTTCAGATCCCTTCTCTCAGGTTCTTCTGTTCTTTCCCTTGCCCAGCAGGGCTCTGCTCTAGGCACTGTTAAGGGCTACCTTTCTGCTATATGGGCTTTTCTGTCGTCGTCTGATCAGCCTTCCCTCTTCCAATCCCCCTATTGTAAATAGGTTCCTGAAAGATTTGCCACATATATTTCCTCCTTCTCCCTTCATTATGCTCAGTGGGACCTTAATCTGGTCCTGGTGTTCCTGATTTGTGCTCTCTTTGAGCTCTTGCTCAACTGTCCTCTCAGGCTCCTTACCATCAAGACAGCCTTCCTGGTGGCAATCACATCTGTCCAGAGGGTCAGTGAGCTTCAGGCTTTGTCATCTGAGCCTCCATACTTGTACATCTACCCAGACCAGCTGGTTCTACCAACTAGAGCTTCCTTTCTGTCGATTGTTGTCACTCCCTTTCGTGTAGGCCAGTCCATCAACCTGCCTACATTTTACGATCTGCCGCATCCCTCTAAAGAAGAGGAGCAACTAAACCGACTGAACCCAAAAGAACGTTATCATTCTACTTTGACCGCAAGAGAGATTTCCAGGTGGACGAGAAATTCTTTTTGAGGTATGTGATCCAGCGCGGCTAATATAAATTTCTCCTTAGGACACGAATCCAGGTAAAACATTCATGTAACCAATTGTCTATTTAAACCATATGTCGGTGGGGCCCATGACACCGCATATCATACATTCATTTGTTCACTGGATTACACACCAAGGAGAAATGTGTTGCTGGAGGAACGGGATACCTTGTTAAATTTGACAGAATAATACCTCAGACATCATAAACATTAATTTTTGATCCTGTCAGTTCTAAACATCAAGGTATTCCGCTCTTTGGTCGATGGACCAACTAGTAGAATAAGTTGATGGTGATTAAGACCAGCTCAATCACTCTTAAAACCTTTTAACCTTTAAACTTATAAATGAACTAAAGAACCACAGACTTAGAATCTAATTTTATCTAATTTCTCAATTGCATGGGTGAAATTCTTTGTTTATTAATCACTTTTAATACATCAATCACATTTATATGAAAGTCTAATAAAGAATAGAAAAATTATGCATTTCCCATAGTTTTAGGATGCGGATAGGAATGGTTCACCAAAAAGAAGATAAACCGCAGATCACAGAATAGAACTCCCAAACTGACTGACTGTCCCGCTAACCTTCTCGGACGGACCTCCCGTGCAGAATTCCCGCAACGATCTCGTTCCTTCCCCAGTCAAGTTCGAAGTCCAAAAAAAATGACAGTCTTTTCGTAGTATTGAGGTGGAAAAATGGAAAATAGAAAAAATGGTATGGCAGGAGAACACCAACAGCAGCAGTAGCATCAAAAGCAGCGACCACAGCAGCAGCAACAGGAGCCCACCCCACTTAAGAGTAGACCCTCTTATACCCTACTTTCTAGCTTACTACAGAAAAAGTTGCAATCCTTAGGGGCAAGAATCACGCTAATTAGTCCATTTGAGGGGTGGTGATTGTCACCTCATCGCCTTCCTTGTTCAAACTGGTTTTGGGGACAGTTAAACATACAATGAGTCTCATGACTTCGGGGTTAAAAGCAGTCCAACTTGTCCATTCATTTTGTTGCGATCTTGATGGTCACAATTTAGTTAGTCCATTGTTGCTCAGTACTTTCTCTTCCATTCCCACAAATACGTGCTGAGTCTTTCTTGGCACCCTCCTTATGGTAGGTCAGTACGACCTTGACATCTCTCACTCCGTGCACAGGCCGCATCCACGTGATTTAGTTACTCTATTTCTTTTGCCCAGAGGCCATCTTTGGCTTTTCACGTGACCTCATCTGTTTCAGCAGCCATTTCGCAGCATGGCCTAACAGGCCCGAACGAACTATCATAAGAACAAACACAACCAAAATTAAAACAAAGAAAAGAAGCCTTTCTGTTTACCACCCGCCATTCTAAAGACCCGTGTTATGTGTTACCTAGCAGAAGCGACATTTAAAGCTACTTTACTTACCATCTGCATTCTTTGCCACAATACAAATCTACTACATAGCATAAATCATGCGATTTCACTCTAATTAGTAAGCAAATCACAATATTAGGGTTAATTAACTTCACAATTGTAAATAAATTAGATTTTGCACAAATTTGCATGTTACCTTTATATAGTGTTTACTAAAAGGTGCATTTGTTGGTTAATACATGCTCCTTCAAACAGTTAGTATTATTAATTTATTAAGAGTTCATTAATTTTCCAAGGGGGTATAAAATTATTTTATTTACCCTGCTCCATCATATGTCAGAGCAAAGAAGGGAAAGGCTGTGCAGAAGTGGACTATCTCCTGATGGATTGTGCTCTGCATTAAAATCTACTTCGCATTAGCCAAAAAGCAACCCCTTGAGGGCTTGCAGGCTCATTCCACCAGGTCCAAGGCTGCGACTGCTGCGTGAGCTCATGGAGTTCCGGTACTGGACATCTGCAGGCAGTAACGTGGGCCTCTCTGCGCACATTTACAAAACACAAGTCTGTCAGAATGGGCACTTTGCCCATTGGGTCCTGCAGGACCTTTTGGTGAGAACTTTTTTTAGCAGACCCTCTCCAGGGAAATAATGCTTGGGTATCTATTCTAAGGTAAGGAATCTGCGGCTAGAAGTCTCTATCAGATGAACAAGTTACTTACCTTCGATAACGCCTTATCTGGTAGAGACCTTATCTAGCTGCAGGTTCGTTCCCGACCCACCCATCCTCTCGGCTCTGCGAACAGATTTCTACGGATAGGGCTTTCCCGTTTCATGGCTCTAGTTTTCCACATCAGAGGTCAGTGTTCTTCATGGCTCCACTCTCCTGGCGTGGAAAGCCGCAAAAAGTAACTTGCAGGTACTACATAATGGTAGATCATATTTCTTCATGGACCCTGCATGTGTTTGGGACTGGCTCAAGATGGGTAATATTGCCGCCAAGAAATCTTTGGGGTTCTTCAGAGACCAGCCACCTTCCTACAAGAAAAAGGATCAGGCAACACATGAGGGATGCCTAGACACCAATGGAGAGTGTTCTACGCCCCCAATTAGATAGTGTGAGATGATGGAACAATAAGGATGGAGATATCAGCAATACTGAGGCGAGGATTCAGAGCTTCACAGTTCCCCCATCAGATTGACCGGAGTCAGGAGATCCCTCCCTAATGCCTGTCGACCATGGTGGAGTATTTGGGCTGGAGAAGGAATAGTAATGATCTTGGTTAAACTACTTGATGATTCTGTCCATTATGGGCTTGTTATCAGACTACTAAGCATGCTGGGAACTATACTTGATGACTTTATAGTGATCCGTATTTTAACAAAGGGGATAAGTTGATGGTGATGTATATTAATGCTGAAGCCATGATGGAGTCATTGGTTGAATATTGGCACTAGGAGATTTTGCTTTTAAACCTTTGAAATTACCATGGGGTTGAAGAAAACAAGTGGCCTGGTTGGGGGTGCAACCCCCAGTTTTTTTCTTATTTTTAATTTTTTTGTAAACATTTCCTCAGGTTAGTAGCTGGGTTTTCCACTCGCCAATTGGGTGATACCGGCTAGTTGTTGATAGGTGGGGTCACCCTGGAGGTTGCGACCTTCTGCATTTGCAATTACTAGTAGTATTATAGGAGAATTTTTGCAATGTGGCTACTTAGTGCAGATCATTGTGATCGGTCATCGTATATTTAATTTCTAGTTCCCCAATCGCGGTATTTGACGGCACAAGTCCGCCCCCAAAGGCTGGTTGGAGATGCCACCAATTCACCACCACATTAGTCGTACTACGAACAGATTGAATTGCCACCGGAAGTGCAGGGTTAAATAAGCACAGTAAAAGATATAGAGTGCACTCCTATGTTAGAAAGTGGTTATTAGAATACTGTTATTGCAGGCTGCACATCTCACAGATACTGAGGTGGAGAAAGTTAACAAAAAATTAAGAGGTTCGATGTACTCATCCATGTACTCTTCCTATGCTAGAGGGGTGTCAGTATGGATGGGACTGGGGTTTCTTTTTCACATTGTCATAATGAAACAGATGTTGAGGGTGGTTATATAGTTGTCTGTGGACTGCTGGACGGGTCAGACATCCATTTTATTAAATGTATATGCACCAAATGTGAATGACGGAGATTACTTCTGGAATGTGCTGGAAATTATAATGCTTTATGTCCATATATGGATTGTGTGTGTGGGGCAATTTTAATGGCACAAGGGATGGTGTACTGGACATGAAACGTATGCGATTGCATACTAGACCAGCAGTGACAACAGCCCTGAGGAAATTGAGGGATAGAATGTACTGTGTAGATACCTGGCAGGAATGTCACTTGAGACACATGAATATTCCAAACACACTATGCCCCATAATACTTACAGCAGTTTTGATTGAGTATTAGTGACAAGCGATATAGCTGC
Organism: Calotriton arnoldi; assembly: GCA_963921515.1. Taxonomy (NCBI): domain Eukaryota; kingdom Metazoa; phylum Chordata; class Amphibia; order Caudata; family Salamandridae; genus Calotriton; species Calotriton arnoldi. Next base: position 4,821,451 of record CAWUFW010000115.1, read on the forward strand.
CAAGGTGGATTCTGCTGCTTACCAATATAGATTTCTCTCTGAACATACACCGCTAATTATAGCCTATACTTCTACACAGATGACCCCCCCACATACACACACCGGTTCCCTGTGGCGATTTAACCCAGCGACCCTACCAAACATGATTTCTCCTACTAAAATCCAGAAGGTCATAGACGGATATTTTGGTATTAATTGGGAGTCTACATACACGAGGACCAAAGATTGGGAGGCTTTCAAGTTGGGTCTGAAAGGGGAATGTATCAGTGAGAAGTTGGGGATACAACGAAAACTTAGGTCAGAGATAGCTATTCTGAAAAAGGTGTCCCGCTTACAAAAAAGCCAACCTCCGATGTTAATGTTAAGCTGCAGTTGTCTCTCACCTGAAAAGAGTATAGACAAAACTGCGTAGATGGGTAGAACTTCAGGGGGGGAGACTCTTTGATTTGTTACTGAAAAAAAGGCTGCATCCTCTTATCGCGTCATAAATCCGATGGGACACTGCAAGGAAATGCCCCTTTTTGTAAGGTCACCCTCAAGTTTTTGGACTGATGCTGCTGGTTTTTCTACACTGAGAGTGCACTGAGACCTGCTAACCGGACCTTAGTGCCTGTGCCCTTACCCGTAAACTGATATGTCGAATTGGCTTTACCCAATTGGCTGAGCGAGCTTTCCTGTAAGTCCCTAGTAAATGGTACCCAGGGCATGCATTATTAGAGGGTACCCCCAGTAATTGGAGCACTGGTCTTGCCACCCTGGGTGGTACACCAGTAAAATGAGACTCCCAGCCTGCCATTTGAAGGCTGAAAGAGCAGTTTTTACTGCTCGACCGACTTTGCTGTTTAAAGCAATTGCAAAGCCACAATTCCGCCTGGTATACGTGCATGTAAGTCACCCCTATGGCAGGCATAATGAGTACTAAGACAGGGTGCAGCATATCTCAAGGGCAAAGCATGTATTTTACATATACTCATAGTAAAATTGGTAAACTGTTGTTTTTACGATGGAAACGCTTGGCCACCCAATTGGCTAGTGCAACAGTTGCACACAACCCTCAGCTGTGCTACCTCTAGGACAGTGTGACTAAAGGGGTTAATTCAAGGTATCAAACAACTCGTTACATTAAGTCTGACTTGAGTCGCAGGTCGAAATTAATGTAACAACTTTTGAAAAGTTGCCACTTTGTTGCCTTCAGTGGTTGCACACGGGGTCCCGTAGCCAAGGCAGCTTTCTGCCCTCCTGGGGAGTCATGCTAATGACTCCCAGGAATTGATCCAATAGTGGCCTGCCCTAGAATGAGGTGTCAACTTCCTCCTGCATGAAGCCACACAGATTTTGACCCAAAAAGGGGAGCTTCAAAGGAAAAGCTGCCTTTGAAGGGCAAATGGTTAACATTTAGAAGAGGGGCTGCTCCATTGTTCAGGCATACAAGCTGTCACTTGGGACAGGTGAGCGGAAACCAGTTACCAAACTGGTTTTCTAGGGGTGCGTAGCTCCCTTGGTAGCCACAATTCTGGGTTGGGCTAGGGAGCTACACACACTGGAAGAGGAGTCCTGCCATATTGGAATTGGGCCGAATGGTGCATCCTGAAATGCCAAGATTCCACACTTCACAGGATGTGGTCATCAGGTGAGAAGGAATCTGGTACCCCATTGGCTACCAACTGCATCCTGCCATGAGGGTATTTTCTAAGCAGAAGTAGGGTACCACTGGCACCCGTACTTGGATCTCGACTGGACTGGAAGAGGCCCGAAGAAGGCTGCACTGTGGAACCAGCAAAGAGAGGCTGCACTAGCTGAACCTGGCGGCTATCTTAGGAAAGCGACTGTTCCTGTTGTGTCCTTCTTGAGGAGAAGTCTCCAGAGCCCAGCCAAAGCCAAGAGTCTCCAAGGGTCAGTGAGCTGGCCTCCTGTTCACAGCACTGGGACACAACCGCTGAGAAGCCTGCTGGGACAATTTGATAGCCCAAAAGTCTTCAACCCGCCACCATGCAGCACCAGGGACCTGGACCTGATGCACAGAGTTGCACCCAAGTTCACTGAGCCCGGGAGAGCCATCAGAGTGCAGCTAGGACCCCCAGAGGATTAGTTACCTACCCAAGAAGGATTGACCTGTGACCGCAACACTGGACGACTGGCAGTCCAGTGGAATCTGGACTTCTGCCAGCACCAAGAGGACTTTGAGGGACATCAACCTCAGTGACCAGGGCCACCTTACCCCCTTCGTGGACCAAGGAGTAGCCACAGCAAGACCCCCGTTGACTGCATCGCATCCACAGCATCCTTTGTGCATCCTCAGCATCCTTCATCCCTTGCATCAGGACAACTTCCATAGGAAAGCCATGCAACAGATAAAAGTGCCTGGAACTGACTGAAGACTGCTGCAACTGTTGAGGTAACTGTTTGTGAGGGCCCGACTGGTCCCCCTAACTGGCTCCCTACTAGAATTGGTCGCCTAAAGTGACTCTTAAGTGATCACATTCCAACTAACCTAAACTTTTTGGTGAAAGCGTTTCTAAGTGTCATATTTGTTGAATTTCCAATCCTTTGTTCGTGATTGAGTGAAATAACCTGATGTTCGAGGCATATGAGCTGCAGAATACATACTTGTGCATAGATCGCCATCTGGTGGTGGGCTCGGATGTTTGCACCTTGTTGTTGTCTTGGAAGAAGTCTTTGTAGTCACGAGATGGGTGACTCCTCCCTTGGACGATAGTGCGCATGGGCATCGACTCCATCCTCAGATTGTTTTTCGCCATGAAGGGAAATGGAGTTTGTAAGAAACAGAAAAGATGTCCATGTGTAAGTATCTAAGTAAGATAACGCTGGAACAGATAGAAATACCGGGGAGGCGGGTGGGCGAATGTGATTCTGCAGCTCTACATGCCAAGAACAGATGCATACTGGTAAGTAGCATTTTCCGTTCGAGGTATATGAGCTGCAGAATACATACTTGTGCATAGACTGTATAGCAGTGCTCTCCTTTAGCAGTGTTTACCTGTATCTGTTGCAGTGGTCTTTTTTCCATCGGGTTCGGATGTGACTTGCTGGGCTCAGGTTCGGTACTGTGTTTCCAACCCTTTTCGACGCGCAACCATCACCAGTCGGCGGTATTGTTTCGTTCGCGTGCCCTTCGAAGCGCTAACTTCAAAATCCTCGATTCCGGTCGTCGACGCGGGCTGCTGGGCCTATCGGCGCCATTCGGGCCTACGGCTAATGGAAAGGACTCCATTTAAAAAATGCCCCCAGTGTGGAGCTAAATTTCCACACAGTGACCACCACAAGGTCTGCAACCTTTGCCTCTCGCCAGAACACGAAGAAAAGGATTGCCAGGCCTGTGCCTCTTTTCGCTCCAAAAAGACTATCCGTGATCGCCGGGCTCTGCGACACGTTATGGCTCAACAGGCTACACCGGCGCCACACAACATCTTCGACGAAGGCCCCGATGTTCCAGAGGCAGAGGATTCAGAGGAGCTCGACATCGTCTCCGAAGCTGACGACTCCAACTCCAATGACCACATCACTCCAGGTCAACGAGTGAGTACAAACGTCCATGCCCCTGCTCCACCAGATAAACAGAAGGCTCTGGTTAAAACTTCGCCTGAAGGCCTTAGTCGAGACCGAGGGAAAACTTCAGAAGCCCCGCCTCCGGGCCCGGCTCCGAAGACAAACGAAAAGCCTTCCGGCAGCTCGGGACCGAGCAAGCCGCATATCAATACCCATAAGACACCTTCGGTACCGAAATCAGGGATACACCATATTCCCGTTACATCCAAAAACGGCCTCGGTATCGAACCTTTCGGCACGAAAGACCATAAGGACTCGGAACCGAACAAACACCGAAAACCTTCGGATCCGAAGAAAATTCCCGACTCGGCAGCGACGTCGAAGCCAAAGGAGCACAAGACCCCTCCTACAGCTTCAGAGTCCAAATCAAAACCACGTTTGGAACCGAAAAAATCGGCACTGAAAGGAGACAACAAGCAGGAAGAGCTTTTTCGACCAGATCCTATCAATCCAAAACAAAAGACTTTACATGTGGACCCTAAAACAGGCCATATCGTCAGTCTCTCAACAAAGAGGAGGAAATCAGATACCTCACACCCTTCTGAGGTACCTGTGAAGAAAAGAGACTTTGCAACTTCACCCCTAAGACCCTCGTCTCCTATTCTTCCTACCAAACCTTTGTCTCCTACAAACTCTCCTATACACTCTCCTAGACTCTCTCCAATACTTCCATACTCACCACAGGATGAGGATGATCTAGGGGACGGGGGTGGACACGATAAGGACCCTTTAGATGACCCTGATGATGACACTACTCCACCACAGGATACATGGGACGATTACAACAATCCCACAGATCCTCCAGACCTTCCTGATCCAGATGTATACCCATCTAGGCCATCCCCCCCAGATGACAATATAGGATTTAGTCAGCTCATTAATAGGGCTGCGCAATATCATGGCGTTGAACTCCATTCAGACCCCACGGACGAAGACTTCCTACTTGACACATTTGCTCAGTCACAAAAAACAATACATACATTGCCCATGCTTAAAGGTGTCATTAAACATGCAAAAGACATATTTAAAGACCCTGTTAGGACCAGGATCCTCAATCCTTGGATTGATAAAAAATACAAGCCTGCCCCTAACGATCCAATTTACATTAAAGGACAACTCCCTTTAGATTCTTTGGTAGTTTCCAATGCAAGAAAACGTGCTAATTCCCAAACCTCTGGTGATGCTCCACCTCCAGACAAAGAGTCTAAACTGCTAGATGCATCAGGTAAACGAGTTGCCTCCCAAGCAGCCAATCACTGGAGAATAGCTAATGCACAAGCATTGCTTGCCAGATACGACAGGGCTCACTACGATGAGCTTGAAGATCTTATTACAACATTTACCTGACCAATACAAAGCCAAGGCCAACGATCTTGTCCAAGAGGACAAATTAATTACCAATGCATCCATCAAATGTGCCCTCGATGCAGCAGACACCGCATCTAGATCTCTCAACACCAGTGTCTTACTGCGCAGACATGCATGGTTGCGCATTTCTGGGTTTAAACAAGAAGTGCAAACAACTATCTTAAATCAGCCGTTCGATCAAGAGCACCTCTTTGGCCCAGCTGTGGATACAGCTTTGGAGAAAATGAAAAAAGGCACAGACACTGCAAAATCTATGGGAGCATTACAGTCTCAGACACCACGAGGTTCCTTTCGTCGCTCCTTTTATAGGGCGCATCCAAAAACATTAGCACAGACACTACTTCCTCCACCTACAAGAGTCCCACACAAACATCACCTAACAAGCCATATTTCAGAGGTGGGTACAGAGGAAATAATAGCAAGGGAAGAGGTCGAGGTAACAATAACCGAACCTCCCCTACTACCAAACAATGACTTCCCTCCTCTCCCTCCAGACCATTCCACTCCGGTCGGAGGAAGGCTCTCACAGTTCCTACCTGTCTGGAACTCCATCACTACAGACAGGTGGGTAAGACAAATTATCCAGTATGGTTACTGCCTGGAACTTACCGCAACTCCCCCAACCATACCACCCAAACAACGTCCAATGTCCACGGAACATCTAACACTCCTCAAACAAGAAGTTCTCTCACTTCTTCAAAAGCATGCAATAGAACCAGTTCCCCTCCAGCATCAAGGCACAGGGGTTTACTCCCTTTATTTTCTCATCCCCAAAAAAGACGGTACTCTCAGACCAATAAAGGACCTCAGACCTCTGAATATCTACATACAATCAGACGATTTTCACATGGTCATTCAACAGGTCCTCCCACTGCTCCAGCAAGGCGATTTCCTTGCCACTCTAGATCTCAAGGACGCCTACTTCCATATTCCTATACACCCTGCTCAAAGGAAATATCTAAGGTTCATAGTGGACTGTCAGCACTATCAATTCAAGGTCCTCCCATTCGGAGTGACCACAGCACCCAGAGTCTTCACAAAGTGTCTCGCAGTAGTAGCCGCCCACTTGCGAAGACAACAAATTCATGTCTTCCCATACCTGGACGACTGGCTCATAAAAGCCAAGTCATACAGCCAGTGCGTTCACCACACTCTCCAAACAATTCACTTGCTTCACGACTTGGGGTTCACAATAAACCTCACCAAGTCAGATCTTCAGCCGTACCACATACATCAGTATCTAGGGGCCACAATAGATACTTCCAAAGCCCTGGCATACCCCAATCCAGTCAGAATAGCCAGTATGCAAACCCTCATAACAAAATTTCAGCCTCAACACTCACTACCAGCTCGAGTGTTTATGCAGCTAATAGGAATGATGGCCTCTTGCATTTTCATAGTACCACACGCAAGGCTTCAGATGCGCCCTCTACAAGAATGTTTAGCACGTCAGTGGAACCAGGCTCAAGGGCAAATTTCAGATCTGGTGTTGGTGGACAGCCGCACTCATCGCTCTCTGCAGTGGTGGAACACACAAAACCTTTCCAAAGGGCGGCCGTTCCTAGACCCAGTTCCACAGATAGTGCTAACAGCGGACGCATCGCTCACCGGCTGGGGAGCCCATCTCCTATACCATACGATTCAGGGCAAGTGAACCCCTCAACAAAAAGTGCTCCACATCAATCACCTGGAGTTACTGGCAATCTTTCTAGCATTAAAATCATTCCAAACACATCTCATCAACAAAACTGTCCTTGTCCGAACAGACAATATGACAGCAATGTATTATATACAAAAACAGGGGGGGACACATTCTTTACAGCTTTCTCAACTAGCGCAAAGCATATGGAAATGGGCCATCCCACAAAAGATATACCTTCTAGCAGAACATCTTCCAGGGGTACACAATCAGATTGCGGATCTGCTCAGTCATCAGACACAACAAATCCACGAATGGGAACTTCATCCACAAGTTCTTCTTCCGTTTTTTCAAATGTGGGGCCACCCAGACATAGATCTGTTCGCCACACATGCAAACGCAAAATGCCCAACCTTCGCCGCCAGGTATCCACACCCATTGTCCAAAGGCAATGCGATATGGATGAACTGGTCAGGCAGATTTGCGTACGCTTTTCCGCCACTCCCGCTCATTCCGTTAGTGCGCAAGCTCAAACAACAGTCTCTCAAGATGATCCTGGTTGCTCCAACATGGGCACGGCAACCTTGGTTCACAACACTCCTCGAACTCTCAGTAGTTCCACACCAAAAGCTACACCTCTCCCCAAAGCTTCTGACACAGAACCGTGGAGAGATAAGACATCCAGATCCAGCTCAACTAAAACTAGCAATCTGGCTCCTGAAGTCCTAGAGTTCGGTTACCTCAACCTTCCACCGGACTGTATGAACATTATTAAGGAAGCTAGACGCCCTACTACTAGAGCTTGTTATGCAGCCAAATGGAAAAGATTTATCATTTACTGCAATAACAACAAAATTGACCCACTAGATGCTTCAATTCAGAACATAATTTATTTACTGCATCTACAAAGATGTAATCTGGCATAAACATCCATAAGACTACATCTTGCTGCCCTTGCCGCTTACCTACAAAACAGACAACATTTGTCATTGTTTAGGGTACCTGCCATCAAAGCGTTTATGGAAGGCCTTAAAAGGATAATTCCTCCCACAATCCCACCATCTCCAGTGTGGAATTTAAACATTGTCCTTACTAGGCTCATGGGTCCCCCATTTGAACCTCTACACAAATGCGAACCGCAGTTCCTTACATGGAAAGTAGCTTTCCTTGTCGCAATCACCTCTCTCAGAAGAGTAAGTGAGATCCAGGCTTTAACCATACAAGAACCATTCTTACAAATACATCATAACAAGGTGGTTCTTAGAACAAATCCAAAATTCCTTCCCAAAGTAATCTCTGCTTTCCACCTTAATCAATCTGTGGAATTACCTGTTTTCTTCTCAAAACCAGATTCCGTAGCAGAGAGAGCTCTTCACACACTTGATCTCAAAAGAGCTATACTTTATTACATTGACAGAACTAAACCTTTTAGAAAGACAAACCAACGGTTTGTAGCTTTCTCTCCACCTCATAAAGGAAACCCAATTTCCAAAGCTGGAATTGCCAGGTGGATAGTCAAATGTATTCAAATATGCTACCACAAAGCAAAACGCACATTAACAATTCCCCCTAGAGTGCATTCAACACGCAAACTAGGGGCTTCCATGGCATTCTTAGGGAACATTCCCTTAGATGACATTTGTAAAGCAGCAACATGGTCCACACCACACACCTTCACCAAACACTATTGTGTAGATGTGCAGGCAAAACAACAAGCTTCTGTGGGCCAGGCTGTTCTTAAAACACTTTTTCAGACCACTGCAACAGATACAGGTAACCACCGCTAAAGGAGAGCACTGCTATACAGTCTATGCACAAGTATGCATTCTGCAGCTCATATGCCTCGGACGGAAAATGCTACTTACCAGTATGCATCTGTTCTTGGCATGTAGAGCTGCAGAATCACATACGCCCACCCGCCTCTCCGGTACCTCTATCTGTTCCAGCGTTATCTTACTTAGATACTTACACATGGACATCTTTTCTGTTTCTTACAAACTCCATCATTTCCCTTCATGGCGAAAAAGAATCTGAGGATGGAGTCGATGCCCATGCGCACTATCGTCCAAGGGAGGAGTCACCTATCTCGTGACTACAAAGACTTCTTCCAAGACAACAACAAGGTGCAAACATCCAAGCCCACCACCAGATGGCGATCTATGCACAAGTATGTGATTCTGCAGCTCTACATACCAAGAACAGATGCATACTGGTAAGTAGCATTTTCTTTACTATATCTTGTAAATTCTATATCTCCCAAACCCTCTGGTAGATCTTTCTCATTGTGGCGTCTAAAATACATAAAAATACAGTCCATTTTTATAAATTGTTGTTGGATTTCTTTATTTTCTTTTTGATTTCTTCTTCAGTTGTTTGGTGCTGTTTAAATGATTTACACGTATTCCTTTGTGTAAGCCTTGCTGCTCAGAGCCACAGCTTCCTACAGTTTATTTGAAGGTTCGACAAACAAAACCTAAGGGTCCTAAAGGGGTTGGTTAGCGTATTATATGGTGAGGTTGCACAACAACACTATATATATGTAGGGTTTAAGACCCGCTTAGTCAGAAGGATGCACTTAATCGATAGTCTATTTTAAGGGACGTTTATTGAAAAACATTCCATAGAAGATTATACAAAACAAAAGAACTTCAAAGAAAAATAATGTCCTCTCTGCTTCTCTGTATCCTCATTCTCTCTCTCTTCTTCTTGAAAAAATATGAGGTGGCCCTCGGTTATGTGGTGTCTTGAATACCCTCCGGAGGTTTTATGTTGCCCATCGAAGTAAACATACAGAACACAGGTTCAGTCACTGTGCTGTCGCTTGAGAGATATGGGTGCTTAGGTCTTTTGTGCCCTTCACCAAGTGCCAAACAAAATAAAAACAATTAGGTTTTTCGGTGTGACTTCTTACTCTGTGAATATTACATGTGCATAATTTGTGACCTTTTAAGCCTGTGCACCTCCTCCTAAAAACAGCTATGCTTCCTGGTTGGACTTGCCTGGGTCCGCCACCCTCCTGGGCCATGGTTTCAGGGGTTGCAGCGTCCACACCTCCTCGGAGATCGCTGGAACCAAATACAGTGCTCAGAGCTGTGGCCTTTTGCCCCTCTGGTTGCACTGCCAGCCTCTTCATCCTGCGTAGTCCGGTCTCCGGCTAAGCTGCTTTCCTCCGTTCGACTGGTCTCAGCGTTTTCTCTCGTCCCGTTACGTGTCTGCCTCCGCAATCAAGCTTTTCTCCTTCCGCTTGTCCCCACAGAAAAGGGGTAGTTCTTCTTATATGTTGTCCACAGTAGAAGGCACTTGGCTGTGCATTGCTGGTGCGGAGTTGTTTATCCCCATGTCATCTGCGGCGGCCATGTTGGAAGTAGACGGCGTGCCCCGCGCCGCATTACAATACGCAGGCATAGTCTCTAAGCAACATGTTATTTTGAGTGTACTGCAAAATCATCTGGAACAGGTATAGAGGCCTCCCCAGCAGTGGTGGCTGGTGACATTTGAAAGTGGTAGGCGTAAAATTATTGGGGCGTAAAATTATTGGCATACTGCACCGCAGCGAGCGAGCGTAGCGATCGAGCCCGAACAACCTAAGGGGGGTTGAAAAAAGTGGACAAATGGTGCATTTTCAAGCAAATTTGAGAAAGCAGGATGGTTAATAAAGCAATTGTGAAAGTGCAGTTATTACATTAATAAAGAGATGTCATATAACATAGGTAGCTTTCTTTCACCCCATAGTCCAGCAGGGTCTTGATACAAGACAGATAAGAGAAAAAGCAGTGTGGTCCTCGACCAGGAAGACACTCATATTTCGTTGGTAAGAAGTCAAAGGATTGGTCAAATTGAAAACCTGAAATGCAATATGCAATCAAACAATTTGCAAGTACATCTCATCTATGTTCAACAAGCCATGTTTTACCCATGATTGGAATTGTGAATCACCAAATAAACTGAGCCACTGCAATCAAAAGCAGAGGGCCTCCTCAAAAAGTATGCCCTTAAGAGAGTTCTCTCATCTCATGTCCTCTCTATATTTTCTCTGGAAGTTGAAAACTCATCACATTCTACTGCACAAACCTGAACCCTTCTGCATATTCCAACACCAGAACTCATTCTTGGCCATTTAGTTTGGAGCCATTCATACCAGGAATACAGAAAATACCTTTAAATAGAGTAGAAGGTTTATGAATACAAGCACTTAGCAATTGTACATATACTATGAATGAGAGCCAAAGGAAACAAAAAGGAATAAAGAAGGAAGCAACACTCAAACACAACTCATGCTCCGGAACGCCATAAAATTCTCTATGTGGCAAGTTCATCACCTATAGCAGTACACAGTACATTTAATGTCTCCCTCAGTTTAGCATATTAAACAATAGCAAGTGGTAATTCTTGTGATATGTACTCATCACTGTAGACTATTGTAGAGTCACTATATAAATACAATTAATACAATATGTGTTGTTAGGTGTAGAAAATCTAGACTCACACCTGTCCATATTTTTTTGATGTTTTATCCTTGATAATGTGCCCTATTGATACTCTGGGGACCATATTCAGTGTGCGCGCCCTGAAACCGCTCTTAAACTCGAAAAGTAAATAGAAATGCCCCCTTCTCCTTCCATGTTTCACTACCCTTCCCTTCAGCTTGTCTGTGCACTGTCTCTCTCTCCCTGGCAGTCTCTCTCCTGCCCATGTCTCCCTCCTTGCCTCGGATCTGTGACTGTAGTATGATTCCAACTGTCTCCTCCCTCTATTCAAAGCCTCATGCTCATTCCTCTGCTCTCCCCTGTCACGGCCACCAGTCTGTCTGTGCCTGTCTCTTTCTCTGTCTTACACTCTCTGCACTCAAGTTAATTCCTTGACTGACTGTCTCTTCCCTGCTCTTTCAGCTCTTATCTCTATTCCGCTGTCTCTTTCTCTGTCCAATTTCCTCTCTCATTTCTCTCTCGCTCGGTCTTGCAGCTTCTCGGTCACTCCCTCTGTTTCCCCTGTCACTGCCTCACTCCCGGTCTTTTCTGTGTCTCTTAGGTCTCTTCCAACTCCCTCCTCCTCTATTATCTCTCGCTCTCTTTGCTGCTTGTCTCTCTCCCGCATCTGATCCGGCTGTTTTCTTATCCCTGTCGTTTCCTTAGTGCCCGTCTCTTCCAACAACTAGTGCAGCACGAGTCACATCAATCTATACCACAGTGTTTTATATTATTGGTAGAATGGTTTGTTACAAGAAGGTAGAACCTCCACTCTGAAACACATCCCATAATTGCTGGGAAAAGATTTGTCACAGAAAACAAAGTCAAGACCCTGCGCCAATATGGCAAGTTTCATAGGTGCGATCAAGCTGGATACTGCACAGCGTGTTGATCTCTTGATACACCTGCATCAATCTAATGTGCATACCCCTTCACAATCATCCATTGCAAACAAAATGTATACAGCAAGTGCTTTGAAGCACTCGGATTCGACAAGTAAAAAGGAGAGCTGTAGCAATACAGATGGCATCTATGGAATGCACCAACGAGTGAATGAATATTCACAATCTTGGAACATTTCTACACTTGGTTTTCCAAAAGAATGCCCCTTCTGCGGCACTACTGGACTTCTCCGCAAAGGAAACACATATACCAGGTGAGAAATATTGCCAGATCGCACCTGATGTTTAAATGCCAGAGGGCGGTGGATTAACTTGGCACCTAGAACCCTTTACGAGGCACAACTGACACAATATGGTCGCAAACACAAAAGTTGTGGGCTTCTTCAACGTTACGATAGAGACATCTGTTCACACCCTCAGTAGGGCCATCTTTGTTTAACACACAGTATGGGTCCAGGCGCCTTTCAGAGACGATAAAGAACAGATGTGCTGTGCAAATCATTACATACAGCCGAGTCTATCACCAACATAAACAAGCATTGGCATAGCCAATAGGTCTCGCCTTTGGGACCTTATAAGTGTTTAGCCAGAGATATTGGCAATGTTTTTAAGGTATGTTGTTGAGCAATGTAGCTGCTGTGCTTAGTACTGTAAAGTTTGTGTGCAAGTTGTGCTTAGTGTAGTCACGTGTAATCACTAACCATGCTGACTGTTAATTGAATCATAAGGAGGCCAGGGCTTTACAAATCAAACCGCCGTGCCCCGCCCGGCCTGTCTCCATCCAAGTCTACTCTGGGTGTACCAGTCAGTACATGGGGTGATCCCTAGGGCGGCGCCTTGCCTGTAGGTCTTCTGCAAAGGCACCACCTCATTGGTGGCCAGATTACTAACTGCATTTTAGTTAATGCTACTAAAAAATATTAGAGGGAGGTGTGGTATGCTAGGACAGGACGCAGGGCAACTTCAGAAATCTCAAAGTATCCCATTTCAGGTGTGAGTGGTTTATTTAATCAAGGTACTGCGCTGCATTTATTGATACAAGAGTTTTGCTTTGTATCATAATTTTCTTAATCCACTGCTTGTGATCAAGTGTCACTGAAGGTGTCACACATGAGAGACGTGAATGTCACTCATAGGTGCCTTGAAACAGGGCTTTATGTGGGCCGGGTCCTGCCGGTGCAGTTCTAAAAAGCAGGTGCTGAGACGGGTCCCCATCGGGCTCTCCATTTATGCCCTGACCCTCACAGTGGGAAAAAAAAAAACCTTAACTATGCAGCAGTACCACCCTTCACTGCTTTTGATGTAACTTCGAAGAGACTCATTGTAGGTCTTTCATAGTCTCATCATTTGAGAACTGAAGCATTTTCAATATGATATATACAACGAAGCCGTAGTTGTTGCTTATTTATCTCCTGCAACTAACAACCATTGACAAATCCAATCGTCCTAGTTTGTAGATATAATGTTACTTGCTGTATTATATATATCTGGCTGCAATGACAGACAACAAAGTACAAGTGGGGTTGCACACTATGCTAAGCACAGGTTTTTAGTTTAGGTGTTTTTAAGCCACCACACCCTTAATTACATAGGCCACGCCCCTTTGAGAGACTCACCAGTTTTGTCATCCAACTTAAAGCCCTGCCTTGAAAGCATAGAAATGTCACTCGAGTGTGTACTGAAAACTTGGCAGCTATGTGGTAATTATCAAACCAAAATGTCCACGTCCCCCCCCACCCCCCCCCACCACCAACCCAAGTTAAATTTAAGCACGTCAAACCTGCTGGAGTTTAACTACTGTAAAAAGCCCGGTTTGTAGTGAAATTTCGGATTTTGTTAGGGGTAAACATCAAAAGCTGCATGTTACGCCGCAATCTAAGGGAAAACCTTCTAATCGGTGCTACTTAATTGAGGTTTCACTGGGCTCTTATAATTAAGGTTTTGGTGTTTTTTTAACATTCTATTTCCGTTTTTCTATAGTCGTACTCAAGTCCAAGTAGACGTCAATGCCCAGCATGCTCACTGTGCACGGAGTACTGAAATGCGTGTTTGCACGAAAAAAAGTGTCCATTTTCTGCGAGTACAGATTATAAAAAACAAAAATACCAAAAATAGGACATAAAACGGTGCCCGTATCCACCTTTGTAATTTAATATTGTCCTCTTTCGCGATCTAAGGAGGGACTACATAACACTGTATAGTTTCTACACTAATGAAATTCCACACAAATGAAAAAACGCACTCGACTGTTTATCGGAGGTACTGTTTAGAAAGTACGTGCACTTTGTTGAAAAGACGTGTTCAGTGATAAAAATATTACCCTTTAGAAAAAAGCTCAAGTTATTAAAAAAAAAACGGATAATAGTCGTGGCTTCTATATGGCACACTATTATTTAAAATAAAATATACAGTATAGCGGGCGTATAAATAGGCACGCCCTGACTGAAAACGGGCTTACATACACATGCCCTTATCACTTGAGTGAGGTCCGCAATCTCCGAAGAACAGGAAGCTTTGGGTGTCTCCTGTTAAATTACCGACTCCTGCATAACAAGGCGGGGCATCTAAAAACAAGCACAACCATGCTGGCGCTATTACTGCGTTTGTTGTCTCTTTTAAGAAACCAGCACAGCCAGTGGTCAAGTGATAAAAACATTTAAGTGGAGGTGAGCAGAGTGAAAAATCATAAAGTAAGGATCGGAATTGAGTGTGGAGTTAATCTTCTGGTGGACAATAATTACACAGCACGGGTCCATCCTGATTGCCGCACCAACCATGAGCGTGCTGTAAGTGGAACTGATTTGGTGAATCGTATCGGAAAGGAAAGCAGTAGCGCCCGACATTAAGCGCAAAAACAGATCGAAGAAACAAGATCTATTGAACTGGTGGAACACAAAGGAATCACCACCTCAGTAACGCCGATGAAAAGGTAGTCGGATCTGGGGTCAACACAAGGCAAGAAGCTGAAGAATGTATAGCGGAGCAGCCACTGCGTGGAAATGAACACCAAGGCAGATCGCTGAACAAGTGGAGCTGGAGGACACCACGTGGACGGGAGACTCCCTCTGGTGAGCAAACCGGCTGCAGTGTGGCACGAGTATCGAGGTGGGGAAAAAAGCATTTTTGAGTTTCCTCGTTCTTCAGGAGTGTAACAGGAAGAATAACTGCTAAACATACCAATCAATGGGAGTTCCGAGGACAAGAGAGAATTGATAAAGCATAAAATATCACAAGGAAATCAGGATCAAATTAATTATACAAAATGGAAGTGAAAGTGGCGAAAAGCTTACAAAAGGCGGAAACACTATTTACTAAAGGGAATGAGGGACAATATAAGAAAAATATAAATACTAAAGTAATGAAGACCAAGTGAAAATAAGCGCGCGCGCGCCTCGCGCTGACGAGGAGAGGAGGAGGCAGCAGGGGAGGGAGGAGGGGACTGCGCCTGTTTCCCTTGTGGGAGCGAGCAGGAACCATCTGTTAATTAAAACCAGATGGTTTTAAAGCTCGCTCCCGCAAGGGAATCGCCAAACGTGCACGCGTTGCCATTAAAAGCAATGCAACGCGTGCACGTTTTTCACTGGAAAACGGAATCGATTACAAGAGGTCTTTTGCCTATGCAGCGCATGCGCGCTGCGTAGGCGAGACCTAAAAAAATAGCGACACATGGTGAGCATCATCTATCTGTTTGCTGCCCTCGGAATGTACATAGAAGAAGGCCTGCGAACATCTCTTGGTAGAGCATCTGTCCCTTCCCTCATACTGCAAAGGGAAGCAACCACCTGGCAATGTCGCATCACTGTGTACGCAAAGCAAAGCACAGAAAATAAGTCACAACCAAACCACTGTGCAAGTACACCCACACAAAATTAGCTGATTCTGACACAGCGCTACCTTGCCGAATGATTTCCATGCATATTGGAGAAAGGAATCACCCAGTGCGCGAGAAGAAACAATTGTATGAAACCAAACGATGATAGCAGTGTGCAAGCGGCAGTAACAACCCCCTCCCCCCCGAAGAAAAATCACATTTCAACATTCTTCACTACTCGGATCCCTTACTTACGTAATTCAAATTCACTATCTGAAAATGCTCTGCTGAATAGTAAAGAATGGAAAATGTGCACATTTTGTAAGAAACAATAATATGCTTAATTTTTTTTTTTCATTTATTCACCTCCTTTGGGTAACATTCAAAGCAGCGGTGCCTCGCGTGCCCTGCTCGGTGTCCACCACTTTTGCTGCTTGCTGGAATAGGAAGAAAAGCTGCCAATGTCTAGATAATTGGGTCAAAGTTTCACCCTCCCTCCTAACTGAAACGGTCAAAGACAGCACACGAAGGCATGGACCAGCAGGGACAGCTGTGCAAAAAAGTGCCTCTGTGATTATCAGAAACGGCCTGACAAGGTCTGAAATAATGGAAAGCAACCCAGATTTCCGCCCCCTCTCTGTAAAGGTACTGACACCGAGCATGAAAATGCTCGCCCGAATAAAGCACAGACATCAAGAATCCATTTCAGGACAAACACAAACCTCTCCGATTTCAATCCTTGCAAAGAACAAAGAACATAAAATGAGCAGCCAAGGCCTATCAAAACTCGAAGACCGGAGGAACTGCAGACAAATCACAAGCAATAACCCCTAAATAACTCCCTGCTTTAAATAATGCTGGCTGAGTGGAGCCGGTGCGCGCCACAACAAAACGTGCTCAAAGCATTCAGTGGGAGTAATCACGAAGAAATCGCTGCAGACAAAAGAGGGCCTTGTTTGAAAAGTAAAGGCAATGTTCAACAAAACAGCACTGATAGCAAGGACAACGGGAAGATATTGTGAAGCAGTTAAATGAGACTTTGCGTAAATACCATATTTTATTTCAATTGCCAGTGTGGCAGAAGCTTTTTAGCAACGGTATATGGTACATTACCGGCACTTTGCAGCAACAGCGAGTGCTACTTGAAACACTTGATTATACCATTATATGGAAGACGCCTCGACACTAACCTTCCGCTGCGTTACCCGTTTTCCGACGGCAAAGACGCCTGGCATATTTGAAAGTGGGTCAAACATTCGTCTTTTTTTGTTTTCTCATTTATACATTTCCTGCTGAGCGGCGGCAAACATAGTATATCTTTTCAATGCTTCGCCTTATGATAATCAGTATGAGCTCGTTTTCAAACACATTTCATCACTTTCCTCTGAAAGAAGCACCGGTGACACAGCTTTTCTTGCTTCCTGTGGGAGTAAAGAGGGTGTACATTCCAGCACTGGTAACCGAGTGGGTTGGGGGTTTTTTACGTAATTTTCCAGGCATGCAACTGGATACATAGAAATTAGCGCTACAAAACGACTGAAGTTCTCTCCTGTCGCTCTTTCGTTGGTGTGGTGCAGCCGTGATCTCTGCTTCCTGTCAATGTTTTGTAGTTGTATGTGTGGGCCTGACTCCAGTGGCACTGTGGTGGATGCTTGCCCCTGTGTGGTACTGCAATTGTATTCATATGGCACTTCTTACACCTGCTGAGGCGCTGAAGTGCTTCAAGGATGAGGAGCTCAAACTCCTTGGGAGTGTTTGGGTGGAAGAGTGTGAGCTGCAGTGAAGGGTTTCCTACGCCTGCATGAAAGGAGCGAAACTTTCTGCTGGGGAAATAATGGGATCTTAACTGAGGTAGCAGAATACAGAGAGAAAATTAAGGCCATTCGGAATCCACCACTGCACACGTTCGTATAGGATGGAGGGAAGGGGACAGCGGCTTCAAACATCGGGCGTTTTGCTGCACACATCAGCGAAGGGGAGCCCCCAAAAGAATGCAGCTCTTCTCAGTTCTCACCCATCCAAAAGCAGACAACACACACTTCACGTACACTGACATTAAAGTGACACAAAAAAATCCAGCTGCAATGCCGTGTCCTAAATAAACTTTTACGGAGGTGATTGGCATTTTGCTCCCGCTCATCGCTGTAGACAGCATGTGACAATGGAACTTCCCACTTCACCCAGTAGCTGTAGGTTTTTTGTTTTTTTGTAGTTATTGCGATGAGCGGGAGCAAAATGCCAATCACCTCCGTAAAAGTTTATTTCCTACGCCTGCATGAAAGGAGCGAAACTTTCTGCTGGGGAAATAATGGGATCTTAACTGAGGTAGCAGAATACAGAGAGAAAATTAAGGCCATTCGGAATCCACCACTGCACACGTTCGTATAGGATGGAGGGAAAGGGACAGCGGCTTCAAACATCGGGCGTTTTGCTGCACACATCAGCGAAGGGGGAGCCCCCAAAAAGAATGCAGCTCTTCTCAGTTCTCACCCATCCAAAAACAGACAACACACACTTCACGTACACTGACATTAAAGTGACACAAAAAAATCCAGCTGCAATGCCGTGTCCTAAATAAACTTTTACGGAGGTGATTGGCATTTTGCTCCCGCTCATCGCTGTAGACAGCATGTGACAATGGAACTTCCCACTTCACCCAGTAGCTGTAGGTTTTTTGTTTTTTTGTAATTATTGCGATGAGCGGGAGCAAAATGCCAATCACCTCCGTAAAAGTTTTGCATCCCCGTCAGCGCTCCCATTGGTGATTGCTTCAATGAGCTTTGGTGACACACACAGTTACCGAGGTAATAAACTGCACCGCTTGGGTCGCGCTCACTCTTTCAGACAGGCAGAGATACCCTTGAAAGTCGACCCTTACTTTGTGCGCGTGTCCTATAATAACACAAGTCACGTTTAGAGAGAGATTTAGTTGATTAAAGCAGACTGCACATCCAAACCACAGGACAAATTACAGGCCGGGCAACTCACCACAAACACTGTTAACCACAAGAGAGGAAAATGGCCCCTGTTCCTGTCAGCAAAGTGCAAGTTTATCCTAAGCCCTCTGTTTGTTTCAAGCGTAGGGAGGAAAAGCTTCACTTGGCTAATAGACGCGGCTCGCGGGGGGGGTGTTGTGCCAGAGGCCCGGGGGATTAAAAGAAAAAATAGAAAATCCTACCTGACTCTGAGGAGGTGCGCCGTCCGCACCGCCTCGGGTCCGACTCCGTTTGGCCCTGCCTACAGCCCCTCTCAGCCTAGGGCACGGTTACCTCTCGCCCGCCTGCCCATTAGGAGACCGAGGTTTGAGCCTTTGCTCAACCCTCGCTCTCCTAATGGGCATGCGCAAGCCAGTGCACACACAAGTGCGCATGACTGGGCACGGCGCGAAAATTCGGTGCCCTTGCCCACTCATGCGCACTTGTGCTGCAGTGCTGCCTGCTGCCCCTGGTCCCTCTGACAATCATGTCAGTCAACATGACGCAGGACCGCCCACCCCCTTCAGACTCTGAAGGGGTGGGCGGTCCGACGTCATGCTGACTGACATGATTGTCAGTTCTCCCTCGGCTCTTTGAACTTAAGTAAACTGATTCAGTTTACTTAGGTTCAAAGCGCCGAGGGCGGGGGGGCTACGCCCCAACGCCCCAATGGACGCACCGCCCCTGCTCCCCAGAGACTGATTTATATTAATGCAGAAGAATTCTTGGCCACTGTACACCTGCCGAGACTCAAGGGGATGCTGCGGCAACAAATGAGGGACAGAATGCTGAACGAATCAAACCTTCGCCCCCCAGTCAAGAGATCTGGGTTAAATTCATCATTCTTTTGCTCACTATGCCACCCTAGTTTGGACCGAGCCATAACCCAGATCTCTTGACTGAAAGTGAATGTTTGTTTCATTCAGCATTCCATCCATCATTTGTTGTCGCAGCACTTTTTGCCCTAAGTGGGATGGGTATGCCCAGATGTGGGTCCCTTGCTCACTGTGCCACTGGATTCAAGCTAGCCTGTCTGATGAGGGGTGTTACCCTGAAATCACTTCCAGGATGCTTGTTTACATTCCAGGGAGGACCCGGCTTGACAGTTCAGGCTTGACTGTTCCCATGAGGAGCAGGGTCAAGACTGATTTGCATATGGCAGGGTCCAAAGTGGGGTGACGTAGTGAGAAAAAGAACAATGGATTTAACCCAGATCTCTTGACTGGGAGTGGATGTTTGATTCATTCAGCATTCCGTCCATCATTTGTTGTCGCAGCATTTTGGTGCATTATGACCAGTGCAGCTTTGTCCCGGGGCGCAGCACAATGAATATTCGGAGGCTTAACCCCATGTTACCCACTATGCAACTGATTGACGTCGAGGACACACTGATTGCACTGGGCATTGAGAAAGCTTGTGATACTGCTAGATGGCATTATATGTTTGAGATGTCGCAACGGATGGTATTCAGCCCAGTGTTCCGAGACCGAGTCACACTCTTCTATACCGAACCCACTGATCCGGTGGCATTGTGTAATATTAAATCACTTAGTTGGAAGGTAGAAAGGGGCACCCGTCTTGTTGCCATTATTGTTTGCGTTAGTGATGGAACCACTGGAAATAAGACTTCAATAGGTTCTACAAGATTATGGCATGCTGTTTGGTAACACAGCACATATAGTGTCCATGTACACAGGCGGCACCTTGATTTATTTCAGGGCTCCGCATTGATCTCTCTTTCTGTGCTGTTTGGTGAGGATAGATTTGGAGATTCCACAGGTTTACATTTAAATAGAGATAAGGCTGTGCTTTTCATATTAGGTACTCTGGACAAGCTAATGAGTATTGCTCAACAATGGACATTGGACCAGTTTAGCTACCTAGCTGTGAAGGTTGCACACCCCAAGACAGCAGTATGATTACGACATGGGTAAGATGTTGCATCGGCAGCCTAAATCAGTTGATTTCTGGAGAACAGTCAGATTCTTCATTGTAGGCCATATTGCGTTTGAAAAAATGGTCTTCCTGTGTGCTGCCTCTATCACTTCCAGAACTCGATATGTGTACTTTATCGATCGACATTAAAAAAAAAATGACACTCATTTGACCTCATTGGTATAGGCAAGAAAGAGGTCCAGGGCAAAATTAACTGTTCTCAAACTGAACACTGCAGATGAAGGCCTAGGGCTTCCTGTCTTACAGCTGTACTACCTGACAGCGCAAATGCAACATGCGTCACGGTTGTTTCACGCAGATAGGCAAAGAGACTACTGAAGGTTTTCTTGGAAGGGAAAATGCTACCTGTTAAATTGATGAGAGGCAGAGTGACACCTTCACATTGTCGGTTCATATTTGAGCATGATGCTGCAGTGTGGTACATTATTGTGCATAGGGTCGTGAAACGTCCTCCTTTCTCTAGGTCCCTAGAGATATGGTGGCTACATATTCTTCCTAAATATATGGAATGATATGTCCATGGCCCAATGGAAGAAAGAGGGATGCACTACATTAGGAGATTTGCACTCTGTTGAGAACTTTTAAACATTTGAGGAGGTTCAACGTAGTTTTGGGTGGGCCAGGGACAGTTCCTGCAATACACCAAAGTGGCAAATACAAGGAGGTTTGGACGCGATTTCCTAGTGCTCCTCCGATGTCTGCTGTTTTAATTATGCTGCTTCAGTTAGAGCATGCTGCACTTGGCGTGTCACATTTATGCAGTGCGCTGAAAAGAGAAAGATGCAAGCAGCCTTTCATAGTTAGAAGGGGATAACACTCTGTTTTAGAAACACCGTTAACTGATGATGAACGGAATTTGACCTGTGGTCCGGTCCAGATCATATTCAGCAATGCCAGATTTAAGATGAAGCATTTTAATTTCATACAACGTACATATTTGGTCAGGGAGCTGTTGCATTGGACTTACCCAAATAGGCCTCTTGACATACATTTGCTGTGGGAGGGGCAGTATAGATTTTCTCCAAATGACCTAAGGCTGTGCTCATTTGAATGAATACTGGAATGAGGTAGTTGAACTGTGAGGCTACTGATTGAGAAAGATACTCAGCACTACCTTTAAATCTTATTCCTCAACCCTGGAGGCTCTATATTGCGACATAATCTTGCCTCTCTGGGATTGGTTTAGGCAAAACTTTAAATTGCTATCCATTGCATCTGTCCACAACCTCCTAAAATATTGTCCTGTGAGAAAGATTTTCAGGAATGGGCAACTGCATAAGAGAGATTAGAACAGCATATGTGCATGTCTGTGATGCTTAATTTGCTGCTTATATTTAATAGAATGGATATACAATATTATTTACAGAAATCAATTGACGGTGTGCGACCAGTTATGGGATAGATTTTCATCCTCCGGATTCAGCTGCCTCAGTATAGTAAGCAACGTAGGTTCACTTATTCTTGCATCATTCAAAAGAGTGAGGCCGCCAATTTCTATTACTACCCAGTGTGCTAAACTATACTTAAAAGGGGTACTGCCATACACATTGTTGATAAGGGAAATACCCTACTACCTGTTAATGGTGACAGAAGGGTGATACAGTTGTGCATAAAGGTTATTTAACACCTTAATTCTTTCATGTCACATCCCCTCATTGTAAATTGTTGATATAAAGTATCTTCATAAGCCGTGACCTGAACATCCTAAGGAAATCTTGTTGTGGAAAGTTTGCAGTATCTAAATATACAAGTATGTTCGAATGCTGCCTGTAGTAAATTTGAAACCTAGTTGTCCAGACTTTTCCTAAACATCTAATCTTCATTTTTTTTATTTTTTTTTGCACGTTTACCCAATCGTGTCTTCTTCCAGTCTAATTACAGATCACCACTTTCCCAACACAAGATCACTTGGCTTACCAGTGACTTTTTCTTAGCATTAAATCTCACATTAACACAGCAACCACATTCATTCTCTTCCAGGCTTAACTGCTCTAAAATGACCTTTATGTCTCATACAGATTTGTATGCAAAATTTACATCACGTTTTATCTCAGCCTGAACTTTAGAAACGGATTTCTAGCTGACCTTCTCACTTACCATCTGGCAACTAGTGGATTCCTCCTTTGAGCTTCTCACCTCATTTCAAGTCTCAGGAAATGCATCCACATCACTGAGGTTTCTGTTGCCCTCCATAGTCTATACCTTGAAGCTTGCTTCAATTTTAGACTTACCAGGATTGTGTCTACTGCTGTCAATATAACTCACAATCCTTACTTTAATAAAGGCGAGTCATTGTTAGTTATTATCATTATCCTGCTGCATAAACTAGCCATTCCAATTTACTGCTACATGGCTCTTCCGTTGGTCTCTTTTAGGGTAAATCCAAGCTTTGCCCTCTGCGTACCTTGGAAGATTCTCCCATTAGATATTTGTTTTCCTCGAGACATTCTCAACTTCAGAAACCTTTTAAAAATATACCCTTTCTCTGCTCATAATTATCCTTGGTAATTAAAGTAATCGATTGGCTTTCCTAAATCACTCTCCATTTTTCTCATACTTTCCCTTCCTTCAATCTCTCGCCCATACCTTTCTTCAATGACCCTCAGCCCTCTTTCTGTACAGTGGCTATTCAGAATTGCTATACCCATCATCATTCTTCACTTGCCTCCTTTTTTGTCTCTTATTTGCTACATATGTATTTAGCCCAGAGTTGGGTTCATGTGATTGTAACATATTGAAAAAGTAAATGACTGATTCCTTCATGGCAACTTGGTAATCAATTATTAATTTTCATTCACCCTCTTTAAAGAAGCTGGATTCTTGGACGAAGTGACTTATGACCGCATTGCCCTGGGACCTGGTTTTGATCGTCCATACCAGTTTGATCCCAGCGTGAGAGGGCCGAAGACCATCCAGCTATATAAGCATTTAAACCTAAAGAGTTGTATTTGGACCTTTGATGCCTATTATGATATGACCGAATTAATTGATGTCTGCGGGGGATCAGTGACCGCCGATTTCCAGGTGACAAGAACATAATAGGTTTTCACACTGTTGGATAAATATGAAAATAGAAGAACTATAAACTGTATGATATTGAATGCACTGCAATTTGGAAAACAGCCTGTTCGAGGCATGTGAGCTGTAGATCACATGCTGTGCATAGCCTGCCATCTAGTGTTGGGTCTGTATGTTTGCACTTTGTTTTTGTTCGAAGAAGTCTTTTCCAGTCACGAGGTAGGTAACTCCTCCTTTCAGTGATAGTGCGCATGGGCATCGACTCCATTGTTAGATTGTTTTTTTCCGCCATCGTGTTCGGATGTGAATTGCTGCGCTCCGGTTCGGCACCGTTTCTCGTGCTCCCTTCGACGCGCAATCCATTATCCTCGACGGTATTGTTTCTCGATTGCGTTTCTCATTCTCTGCGTATCGTTTCCACTTGAAGATCTTCGATCGGAAAACTCATGAAGGGCCGTTGGGCCTTCCCGCGCCGGCCTCGCTAGCAGTCGATGGAATGGACTCCATTCAAGCTCTGTCCCGGATGTCGCGCCAAGTTTCCGCGCACCGACCTGCACGAAGTGTGCAATCTCTGTCCCCGGAACACGACGAGAAAGACTGCGATGCGTGCCGATCGTTTCGATCAAAGAAGACGCTTCGTGACCGTTGGGCTCGGCGTCACAAGATGCAACACCACAGTGGCTCTGCACCGGACATCTTCGGCGAAGATTTCGACCGAGAAGAAACACAAGCTCAAGGAGCCGAGGAAGAAGAACATGTCTCCGAGGCCGACTCCGACATGGAAGAAGAGGAGCAAGTTACACCGGGTCAGCGTACCGTGAGTACAGATACCCACTTGCCCTAACAACCAAAAACAAAAAAGGCTCCGGTCCTTCCTCTGCCTGCGGCCAAGGCCAATTGTGTGTCTTTTGCTTCCTCGCCCTAAGTGCACCGGGTATGCCCAGACGTGGGTCCCGGGCTAACTGTGCCACTGGAATCAAGCTATCCTGGCTGAAGAGGAGTGAAACCCCGAAACCGGTCCTAGGATGCTTGTTTCCGGTCCAGGGAGGACCTGGCTTGGCATTTCGGGCTGGACTGTTCCCATGAGGCACAGGGTCAAGACTGATTTGCATATGGCCAGGTCTAAACTGGGGTGGCATGGTGAGCAAAAGAATGATGGATTTAACCCAGATATATTGACTGGGGGTGAATGTTTTGATTTGTTCTGCATTCCGTCCATCAATTGTGTGTCTTTTGCGGGCCAAGGTTGGCACCGAGGAAAAGTTTTGCGGGCCCGGCGCCGAAACACAAATAAAAAAGCCTTCCGGCTCGAGTCGGCCCCAAACCGGCGCCTAGCAGAAATCCTCGGCGCCGAAATCCAAGCACGTCCTGGTCCACGTTCCATCTTTGTCGAAGCCCAAATCTTCTGTACCGAAGAGTTCGGAGCCGAAACTTTCAACGTCAAAAACTGCAAGTAAAGATAAAAAGACTCCGACAAAAGAGCCTCGGTCCGATGTTCCACCTTCGGATCCGAAACAAAATGAACTGGTTATTAACCCAGACACTGGACATATTCATGCTAAATTGCCTGAAAAAAGGAAATTGGACCAACAGGATGAGCACCACATGCCCCTGAAGAAAAGGAATGCGGGTACAAACCCTTCACCACCTTATGTGCCACCTCCTTCACCTACTAATCCTCAATTACTCATCACACCCACTAATTCACCAACACCACTGTCCCCTAACCCACAGGATGCAGGGGATGGGGATGAGGATAGGCCACAAGATGTTGACCCACGGGAGGATTATGATACTGATCCACACACACATACTGACCCTGACTTATACCCGTCCAGGCCATCACCACCTGACAACAATATAGGCTACATTGAGCTTCTTAATAGAGCTGCTCATTACCATGTGGTGGAACTACATAAGGAGGCTTTAGAGGAGGACTTCTTGTTTGAGACTTTAAGCTCCACTCAGAAAACTACACATACACTACCAATGCTTAAGGGAATGCTTAAGCATACAGATGAGGTTTTTAAAGATGCTGTAAGGGCAAGAATCATCATGCCCAGGGTTGAGAAGAAATATAAGCCAGCCCCTACTGACCCTGCCTACATCAAGGGTCAGCTGCCCTTAGACTCTCTTGTGGTTTCTAATGCTCGCAAGAGAGCTAACTCTCAGACCACAGGTGAGGCCCCTCCTCCTGATAAAGAGTCCAAGTTAATTGATGCCTCAGGCAAAAGGGTAGCCTCACAAGCGGCTAATCAGTGACGCATTGCTAATGCTCAGGCTTTGCTAGCCAGATATGATAGGGCTCATTACGATGAACTAGAAAAACCTATGCCTGATGAGCACAAATCTAAGGCAAATGATCCTACCCAGGAGGGCATCACCAATACCTCCATCAAGTGCGCATTAGATGCAGCAGACACAGCAGCGCGTGCAGTAAACACCAGCGTACTGCTACGTAGACACGCATGGTTGAGAATTTCAGGTTTCAAACCTGAGGTACAGGCCTCCATTCTCAATCAGCCCTTTGATATGGAACACCTCTCTGGCCCAGCAGTTAACACCTCGCTGGAAAAAATAAAAAAGGACACTGAGGTCGCAAAGTCCATGGGGGCTTTACAGTTACCTGCAAGTAGGTGGAATATTACCACAGAAAATCCCTCCTCCTCTTACAAGGGCAACAACTAATCACCCTCATCAAGAGGCTATTTTAGAGGAGGTTTTAGAGGAAACAATGGTAAGGGAAGAGGGAGAGGTAACTCCACACGCACTTCCCCTGCAAATAATAAACAGTGACTTCCTTCCGCTACCCCCGATCATTCCACTCCTGTAGGGGGACGTCTATCTCAATTTCTCCCTGTCTGGAACACCATCACCTCAGACAAATGGGTTCTACAAATTATCCTATATGGTTACTGCCTGTAACTTACAAACACTCCCCCAAACATTCTTCCAATATCACACGCAATGTCGCAGAAACATCTTACCCTTCTAAAAAAAGAAGTTCTCTCTGTTGGAGAAAGGAGCGAGGGACCGGAGTATACTCCCTGTACTTCTTAATTCCCAAAAAGGACGGCTCTCTCAGGCCTATCCTAGACCTCAGAAAACTAAATCTATACATTCAGTCGGACCACTTTCACATGGTCACTCTCCAGCAAGTGCTCCCGCTCCTTCAACAAGGAGACTTTCTGTCCACTCTGGACTTAAAGGACGCCTATTTCCGTATCCCAATACATCCTGCTCACCGTAAATACCTCAGGTTTGTAGTAGCAGGCCAGCACTATCAGTTCAAGGTGCTCCCATTCGGAGTAACTACCGCACCCAGAGTTTTCACCAAGTGCTTGGCAGTAGTCGCAGCTCATCTTCGAAGACAACACATTCACGTCTTCCCATTTCTGGACGACTGGCTCGTAAAAGCCAGCTTGCAACAAAGCTGTCACAGTCACAAAACAGTGCAGTTGCTCCACAATTTTGGATTTACAGTAAACTTGTCCAAGTCCCATCTACAGCCATCCAACACACAGGCATATCTGGGAGCCACAATAGATACACAAAAAGCTTTGGCCTACCCCAATCCGACCAGAATCCTCACCATGCAGACTCTACTCCTCCAGTTTCAGCCTCAACACTCATTGCCAGCTCGAGTGTTCATGCAGTTACTGGGGATGATGGCGTCTTGCATACTAATAGTTCCTTACGCAAGACTTCACATGCGTCCCCTTCAGGAGTGCTTAGCACGTCAGTGGAATCAAGCTCAGGGTCTGTTATCAGATCTAGTGTTGGTGGACGGCCGCACCCATCGCTCTCTGCAGTGGTGGAATACACAGAACCTTTCAAAAGGGCGGCCCTTCATGGACCTGGTTCTACAGATAGTGCTAACAGCAGACGCATCGCTCACTGGTTGGGGAGCTCATCTCCACACGCATACAATGCAGGGCATATGGAACCTGCAGCAAAAGCAGCTTTGAATAAACCATCTAGAGCTGCTATCGATTTTTCTAGCGCTCAAAGTGTTTCAACTTCGTCTAGTAGGCAAATCTGTCCTGATCCGTACAGACAACATGACAGCAATGTACTACATACAAAAACAGCAGTGGATACACTCTCTCCAGCTGTCACAACTAGCACAGACCATCTGGAGATGGGCCATACGTCACAAAATGTTTCTCCTTGCAGAACACCTTCCAGGAGTAAACAATCAGATTGCAAATCTGCTCAGTCGTCAAAGACAACAGATACACGAATGGGAACTCCACCCTCAAGTTCTCCACCCATTCTTCCAAATGTGGGGTTTTCCAGATATAGATCTGTTCGCGACAAACCTAAACGCAAAATGCCCAAGCTTCGCATCCAGACATCCACACCCATTGTCCAAGGGCAATGCACTATGGATGAATTGGTCAGAGATATTTGCATACGCTTTTCCGCCTCTCCCACTTATTCGTGGTTCTGAAGCTCAGACAGGCGTCCCTGACATTAATCCTAGTTGCTTCCACATGGGCCCGACAACCCTGGTTCACAACCCTGTTAGAGCTCTCAGTAGTTCCTCACCAAAAACTACACCTCACTCGCAATCTTCTCACTCAGAGTCATGGAGACATAAGACATCCAGATCCCAGCCTTCTCAACTTTGCGATCTGGCACCTGAAATCTTAGAGTTTAGCTACCTTAATCTTCCGCCAGACTGCATTAATATTATCAAAGAGGCTAGACGTCCTACCACAAGGGCATGCTATACAGCAAAGTGGAAGCGATTTGTGATACACTGCAATAACAATCAAATAGATCCACTAGGCGCTTCGGTTCAAAACAACATTTGCTATTTACTACATCTGCAGCGTTCCAGTTTAGAGTATTCTTCCATATGCTTACATCTTGCTGCATATCTACAAAACAGACAACATCTGTCTCTTTTTACAGTGCCTGTCATTAAAGCATTTATGGAGGGACTTAAAAGAATCATTCCTCCAAGACTTCCACCTGCTCCAGTGTGGAATCTCAACATTGTCCTCACCAGGCTAATGGGTCTACCCTTTGAGCCATTGCATAGATGTGAAATACAATTTGTCACTTGGAGGGTAGCTTTCCTCATAGCTATCACATCTCTGAGGAGGATGGGTGAGCTTCAGGTACTAACCATAGAAGAACCATTGTTACAAATACACCAAAACAAAGTGGTTCTTCGGACCAACTCTAAATTTCTACCGAAGGTCATTCTGCATTTCATATCAACCAATCTGTTGAGTTGCCTTTGTTCTTCCCTCAACCAGATTCTGTGGCAGAACTTGCTCTACACACTTCAGATGTGAAAAGAGAAATTATTTACTATATAGAAAGGATGAAACCTTTCCGCAACACAAAACAACTATTTGTCGCTTTTGCTCCACATAAAGGCAAACCAATATCAAAATTAGGCATTGTAAGGTGGATAGTCAAGTGCATTCAAATATGCTATGCAAACGCGAAAAGATCACTAACAATTCCCCCTAGAGCGTACTCCACACGCAAACTAGGGGCTTCTATGGCATTCTAAGGAAATATACCCATAGATATCTGCAAAGCTGCGAAATGGTCTACACCTCACACATTCACAAAACACTATTGTGTAGATGTGTTAGCAAGACAACAAGCTAGTGTGGGCCAAGCAGTTTTACGTACACTATTTCAGACAACTGCAACAGCTACAGGTTAGCCACTGCTTTGGAAGATATCTGCTTTATAGTCTATGCACAGCATGTGATCTACAGCTCACATGCCTCGAACGGAAAATGCTACTTACCCAGTATGCATCTGTTCTTGGAATGTAGAGCTGTAGAGTCACATGTGCCCACCCGCCTCCCCGGGTACCTGTACCTGTTGCAGTTACATCTTACTTAGATACATATATACATGGACATCTCTTACTACTCTTACTAACTCCATTATCACCCTCTGCAGCAAACAATCTAACAATGGAGTCAATGCCCATGCGCACTATCACCGAAAGGAGGAAATACCTACCTCGTGACTGGAAAAGACTTCTTCGAACAAAAACAAAGTGCAAACATCCGGACCCAACACTAGATGGCAGGCTATGCACAGCATATGACTCTACAGCTCTACATGCCAAGAACAGATGCATACTGGGTAAGTAGCATTTTCCTTACAACCCTTGTTTTATCATGCATACCTTTACTACACAGGTATTATTTTTTTTAATGTTACTTTAAAAAAAAAAAAGTGATTTAGGCGTGAGTAGAGGTAAAGGGGGAAAGGGTAATTTTAAGGTTTGGGGTGCATAGAGGTACAGGAGGTAAATGGAATTTGAGTGTTCGGTGTGGGTAGAGGTAACGGAAGGTTAGAGTAATTTTAGGGTTTAGTGGTGTGTAGAGGTAACGGGAGGTAAGGATAATTCTAGGGTTCAGGGGTGAGTGGTAAGTGTTATTTTTAGGGTTTATGGGTGGCTAGAGTTAAAGAAAAGTAAGTATAATTTAAGTATTTAGGGAAGGAAGCAATTGTGGTCCCAGTCTTCAAAAACGGTGCTAAAAGTGACCCAGCATGCTATAGGCCCATTTCATTGATAGATGCCCCAGCTAAGGTTCTGCGCAGGGTCCTTCTTGCACACTTGGAAGATTGGGCATCCAATAATGGGATTATGTCCAATACTCAATATGGTTTTAGGAGAGGGCGGGGTACAACTGAACAATGTCTTAATTTATCCTTAATCATTAATAAGCATGGTAGGTCCATGAAGAGCTCTATCCATCTGGCCTTCGTGGACTTATCTAGCGCTTTCGACACTGTCAACCGAGATAAACTATGGGCCATGATGGAAGGTATGGGTGTCGAAAAAGCGTTAGTAACCCTACTCCGTAGGCTTCACTCCAGCACTACAGTCACTATAAGATATGGCAGTGTAGGGGAAAAAACCCACCCAATTATCTCATTGGAGGGAGTTAGGCAAGGATGCATCCTAGCCCCCTTTTTGTTTTTAATTTATACAAATGGGCTGGAGGCTTTCTTATTAAGAAGGGAACTTGACTATCCCAAAATCTGTGATAAACCTGTCCCGCTCTTATCTTATGCAGATGAAACGGTTTTATTAGTAAAGACAGCTATAAGCTTGCAAAAATCTCTTGAAGCTTTTACTGATTTTATGACCTCTCTCGATCTGAAAGTTAATTGTTCGAGGCATGTTTGCTGTAGATACACATGCTTTGCATACTCCTGCCATCTAGTGTTGGGTCCGGATGTTTGCAAGTTGTTTTTCTTCGAAGAAGTCTTTCCAGTCACGAGGTAAGGTGACTCCTCCTTTCGGTGATAGTGTGCATGGGCATCGACTCCATTGTTAGATTGTTTTTTTCCATCATCGGGTTTGGACATGTATTGCTGTGCTCTTGTTCGAAAACCGTTCTTCGGGTTCCCCTCTGTGCGCAATCCACTCTGCCTTCAACGGTATTGTTTCCGTACGCGTTTCCTTGTTCTCCTCGTATTGGATCGCTTGACAAACTCTCCATTTTTGATCGCAATCCTCGTGGGCGGCTGACAGGCCTTGCCGTGTCAGGCCAGCCTTCTGCCGATGGAACGGACTCCATTCCAATTTTGTCCTGGGTGCCACGCCAAGTACCCTCACACCGACCTACATCGAGTTTGTAACTTGTGCCTCTCTCCGGAGCACAAGGAGGAAGATTGCGACGCTTGTAAGACTCTATGCGATCGTCTGGCTCGACGACGAGAGATGCAGCGCCAAAGCATCCAACACACTCTGGATATCTTCGGAGAAGAATCCGAACAAGAAGAGATCGAAGCGTCCGCTGCAGAAGAAAAGGCCCTGTCCGTTCCAGACTCCTATTCCAAGCTCGAGATCGATCTAGAGTCCGAAGGTGTGCCTCCGGGACAGGGTGCCGTGAGTACCGAAAACCCCTTGCCCCCTAAATCCTCTTCAAAAACTCATAAGGCTCCGGCACCACCTCTGCCTTTTGGCCAAGGTCGGCACCGAGGCAATGTTTCTGACGCCCCGCCTCCCGGCTCGGCACCAAAACAAACCACCAAGCCTTCCGGCTCAGGACCGAGTCGAACGAAATTACCTTCGGATCCGAAATCATACGGCTTCAAGGAGAAATCTGCTTCGGAGCCGAAACCCTCCGCTTCGAAACAAAAACATGCTTCGGAGCCGAAACCCTCTGCTTCGAAATACAAACACGGTTTGGAGCCGAAGCATTCTAAAGACAAGTTGATTTCGATGCCGAAATCCAGGACAATGTTCTAGCCCTGTTTATCTGGCCCCACAACCCTCTCCACCTCCACCATCTTCTCCACAATTAATAATTGAGGATCCATTACACATAACACCTCAGGGATCTCCACATACAGATCCAGATGTGGATCAGGGTAATGATGATAGTCATTTGCCTGCAGACCCATGGAATGATTACACCATTGACCCATCAGTAGACAATGAGCCAGACCTTTATCCTGCCAAACCATCACCACCAGATGATAATATGGCTTATCAACAGCTCATTGCCAGAGCAGCAGAGTATCATGGGGTACCACTACATAAAGAAACATTAGAAGAGGACTTTCTATTTCAATCACTTGAGTCCACACATAGGTCAAGTCAAATACTCCCTATGCTTAAAGGCATGATGAGACATGCAGATGATATCTTTAAATACCCTGTCGGAGCACGTATTTTAACTCCAAGGGTAGTTAAAAAATACAAATCCTCACCATCAGATCCTGTGTATTAAGGGACAATTACCTCTTGACTCCCTAGCAATGTTCCGTCTAATATTTTTCCTCTGTGTGCGGCAGTGTAGGGTCTCTGTGCGCTGCAGCCATGGCTATGTGTGCAAGGAACCAGACTGCGCGTGCGTGCAGCGCCAAATATCACTCCAAACTTTTGCTTAGAAAAGTGAAAAGATGGTGCATTTCCACACATACAGCGCCACGTTTGGGTCTTAAGGTAGGTTTGCAATTTGGATACGCATGCCATGACATGAATTGGTTACACAGGCAAGTACACTTCGGGTTTAGAAAAGCCCAAGACTCCAACGGTGGTACCATCATAAGATTTTACTAAAGATTCTTAACTGGAGCACTGTTCATTGGGTGGGGAAATGTTGGGAGCCTATACAAGATCACATATGCACAATAAGTTACACACTTACATAACATATTTTCAATTTGATGGGCAAGCTACTGAGTAATGTCGGGCTATCCCGTCAAAGATAGTGTATGAAATGCGATTAACTTGAATACTTTCACAAAGGCCCACAATCAGCCCCGCAGCCGCGCTCTATTAAGAAAAGAAATGCATCAAGTCCAAAAGCACGATGTGTTTTAAACGTCGTGCTTTTGGACTTGATGCAGGTGGCATCTGGCATGCTACTTGTTATATTATATATCTGGATGCAGAGAGAGAAAGAAGCAGCAAAATACAACCAATGGCAGAGCCAATAGTCCTGGCTTGTTGTAGGTGTAATGTTACTTGTATTATATATTTGGATGCAGTGACAGAAGCAGCAAAATACCAGTCTGGCAGCACACTATGCTAAGCACAGATTTTCAGTTTGTGTTTTTAAGCCACGCCCTTAATTACATCGGTCACACCCCTTTAAGAGACCCCCTAGTTTTTTCATCCCACTTAAAGCCCTGTCTATAAGATTTGTAGACAGTTACTGTAAATATAAAAGAGCATATCTAGAAGTTCTAACATTATGGGATTGGGCTAAATGTAATAAAAACATTTCCTATGTTCTTTGTACTGCATCTATCTTTGAGGAATATATCTCGCGATCCTGCAAAGGCGCTTTATCTTTTATCTTATCAGGCTATCAAAAATAGCGTGGATGGCCCCATTAGGCCTACAATGAAATAAGTCACAATTCTAGTGAAAGTTACTTTGAGAATCCTGTATTGTTTTTCAACATATCCTCTCTGAGAGCTTCCTCTCACCACCCCCATCCTCCTCCCACCTGTGCCTTGAATTAGTAATCAGCAGTTTTTGTCCAACAGGCCCCTTCTGGTCCTTTGCTATGGATCCCTTTGCTAAGTGAGAATCCGGACAGCAGAGGCAGGTTGTTTTGTATTGGCTTCTGGCCCTGACACAGATCAGTAACTTCGACTTACAGATGTTCAGTGACATGATATTACGAGTTTGCGTGAGAAGGTTATTGGAGCTGAATAGTGTGTAAATATGTTTATTGAGGTCTCTCGGGATCGCTGTGAGGCCCATCACAGTGCTGGAAAGAATATATACTAAGTAGGTGGCTATATAATGGCTTTTTATCAGAATATCTTTCCTCAAGTCCTGTTTCTTTGCACTGCAGCTGTGGATGCCCTTGGTACAATATGGAGGTGAGCAGATTTAGACCCTCATTACGAGTGGCCTAGTTGTATGTGCGATAGTTATCGCACACAATAAAAACATTGATGTGTACACAATTGATTGTGTTATAATTATGATATGTGGTAACTGGAGTTAAAGGACCATTGGTAATGAGGAACAGTGTGCTTTACAAATCCTCAAGTATTTCTTTGCATGCACTGTAAAGCGCCACGTTTTAAAAGTCATCTTTTGCAACCCCACTTTCTTGCCTTGATTCATGACAATCTTCCTTTTTTCTTTTAAAAGCGGAAAAAAGCATGCTGAATAGCTTTTATAGGAAGCACACCAAAAAATAAGTCAGTGGGCATAATTATGAGGCGCAAAGTACAATGAAAACAAAGTGTTGGGTTCCCCGAAGAAACCTTTCATGCAAACTCAAAAAATGCAAGCGCAAGCCAGTTGTTTGCAATCTGAAAGAGACACGTTAGTGATAGATTCCTTACCTTAGAATATCCCCAGGCGTCAGGCTGGATCCGGAAAGTTTTGCGTAGCAGTACCCTTGCGCGTCGGTAGGCGGCGTCGTGCGGCTCCGCGTCCGTCGTCGGCGTCGTGATCGCCGGGATGACGTCGCGGGCAGTACTTAGGCGCCGCCCCTGCGCGCTGACGTCAGTTCTTCTTTTTCCGCGCCAGTAAGCGCAGATCCGGGAAGAGCAGTGCCCTGGTCAATTTTTGACCATACTTTTTGGTGATTTTTCACTGTTTTTTTTCCAGCCTTCAGGTGTCGTAGGGATGCCCGGCTTCAAGCGATGCGGCGCCTGTGCGCGGATGATGTCCGTCACCGACCCGCATTGGGAGTGTCTCTTCTGCCTCGGCCGAGGCCACGACACCGAGTCTTGTCCCGAATGCCAGGCCCTCAACCCGAAGGCTTTGCGAGAGCGGTCTCGAAAGCTCCTCGAGGCCCGGCATTCGGCTCCGCGGAAGCCCCGGTCGCGTGAGAGGTCCAGGGGTCGCTCGCGGAGTGCACACCGGTCGTCGGCGTCGAAGTCTTCTTCGTCCGGTAAGTCTCGACACAAGAAGTCCAAGAAGCATCGTCGCTCTCGGACTTCGCCTCGCCGGTCTCGCGACTCGGCTGAGGCCCCTCCCGGCACCGTCCCCGCCCCCGCGGCCCCGGACTTGCCTGTGGAGTCGCCCCCGTCATACCCGCCCTTCCCGGGTTCGGGGGCGGATCCGGCCAAGGTACAGGAGTTCCTGTCGGCCATGGCCCGCCTCTTCGGGCCTTCAGGCCCCTCCGGTGCGCCTTCGGGCCCCGCGGGCCCTGATGGGGTTGATCCGGCGTCGCCGGCGGCTCCGGCCCCGGCGTCGCCCGAGCCTCCAGCCTCGATCCCGGCTCCGGCTCCGGCCCCGGCCTCGATCCCGGCTCCACAACCCCCATCGACGCCGGTTGACCTCACGACACCTCCGCCGGCGCCGATGTCTCCGGTGCCGTTCTCGACGCCGCCCTGGGCTCCGGGCGGCGTCGTCCCCCAGTTCCTTCCGGCTCCGGACTTGGACCCGGAGCGACGTCGCTCGACGCCGGCTCCGGCGCCGATGGGACCTTGGGTCCCAACTGTCCCTCCTCCTCCTTATTTTGAACCGGAGGAGGACCAGGAGGACTGGGAGGGGTCTGATGACCCTCTGACACGCAACTGTCAGTATGATGAGGACTGGACAGAGAGTCTAGGGGAGGCCAGTGGTCTGGATACTTCTCCTGACACTGGCATGCTGTCTCCTCCCGTGGCTACGGAGGAGGGGGCCAATTTCGGTACGGTGTTGCGTAGGGCTGCTGGGGCCTTACGTCTCCAGCTCCCTACTTTGACGGTCAAGCCTAACATCTTGACAGAGGTGCTTCAGCCGGCAGCCTCCTCTGCGGAGACTGTGCTGCCGTTTAACGACGCCCTCACGGACGTTCTTTTGGGCGCCTGGTCCAAGCCCAACACAGGGGCTCCTGTGGATCGGAACGTGTCACGACGCCATCGCCCCGCTCCGGGCGACCCCCTGTTTCTTTCTGTCCACCCCACTCCTGAGAGCTTGGTTGTCCAAGCCTCCGCTTCCCAAACCGCCTTCCCTACCGCTCCTCCGGATAGGGAATCCAAACGCCTGGATCAGTTTGGGAAGAAAGGTTTTTCTTCCTCCAGTGCTGGCTTGCGGTCCGTTAACACCGCTTGTCTTTTGGGCCGATATACCCACTCTCTGTGGGATTCGGTGGCGGATGTTTTGCCCCAGTGCCCTGAGGAGGTCCAGGCACTGCTTTCCCGCGCCATTGCGGAAGGAAGGGATGCGGCCAAATACACTATCCGTTGTGGCCTTGACACCGCCGACTCGCTGGGCAGGTCGATTGCAACGACGGTGGCGCTCCGACGCCACGCCTGGCTGAGAACCACTGGTTTTCAGGGGATGTCCAGAATACTCTCATGGACATGCCCTTTGATGGAGTCGGTCTTTTTGGGTCCAAAGCAGACCATGCGTTGGAGCGCTTTAAGGACTCACGGGCTACTGCCAAGTCCCTGGGCCTTTCTGCTACACGCCCTCCGCTGCCTTCTGCTTTTCGCCCCTATCGTGGCCACGGTAGGGCGCCCCTTCACGTCAGCAGCCCAGCCACCGGCCCGCGCAGCAGGCGTCTTCGCGTGGCCGAGGACGTGGATTCCGCCGTGGCGGATCGGGCAACCAGCGTGCGGGTCAGGCCACCACCTCCAACCCGTCCGCGGCCTCCAAGCCCTCCTAGTCCCTCCTTTCAGGTGCACGGCACGCCAGTAGGGGGCAGGGTCCGCCATCACCTTCCCCACTGGCGCACCATCACCTCGGACAGGTGGGTCTTGGACATTGTCCGAAGGGGCTACTCCCTCCCCTTCGAGACCACCCCCCAGCCATGCCACCTCAATTCCACCGCATGTCAGGGGATCACTTGGTGCTTCTACAGAAGGAAGTCACGGCCCTCTTGACCAAGAGGGCCATCGAGCATGTTCCGACCCCAGAAGTAGGGCGTGGTTGCTACTCCCACTACTTTCTGGTGCCCAAAAAGGACAAGGAGGACATGCGTCCTATCTTGGACCTCCGGAACGTCAATCGCTTCCTCCGGAAGGAGAAGTTCAAGATGCTCACCCTAGCTCAGGTCTTGACTGCCCTCGACCCTGGAGACTGGTTGGTAGCGTTGGACTTGCAGGACGCGTATTTCCACATCCCCGTCCTGCCGGCCCACCGGCGTTACCTTCGGTTCACGGTAGGCCCCGAGCATTTTCAGTTCACCGTGCTCCCCTTTGGCCTTACCAGTGCCCCTCGGGTGTTCACGAAAGTGATGGCGGTGGTCGCAGCTCATCTGCGCCGGGCAGGGGTTTCAGTCTTCCCCTACCTCGACGACTGGCTGCTGAAGGCGGGCTCGTCCCAGGCAGTCGTCTCCCACCTCCAGACTACGGCCGAACTCCTGCACTCGCTGGGGTTCTCCATCAATGTGCCGAAGTCGCATCTGATTCCTTCTCCACAGCTCCTTTTCATCGGAGCAGTTCTGGACACGACGCGGTTTCGGGCCTATCCTCCCGAACGGCGAGTCCGGGATATTCAGGCTATGATTCCGATCTTTCGGCCTTTATCCTGGGTTTCGGTAAGGATGACCCTGAGGCTGCTGGGCCTCATGGCCTCCTGCATCCTGCTGGTCAATCATGCCAGATGGCATATGCGGGCTCTGCAGTGGGACCTGAAGTTCCAGTGGGCGCAGCACCAGGGCAACCTGTCCGATCACGTCCAGATCTCGGAGGGGACTGCAAAACAGTTGCAGTGGTGGCTCTCGAACCGGCAATGGGTCATGGGCAGATCCCTCTCCCTTCCCCAGCCAGAGCATACAGTTGTGACGGACGCGTCCCTTCTGGGATGGGGCGGTCACATGGGAGAGGCGGAGATCAGAGGCCTCTGGTCTCCGGCGGAGTCCCGGCTCCATATCAACCTTCTGGAGCTCCGGGCGATCCGGCTTGCACTCAAGGCATTCCTTCCCTCTGTCAAAGGGAAGGTAGTGCAGGTGTTCACAGACAACACCACCGCCATGTGGTACTGCAACAAACAGGGCGGGGTGGGGTCTTGGACCCTTTGTCAGGAGGCTCTGCGCCTCTGGACATGGCTGGAACATCAGGGCATGTTCCTGATGGTTCAACACCTGGCAGGTTCTCTGAACGCCAGGGCGGACGAACTCAGCCGCAGGTGCATGATGGATCACGAATGGCGTCTTCACTCGGAAGTGGCGCAAGGACTCTTTCTACAGTGGGGAGAGCCTTGGTTAGATCTATTCGCCTCCGAAGAGAACGCGCAATGTCATCAGTTCTGCGCGTTGGAATTTCCAAGGCGGCACTCGCTCGGCGACGCTTTTCGTCGCGAGTGGAGTTGCGGTCTGTTATACGCCTTTCCGCCTATACCACTTCTACCCAGAGTGTTGAAGAAGATTCGGCACGACCGGGCCCAAGTCATTCTTGTGGCTCCGGACTGGGCTCGAAGAGTTTGGTATCCCGAGCTACTCAATATGAGCATAGATCCCCCGATCCGTCTGCCTCTTCGGGAGGATCTTCTGTCGCAGCAGCAGGGGACGGTCCTCCACCCGAACCTGTCCAGTCTACACCTGCTTGCGTGGAGATTGAGCGGCGGCAGTTGATTCCTTTCGACTTGCCTCCCGAAGTTTGTGATGTGATTCTGGCAGCCAGGCGTCCCTCCACTAAGGTGGTATACGCCTGCAGGTGGAACAAATTTGTGGCATGGTGCACAGCAAAGGCTGTGAATCCCCTTTCTGCCCCTCTTTCTGAGGTCCTTCTGTTCCTTCTTTCTCTGGCCCAACAGGGTTCTGCCCTGGGTACCATCAAGGGTTATCTTTGTGCTATCTCGGCCTTCCTCAGGCTCCCTGATCAGCCCTCCCTTTTCAAGTCCCCTGTTGTTAACAGGTTCTTAAAAGGCATTACTCACCTCTTCCCTCCTGTTCCGTTTGTAATGCCTCAGTGGGACTTGAACTTGGTTCTTACCTTTTTAATGTGCGCTCCCTTTGAGCCTCTGCATAACTGTCCTCTTCGTCTTCTGACTCTAAAGGCAGCCTTTCTGGTGGCCATCACCTCCGCTCGGCGGGTGAGTGAGCTCCAGGCTCTTTCTTGCAAACCTCCCTTTCTGTCTGTTCATCCAGACAAGGTTGTTCTTCGGACGCGTCCGTCCTTCTTGCCAAAGGTGGTTACTGCTTTCCACATTGGGCAGACCATCACTTTGCCCACCTTCTTTCCGCCTCCGCATCCTTCCAGAGAGGAAGAGAGGCTCCACCGTCTGGACCCAAAACGTGCGCTCTCCTTCTATATCGACCGCACGAAACACTTCCGGGTGGATGACCAGCTCTTTGTTGGCTACGTGGGCGCCAAAAAGGTCGGGCGGTGCACAAGAGGACCATCTCCCGCTGGGTTACCTTGTGCATCAAGACCTGCTATTCTTTGGCTAAGAAGGAGCCTCCTGTTGGGCTGCGTGCCCATTCCACCAGGGCAACGGCTGCTACCACGGCCTTGGGCCGCGGTGTTCCGCTGCCGGTTATCTGTCAGGCAGCTACGTGGGCCTCGCTGCACACGTTTACTAAGCATTACTGCCTTGACAGTCAGGTCCGGAGGGACGGCTTCTTTGGCCGTTCTGTCCTCCAGGACTTCCTTGTCTGATCTTTGTTCGCAGACCCACCACCGGGGTTGGTATTGCTGGGGTATCTATTCTAAGGTAAGGAATCTATCACTAACGTGTCTCTTTCAGATGCACAAGTTACTAACTTGTGTAACGATATATCTGTAAGAGACAGTAGTTAGTGATAGATTCCTTACCGCCCCACCCATCCTCCCCGTTCTGCGAACTGATTTCTAGGGTTAAGGACATCCCTTTCAGGGCCCTAGTATTTTTCAGACACCTGTGTCAGCTTCTTGCATGGCTCTGCGTTCCTGGCGCGGAAAGTCGTGTACAGAACTGACGTCAGCGCGCAGGGGCGGCGCCTAAGTACTGCCCGCGACGTCATCCCGGCGATCACGACGCCGACGACGGACGCGGAGCCGCACGACGCCGCCTACCGACGCGCAAGGGTACTGCTACGCAAAACTTTCCGGATCCAGCCTGACGCCTGGGGATATTCTAAGGTAAGGAATCTATCACTAACTACTGTCTCTTACAGATATATCGTTACACAAGTTAGTAACTTGTGCATTAATTCTAACCTGATATTCACATTGATCGGAAGTAGCTGTAAGATGCACGTAAAGCTTTATAGAACTTGCAAAAAGATAAAGCACAATTTTTGCAAAAGTGCAAATTGCAAGCCTTCACGCACAACATTTTAAAACTTCGTTCATGTTATGTAAACATCTAAGTGGCAGATGTACATAGCTGCCAAGGTTTCAGATTACTATGTGTGACATTTTCCTAATTTCAGAGAAATTATGAGTGACATTTCAACGACTGTGAGTGACACTTTCTCAGGAGCAAAATCAAGCAATGAAGACCAGGGAAACAATATCAGAAATTACACCCATTTGAGCAATGAGAAACTCTATGAAGAGCTTAAAACTGCTGCAAAGCACCAGAAAACGGAAGGAAGGGCACTAACCATAGACAGACTGTGTGACTGCAGTTCTCAATATAAGAGGGCAGGCAGGCACAGCTGCTGCTCAGAAGAAGATCTCATTGATCTGATCATTCATGACCTGCGCGCTAGCCTAAAAAGCAAATTTCATAGCATAGCAAGTGCAACTAGGAGATTATGCTGTCACTCAGTCTCGGGCATAATCAGTTGCTATTGCAATAAGGTAAAAAAGAATGCTGGGAAGTGCCAGCGCAAAACCTGGAGTTGTTCCGCTCTAAACACGTGGTAGTGCAGTATAAATAAATAAATACAAACTGCACATAGCTGTCAAGTTTTGAGATTGACATTTACAAGTTTCAGTGTTCTTATGTGTCATTTCATTCTCTTTGAGTGACACTTTAGTGTGACAGTCAAACAATTATGCCTGTTATTAGATGCATTCCATGAATTATCCAATTTCTTGATTTCAAGCTGTCACAATTCTCCATAAGTGATTTTGCAATGTTACTAACCTAATTCCTTTTTTCTAACATGCTTATTGTGAGGTAAAGCTGCAACAAAAGATAGGACCATAAGGAGTTGCTTTCCAATGTAACTGACAGAAATTGCAACTGCCCCATCATGTGTGCTGTTAGGATTGGCTTTTTAGCCAACATTATATTGCATTCTGGGAGTTATAGTTTCACTTTAAACGCTGGCTGGTAAAGTTTATGGTCTATGAGCAATGGTTAGGAAGACAGGATAAACTACAGTAGCACATTTCAGCCTTTGAGTAATAACCATTGCAAAAGAAACAATTGATGGACGGAATGCTGGACAATGCAAACATTCACCCCCAGTCACAAGGATCTGGGTTAAATCCATCATTCTTTTGCTCACCACACCACCCAAGTTTGGACCCAGCCATATGCAAATCAGTCTTGACCCTGTTCCTTGTGGGAACAGTCCAGCCCGAACTGCCAAGCCAGGTCCTCCCTGGACCGGAAACAAGCATCCTGGGACCGGTTTCAGGGCATCACCCTTCTTCAGCCAGGTTAGCTTGAATCCAGTGGTGTAGTGAGCACGGGACCCACGTCTGGGCATACCCTTCCCACTTAGGGCAACAAATGCAAAAGAAACAATTGATGGACGGAATGCTGGACAATGCAAACATTCAGCCCCAGTCACAAGGATCTGGGTTAAATCCATCATTCTTTTGCTCACCACACCACCCAAGTTTGGACCCAGCCATATGCAAATCAGTCTTGACCCTGTTCCTTGTGGGAACAGTCCAGCCCGAACTGCCAAGCCAGGAGCTCCCTGGACCGGAAACAAGCATCCTGGGACCGGTTTCAGGGCATCACCCTTCTTCAGCCAGGTTAGCTTGAATCCAGTGGTGTAGTGAGCACGGGACCCACGTCTGGGCATACCCTTCCCACTTAGGGCGACAAATGCAAAAGAAACAATTGATGGACGGAATGCTGGACAATGCAAACATTCACCCCCAGTCACAAGGATCTGGGTTAAATCCATCATTCTTTTGCTCACCACACCACCCAAGTTTGGACCCAGCCATATGCAAATCAGTCTTGACCCTGTTCCTTGTGGGAACAGTCCAGCCCGAACTGCCAAGCCAGGTCCTCCCTGGACCGGAAACAAGCATCCTGGGACCGGTTTCAGGGCATCACCCTTCTTCAGCCAGGTTAGCTTGAATCCAGTGGTGTTGTGAGCACGGGACCCACGTCTGGGCATACCCTTCCCACTTAGGGCGACAAATGCAAAAGAAACAATTGATGGACGGAATGCTGGACAATGCAAACATTCACCCCCAGTCACAAGGATCTGGGTTAAATGTTTTGCATTTGTCACCCCGAGTGGGACGGGTATGCCCAGACGTGGGTCCCTTGCTCTCCATGCCACTGGAATCAAGCTATCCTGGCTGAAGAGGGGTGAAACCCCGAAACTGGTCCTAGGATGCTTGTTTCCAGTCCAGGGAGGACCTGGCTTGGCAGTTCGGGCTGGACTGTTCCCATGTGGCACAGGGTCAAGACTGATTTGCATAAGGCTGGGTTCAAACTGGAATGACATGGTGAGCAAAAAAACGATGGATTTAGGCCCAGATCTCTGTACTGGGGTGAATGTATGACATTGTTCTGCATTCTGTCCATCAACTGTTGTTTTTGCATTTGTCACCCCGAGTGGGACGGGTATGCCCAGACGTGGGTCCCGTGCTCTCCATGCCACTGGAATCAAGCTATCCTGGCTGAAGAGGGGTGAAACCCCGAAACCGGTCCTAAGTTGCTTGTTTCCAGTCCAGGGAGGACCTGGCTTGGCAGTTCGGGCTGGACTGTTCCCATGTGGCACAGGGTCAAGACTGATTTGCATATGGCTGGGTTCAAACTGGAATGGCATGGTGAGCAAAAACGATGGATTTAGGCCCAGATCTCTGTACTGGGGTGAATGTATGACATTGTTCTGCATTCTGTCCATCAACTGTTGTTTTTGCATTTGAGTAATAACCAGCCGTGATGTGCTGAGTTGCATTGTCATGTTTCTATAACTTTCAATAATTAACATTAGTTTCTGCTGTTAAATTTGACATGGAATTAAGTTTTAGGTGATAGCAAAGGGTTGGGGAGGGGGGTCATTGAGAGAAAACACAGATGATGGGCCCTGGAGAACTGTGACTTAAGAGTAAGGCTCTGTGATGATGACTGACCAGTTACGACATGGCAGAAGCTGAAGTGAAATTTTTAACACGGGTAATGGTAAGAAACTGATGTAAATCAGCAGCAGACACGCTGTGAGTGGTGCTGTCCCCACCACCGTTAAACCCCCCACCCCCTTCCTGGGGTAGATCAGCAGTTGTCAGTCGTAGTACAGTTCAAGCTGGTAACTCACATCATTCTACCAGTCTCCAGAATGTATTGTCTCTCTATCTCTCTTGTTGCATCCTCCCTCTTTTCATCCCAGTCATCTTTTCCTCTCTCTTTCTCTATCCTCATATCTCTCCTTCCCCATCACTCTCTTTACAGCCTCTTTCCTCCTACTTATCAGTCTCTTGCCCTCCTCATCCTCTCTTTTTAGCTCTTTCTGTCCTCCCTCGTAGCACAGTCTGTGAGTCCTACCCACGGGTTTAGAGCAGTAGGGTCCTAGATTTAGGCCTTTGTTCCTTTTTTATCTGTTTCTTTAGCCTCCCTCTTCTTCTCTCTCTCTCCTCTCTTTGTATACTTCTATCTCTTTCCCTGCATTCTTTCCACCATCTTCCATTTGCCCTTCTCTCCGTCCTCCCCCTGTCTCTATCTCCCCATCATCTCCTCTCTTGGCATGCCGTCCTGTACAAGCTTATATCTCCTTCCTTAATGTCTTGTCTCATTTCTCTCCTCTAATTTCTTTCCAACTCGGTCACCTCGTTTCTCCTTTCTTCTACTATTTTTTTAATGTTATCTTTGTCTGACCCGTACCCTCAACTCCTACTGTGACTGCATGTTTGTGATCCGGAGGCTAGATGTGCAGGAAACCTGCTGCGCAGTGAGGTGAAACAGGAGAAAAGTATGGTTTCCCTTAGATCGCTTTTCAGCACTAGCAGCCTGTCGCACACTGTCTGTGTGCATCCGAGGCTGATGAATAGCTTCATGGTAATGAGGCAGGTCGCAGGGGTAGTTTGGCATCCATTCAATGAGCCACAGAGACAAAAGTGGACCGGACAGGCATGGGCAACTAATAAACCTGGAGCTCATGCTTGCCGGTCGCAGCTTTCCACCTGCTTTATGGTGGCGGGTTCAGCGTCACCCTAAAGTTATGCAGGCCTCCCTCCACGCAGTCAGGAAGGAGCCACTAGGTCACTTTCACAAAGTTTAAAGTGACCCAGTTTACACCCGCATACGCATTCTATCTCAGAAATCATCTTACTTAGGTCGGAATGTCTGTCCGGTTCCCTCCATGCACCTGCGCTTCTCCGATAGTTACAATTGTCATTTCTCACGAGGGCCACAGATCCCGCAGTAGGCTGACTGCCCTGTAATGTGTATAACGTCACTAGCCATTATCCAATCACACAT
Source organism: Calotriton arnoldi (assembly GCA_963921515.1). Lineage (NCBI taxonomy): Eukaryota > Metazoa > Chordata > Amphibia > Caudata > Salamandridae > Calotriton > Calotriton arnoldi. The sequence continues at coordinate 4,866,106 of CAWUFW010000115.1, forward strand.
ATTCAGCCTTGTGGTGCACAACAGCTCAGGCTAATGAATATTGTTGGCTTAAAATGTCATTTTATTGGCTGCAGGGATCCTCAGCTCTATCTGTCACTGCAAGTGGAGTACTCGGCTTTCCAGCTACTGGAAATGAACTACCCGGCGGCGGCCAGGCAGAGATGATGCATCATTTTAATAATGCGTGATAACTTTGAAGCCTTTGAGCCCAATGGGCGTTGCGCGCCTGATGCCAAATGCTACCGGCATCAAGTCCAAAAGCACAACGTGTAAAACACACGCTGTGCTTTTGGACTTGATGCATTTCTTTTCTCAACTACGGGCTGATTGTGGGCATTTGTGAAAGTATTTATGTTAATCGCAGCGCATGACTGTGCTGCGATTAACAGGAATACTTTCACAAATGCCCACAATCAGCCCACAGCCGCACTCCATTAAGAAAAGACATACATCAAATGCAAAAGCATGACGTGTAAAACACACGCCCTGCTTTTGCACTTGCTGCGTTTCTTTTCTTAATGGAGCGCGGCTGTGGGCCTTTGTGAAAGTATTCCTGTTAATCGCAGCACAGTCATGCGCTGTGATTAACATGATTATTTTCACAAAGGCCCACAAACAGCCCGCAGCCACGCTCCATTAAGAAAATAAATGTAGCAAGTGCAGGGGCAACTTGCTGCTGAACGCCTGCAGAGGCTGCCAATCTGCGTACAAAAATACACTTACCTGCTGTGACCTCGTGTTTTTTTCCGGGCTCTCCTCTTGCACCGTGTTAACACCGCTTCCCCAAACAGAAAATTATTGTTTTTAGCGCTGCTCGCGTTTAAATGCGGCGGCGCGAACTTTCTTGCGGGATGTCCTATGTGCGCGCTTCACACAGGACAATGCGCGATGGTGGTCACAGGTTCCTTTCGCCGCTCATTTTACAGGGCAGGGTCCAAAACAACATCCTCAGACCCAAATGCTTCCTCTTACAAAGGAAACAACAAATCCTTTCCCTCTAGAGATTTCTACAGAGGAGGATATAGAGGAAACAATTCCAAAGACAGGGATAAAGGCGCCACACCACGTAACACCCCTTCTCCTAATAAACAGTGACTTGCCCACACTTCCCCCTGATCACTCAACACATGTCAAGGGAAGACTTCAACCGTTTCTCCCCATTTGGCAATCTATAACAACCGAAAAATGGTGCTAGACCTTAACCAACATGGTTATTGCCTGGATCTCACCTCCAGTCCACCAAACATTCCACCTCGCGTTCACAAATTGTCGTCAAACCATTTGCAATTGCTCAAACAAGAGGTGCAATCTCTCTTACAAAAGGGAGCTATAGAAGCAGTTCCATTTCAGTACCAAGGTTCAGGGGTTCACTCTTTATTTTCTAATTCCCAAAAAGGACGGTTCCTTAAGACCAAATTTAGATCTCGGAGAATTAAACCACTACATACTGTCAGAACCTTTCCATATGGTAAAGCTTCAACAGGTTCTTCCTCTCTTACAGCAAGGCGATTTTTTTGTCCACACTGGACTTAAAAGACGCATATTTTCACATCCCGATTCATCCAGCTCATCGCAAATATCTCAGATTTGTGATAGCAAACAAACACTATCAGTTCAAAGTACTTCCATTCGGAGTAACTACTGCTCCCAGGGTATTTACAAAATGCCTAGCAGTGGTAGCAGCTCATCTCAGAAGACAACAAATTCATGTCTTCCCCTACCTAGACGACTGGCTCATCAAAGCCAGCACACACCAAAAGTGTCTTCAAAACACTCAGACCACGCTACACCTACTTCACCAACTGGGTTTCACTGTCAACATTCAAAAGTCTCACCTACAGTCTTTGCAGATACAATCTTATCTAGGAGCCACTCTCAACACTCACATGGCTCTAGCCTCCCTCAGTGCAGCCAGAATTTCCAATATCCAAACTCTATTGCTGCAGTTCCAAACCAACCAAACCCTGCCAGCCAGGACTTTCATGCGCCTACTGGGAATGATGGCTTCATGCATTGCAATAGTACCTCATACAAGGCTACACATGCATCCATTACAAGAATGCTTAGCACACCAGTGGAATCAGTCACAGAGTCAATTGACAGATCTAGTGTTGGTAAACAGCCACACCCATCATTCTCTGCAGTGGTGGAACCCATCACATTTATCAAAAAGGCGGCCTTTCATCGACCCTGTTCCACAAGTCGTGCTAACAGCAGACGCATCTCCCACCGGTTGGGGTGCTCATCTCCATCCTTACACAGCCAAGGTCTCTGGGATGACAAACACTGATGTCTCCACATCAACTATCTAGAGCTTCTAGCTCTGTTTCTAGCGCTGAAAGCCTTTCAGTCTCATCTCACAGGCAAAGTTGTCCTTGTCCGCACAGACAACATGACAGCAATGTACTATGTACAAAAACAAGGGGGGGGACGACACTCTCTCCAACTGTCACGCCTGTCTCAGACAATTTGGAAATGGGCAATCCATCACAAGATTCACCTTCTAGCAGAACACCTCCTGGGAGTGAACAATCACATTGCCGACCTCCTCAGTAGAAGGAGACAGCAAATACATGAGTGGGAACTTCATCCCCAAGTACTCCTTCCATATTTTCAACAATGGGGATACCTACAAATAGATCTGTTCGCCACAGTAGACAACGCACAATGCCCAAACTTCACCTCCAGGTTCCCACACCCTCTCCCCAAATGCAATGCACTATGGATCAATTGGTCAGGGATATTTGCCTATGCTTTTCCGACTCTCCCACTCCTTCCGTTTCTGGTTCGGAAACTCAGTCAAATATCACTCACACTGATTTTGGTAGCTCCCACATGGGCCAGTCAACCATGGTACACCACCCTGTTCGAGATCTCAGTAGTTCCACATCAAAAGCTACATCTCACCTCCAGTCTCCTCACTCAGAACCGTGGAGAAATCAAGCATCCAAATCCCAAGGAGCTCAACTTAGCGATTTGGCTCCTGAAGTCCTAGAGTTTGGATATTTAAATTTACCACCAGACTGTATGGCTATTCTCAAAGAAGCAAGAAAACCTACCACCAGAGCTTGCTATGCAGCAAAATGGAAACAATTAGTTGTTTATGCAATAACAACAAAATTATACTTCTAGATGCTTCTGTTCAGAACATTGTCTGTTGCCTTTTACACCTACAGCAATGTGGGCTAGCCTACACATCTATTAGGTTGCACCTTGCAGCAGTAGCTGCGTATTTGCAAAACAGACAACATTTGTCTTTGTTCAAAGTTCCTGTCATCAAAGCATTTATGGAGGGCTTAAAAAGAGTTATACCACTAAGAACTCCACCGGTACCAGTGTGGAATCTTAATATTGTACTTACAAGACTTATGGGTCCACCCTTTGAACCACTATACAAGTGTCCTTTACAGTTTCTCTCTTGGAAGGTTGCATACCTCATTGCAGTCACTTCATTAAGGAGAGTTAGTGAGCTACAGGCATTAACTTTAGAAGAACCCTTCTTTTAGCTCCATAAAGATAGGGTAGTTCTTCGCACCAATCCCAAATTCCTTCCCAGAGTGGTTTCTGCTTTCCATATTAACAAATCAGTTGTTACCTGTGTTCTTTCATCAACCAGATTCAGTAGCAGAACGAGCTCTTCACACACTTGACATCAAAAGAGCTTTATTGTATTATATCGAAAGAACAAAAGATTTTCATAAAACAAAACAACTGTTTGTTTCATTTACACCACCTCACAAAGGCAAGCCTATTTCTGAATCTGGCATTTCAAGATGGATTGATAAGTGCATTCAAACTTGCTACGCAAAAGCCAAAAGAATTTTATCTATACCCTCTAGAGCGCATTCTACTCGCAAGATAGGGGTATCTATGGCCTTTTTAGGTAACATTCCTATAGCTGACATTGTAAAGCAGCAACATGCTCTACACCACACACATTTACCAAACACTATTGTGTGTATGTACTAGCACGTTAACAAGCCAGTGTAGGGCAGGCAGTGTTAAAAACACTTTTCCAGACAAATGCAACATCTGCTGGTTAGCCACCGCTTTGGGAGAATACTGCTATAAAGTCTATGCAAAGCTTGTGTATCTACAGCACACATGCCTCGAACGGATTATGTTACTTACCCAGTAAGCATCTGTTTTAAGCATGTAGAGCTGTAGATTCGCATGCGCCCTCCCACCTCCGTCGGGCACCTGTAGTTGTTTCAGTTCTCATTATTTACACTATTTACGCATGCACATCTCTTTACTACACTCATTTACTGCATTCTCACCCTCTTCCGGGAAAACAATCTAACAATTGAGTTGATGCCCATGTGCACTATCACCGAAAGGAGGAGTCCCCTTACCTCGTGACTGGAAAGACTTCTTCGAAGAAAAACAACGTGCGAACATCCGGACCCAACATAGATGGCAGGAGTATGCAGAGCATGTGAATCTACAGCTCTACATGCCAAGAACAGATGCTTACTGGGTAAGTAACATAATCCTTATCAAATCATATACAATGGTATGTGGACCTAAAACCACTAAAACTTTTATTGTGCAGGGAAAGAAGATAGAAAAGGTCAACAATTTCTCATACCTGGGCAATCTATTTAATAATTAGATGAAATGGGAACCACTTTTAACTTTGAGAGCGCAGCAGACAAGTAGGGCGGTGGATGCACTATTTTGTTTTGCTTGTAAATTGGGGCATAAGCCTGTGAAGGACCTAACTACCCTTTATAGAGCTAAATGTCTCAACATTGCCACGTATGGAGAGGGGGGGTTGGGGCTACGCTAAAAGCCAACAGCTTGTAGTAATCGAAAATAAATGTATTAAAAGATTATTGATGCTACTGAAAAGTGCTCCTACCCTACTCTGCCACACCGAATTGGGTCTCGAATTTATAGAAGACCGTATAGGCAGTGCCTCTTTGTTCATATGGGCCAAGATTTGGATTTCAGATGACTTAATGTTTTCATGTGATGTTATCAAAGACTGCTTAAAATCAGACAATGTTTTAATGATTCCATGGTTTCATTATCTGAGGAGAAAATACCATGAGATTGGTCTAGAACATGTTTTTGAAAACCCTGAAGGAATTCCACCAAATGCCAAAACTAGTTTCAAAGAGGCGTAACATACCAGTGGCAAGAGGCGTATTAGTCACCAACATGGCGATATGGAAGAGCCCCGCTTGTTTCCTGCCCCTCCACAATTTTATTTATCTTTCTCTATTAAGTCTCAGTTTCGATTTTACTTAACCAGGTTCCATTTATGCACCATTCACTTTTTGCTGGAATTTCAACGCCAAGGAGGGTGGTCACACAGGCTTATGCCCTGTCTGTGTGACAATTCCTCCATCCAAAGCACTATGCACTTTGTACCATTTTGCACATTGTATAAATTGGTGAGAACTAGATTCCTGCTCCCTCTATAAAGGAATATTCGCCCTTGTTCGTATATTGACGTTTTTAACTTTTTACAGTCACTGGCTACTGCTGAAATTTGCATAGCAGTAGCTAATTACATAAGAGGTTCTATCGTGATTAGAAAGCATTATGAGTAAATCTGTACATAGACCTTTAGGGTAACAGTTTGATGCTTAAATTGACCTTCTGCAAAAGCTTAACATAATATAGTTGCAGGAACTATGGGGACCTTCATGTAGGAATACCTTTGCGGAGAAGAAAATAATTTTTTTAGGAAATTGTTACGTCTCCCTGTGCGCACACCTGTTATTCCTATCGTTATGGACTTAAATACTAAACGAATTGATCACCAAGCCATATTAAGACCATTATTGTTCTGGGTGCGACTGTGGTCAACAACCGAACTAGCCCACTATAAAGAAGGGCTAGAAGAAATCCTATGGTTTGACCAAGGTACTAGCCTTCAGTGGATTAAGCATGTTTACTCTTGGTTTTGCAAACTTGGGCTGAAGTATTTTTGGGAAGAACCCACCCTATTGACATTAGCTTCTAAGAAAATACTGAAAACTACCTTTTGGGCGTATATTCAAAACAGTGTGTCTCACAGCCCAGTCACTGGTAGACTAACGGCCCAGTTTCTTCTTATGAAACCAACCCCGGCCTTTGAGCAATTTCTGGATGAAGTGCAGCCCCAGTTGGCAAAATCCCTATATATGAAATTTCGTTATGGCGTTCTGCAAACCAACTTGAACACATCAAAGTGGGGCTGAAAAGCAGATGAGAGTAATACGGAGTGCTGTGCATTATGCCAACTCGATACACAAGAAAATGACCTTCACTTACTATTCTTTTGCCCTGCCTATGCTATGCCCAGGAAAAAATGGATTAAACCTATCGGTCGAAACCTGGGCACCAGGTCTTGTTTTGAGGCAGAAAGAATATTGAAAACTGACACTTCCCAGAAAATCGTTTTTAGTGTCAGCAGATATTTGTTTGCCGTGGGTATAATAAAAGGGAAAAAAGGTTTGAAATTTTAGTAGTCTGAAACACATGTGTAATCTTGAATTTTGCTGTTTATTAATTCCGCATTTGCACTTTAGAAATTGTTGAGAGACCAGGTAGAGCGTATTGTTAAGCATACTATGTCTTGTTTAGAGTATCCCACCAGCACTTTTAAGCACTAGCACTTTTTTATTGATCAGACCTAATTGGGAAAGTTGCACTTATATATATGTTATATATTCCCCTCCAGCCTTCGGTTCTTCTCAACCCCACCCGGACTTTATATTCTCCTCATGCGCTCCCGATATACTAAACTAAGTTTAGCATTTTTATCATTTTTAACCTAATAGACAGATTGCCGGGTTTTCTCTTGCAAACATTTTGTATTTAAATTGTGATCCTTTTAGCATTTGCATATTGTCTAAAGCGGTACCTGTGGACTGCTTCGTTCTTTTTAAACTGTTTTTATTAATCAATGTGTATGGATTGTTATTATGTATCTTTTATGGTTTAAATTAAACCGAAATAAAGATTATTGAATTGAATTGAATAGTTGCAGTTTATATAAAGTATTTTTTTTTTTTTACTTTTATTGTGAATTTTGTATGTACTGTATTTTTATTCTCTGAATCTTTTTATGGTTCTCTGAACTGAAATAAAGTTATTCTTGACTTGAAGTATTTAGGGGTAGGTGGAGGTAAGGGAAATTTTTTGATCTGATGGAGATATCTAGTCACAGATTCCTTAACTTTTGGATTCTCTCCTGGCGACAGACTGGATCCGGAAACTTTTCAACAGCAGTACCTTTGTGCATCGGTAATGATGTAGCGTGACTCCTTATCGACATCGTCCATGCCTGTGACGTCACCGGAGTTCATATAAGATGCCCTCTGATGCGCTGACATCAGTTTCTTCTTTTCCACGTGGATCCTGGAAGCTGTACCTCTGGACATTTTGGCCAACTTCGATGGTTTTTCCTTGAGGGAAACCGTGCCTTTTTCATGCCGTATGGTTTTAAAGGCTTGTGGGTCCTGTGGTCGGCAGATGTTGTCCACGGATCCCCAGCTGTATGTGTTGCCTGGGTGAGCACCATAATTCAGCGTCACGTGATTCCTGTCAACTACTTCGTCCTCAGGCACTTTAGGAGCGGCAGGTGAAGCTGTTGGCGGCGCAGGTGACCAGCCCTAAAGGACGTCCCATAGGCGTCGGTCTCCTTCGCACTCCAGGGACTGTCAGCGGCGTCGCTCCAGGGGCGGTTTCCGTGGATGTCTTTCGCCATCCTTGTCTCGCAGTAAGTCACGATGCAAGCGGTCCAAGCCATGTCTGACCTTTACATCACATGTGGAGTCTGGAGAAGGGTCAGCCCCGCCCTTCCCAACATATTCTGGAGCCAGGGCGACTCTAACCCAGATCAGGGAATATTATTATTCCCTTCAAAAGAGTTTTGGGTCTACACCTTCCCCTGGAGCTCATTCAGGCCCCAAGGAGGTGCAGGAGACAGAGACTATTACAATGACCACAGGTTCACCCTTGGTGTCAGTCAGGCCATCGCATGCCATATCTCGATCGATGCCGTTGAACAGCCCTTCGAGGTTACCTCCTTAAGTGTCTGGCCTCGAACCCCCAATTTGGTTAATGGCTTGGATGGTGCACAGCTCTCCGAGGCTACCTCTTTCGGTGCCGGCAGCCGTTCATCCAATGGCGATGATGGCATTGCACGATGCATCACCACTTTCCCTCTCCGTTGCCGATGAGAGCGCCGCTAGCCACTGTACACAGTCGGACGGCACAAATGTTGGCGCAGCTCGACGAACAGCATCGGACACAGAGCTTATAGAGCAGGCTGGCTCAGACATCAATTCTGGGCTCCTTGTGGACCCACCTCCTACTATTCCTTCTCAGGCTAGTGAATATGGAGGTGAAGGAGAGAAAGTGTTTGTTTCTGACTCCGATCCACCCCCTTTGGACACCAGTTGGGTAATGCAAGTGGTTTGGAATCCTCTCCAGCCTCGGGCCTTCTATCTCCTCCAGAGTTAGCTTCAGAGGTAAGCTCCTCGTTCACATACATGTTAAAATGAGTTGCTGAGGTTTTCTACATGCTACTTCGATCTGTGACTGTGTCCAGGGACCCTTTGTTGGACATTTTGCACCAGAGTCAGTCTGGAGAGGAGTCAGTGCTTCCTTATTGCGAATGCTTTATTTCACATCTTGTTAGGGGCCTGGGCTAAACCCGATACGGGCCCTCCTATTGAACGTTCTATTGCTCATAGGCATCATCCAGCCACTGATGACCCGGCCTGTCTTATTAAACATCATACTCCTCAAAGCCTCATGGTTCAGGCTGCTTGAAATATTGATACTGTTCCGCCTACTCCACCAGATAGGGAGGGTATAAGACTAGATACTTGCGGCAGGCACATTTTTGCCTCCACCACTTTGGCTTTGAGGTCCACCAATACTTTGTGTCCTTGCTCATTTCACTCATGCTCTGTGGGATTCATTGACAGATATACTACCATTCCTTCCGGAGGAGAGTCGTGCCGCTCTTGCTCCCTTGCTACGTGATGGGCACAAGTTTCCAATACGTTGTGGTATGGATACTTCTGATTATGTTGCTTGGGCCTCTTCTGTAGTGCTCCTTCCCATTGCACACCTCTATGTTCTCAAAGGCAGTTCAACATACACTGGTTGACATGCTCTTTGATGGCACTCATCTATTTAGTGCGCAGGCTGATTCAGCTCTGCAGCGTTTCTGCGACAATAGAGGTGGCGCGGAAGCTTAGTTCTGTTCCTAATTTCTGTCTACCTCTTTCTTTCTCCATTACTAGTTTGTATGAGGGAAGTTTGTCTTTGATTTCTTACAAAATATGACCAATTTTTGGTAGTGTCTTTGCTGTTATTTCACCTGTTGCTCACACCCAAGTGTGGTGTTCCTGTTTTCTACAGGTATTATTGTTTAACACTGTCAAGGACAGGCTGTTTCTCTTGTGAACCCTACCTGGGTTTAGCGCTTATTGTATAGGTTGTTGTTCTCTGAAGATCAGCTCCATTCTCAAGAGACCTTTTTCTGATGGTGAGGGATTACCTATGTACCTGCTCCTGGTCGGGCATTTTTCAGTATGCTTATTAGCATATATATAACTTGTTGCATGTGATTCCTCTGACGATGAATCGCTTCCCCTTCCTTATCCTTTCAGGACATATACTTTGGGCATTTTCGTTGCCTTCAGGTGTTGGATCCCCCACTGAGTCAGTAGAGAGCATGCTTCCTCTCTGCAGTCTATGTGGTGGCCTCGCTGGTAGTTCATCTAGGGTATTCTTTGTTTTGTATCCTGCATTTATTTAGCAACTCTATGGCTATTCTTCAGCAAGTGGAAATAATCTAAGAGGAGGTCACCACACCGATCTTGACACTGGTATCAATGTCCTGGTGATGACTCTTCCATACAACTAAAGAACCTTCATACCTGTACTTCTCTTTTTGTTACAGATTTGCGTACACGTGGCCTCAGCATTTCTACGTGTTATTCTCTGATAGTTGCGTATGCCACATAATGGTTTCAACCTTTTTGGGTGAACTCAATTATTCATCACTACTAGTTCTCACAAAGTTATCATCCATCTTCTTGGACATAGTTGTTCTTTTGAGTTGACTATTTCCTGCGGGTTGATGTCCATGGAAATTTCTTTTAGTAAGCTCTTTAAGGTGTCCTAATATTCTAACCTTCAGTGGCTATTATTATATGCATTTTTTTTTTTATCATTGGGGTTCTTCTTTCTTTCCTTAGAATGTACCCTTCTATTGTGGGTTACATTTCTTTCAGGAAAAAGGCTCTTTTTACCTTATACCTGGGTATAGTAAGGACTGTCAGATTACTGCCCTTCTACTTACTGTGGTTTAGAAGTTTTCTTCTTCTATAAGATATTTTTTCCTCCAATGAGCCATTGTGGCTCTTGTTCAGCGTGCATCTTATCAGTTGATTGGCTTTTCATGGTTTGGTCTTATCCCTGTGGAAATATAGTCCACTTATTGCAGTCAGGTAGGGGATGTAGCTGGGTGGAGCGTATGCTATGCATGTTGAGGTTGGGTTCAATCTCTGGCATTTCCACTCATAAATTATTTTATTTTTTCTCTAATCCTCAGTCAGCTTATGCTTTCTCTGATATGTCTTGTCATTAAGTAAGCAGAATGGGTATCTTTTTCTGAGATTTCCATTATTGTTTTTTACTTCACCTTGTCCTCTTTAGGCCAAGTGATATCCTTCTTTTCTTGGTTTCTTTTGACTGTGGTCTTCAGGATTATATTCTTTGCAGCCTTATTTGCAGCTCTTGGCTGGCTAGCATTGTTCTTAATGCGTCACCATCCATGTTTTTTGTTAGGGGGTATTGTCTCTCTTTACTGATTGTTTTGTAACTTTGTTCCTGATTATTCAGTTGCAGGCTATTTGTTATTTTTGCACATCAGCATGGTGGTGGCTTCTGTCTGTTATTGGGATTTTTACTTATACATGGCTGTATGTGTGTGTATATATATGTATGTGTCTATATACATATGTGCATTTTTATATATGATTTTGTATCTTTTTTGACATTTAAATGTATGATTGTCAATCTTGTGCACAATTGCAGTTTGAAAGCGGGTTTGCATTTATCTTGCATAGATACTCTCTCTCCCACCCTCTATTTCTGTTGCAGTGCTACCTTCATTTAGTTATTGTGTATGCACTTGCTCTTCTTTTCCACTTTTTGAAGTACACACTTGGTGTGATCCTGCTGGTCTTCACTCTACCTTTGAGTGTTTTTTCAATGACAAGTGTTCCTTTTTATTACGTATTTGGTCTTGGATTGTCTTGCAGAATTTCTAGTGCATGCATTAATCCATGATTGCTTCAGTGTGGATGTGTTCTGGGTTTCCTTTCTCTGTTTACTCAGAATAGGTTTCCCTCTAATTTGATTCTGCTGGCAAAAGGAGCTGTAGCTTGGTGATAGTTGCTTTTGCCACTGGCCCTCTGGGTTCCAGCTGTCCATAGGTCTTCACACTTGGGGTTATAGAATGTATATTTTAACTTTCACTGTGGTCCTCTGACACAGCGTTGTTTCATTGCTATAATCGTTTTTTTCGGTGACTTCCAAGGTTTTTCTCCATCATGTTCCCTGGGGTTCTTGCCACAGTGGTTATGGAGAGATATTGTTCCTGCTCATGCAACTTTCTACACAAGTGTAGTCTTTTATCTTAATTTAGACCGGCTAGTTCTCTTTAACAACTTTTGGTAGGATCAGTTTGCAGACCCTCCTCCACGTGAGGTATAGCTATGGCATTTGATTCAAAAGTTAAGGAATCGCAGATAAATGTGTCTATCAGATGAGCAAGCTACTTACCTTCGTTGACACATTATCTGGTAGAGACATAGTCTAGCAGCAGATTCTTTAACGCCCACTGTTGGACTTGGCCCTTTTTGCAGGGTCATCCCTAAACTTTTTGCCTTTCTCCTAGCCTTTTTTCTGACATGGTGTTGGTGGTTTTAGGACTCTGGGCACTTTAGCACTGCTGTCCAGTGTAAAGTGCGTGTGCTCTCTGTGTTACTTATGGTAATATTGGTCTACACCTGTTTGGCCTATTTAATTTACCTGTCAGTCCCTTGTAAAGTGGTATCTCATATACCCAGGGCTGGTGAATTAAATGCTACTGGTGGGCTTGCAGCGCTGATTGCGCCACCCACCAAAGTAGCCTTTCAAACCTATCTCAGGCCTCTGCCATTGCAGGGCCTGTGCGCGCAGTGTTACTGCCGCTGTGACGTGGCACCTAAAGTGTGTGCCATGTCTGTGACCCCCCTTTTACTGCATGTCAGTCACCCCTAAGGTAGGCCCTAGCTAGCCCTATGGGCAGGGTGCATTGTAGGTAAAAGATAGGACATGTACCTTAAGTGTGTGACATGTCCTGGTAGTGACAAACAGCCATTTTGGTTTCTCACTACTGTGGGGCTGCCCTCCCCTAGGAATGCATTGGGGATTCCCTGATAAGTGTTTTAGTGGTAATTCCTTATATGAGAGGAGCAGCGTGGTCAAGTTTGGTATATTTGGAATAGTGATAATAAATGCTACGCAATGGTGCGCGCAGATTTATTATAACTATTTCAGAAATGCCACTTTTAGAATTTGGCATTTCTGTGTGCTATGTGTCTGCCTGCCTGATGTGATTTGCATGTCTGGCTTTTGAGTGACAGGGGCTGGTGAGGTATGTGTGGCTCCAGGAGGGGCAGGGTGAGTCAGCGCTAGGCTGAATGGGACATCTGCATTTGGAGTAGTGCGAGGAGAAGTCCCTGGTCCCTGAATAGGTCTGTGCCTAGCCTGTACAATGCTGGCTCCGCCCCCTGTGGTGTGTCTGATGACTAGCCCCCACCTGACAAAGGGGAAGAGGAGCCTTGTAAACAAAGTGCTCCAATTCCCCCCTGAACCAGTTTTTGCTGGTTCCCCCAAGCCCTGTGCCAGGGCAGACAAAGCAAATATGCAGTATAAATATAGGGGCTGCGACCCCATGAAAGTGGTGTTGTTCCTGTGCTTGGGGGGCTTGCTGCTGCTGGGCCTCTGGAGGAACCGCCACGAGGGACTGCCTCCCTGCTGGAGGGCCCTGTGTGCTGCCCTGCCTGGGCCCAGATGTGCCCCTTGGACCTTTTTGGAAATCCAGCGCCTCGTGAGCGCTACATTTAAATTGCCAAGGAAGAGAGAGGAGCGTGTGGCCTAGCAGCGCGGGGCTGCGACGGGCCCCAAGGGAATCCCGGCATGTGGGATTCCCCCTGCACTGTGTACTTGAGCGGGTGCCCACCCCGCAATTGTGCCTTTCTGGTGGGTGCCCACCCCGCATTGGCCTCTTAGACGAGCGGGTGCCCACCCCGCTGTTCGTGTGCTCCGGAGCGGGAGCCCACCCCACATTTATGCCTGTTTAATGGCGGGAGCCCACCCCGCATAACGGCGGGAGCCCACCCCGCATTGTGGTGTTCCGAGCCCGCGAGGCTCTTGCGCTTGTCAGCAGGCCCCACCCACAGTCAGGCGCGGGTGCCTGACTTCAACAGGCACCCGCGCCTGACTGTGGGTGGGGCCTGCTGACAAGCGCAAGAGCCTCGCGGGCTCCATTTCCGCCCCCTTCGCCCCTGGAGTGGAAGTCCGGAGGAGGTGCAGCCGGTTGTTGCACGGGGGCCCTCGTGACCTGAGAAGAGAGCCCCGCGTGTTCCTGGTGACCGGCGAGAGGACGGGCGTCTAACGTGTGGTCCGCGCGGTCCAAAAGGCGGGTCCCTGGAGCCCGGAGGAGTAGAGAGAGGCAAGCCCCGTAGGAGGACCGGAGGAGCCCACCCGAGAGCCCCGGTGAGTGGGGGCTGAGTGGAGAGCAGTTGTTGTGCTCCCAAGGCATGTGGAGTATCTGAAAGACACGTTGGTGACAGATTCCTTACCTTAGAATATCCCCAGGCGTCAGGCTGGATCCGGAAAGTTTTGCGTAGCAGTACCCTTTGCGCGTCGGTAGGCGGCGTCGTGCGGCTCCGCGTCAGTCGTCGGCGTCGGGATCGCCGGATGACGTCGCGGCCAGTACTTAGACGCCGCCCCTGCGCGCTGACGTTAGTTTTCTTTTTCCGCGCCAGTAAGCGCAGATCCGGAGAGAGCAGTACCCCAGTCAATTTTTGACTGATTTTTTGTGACTTTTGTCATTGTTTTCTCGAGTCTTACGACTCCTACGGTGTCGGTAGGGATGCCCGGCTTCAAGCCATGCGACGCCTGTGGTCGAATGATGTCGATCACGGACCCGCATCAGGATTGTCTCTACTGCCTCGGGCGCGACCACGACTCCAAGTCGTGCCCTGACTGTCGGGCCTTGCATCCGAAGGCTTTGCGAGAGCGGTCTCGAAAGCTCCTCGAGGTCCGGCAGTCGGCTCCGCGCCAAGCCCCGGTCGAGGGGCCGGTCGCGGAGTCCTCATCGTTCTTCGGGGTCAAAGTCTTCGCACTCCTCCGGTTAGTCGAAGCATAAGAAGTCAAAGAAGCGTCATCCCTTGTCGACTTCCCCTCGCCGGTCGCGCGACTCGGCTGAGGGTCCCGTCGGCACCGTCCCCTCGGCGCCGGGAGTGCCTGTGGAGCCGCCGCCGCATTACCCGCACTTCCCGGGTTCGGGGGTGACTCCGGCCAAAATACAGGAGTTCCTGTCGGCCATGGCCCGCCTCTTCGGGCCTCAAGGTCCCCCCGGTGCGCCTTCGGGCCCCGCGGGCCCTAGTGGGGTTCCCACGGCGCCGCCGGCGACTCCAGTCCCGGCGCCGCCTGCGACACCGGCCCCGGCTCCGGCCCCGGCTCCGGTGCTGCCGCAACCCTGATCGACGCCCGTTGACCTAACGACACCTCCACCGGCGTCGATCTCACCGGTGCCGTTCACGACGCCGCCCGGGGCTCCGGGAGACGTCGTCCCCAGGTTCTCTCCGGATCCGGACTAGGTGCCGGACCGACGTCGATCGACGCCGGCTCCGGCGCCGCTGGGACCTTGGGTCCCACATGTCCCTCCTCCTTACATTGAACCTGATTTGGAGGACGAAGAGACCTGGGAGGGGTCTGAGGACCCTCTCACTGCCCAATGTGAGTACGATCAGGACTGGGCTGAGGAACTTGGGGAGGCCAGTGGTCTGGATACCTCTCCAGACATTGGCATGCTGTCTCCTCCTTCCGTGGCAACGGAGGAGGGAGCAAACTTTGCTACGGTGCTGCGTAGGGCAGCTGAGATCCTGCACCTCCAGTTACCTACAGTGGCTGTCAGGACTAACCTCCTGACGGAAGTGCTTCAGCCGGCGGCTACCTCTGCGGAGCCACTGCTGCCGTTCAACGAGGCACTTTCGGACGTTCTTTTGGGCACCTGGTCCAAGCCCACCACAGGGGTTCCTGTGGATAGGAACGTAGCCCGGCGCCATCGCCCTGCTCCGGGCGACCCCCTGTTCCTTTCCCAACACCCCACCTCCGCCTCCCAAAGAGCCTTCCCTACCGCTCCCCCGGATAGGGAATCCAAAAAACTGGACCAATTTGGGAAGGTTTTTTCTTCCCCCAGTGCTGGCTTGCGGTCCGTCAACACCACTTGCCTTTTGGGCCGATATACCCACTCCTTGTGGGATTCGGTGGCGCAGGTTCTGCCCTAGTGTCCTGAGGAGGTCAAGGCACTGCTTTCCCGCGCCAATGCGGAAGGAAGAGATGCGGCGAAGTATACTATCCGGTGTGCCCTAGATACCGCCGACTCGCTAGGCAGATCGCTTGCGACGACAGTGGCGCTGCGCCGTCACGCCTGGCTGAGGACCACTGGTTTCTCGGGCGATGTCCAAAACACGCTTATGGACATGCCCTTTGATGGTGTCAGCCTTTTCGGCAACAAGGCAGACCATGCGCTGGAGCGCTTTAAGGACTCACGGGCTACAGCCAAGTCCCTGGGCCTTTCTACTGTGCGCCCTCCGCAACAGTCTGCTTTTCGCCCCTTTCGTGGCCATGGAAGGGGCGCCCAGTCACGTCCGCTGCCCAGCCACCGGCCCGCGCAGCAAGTGTCTTCGCGTGGACGTGGCTCCCGCCGAGGCAGGTCGGGTACCCAGCGTGCGGGTCAGGCCACCACCTCCGCCCCGTCCGCGGCCTCCAAGCCCTCCTAGTCCATCCTTTCAGGTCCACAGCACGCCAGTAGGGGGCAGGGTCCGCCATCACCTTCACCACTGGCGTGCGATTACATCGGACAGGTGGGTCTTGGACATTGTCCGAAGGGGCTACTCCCTCCCCTTCGAGACCACCCCCCCAGCCATGCCACCTCAATTCCACCGCATGTCAGGGGATCACTTAGTGCTTCTTCAAAAGGAAGTTGCGGCCCTCTTGGCCAAGAGGGCCATCGAGCGCGTTCCGACCCCAGAAGTAGGACGTGGTTGTTACTCCCACTACTTTCTGGTGCCCAAAAAGGACAAGGAGGACATGCGTCCTATCTTGGACCTCCGGAACGTCAATCGCTTCCTCCGGAAGGAGAAGTTCAAGATGCTCACCCTAGCTCAGGTCTTGACTGCCCTCGACCCTGGAGACTGGATGGTAGCGTTGGACTTGCAGGACGCATATTTTCACATCCCCGTCCTGCCGGCCCACCAGCGTTACCTGCGGTTCACGGTCGGCCTGGAGCATTTTCAGTTCACCGTGCTCCCCTTTGGCCTTACCAGCGCCCCTCGGGTGTTCACAAAGGTGATGGCGGTGGTCGCAGCTCATCTGCGCCGGGCAGGGGTTCCAGTCTTCCCCTACCTCGACAACTGGTTGCTGAAGGCGGGCTCGTCCCAGGCAGTCGTCTCCCACCTCCAGACTACGGCCGAACTCCTGCACTCACTGGGGTTCTCCATCAACGTGCCGAAGTCGCACCTGATTCCTTCTCCACAGCTCCTTTTCATCGGAGCAGTTCTGGGCACGACGCAGTTTCGGGCCTATCCTCCCGAACGGCGAGTCCGGGATATTCAGGCTATGATTCCGATCTTTCAGCCTTTATCCTGGGTTTCGGTACGGATGACCCTGAGGCTGCTGGGCCTCATGGCCTCCTGCATCCTGCTGGTCGATCATGCCAGATGGCATATGCGGGCTCTGCAGTGGGACCTGAAGTTCCAGTGGGCGCAGCATCAGGGGAACCTGTCCGATTACGTCCAGATCTCGGAGGGGACTGCACAGCAGTTGCAGTGGTGGCTCTCGAACCTGCAATGGGTCATGGGCAGATCCCTCTCCCTTCCCCAGCCAGAGCACACAGTTGTGACGGACGTGTCCCTTCTGGGATGGGGCGGTCACATGGGAGAGGCGGAGATCAGAGGCCTCGGGTCTCCGGCGGAGTCCCGGCTCCATATCAACCTTCTGGAGCTCCGGGCGATCCGACTTGCACTCAAGGCATTCCTTCCCTCTGTCAAAGGGACGGTAGTGCAGGTGTTCACAGACAACACCACCGCCATGTGGTACTGCAACAAACAAGGCGGGGTGGGGTCGTGGACCCTATGTCAGGAGGCTCTGCATCTCTGGACATGGCTGGAACATCAGGGCATATTCCTGATGGTTCAACACCTGGCAGGTTCCCTGAACGCCAGGGCAGACGAACTCAGCCGCAGGTGCATGATGGATCACGAATGGCGTCTTCACTCGGAGGTGGCGCAAGGACTCTTTCTACAGTGGGGAGAGCCTTGCTTAGATCTATTCGCCACCGAAGAGAACGCGCAATGTCATCAGTTCTGCGCGTTGGAATTTCCAAGGCGGCACTCGCTCGGCGACGCTTTTCGTCGCGAGTGGAGTTGCGGTCTGTTGTACGCCTTTCCGCCTATACCACTTCTACCCAGAGTGTTGAAGAAGATTCGGCGCGACCGGGCCCAAGTCATTCTTGTGGCTCCGGACTGGGCTCGAAGAGTTTGGTATCCCGAGCTACTCAGTATGAGCGTCGATCCCCCGATCCGTCTGCCTCTTCGGGAGGATCTTCTGTCGCAGCAGCAGGGGACGGTCCTCCACCCGAACCTGTCCAGTCTCCACCTCCTTGCGTGGAGATTGAGCGGCGGCAGTTGATTCCTTTCGACTTGCCTCCCGAAGTTTGTGATGTGATTCTGGCAGCCAGGCGTCCCTCCACTAAGGTGGTATACGCCTGCAGGTGGAACAAGTTTGTGGCATGGTGCACAGCAAAGGCTGTGAATCCCCTTTCTGCCCCTCTTTCTGAGGTTCTTCTGTTCCTTCTTTCTCTGGCCCAACAGGGTTCTGCCCTGGGTACCATCAAGGGCTATCTTTGTGCAATCTCGGCCTTCCTCAGGCTTCCTGATCAGCCCTCCCTTTTCAAGTCCCCTGTTGTTAACAGGTTTCTTAAAGGCATTACACACCTCTTCCCTCCTGTTCCGTTTGTGATGCCTCAGTGGGACTTAAACTTGGTTCTTACCTTTTTAATGTGCGCTCCCTTTGAACCTCTACATAACTGTCCTCTTCGTCTTCTCACTCTGAAGACAGCCTTTCTGGTGGCCATCACCTCCGCTCGGCGGGTGAGTGAGCTCCAGGCTCTTTCGTGCAAACCCCCCTTTCTGTCTGTCCATCCAGACAAGGTTGTTCTTAGGACGCGTCCGTCCTTCTTGCCAAAGATGGTTACTGCCTTCCACATTGGGCAGACCATCACTTTGACCACCTTCTTTCCGCCTCCGCATCCTTCCAGAGAGGAAGAGAGGCTCCACCGTCTGGACCCAAAACGTGCGCTTTCCTTTTACCTCAACCGCACACAACAGTTCCGTGGGCGCCAAAAAAGGTCGGGCGGTACACAAAAGGACCATCTCCCGCTGGGTAATCTTGTGTATCAAAGCCTGCTATTCTTTGGCTAAGAAGGAGCCCCATATTGGGCTACCCGCCCATTCTACCAGGGCGACAGCTGCTACCATGGCTTTAGGCCGCGGTGTTCCGCTACAGGATATAGTCAGGCAGCTACGTGGGCCTCGCTGCACACGTTTACCAAGCATTACTGCCTTGACAGCCAAGTCCGGAGGGACGGCTTCTTTGGCCGCTCTGTCCTCCGGGACTTCCTTGTCTGAATCTGTTCGCAGACCCACCACCGGGGTTGGTATTGCTGGGGTATCTATTCTAAGGTAAGGAATCTGTCACTAACGTGTCTCTTTCAGATGCACAAGTTACTAACTTGTGTAACGATATATCTGTAAGAGACAGTAGTTAGTGACAGATTCCTTACCGCCCCACCCATCCTCCCCGTTCTGTGAACTGATTTCTAGGGTTAAGGACATCCCTTTCAGGGCCCTAGTATTTTTTCAGACACCAATGTCAGCTTCTTGCATGGCTCTGCGTTCCTGGCGCGGAAAGTCGTGTACAGAACTGACGTCAGCGCGCAGGGGCGGCGTCTAAGTACTGGCCGCGACGTCATCCGGCGATCCCGACGACGGACGCGGAGCCGCACGACGCCGCCTACCGACGCACAAGGGTACTGCTACGCAAAACTTTCCGGATCCAGCCTGACGCCTGGGGATATTCTAAGGTAAGTAATCTGTCACTAACTACTGTCTCTTACAGATATATCGTTACACAAGTTAGTAACTTGTGCATTAGTGCCTGTCTCCCTGAGCGGTCCCGCAGGAGAGCGGGCCGCTCCAACGTTTGGGGCAATTTTGTAGAAAGAGCCCCAGAGCAGGGCTCCAGAGCGCCGCTGCTCATTTGCCTGCACAGCTGCACTGCCGTAGCGGGCAGCTGCACCAAGGGGGCACTTTTGTTTTTAAGAGTCCAGGTGGGGACTCCAGAGGGCACAGTCAGTGCCAGTGCCTACAGTTATTTTCACAGCTGCACCGCAGTTAGTGGCAGCTGCAACGTTTGGGCCAGATTATTTTTAGGAGTCCCGGAGTGGGGCTTCCATGGCACATGGAGTGCCAGTGCCATTTTCCTTGGGGGGGGGGGGCAGGGGGGGCATTTTTATTGGTGACAAGGAGGGGGTGAGACGCTCCCCCGTGCCCCAGCGTTTGCGCAGCATCTTCGCTGCATTGGCAGCTAAGGGGCCATTTGAGAGGCCCCCAGTTCAAGCCCTGACTTTGCGGGACATAGGGCATCTAAGCCCCAGTGAAAGGCCAGTTGGCCTGGGGTCAGTTTATGTTGGTAGGGCGCAGGCCCTAACGTGATGCCTAATAATTATGCTTATGATTTTGATGCCTTATCTAAGGTGATTTCTGCATAATGTATTTATGACGCTGATGATTATTGCATAATGTGTTTATGCTGGTATGGCCTATTGCGTAATGTGTTTATGCTAATGAGGTTTGGGCCTAATGTGGTTTAATGCTAAGGTGATAATGCTTAGGTCATTATGGTACCAGTAGTTACTGGTTATGTTTTATATTTACTTACCTGTTCTGATGGTTCTGACGGTGGCCCGATTGGCCCTGTCCTGTATATAATCCCCTGTGAATATTGGCTAGTGCCAGTTGGCACAGTGTAAATGTGTGATTATGTTTTTAATGTGTTTATGATAATACAAAGGCTATTTTTTATATAACCTTGTGTGGAGTTCCTTTTGTGGTGTGTCTAGGGTGTTGCTGCTGTGTGTGTGTGTTGCGCAAACGCTTTACACATTGCCTGTGGGATAAGCCTGACTGCTCGTGCCAAGCTACCAAGGGGGTGAGCAGGGGTTATCTTCAGCGTGTAACTCCCTTGCCCTGACTAGAGTGGTGGTTTCTGCCTGGCTTTGGCGCAAGCCTTAGCCAACCAGAAATCCCATTTCTAACACCCACCCATCCTCCCCTATCTGCAAAGGCATTGTAGTATTACGGTTACATACTTTCATGGACCCTGGTTTCTCTTACCAGTGGTCACTGTCCTCATTCTGTTTGCTTTTATAGTTTGGTTTGTCTTTCCAAAACAAGCCCTTTTTCGGTCTTTATTTAAGACTTTGTAACTTGTTAGCAAAGATGTTTGTACCCTTTTTTGGCACACTTTGCCACAACCAGTTTCTATGGTGGCTCCGCGTGTTGGCGCGGAATCTGGTCACAGAAGAAACTGATGTCAGCATGTTGGAGGGCGTCTTATATGGACTCCGGTGAAGTCACAGGCGTGGACGGCGTCGCTATGGGGTGGAGCGACGCCATCTACCGACTTACAGAGGTGCTGCTGCTGAAAAGTTTCCGGATCCAGTCTGGCACCTGGAGGGAATTCAGAAGTTAAGGAATCTGCGGCTTGACTATGTCTCTACCAGATATTGCGTTACCAGAGGTAAGTAACGTGTTTGTTTAGGGGTGGGTGAATGTAAAGGGCGGGAAGGCTCATTTCAAGGTTATGGTGTGGGTAGAGCTAAAGAGTAAAAAAAAAAAAAAAAAAAAAAAGGTGGGGGTTGGGGGTTCCCTGCAAAAAATGAAAAACGCATGCATATGTGTGTGTGTATATACACAACCACATACATATGCACAAACATGTGTAAATATGTGTGCACATGTTTGTAAAGGTCAATGCCTGGTAATGGCATGTGTGGTAATGTCAAACAGCTCAGTCCATTGTCCCTGAGAATCTAGGAGGCTGCATGGAACACAGATTTCAGGAAAATAATGTTTTTGGTCTAAGGTTCGAATTGTGCTCAAAACCATAAAGACTAAGCATATCTGGAAAATATATAGTTTGTGTGGTTCCCTTTCTATTGAATGGCATCACATAGCACTGCCTTTTCAAAATTGTTGCATGGTCATAGCCTAAATTCACCCAGGCCTGACTTTACTTAAAGATTAAATGGAGATCTAAGAAACAAAAGTGGGGAGGTTTGTCAAAAGAAAAAAAACTTAAATGAGTTCAAAACGTAAAAAATGGCCAGCATATCCTTACACTCTGGAGAGAATCTGAGCAATAGTATTGCTGAAATAGCATGTTTTAATGCCTTTTCCAGGCAAAAGAAATGATTTCTGATATGCTTTTTATGTGAAGCAAGTGCAAGTTTTTGGACCACGCCCAAAGAAATTCTGTTTAAGATGCCCATTGTCCCACGCAGTACTTTTTTCTTTAATTTACTCTGTTTTGATCTTGAGTGAGGCACTTGGACATAGCATTTTTTGCCAAACCCTAATACATGCAGCTCCATGATAATGTTCCATCTAAACAAGGAACCTCGTGTGTGTAAATTATACCTTTGCTTCAGCCACAGTCGTGAATAGGTTGCACAGAAAAATGTACACCTTGTACACTCTGAAACACCCCAAGTGTATGGTGGAAAATCGATTATGACACATTAAGTGAAAAAAGGCACACTTATTTTTCTAATGCCAGATTGCCTTGATCTGATCCGGGAGATGGTTTCTTTTGCAATACCTGTCATTGCTGATGTTGTTGTTTGGTCCTTTTTACTATTGTGTGTGTTTATGTGCTCCTCCTCCAAAGGTAAGGATACAGAAAAAGTATATGTCTTGTGCAATCCAGAACCTCTCATGAGTGTTAAAAAATTAAGAACTAGTGGAGAAATGACTTTCAAAACTGGTTAGCTGTAATACTTCACAGAAGTGTATATTTCTTTTACAAACCATAGAAAATATGCATGTGTGTGTGTATATCTGTGACCAAGACCACGGACGTGGTCGAAACGCGTCGTCCTTGTCTGTCCTAAATAAACTGCCTTGACCGACCGAGTGGGCTCGCCTGGATTCTGTTCGTTCTAGATCCTTTCTGTGGATATATATATATATATATATATATATATATATATATATATATATATATATATATATATATATATATACTCGGACACCATCTAACAAAATGAGAAGAGAAAATTCATGAGAAGAAATATCAATTAGAACAACGGCGGACCACTGGTACCGCACCTCGTGCCAGTTCCAAAAAATAAAGTTCTGATGCGCAAATCTGCCCCTACGCCAGCCGTTGCGTGGCGTCACTGTGCTCCAGATCAAGAAATCATTCACTTTCGAAGGGCGTGCGCATCTCACAAAGTCCAGTAGTCAGTTGTATTTACAAAATTTATGATTTCTTTATTTTCATCAGAATAAATAAGCATTGAACATTAACACTCCAGCCAACGCGTTTCATTCCCACACTGGGAACTTCATCAGGGCGAATAAAAAAGGAAGAAAAAATCGTTTCAAATCTGTCGTTTTATATTCCTCGTGTAACTGATGACAATTGAGGTGCAATCACTTCTGACATGTATATAAGTATACGTTTTTCAATGTGCCTCTTATCTTGATTGTCTCAACCGTTAAGCTTGTGATTATATGAGGCGCGATCCTGTGTATTCCACTAGGACCCAACAATATAGTCTTGAGTATGGTAACTCCTCACAATCATGCGCGTCTTCCTCCTTGTTCTCGTGTGAAAGAAATCATAAATTTTGTAAATACAACTGACTACTGGACTTTGTGAGATGCGCACGCCCTTTGAAAGTGAAAAATTCATGAGAAGCTTAAAGTCTTACAATCTTACAACCATCTTTAGTAACATTATAGGTGGGTGAAATCTATAGTATCCATTTTCCTATAACCCTCTTTTTTAATTTTACCCCTCTTCAGTGTATAAAACCTGTCTTGGGTGCATCTAGCTAATAAAACCTTCTATTCATGTAATGGGTATTTGCTTGAGTGAAAAACGAAAGGAAACGCAAACCAAAATCACGTGTACACAGACTTAAATAACCAGTAATTAGGACAATAACCATTGTTCTTATTTCAGGAAACATTAAATTCTCAAATGAAGTTCTTTCAATATGAAAGCCTAGTAAGGCCTTCAATTAATCTTTTATAACACTAATACTCAATAGACTTGCCCTCTCTCATCCTAATTTATATTTCTAATATGAAATGCTTTGCTAAAAAAAAAGGGTCCCACTATTTGCCTCTCAAGCTCCCTAATGCAGGGCTTCCTTTCTGAAAAAAGATGCGACAGAGGCTAGTCAGAAGATAATGTTTCCTTTTTAATTATATTATAATATATTAGAATAGGAGTTACCCATTTGGAATGTCGCTACTTCTACCAGGAACAGAGCAGACAGAAGGACACCAAATATTTGATTTAGTCACGTGTGGAGGGTGGGTGACTGGTGCCAGAATTCATATCCCATAATGAAAGAAAATGAAGAATTTCCTAGCTACCGTGAAGGAAAGTTTCAGTTCTATTAAGGACGCTGAAGCTGCCTTTGAAGAGCAAATGTGGAACACTTGAAAGAGAGTTAACCCTATTGTTTAGGCAGACTAGCTAGCACGTGGGAAGGAGAATTTAAACCTGTTGTCAAACCATTTTTCTCAGGAGCGTGTAGCCTCCTTGGTAGCCACACCTCTGGGTTGGGCTAGGTGGCTCTAGAAGCCAAGAGGCGGGGTTCTGCCAGATTGGGAGTGGCCAGAATGGTTCATCTTGTGATAGCCAGATGCCACACTTCCCAGGGAGTGGTCATCAGGAGGGACCTAGTAGCCTATTGGCCACTGACCGCGTCAGCTCTGAGGTCACTTTCTGTGCATACATTGGGCACCCCTGGCACCCAGAACTGTTTTCTGCTCATGTAGAAGTTGTCTCCAGAGCCCATCTAAAGTCAAGAGACTTCAAGCATCAGTTGGCTGATCTCATGATCACAGCATAGGGCCACAACAGCTGAGAAGCCTGCTGGATTAAGTTGGTGGACTAGAATCTTCGGAACGCTGCCAACGCCGCCATGCTGCACCAGAGACCAGAACCCTACACTCTAAGTAGCACCCGAGATTCATGAGCCCGGGAGAGGCTTCAGAGTGCAACTTGCTCAGGATTTGGCTGTGACCGTGATACCGGGCGACTGGTAGCCCATTGACAACTGGATTTCTACCAGCACCTAGAGGACTTTGAGAAACATCAACCTTGTGACGAGGACTGCCTCACCCCCTTCGTGGACTGAGGAGTAGCCGCAGGAAAACCCCCGTCGTACGCATCGCATCCTCAGAATGCTTTGTGCATTTTCAGCATCCTTCATCCCTTCCATCAGGACCACTTTCATAGGAAACCACTGAAACAGATAAAAGTGCCTGGAACTGACTGAGGGTTGCTTCTACACTTTAGGTAACGGTTTCTGCGGATCTTGCTGTTCCCCTTGACTTACTCCCTACTGGAGTTGATTGCCTAAAGTGACTCTAAGTGACCACATTATAGCTAGGTCAACTTTTTAGTGAAAAAAGTTTCCAATTGTCATATTCGCTGAATTTACCAATGCTTGTTTGCTGATGAGTGAAATGCTTTGATTTACTATGACTTGTAAATTCTATATCTCTGTAACCCTCCGGTGGATCTTTTTCTTTTTGGTGTCTAAAAATATATAAAAATACAATCTGGTTTTGTAAGTTGGTGTTTGATTTCCATAGTGTCTTGTCGATTTTTTTCTTCAGTTGTTTTGGTGCACTTGTTCCTTTGTGTGAACAGTGCTCCTCAACGCCAGAGCTACCCAGGTTTGAGCTGAAAGTTTGACAAACGAAACCTACTGGTTGTAAAGGAGTTGGTAAGTGTATTACACTGTGAGGTCGCACAACCCCACCATATAATACACCCCATTTCCTCCCAGATCCCCCGGGCCCCAGAGTTCAGATCTGTCCTGCCGTAGAGTGGGGGCAGCAGTCTCCAGCTGTGTCAGGCCGCAGGATCTACACACTGCATACGGGCCATCCAGCCTCAGGGCAGCGGGCCTCATCATTGGTGGCAGACCCGCCATGTCACAGCGCCACTCACTCTCTCCTCCTCACCTCTTACCAGCCTAGTGCCCGAGTCCTCGATCGCACTCACCACCCAGATCAGTAGGCACAAAGAAGCAGAGGATCTCCTGGGATGGGTCCCAGGAGCTCTGATCTGCAGCACAGCCCCGCCGACGCCAGTCATCCAGGCCAGTCTCCTCAGAGACGCAGGTGTCAGCGTGCCTAGCCAGCTTCAGAGTTTTGCCCCGGGCTATCCATTCTTTTCTCAGTGATGAAGCATGCTGGTTCACACTATTTCAGAGGCATCTGCAGGCTGGGCGCTTGTGGATGATGAAGGATAGAGGCCTCTGACCATGCCAGCCTCAAAAGTGTGTGGCTATCATGCATGCCCGCTTTCTGGCACTGCCCGGCTTTTCACTCTTGATTAAGATATTTCAAACTGTGCAAAATATTCTTATATAAAGCTTCATTTCTTTCTTGTGCTTTTAAGTTTGTTTACAATTTGAACACTTTAGGATTCTCTCACCCATAAACTACAGTTTCTCACTTCAAGATGCTTTGTTAAATAATTTCCTCTTGAGCACGATTCAGATGAAGCCAAAGTTACTTGCAGTTTCTTCTAACAGCATGGGAGACAGATCTTTCTCCACATGCCACTTCAGATGATTCCTACTGCTCGACGCAGGCCATTCCAGGGATGAGTGCAGGAGATCCATTCCCTGCTGCTCAGCACTGCTTGTAATATAATAAGCGGAGCAGTAAGAATGTGGTCTCTTAACTAAAGGCTGCTAAATCCAAAGTGGTGGATGCATATTGCTCTAATTCCTTGAAAGATTTAGATTTCAGTGTCTGATGACACATATTAACAAAAACCTTCTCTTTTGCCTCATGATATGCAAGAGTGCACTACCTCTAAAGATAAGTCTTTCTTTGGGTGCATTGTATTTTTCTGCACTTGCAGAAGCTTTGAATTGAAACATGAACATAGCCACACAGGCTCTTCTTGAGGCATGTCTCTGTCTTGAGGTGAGCAAGATGAACCTTATTTACTCTTCTTGAGGGATGTCCTTGTCATGGGGTGAGCACAAAAAACTGCTTTTTGTCCATTCCTGACATCCATATGTGAGCTTTCTGCTTTCAAAGTTGCTTATCCCTTTTTAATCCAAGTTCATTACGATTGGTAGGCACATTGATTCAGTGAAGAACAGCAGAGTGCATAATGACGTTTGATCTCCCAGCATCAAAAGTACCTGTCACCCTCCTCAGGACTATCAAGCATTTCTCACAAATGTACTCCCCAGCGCTATAAACACAAAATAGCTCAATTATAATTCCACCATCGTCAAACATCTTAAATGTCATTATAATGACAAATTCCAGGAAGAAAACTACTTTGTGGACTGTGTGTGCAGATATTGATTCTTAAATTGAACACGCAATTTTGAGCCATAGTTCTATTATCTTTGCATCAGGAAATTTCCCAAATTTGTAAAATTCCATTTGCTAGCAGGGAACCCTGCTTGTGCCAGTTTTTAAGGACCAGAAAGGACCAGTAATAGCCCACTTCTAACTGCAGATTCTCCACCTTATAGACTATTCCACAGGCATGAGACTGGATCTGTAAACTTCGAAGCAGTACTCTTGCATGCCAGTAGGTTGTGTCGTACATCTCCTCACTGGCATCGTTCCACTCTGGAAGTGATGAGCTGAGCCGCATAGAAGCGCCACCCAGATGCTCTGAGATCACCTTATTTCTGAGCTTTCTCAGTCAGATTCGGAACCACTCATTAGTCTTTTCAAGACTTTTTCCAGTGTGCAAGGGAAATTTTTTCCTCCTAAGCCAACAGGGCTCAAGCCTTACAGGGACTGTTGCAAACAGATGTCTGTGAAAGACCCTCACATGGTATGCCTATGTTGCCTGGGGTCTGAACACGATTCCAGGGCCTGAAACGACTGAGCACAGATAAATCCAAAGGCCTTATGGGACAACGAGGTGAAGCTTCATGTCGCCAAACATGGGAAGACTCCACAAGATGACCAGTCGAAAGGAAGTCATTCCCATGGCAGATTTTCGTGATGGTCAAAGGCTTCGGCGAAGTCCAAGAAAAAGCATAAGAACCAGCCCTTTCCGCCACTGTTGAACTCCAAAGAAGGCCCTCCTTTGGCCCCCGATGGTCACCAGGAGTCTCTAGTTTGACTTACACTGATGGGTTTGCCCTCAATGCCGTATGTGCCCTTCATTCCCATTTTGGGTTCAGCACCGACTTTGATGCGGACCTCTGTTCTGAAGCCACCCACTGGGCCAGTTCCCTGTGCATCAACGCCACTGCAGATGCTTCCAACGCTGAAGGTGGATTTGCAACCCATTGTGTTCTCTCACTCTGAATAGAATTCACCTGACCTTGACCAAGGCGGGGCCCTGATGCACCCAGAGCTCAGCCAGATGGCAAACCTTCAGATTCTGATACCTTGATCTTTCCATGTGGTAGGGCTTGTACTTTACACATTCTTTTAGGCTGTGATTCAGACAATGACCATTTTAATGCAGGGGATGATTTTGTTCCCCAATATTATGAGGAATATTGGTATGAGGAAGTACAATATGTCAGTGGCCTGGATACTTCTTCAGATACCTACATTGTTTCTCCTCCCGGCCCTGCTATTGAAAAAATCATCTCCTTCACTGTCATTATGCGGAGGGGGCTGAACTACTGGACCAACAACCACCTTCTATGGCAGTGAAGACTAATGTTCTTACAGAGGTGCTCCAGCTTGGTCAAGCAGCTACAGAACCGATATTACCATTAGTTTGAAGCCATCACAGATACCCACTTGGACGAAATTATGTTCGGCACCACCAGTCAATAGGTAGGACACTCGGCGCCATAGACCAGCACCAGGCTACCCTGACTTTCTTAAACAACACCCCACTCCAGAGAGCTTGGTGATGGAGGCATCTACCGGGAAGATAAATCCTAATGTTTTCCCTACATGATTTAGAATCTAGATAGAGGTATTTGGCAAGCTCATCTTCTCCTACATGAGCCTTGCTCTGTGATCTGTAAATGCCAGCTGTCTTATAGGCTGCTACTCTCATGCCCTGTGGGACACTGTGGTCCAGGTTATACCAGCAGTTCCGGACAATGTCCATGTGTCCCAGGCTCTGGCTAGTCTGGATGGTCACGATACAGCAAAATTTGTTATCCGCTCAGGCTTAGACATTACTGATTGGCACAAGTGTAGTGCTTCAGCGCCATGCCTGGATGAGGTCTACAGGCTTCTCAGGGGATGTCTAGTCATCCCTAATTGACATGCTGTTCAGTGGCGCTCGCCTTTTTGGTGAGCAGACAGACTGAGCCCTGAGACGTTTTAGAGAAAATGGGGCCACAACACGCCTCTTGGGCCTGTCTGCCCCTTTGAGGCTACGGCACGTGTTTCCCATACTGCCAACATCAGCCCCTGCTGCCAGCCCAACAAGTCTTCCAGTCGTTTTGTGGCCAAGGGACACTAGGACAATGCCATGGGCAACAGGAACAATGGGCAGCTCCATCTCCCTCTCCTTCTGCCACAAACTCATTAGTGTTTCATTTGTGGCACACAGCCACGCTGCCGAGGCAGGGTTCAGCATCTCCTCCAAGGGTGTCAAGTGATCATGTCAGACAGGTGGGTGCTCCACATTGTCAATCGTGGCTATGCCGTTCCATTTTTTTTTTACCCCGCCACACCTTCACCGCCATCAGGATGTCAGAGGGAGGATCAAATGTCCGTCTTGCAGCAAGAAGTGCAGGCACTTCTGATTGGGTCTTTTAACCACAGATTCCTCACCTTTTGAATATTCACCAGACCTCAGACACTATAGGTAAACTTTTCAGCAACACCTCTGTGTGCTGATAAGTGGTATCGTGCAGCTCCGCGCTGACTTCACTTGATGTGCCCAACCACATACATGCACCACTCGTGTGTGCTGACGTCACTTCCTTCATTTTTGTTTCATCAGATGCAGATCTAAAGCTACAGTTCATCTCTTCATAAGACCCTTAGTTTTTACAAATTGTTGAAAAATCCAGTGTGCGAGAGAAAAATGTCACCTCCCAAGAGTTCAGGCTTTAAACCTTGTAAGGAATGTCGTAAGCAAATGTCTGATAAATCCCCCTCAGGTTTGGCTGTGGTGCCTGGGATCCGAACACAACTCCAAGGCCTGCAGTAACTGCGTCTTGATGAATCCCAAGGTTATCCAGGACCTTGGGGCAAAGCTCTGTCACCAAACAACGAAAGGGTACACGTCATGACTGGTCGAAGGGAATGTCCCGTTCCTGCTCCCAGAGTTGTTTCCGTGGCTGATTATCTTCGTAGTCAAAGTCTTTATGGAAGTCAAAGAAAGAACACCTAAAAAGTGGTACTCGGCCCATTCCCGCCACTCTTGAACTCCAGAGAAGGCGAATGGGCATTATAGTGCCTCTCAGTCTTGCTCCAGAAGCTGTTCCTCTTTAGAGCGGATTCCAACCCTTGTCCGAAGAAACCCAAATTTCATGGTCTGCCAGCGACACTGTAGCAAATCGAACAATTTCATGAAGCCATGATTCAGCTCTTTTGCACTCTACCAGCTCCCTCTGGTGCACCCTTGGGCCTCAAGGAACAGCAAGAACCTCCATCTGGCACTCTGTCTGCGGGTCCACCCTCTGTGCTTGCTGGATTCACTAGGGGTTCTACATTTGCTTTGTTGCCCACTCCGATCCCTGTGCCATGACCCATGCAAGATCATGGAGCATCAACACTGATGCCAGATGACGAAGTGCACCCTATAGGGCTTTCCAACTCTGAGTAGGCAACGATTGACTGAGGCCACACCCTGACACTCTTGGGTCACAGTTTTTGGCAACCAATCAGACTCCAATACTCTACCTTGCCCCAAAGAGGGGCTCAAACTCTGCATATCCTATTTGGAACTGCTTCTGACAATTATTCTTATGATGCTGGGGATTAATTTGCCCAACCATTACCTATGACAGTTGGTTTGGGAACCTTCAGGATGCCAATGATCTGGACTCTTTGCCAGACACTGGGTTAGTTTCACCCCCAAGCCCTTCCACGGAACTAAGCATCTTCTTCGCAGTAGTTTTGCAGAGGGCAGCCCAAGTTCTCGGCCTCCAGTTACCAACTATGAAGGTGATGATTCAGCGTGGGCAAACAAATACGGAGCCCTTGCTTCTGTTTAATGAAACTGTCACAGACCCTCTTCTCGGGGCTTGGGCAAAACCCTGTGCCAGACCTCCAGTCAACAGACAGAAAGCACAACTCGGTTATCCAGATTTTTTGACTCTGCACCTCACACCGGAGAGCCTAGCCATGCAGGCCTCAGCAAGCAAGGTCTACCCTAATGTATTCAATACTACACCACCGGACAGAGCGTTGTACCCATGCCTTTTGGCATTCCGTCGGGCAAGTCTTGCCGGGTGTCCCTGAAGACTTGCGCCTGTCCTCATTCAGACTATCCAGGATGGCCGCGAAACAGCTAAATTTACCATCTCCTATGGATCGGATACACAAGATTGCTTAGGCAGGGCAATTGGCACCAATGTAGCTATCAGGAGGCATGCCTGGATGAGCTCCACAGGCTTCTACAGTGATGTTCAGTCCAAACTATTGATCAGGCCCTCCAATGGCTCTCGCCTTTTTGGTCAGCAGGCGGATCCAGCCCTTGAGAACTTTTTGGATAGTAGGGCTAAAGATTGCTTCTTGGGCTTGTCCATTTGCCACCTCAGCCGCACAAGCAGTTTCGCTGCTTCCGTGGCTGTGGTAGGGGCTTCCAGTCCTGCCATCAGTTCAACCTGCTCAGCAAATCTAACAGCCGTTCCATAGCTGAGGCTGTGGTGCTGACGGACAACTTGGTCAACAGGGGCAGTGTGCAGCACAATCTTCTGCCCCCCCTCCCCTGCTGCAGCTTCAAATCTCTTTACCATGTCATTTGAGGCACACAGTCATCCTATCGGGGGAAGGATCCGATATGTTCTGCCAGGGTGGTGGGCAATAATATTGGACAAGTGAGTCCTCCAGATGGTCCAGCAGGCTTATACCCTACTATTACTTGGCACCCTGCTGCAAATTCCACCATCCACAGAATGGCTGAAGGAGGACTACCTGTCCCTCTTGTAGCAGGAAGTGCAGGCTCTTCTGGCCAAAGGAGCCATTGAGATGGTGCCAGCATCAGAAGTAGGCTGTGTTTCTTATTCCTGCTACTTTCTGGTACCGAAGGAAGAGAGAGCCCTTTGTACTATTTTAGACCTTAACCCTCTCAATACCTTTTCGTGGAAGGACAAATTCAGGATGCCCACCCTGGCCCAGTTCTTGTCTGCACTCGACCCAGGAGACTATATGGTAGTGTTGGACCTGCAGGATGCTTATTTCCACATCCCAGTCCTGCAGGCCCACAGGCACTGTCTGTTGCTCACAGTGGGGCAGGAGAATTTTCAGTTCAGTGGGCTCACTTTTGGCCTCACCAGTGCCCCTCTGGTGTTCACGAAAGTGATGACTGTGGCTGCATCACATCTTCGGAGGTCAGGGGTTCCAGTCGTCTTTTACCTCGAAGACTGGCTGCAGACGGCATGCTCGCTCCAGGCAGTTGTCACCTACCTATAGACTACAGTGAACCTCTTAACATCGTTGGGGTACACCATCAACGTGCCAAAGTCACACCTAACTCCCTCACAGGTGCTCCCTTTCACCAGGGAAATCCTGGATACTGCAGTGTCTTGCCTTCCCCCTGAAACGGATATTCCAGGACATTCATGCTATGATCCTGATGGTTCAGCCTCTGTCCTGGATCACATTGAGCATGACTCGGAGACTGCTGAACTCCTGCATCCTGCTGGTCAAGCACGCCAGGTGGCATATGTAGGCTCTGCAATAGGATCTAAAGTTCCAGTGGGCACAGCATAAAGGGGATCTCTGATCATCACAGGTTGTGGAGGAGACTAAAAAACTGCAATGGTGTTATCTGGACCTCCACTGGGTCAGCAGTAGAGCCCTCTCCGTACCTCAGCCAGATTAACAGTGGTGACCGACGCGTCACTTCTGGTAGAAGGCAGCAACTTTGGTAGAGGTGGAGGTTAGAGGCATCTGGTCTCCAATGGAGTCTCTGCTCCAGATCAGCCTTCTGGAGCTGCGGACCATCCACTTGGCAGTAAAGGGCTACCTGCTGTCCATCAAAGGGAGGCTGGTGCAGGTGCTCATCGTAACACCACTGCCATGTGGCATTGTAACAAAAAGGGTAGGGTGGGGTCATTGACCCTGTGTCATGAGGCTGTACGCCTCTGGATATGGCTGGAACACCAGTGGATTTTCCTGGTCGTACACCACTTAGCTGGATCTCTACACACTAGGGCCGATGAACTCTGCTGCTGACGTCTAGCAGATCATGATTGGCAGGTACTTCTGGAGATGGCAAAAGGTCTCTCCCGGAAATGAGGAGAACCTTGGATTGATCTTTTTGCCACAGCCGAGAATGTGTAATGTCAGCACTTTTGCTCTTTGGAGTTTCCAAGGCCCCTCTCTTGCTCTCTCTCTCTCTCGCTCTTTCTGTCTCAATCTCTGAGACGCGTTTAGCCTAGTGCGGGACTCCTGTACGCCTTTCCGCAGATACCTCTCGTGCAACACGTTCTGAAGATCAGGAACAACTGGGCCCAAGTCATCCTAGTGGTACCGGATTGAGCATGGAGAGTGTGGCCTCCAGAACTCATGGGCATGAGCATCTGTACTCCAATCAGTCTGCTGCCTCAGCAGGATCTTCTGTCGCAGCAGCAGAGGATATGGGGTAATGGCCAGAGCTGCCGACTTCGGAGCTGGGGATCTAGGCTTGAGTCTCGGCGTCAGCTCAACATCCTGTGATTCTGGGCAAATCACTTATTCTCCCCATGCCTATGGACAGCGCCTGGATACCCTCACGGGTAATAAGCCACACTATACAAATCTTAGGAGGGCTGGGTCCTTCGCCCTGGCCTGTGCAATCTTCATCTTGTAGATTAAGTGGCGACAACTGACTGCGTTAGACCTCCCTCCTGTGGTTGTAGATGTCATATTGGCAGCCAACCCTCCCTTGACCAAATCTGTATATGCCTGCTGTCGGGCAAATTTATAGTTTGGTGCGGTACTTGGCAAATTGACCCACTTCAAGCCCAACTATCCGAACTGTTGTGTTTTTTGTTTGACCAAGTCCAGCAAGGACTTGCTTTGGACACAGTTGAAGGGTTCCTGCCTGCTCTTTCAGCCTTTTTGCGAATCAGCACTCTTTGTTTAAATCACCCAATGTGATACGTTTTTTGAATGGTTTGTAACATTTGCATCCACCCTCTCCCTTTAACATGCCCCAGTGGGACCTTAACTTGGTCCTCTCCTTCCTTATGTATACTCCTTTTGAATCACTGCACAGCTGTCCACTACGGCTTCTTACCCTCAAGAGAGTGTCACTCCGCGCTATAATATCGGCGTGGTGGGTGAGTGAGCTGCAAGCCCTCTTAGACTACTTTCTACCAGGCAAGCTGGTCCTGAGTACCCAAGCTTTCCTTTCTTCCAAAAGTGTCTTCTTTTCATGTCAGGCAAAACACCACCCTACCGGCTTTCTTCACTCTGCCTCACCCCTTTGAAGGCGGAGGAGAAACTCTATAGGCTGAATCCTAAAAGGGCCCTTATCTTTTACATTGATTGTACCAGAGAACTTTGTGTGGACGATCGGCTATTTGTGGGTTTTGCTGGAATAAAGAAGGGCAAGACAGTGCAGAAGTGGACCATCTCTCGATGTATCAATCTCTGAATTACAATCTGCTGCCCATTGGCCAAGACCTTCATTCGATTGGCTCCGACTGTTGAGCATTTGGCTTTCTTACTAAATATCTATCCGAATGATACAATTTTCACATCATGTTTTTTCGAGTAAATGAGCCTTTTGCTACTATTTTCTAATTCCTCACAAAGTCCGTAGAATTGACAACAGAGTTCCAGATACTGCTGCTGTGTTTTACAGATGCAGTGTGCCGCGATTGATCTCCACTAAAGGGACTATCTCTCCTTTTTAATCGCATAGATCCTATGGTAATATTGGTCCCTTACCTTATTGGTGAGTTATAAGTAATAACAACAAATTGCATTTGATGCTCATTATTAATAGGTTAACTTATATAATTTTTCCTACAGAATCTGCCACTGTGGATACATTGTCTGTGCCAGATCACCACTAAAAGTTTCATTCTAATCTCACTGATCTCTTGACAATATTTGTTAATTACTCAAACTGGTGAGTCCCTGAAAACTGTAAACAGATCTCTTGCAATGCCAAAATGTCTAGGGCATTGATCAGAATGTGCTTCCTTTCAGGTTGCCAATTCAGATGTCAGCCATGATGCTTCATCAGCACTATTGCCACTAATAAGACGCTCCGTTTTAACTTCACTGATCTTCCGACACTGTATGTTACTTACCCCAACGGGTGAGCCCCTGTAAATTATAATCAGACCACGTTCAGTGTCTAAGTTATATAGGGTTTTGACTAGAATTTGCTTCCTTTAAGCTTGCCAACCCGGATGCAAGCCATGATGATGTTTAACTAGGACCATCAATAACACCTCTGATTGTGCAATTCTTTGTCACAAACCTCTGGTATGGCACTAGAGTATGCACACAATATATTCTATATTCATGCAATGTTCACACATTAGATTGATCCATTATTCTAATATTCTCAGGTGTCTCCTGTGTATATATACCTCTGTCCTGATGATGACCCTTGTCTAAATCTGAATTTTGTCTCGAATAGTCAACAAGAAGTACTGTTGACTGTTTTTAATTTGATTGAGGAGTCCCACACTTTCTACATGGAGTGCTGTTTAAAATATCCATTTATCCTTGTCAGTCACATGTATATATTTGCATTCTGTATAGCAGTAGCGCACTTTTATGTTCACACTGTCACTTTCACTGCGCCGCGTCACTCTTAGGAGCAGCTTGTTTTTGAATAATTTTTTGCAAAAAATCTTTTTGAGACCCAATTTGGTTATATTTTCAAATAAGATAATTTCTCTAAGAAATACTTAATAAAATTTGTTGGTAAGTTATTGTCCGAACCTATGGAATGAAAGCTTTGTATTGTTCGCTGTGGAAGTGAAAAGCTACACCAGCTCCTTTGAGACCGCTTGTGTCTTTATTATCTGATAGAGAAATCTAGCTGCAGATTCCTTACCTTTGAATTTCCCAGGTGTCAGACAGGATCCAGAAGATTTTTCTTCCAGCAAAACCCCTGCCCGCCGGTAGGTGGCGTCGGTTGGCTCTGCGCTCCGTCGCCCGCTCCGGAAGTGATGTCCGTGTCACCTATATAGGCGCCACTTCGGCGCGCTGACATCAGTTCTTTCTTTCCGCACCAGTCAGGTGCTGATCCATGAAGAGAGCTACCCTCTGTCACTTTTTGACAGGATTTTTCAACATTTGTTGACCCTCTTTTTTGGTGTGTAGGTACTTTGTCTAGAAAGGGTTCAAGCCGTGTGGCACCTGTCACCGCGCCATGTCGGTGACGGACCTGCATTTGGTTTATCTCTGGTGTCTGGAGCACGACCACGACTCAAAGTCGTGCCCTGCCGGACCATGGCTCCGAAGTCTTTGAGGGAGCGGTCTTTAGGTCCTTAGCCATTTGCGGCCCGGCAGGTGCCACCACAGCGCTTGCATCCTTGGAGGACCTGGTCGAGAGGAAGGTCCGGGTGCCGCTCCAGGAGTTCCAAGTCCTTTTTCGTCCCACTCCAAGCCATCTGGACATTCCGGTAAGAGCCACAAGAAGTTGAATCGTTCTTCAACTTCTCCCCGTCCGTCGGCCGACACGACGGAGGAGTCTCGGCGTTCATGGCCTTGTTCTACGGAACCTGCGCCTGGGTTGGCTCCGTGCCTCCGGGAGCTGCAACCCCTGCCCAACCAATAGAATTTTATGAGGCCATGCGCCTCATTTTTGAATAGCCTGACCCCTCCGGCCCAGCTTTGGGCCCCGCGGGGTCAGAGGGGGCTCTATCGGGTTTCGCACTGGCTGCTCCAGCCTCTACGCTGATGCCCCCCAGGCATATGGACAGGCGTCTTCTGTGCCACTGCGACCTTCCCTGATGCCAATACTCCCAACACCGCCTTCACCCACTGACAGCGTCAGCCCCATTTTGATCCCCGACGACCCAGAACCGGTACTGGGTCGCCCCACGCCGATCACCACGTCGACAGGACCTACAAGTCCTAGGTTGTTTCCTGAAACTTATCCTGAAGGGCTAGGAGTGGGAGAAGATTGGGAGTTGTCACTGGACCCTTCAGAATATCAGCCTGAAGAGGAAATTGACTGGTATGAGGAATTGGGTGAGCCCAGTGGACTGGATCCTTCTTCAGATTCTGGCATGCTTTCTCCACCTACCGTGGCTACGGAGGAGGGAGCGTCTTATGCTATGGTGGTGCAATAGACGGATGAGGTCCTTGGCCTTCAGCTTCTTTCTGTGGCAGTCAAGACTAACATCTTGACGGAGGTATTACAGCCGGGAGTTACCTTCCCTGAACCCTTACTCCTATTTAACGAAGCCCTCACGGACATCCTACTGGGAAACTGGTTCAAGCCCAACACAGGGGCTCCTATGAATAGGACGACAAGGCAGACATGGCGATGGAGCCCTTTATGGGCTCACAGGCTACGGCCAAGTCCTTAGGCCTCTCAGCGACTGCATGTCCTCAGTCTGCCTTTCGCCTCTTTCGTGGCTCTGGAAGGGACTTTGAGCCACACCAACCATACCCCAGCCACTGAGCCGCGCAAGTTCAGCAACCCATATGCGGCCACAGGTGCGGTTCATTCTGACCACGTGGGTCGAGCAGCCAGAAGTCGGGTCAGACCACCAAACCCCCCAGCAGCCTCAGCTTCCAAACCCTCCTAGTCTCGCCTTTCCAGACCATTGGCGTCCAGTTGATGGGAGGATCAGCCAACACCTCCACCACTGGCAGACCATCAGATCAGACAGATGGGTCCTCCAGATAGTCAGAAGGGGCTACTCCATTCCCCTTCGAGACCACACCTCCCTCCATCCTATGACCCTCTTATGGAGGATCGTTTACTTTTACTCCAGGACGAAGTCATGACTCTCTTGGCCAAAGGAGCCATAGAGTGTTCCGGAGGCAGAAGTAGACTGTGGGTGCTATTCCCGCTTCTTTCTGGTCCCGAAAAAGGACATGGGTTTTCGCCCTATCCTAGACCTACGAGCACTAAACTACTTCCTCAAAAAGGAGAAATTCAAAATGCTCACTCTAACTCCAGTCCTGTCTCCCCTGGTCCCGGGAGACTGGATGGTAGCATTGGACTTGCAGGACACCTATTTCCACATTCCCATCCTGCCTGCCCATCGGCGCTACCTGCGGTTTACAGTATGCCACAAGCATTTTCAGTTCACTGTGCTCCCTTTTGGTCTTACCCAGTGCCCCTTGGGTGTTCACAAGGTGATGTCTGTGGTCACAGCTCATCTGCGCAGATCAGGGGAGCTAGTCTTCTCCTATTTCGACGACTGGCTGCTGACGGAGGTACCGTCCTGTCTGTTGTAATCAGGGAGGATACCCCCTTTTTTTGCCCTGATGAAAGTCCAGGACCTTTTTGGCCACCTTTTGGACTGAAACATGTCTGCAATAGGGTCATAGGACCATAAAACTCCAATTTACCTCCTCCCCCCTATTTTTGCATTTTAATATCCCCGACAGTTCCACTAATAAAGGGATACTGGGATCTGTCTGAGGATTTTTAAATCTTTAAAACCCCCTGACTACATCTTCTCAAGAGCTCCCTGGAATATGGTTGAGCCCACCCGGACCTTTAGGAGTCAGGGTGACCCAATGATGAAGCATGACACTACTAGAGTGTGTGAGGGTAATACTAACAAAAGGAATTGTTTCCTTCCCCACAATCTAGTGGGTAACAACTAGAATGCTTCCACAAATCTTCCC
Source organism: Calotriton arnoldi (assembly GCA_963921515.1). Lineage (NCBI taxonomy): Eukaryota > Metazoa > Chordata > Amphibia > Caudata > Salamandridae > Calotriton > Calotriton arnoldi. Next base: position 4,904,676 of record CAWUFW010000115.1, read on the forward strand.
ATGTCTAATTAGGGTTAGTTTCAGAAGCCTGTGAACGTGATTTACAAGGCTGTGGGGTACTTTCTGTGGAATAGTGTCTTGTACATATGTTCCCTCCTTCCCCTTTCATTATGCCTCAGTGGTACCTTAATTTGGTTTTCACTTTCGTGATGTGCGCTCCTATTGAGTCTCTACATAATTGCACCCTCTGGCTACTCACCATCAAAACAGCCTTCTTAGTGGCAATTACATTTGCCAGGAGGTTGAGTGAGCTACAGGCTTTATCAACCAAGCCCCCCTTTCTGACAATATTCTCGGACAAATTGGCGCTTCTCACTAGGGCCTCTTTCGTTCCTAAAGTGAATCCATTTCATGTGGGGCAACCTGTCACCTTGCCCACTTTCTGTGCTCCTCTGCGTCCCTCTAAAGAAGAGGAGCAACTCCACCATCTAGACCCAATAAGAGCGTTGTTGTTCTACCTTTACCGCACAAGAGAGTTCGGGTGGATGACCAACTCTTCGTGGGGTATGTTGGAGCCAAATTAGTTTGTGCGGTGCAGAAGAGACCCATCTCCTGGTGGGTCATCCTCTGCATCAAAATGTGCTATGCTCTGGCCAAGAAATAGCCTCCTGAAGGCCTAAGGGCTCATTCCACCAGAGCTAAGACTGCCACCACTGCTTTGCAACATAAGAGTACCAGTCCTGGACAACAGTCAGGCAGCAACGTGCACATTTTCACCAAACATTACTGCCTGGATAGTCAAGTCTGCAATGACGGGCATTTTGACCGCTCAGTCCTGCAGGATTGTCTCTAATGTAAATTAGTCCGCATTCCCTCCTCCTTGGATGGCACAGTTTGGTTATCTATTTAAAGGTAAGGAATCTGCAGCTAGATGTCTCTATCAGATGTACAAGTTACTTACCTTCTGTAACGCCTTATTTGGTAGAGACATGATCTAGCCGCAGATTCCTTATTGGCCCACCCATCCTCCCCGCTTTGTGGACAAGTTTCTAGGGTCAGGGCTGTTCCTTTTCAGGGCCCTAGTTTCTTACAAAACACACTAATGTCAGTACTCTTCATGGCTCTGCATTACTGGCAGGGAAAGTTGTGAAAAATAACTGACGTCAGCGCGCCGAGGTGGCTCCTACATAGGTGACGCAGACATCACTTCCGGTGTGGCCGACGATGTCATGTGGAGCCGAACGACGCCACCTACCACTGTGCAGGGGTATTGCTAAAAGATAAATCTTCTGAATCCAGTCTGACGCCTGGGAAATTCCAAGGTAAGGAATCTGCGACTAGATCATGTCTCTACCAGATAAATTATCAAAGGTAAGTAACTTATCCAATTGTCCTACCCAGGTCCCAGGGTTACTGGGTTGCCCCTTATTCTTCAAAACTGTGCATTGGCAAAGAGGCAACCCCCAGAACGTTTGTAGGCTCCTTCCACCTGAGCCAAGGCTGCTACCAGTGCGTTCGGACGTGGAGTACCTGTTCCGGATATGTCAGGCCACTATGTGACTGTCACTCCAAATATTCATGAAGCACAGCCAGGTTCATCAAGATGGGCATTTTGTCCACTCAGTACTGCAGGACATTTTGGTTTAAGCGATTTCACAGACCCACGACCTGGAAGGTACTACTTTGATATCTATTCGAAAAGTGAGGAATCCACTGTTAGAAGTATCTAGAGAGTTTCCCCCAAAAGAGCACTCAGTTTTTATACTGATAGCTCTAAAGAATATAGAGTGGGTGATCAGCTCTTTAAGGAGTTAGCTGGTGCAAACTAGGACCAGGCAGTGCAGAAGAGGATCCTCTGTCTGGGGAATGTGCTCTGCACCAAGATTTGATTTGCTTTTGCCAAGGAGAAGCCTACAGACTGCCTACAGGCTCATTCCAGCAGAGCCAAAGCTGCCACCATTGAGTTGGCATGTGCAGTGCCTGTTCTAGAGGAAATTTGTCAGGTGGTTATATGTGCATCTATACACACTCTCATGGAGCACCACTGTCTTGGCAGTCAGGGCATTTGAGATGGGTATTTTGCCCACTTGGTCCTGTGGGACTTTTTGTTATGAGCCAGTTCACAGACTCACCTTCTGGGGAGGTACTGCTATTGTTTCTATTTGCAAGGTGAGGAATCTGTGGTAAGAAGTAGCCATCAGAAGAACAAGTTACTTACCATAGGTAAAACTCTTTCTGGTAGATACTCTATCTAACCCCAAATTCCTCATTCACCCTCCTACCTCACCGTTCTGTGAACTGGCCACTTTTCCATTTAAAAGGTTCCCTGTCCAGAGGTCTGCACACTGGTCACAATTTGCAGATGTGCTCTTCATCTGAGTGTGCAGGCAGCCTAGAAAGAAGCTGACGTCATTGTGCATTGGTGGTGCTTATATATTGAGTGAAAGGATGTTGGTGCAGAGATGAACAACGCCACCAACTGGCACACAAGATTACTGCTTTTAGGTTTCCAGTTCCACTCTTGACACCTCTGGAATATTCACAAGGTGATGATTTGCAGTTAGGTAGAGTATCCACCAGAAAAGACATTACCGAAGGTAATTAATTTATTCTTTTGAATTACAGGTACAGAGGTGCATTATTTCAGAGCTCTATGAGGGGTAATTAGATTAATTAGAGCACAGGTGATCTTTTTTTTACTTTCCTAGAGACTGCCTGTGACCGGTTTGATGCCTGGGGTAAACCTCATGGATCACACAGGAAGACAGTTGGAGCGGGACCTAGAAATGAGGAAAATGGAAAAGTTGACTAATAAGCCATTTGGGATCTGGGTATTGACACTATTACGAATTTAGCACGCAGAGTAATGGGGAATGAGGACAACACTGACTGTGGCTTAGGAAAGCACTTAGACTGTGGCCAAAGGGTCACTGTTCTTTGCAAATTTGTTAGATACAATATATTTTGGTTTAATTAGTTGAGTGTTTATTTTTGGAGATAGATGGGATATGGGTGGAGAGAGCAACTGCTAACATGTTTTGAATTCTTCCATAACCCAGTTTGTTTAATGGACACAAAAGGGAACAAATGTTTTGATCTGAAATGTATCTATTATATATTCCAGACTGGGTGTTTTGTAGAGTGGACTTGGGTACTCTGTGGTGGATGTTGGATTGTAGATTGGGTGTAGACAAATGTTTCGAAAATTGGTAAAATTATTTGCCATAGCAGTCAGAGTTAAGAAAATGACCTGGAATGTCGAGGAACTGATCTATTTTACCAAAGGTTTAGAGTGTTCTCATTTTTAAATTGAAGCACTGTTAGTTCCTGCATGATTCCCTTTTAAGCTGATGAATCAAGTAGGGTGTGTAGAAAATGAAGGGGTAGCTTGTACGCTGTCACTCATCGTATTTGAGGAGAGTAGTGCTATAGTTTGCCAGTGATGTTCCATATTCAGGTTAGGACTGTGGAACATAATCCAGATGGCATTACCAGTTAGTCGTTTATTGGGATCTCCAACCAGTAGCTCGTGAGCTACTGTAGCTCTTCAGCAACCTCTGAGTAGCTCACCTGTGTGCAGCCCAGCTCATTAAATTAGAAATATTTTGCTTGGTTGAATAAATATACATATAACAAAATTGAAAGTATACAACACTAATAATATTAGTAACTCTCAATGCTTTTCATTGAACAGAAGTAGCTCTCAGTACAGAAAAGGTTGGAGACGTGGTGGCTGGAAGATGGGTATTTTTAATGTGCATGCCCCTGCAGTGACAGATATGACTTTACTCCCGAAGCTGATGGAAGCTGATGTTGACCTACTATGATATGGAGAGAAGATTTTAATTGTGTGATGTCTGGGTCATAGGACAAGTTGGTCCCCAAATATTGTGGCCTAAATAGTCTTTCAAAAGTACAGTCTCATACATGTCATTTATAAAAATATTACCTATTTCAACCTAATAATATAATTGATATTTAGGCCATGATATTTGTCAAATTATATTTTTGTAATCGATGTTTTCACGTACAACCATCTCCAGTGCTAAGCCTCCACACTACGACTTGCTTTTACTTTTTAGAATGGTTGGTATTTGGAGCGTACAACACTCAAGAGTTGCCACTTGACCCTTTTGCTCCGTGCCACCATCACCATTTAGTAGTGTTAATTATATTTTTGTTAATGGTGAGTTGAATGATGTACGTGTGGAAATGGGGTGTGAGAAAATGATGTATATTTTATGGTGTGGTTGTGATACTTCAATGTGTAATACACTTGCCAACCCCATCTGAAAGAGACACGTTAGTGACAGATTCCTTACCTTAGAATATCCCCAGGCGTCAGGCTGGATCCGGAAAGTTTTTGCGTAGCAGTACCCTTGCGCGTCGGTAGGCGGCGTCGTGCGGCTCCGCGTCCGTCGTCGGCGTCGTGATCGCCGGGATGACGTCGCGGGCAGTACTTAGACGCCGCCCCTGCGCGCTGACGTCAGTTCTTCTTTTCCGCGCCAGTAAGCGCAGATCCGGGAAGAGCAGTGCCCTAGTCATTTTTGACTATCTTTTTGGTGATTTTTTTCACTGTTTTTCTCTATGAGTCTCCGACTCCGAAGGTTTCGGTAGGGATTCCCGGCTTCAAGCCCTGCGACGTCTGTGGTCGTATGATGTCGATCACAGACCCGCATTTAGAGTGTCTCTACTGTCTCGGCCGTGACCACGACACGAAGTCGTGCCCCGACTGCCGGGCCTTGAACCCGAAGGCTTTGCGAGAGCGGTCTCGAAAGCTCCTCGAGGTCCGGCAGTTGGCTCCGCGCCACACCAGGCCCCGGTCACGTGAGAGGTCGAGGGGCCGGTCACGGAGTCCTCATCGGTCGTCGGGGTCCAAGTCTTCGCACTCCTCCGGTAAGTCGAAGCACAAAAAGGCTAAAAAGCGTCATCGCTCCACGACTTCGCCTCGCCGGTCTCGCGACTCGGCTAAGGCTCCTGTCGGCACCGTCCCCGCCCCCGCAGCTCCGGGAGTGCCTGTGGAGCCGCCCCCGCATTACCCGTCCTTCCCGGGTTCGGGGGCGACTCCGGCCGAGATACAGGAATTCCTGTCGGCCATGACCCGCCTCTTCGGGCCTCAAGGTCCTTCCGGTGCGCCTTCTGGCCCCGCGGGCCCTGATGGGGTTTCCCCGGCGCCGCCGACGACTCCGGTCCCGGCGCCGCCTGTAACACCTGCCTCGGTCCCGGCCCCTGCCTCGATCCCGGCTCTGGTGCTGCCGCAACCCCCATCGACGCCGGTTGACCTAACTACACCTCCGCCGGCTCCGACGCCGTTGAGACCTTGGGTCCCGCGTGTCCCTCCTTCTCCATATTTTGAACCTGAGGAGGACGAAGAGGACTGGGAGGGGTCGGAGGATCCTCTCACACAGCAGTGTGAGTACGAACAGGACTGGGCTGAGGAACTTGGGGATGCCAGTGGGCTGGACACCTCCCCTGGCATGCTGTCTCCTCCTTCCGTGGCAACGGAGGAGGGAGCAAATTTTGCAACGGTGTTGCGTAGAGCAGCTGGGGCCTTACACCTCCAATTGCCTACAGTGGCCGTCAGGACTAACCTCCTGACGGAAGTGCTTCAGCCGGCGGCTACCTCCTCGGAGCCACTGCTGCCATTTAACGACGCACTTTCTGACGTTCTTTTGGGCACCTGGTCCAAGCCCGCCACAGGGGCTCCTGTGGATAGGAACGTGGCCCGACGCCATCGCCCCGCTCCGGGCGACCCCCTGTTCCTCTCCCAACACCCCACTCCTGAGAGCTTGGTTGTCCAAGCCTCTGCTTCCCAAACCGCCTTCCCTACCGCTCCTCCGGATAGGGAATCCAAACGCCTGGATCAATTTGGGAAGAAGGTCTTTTCTTCCTCCAGTGCTGGCTTGCGGTCTGTCAACACCGCTTGCCTTTTGGGCCGATATTCCCACTCTTTGTGGGACTCGGTGGCGTAAGCTTTGCCCCAGTGTCCTGAGGAGGTCCAGACACTGCTTTCCCGCGCCATTGTGGAAGGAAGAGATGCGGCTAAATTCACCATTCGATGTGGCCTTGATACCGCCGACTCGCTGGGTAGGTCTATTGCAACGACAGTGGCGCTGCGACGTCACGCCTGGCTGAGAACCACTGGTTTCTCGGGTGATGTCCAGAACACTCTTATGGACATGCCCTTTGATGGGGTCGGTCTTTTTGGAAACAAGGCAGACCATGCGCTGGAGTGTTTTAAGGACTCACGGGCTACGGCCAAGTCCCTGGGCCTTTCTGCTGTACGCCCTCCGCAGCCATCTGCTTTTCGCCCCTTTCGTGGCCACGGAAGGGGCGCCCAGTCACGTCTGCTGCCCAGCCACCGGCCCGCGCAGCAAGCGTCTTCGCGTGGCCGAGGACGTGGCTTCCGCCGTGGCGGATCGGGCAACCAGCGTGCGGGTCAGGCCACCAACCCCGCCCCGTCCGCGGCCTCCAAGCCCTCCTAGTCCTTCTTTTCAGGTGCACAGCACGCCAGTAGGGGGCAGGGTCCGCCATCACCTTCACCACTTGCGTGCCATCACCTCGGACAGGTGGGTCTTGGACATTGTCCGAAGGGGCTACTCCCTCCCCTTCGAGACCACCCCCCAGCCATGCCACCTCAATTCCACCGCATGTCAGGGGATCACTTGGTGCTTCTTCAGAAGGAAGTTGCGGCCCTCTTGGCCAAGAGGGCCATCGAGCGCGTTCCGACCCCAGAAGTAGGACGTGGTTGCTACTCCCACTACTTTCTGGTGCCCAAAAGGACAAGGTGGACATGCGTCCTATCTTGGACTTCCGGAACGTCAATCGCTTCCTCCGGAAGGAGAAGTTCAAGATGCTCACCTTAGCTCAGGTCTTGACTGCCCTCGACCCTGGAGACTGGATGATAGCGTTGGACTTGCAGGACGCTTATTTCCACATCCCCGTTCTGCCGGCCCACCGGCGTTACCTGCGGTTCATGGTGGGCCTCGAGCATTTTCAATTCACCGTTCTCCCATTTGGCCTCACAAGTGCCCCTCGGGTGTTCACGAAAGTGATGGCGGTGGTCGCAGCTCATCTGCGCCGGGCAGGGGTTCCAGTCTTCCCCTACCTCGACGACTGGCTGCTGAAGGCGGGCTCGTCCCAGGCAGTCGTCTCCCACCTCCAGACTACGGCCGAACTCCTGCACTCGCTGGGGTTCTCCATCAATGTGCCGAAGTCGCACCTGATTCCTTCTCCACAGCTCCTTTTCATCGGAGCAGTTCTGGACACGACGCAGTTTCGGGCCTATCCTCCCGAGCGGCGAGTCCGGGATATTCAGGCTATGATTCCGATCTTTCAGCCTCTATCCTGGGTTTCGGTACGGATGACCCTGAGGCTGCTGGGCCTCATGGCCTCCTGCATCCTGCTGGTCGATCATGCCAGATGGCATATGCGGGCTCTGCAGTGGGACCTGAAGTTCCAGTGGGCGCAGCACCAGGGCAACCTGTCCGATCACGTCCAGATCTCGGAGGGGACTGCAAAACAGTTGCAGTGGTGGCTCTCGAACCGGCAATGGGTCATGGGCAGATCCCTCTCCCTTCCCCAGCCAGAGCACACAGTCGTGACGGACGCGTCCCTTCTGGGATGGGGCGGTCACATGGGAGAGGCGGAGATCAGAGGCCTCTGGTCTCCGGCGGAGTCCCGGCTCCATATCAACCTTCTGGAGCTCCGGGCGATCCGACTTGCACTCAAGGCATTCCTTCCCTCTGTCAAAGGGAAGGTAGTGCAGGTGTTCACAGACAACACCACCGCCATGTGGTACTGCTACAAACAAGGCGGGGTGGGGTCGTGGACCCTATGTCAGGAGGCTCTGCGCCTCTGGACATGGCTGGAACATCAGGGCATATTCCTGATGGTTCAACACCTGGCAGGTTCCCTGAACGCCAGGGCGGACGAACTCAGCCCGCAGGTGCATGATGGATCACGAATGGCGTCTTCACTCGGAAGTGGCGCAAGGACTCTTTCTACAGTGGGGAGAGCCTTGGTTAGATCTATTCGCCACCGAAGAGAACGCGCAATGTCATCAGTTCTGCGCGTTGGAATTTCCAAGGCGGCATTCGCTCGGCGACGCTTTTCGTCGCGAGTGGAGTTGAGGTCTGTTGTTCGCTTTTCCGCCTATACCACTTCTACCCAGAGTGTTGAAGAAGATTCGGCGCGACCGGGCCCAAGTCATCCTTGTGGCTCCGGACTGGGCTCGAAGAGTTTGGTATCCCGAGCTACTCAGTATGAGCGTCGATCCCCCGATCCGTCTGCCTCTTCGGGAGGATCTTCTGTCGCAGCAGCAGGGGACGGTCCTCCACCCGAACCTGTCCAGTCTCCACCTGCTTGCGTGGAGATTGAGCGGCGGCAGTTGATTCCTTTCGACTTGCCTCCCGAAGTTTGTGATGTGATTCTGGCAGCCAGGCGTCCCTCCACTAAGGTGGTATACGCCTGCAGGTGGAACAAGTTTGTGGCATGGTGCACAGCAAAGGCTGTGAATCCCCTCTCTGCCCCTCTTTCTGAGGTTCTTCTGTTCCTTCTTTCTCTGGCCCAACAGGGTTCTGCCCTGGGTACCATCAAGGGCTATCTTTGTGCAATCTCGGCCTTCCTCAGGCTCCCTGATCAGCCCTCTCTTTTTAAGTCTCCTGTTGTTAACAGGTTTCTAAAATGCATTACACACCTCTTCCCTCCTGTTCCGTTTGTCATGCCTCAGTGGGACTTAAACTTGGTTCTTACCTTTTAATGTGCGCTCCCTTTGAGCCTCTACATAACTGTCCTCTTCGTCTTCTTACTTTGAAGACAGCCTTTCTGGTGGCCATCACCTCCGCTCGGCGGGTGAGTGAGCTCAGGCTCTATCATGCAAACCTCCCTTTCTGTCTGTCCATCCAGACAAGGTTGTTCTTAGGACGCGTCCGTCCTTCTTGCCAAAGGTGGTTACTGCCTTCCACATTGGGCAGACCATCACTTTGCCCACCTTCTTTCCGCCTCCGCATCCTTCCAGAGAGGAAGAGAGGCTCCACCGTCTGGACCCAAAACGTGCGCTTTCCTTTTATATCAACCGCACACAACACTTCCGGGTGGATGACCAGCTCTTTGTTGGCTACGTGGGCGCCAAAAAGGTCGGGCGGTGCACAAGAGAACCATCTCCCGCTGGGTCACCTTGTGTATCAAAGCCTGCTATTCTTTGGCTAAGAAGGAGCCTCCTGTTGGGCTGCGTGCCCATTCCACCAGGGCAACGGCTGCTACCACGGCTTTAGGCCGCGGTGTTCCGCTGCAGGATATATGTCAGGCAGCTACGTGGGCCTCGCTGCACACGTTTACCAAGCATTACTGCCTTGACAGCCAGGTCCGGAGGGACGGCTTTTTTGGCCGTTCTGTCCTCTGGGACTTCCTTGTCTGAATCTGTTCGCAGACCCACCACCAGGGTTGGTATTGCTGGGGTATCTATTCTAAGGTAAGGAATCTGTCACTAACGTGTCTCTTTCAGATGCACAAGTTACTAACTTGTGTAACGATATATCTGTAAGAGACAGTAGTTAGTGACAGATTCCTACCGCCCACCCATCCTCCCCGTTCTGCGAACTGATTTCTAGGGTTAAGGACATCCCTTTCAGGGCCCTAGTATTTTTCAGACACCTATGTCAGCTTCTTGCATGGCTCTGCGTTCCTGGCGCGGAAAGTCGTGTACAGAACTGACGTCAGCGCGCAGGGGCGGCGTCTAAGTACTGCCCGCGACGTCATCCCGGCGATCACGACGCCGACGACGGACGCGGAGCCGCACGGCGCCGCCTACCGGCGTGCAAGGGTACTGCCTACGCAAAAACTTTCCGGATCCAGCCTGATGCCTGGGGATATTCTAAGGTAAGGAATCTGTCACTAACTACTGTCTCTTACAGATATATCGTTACACAAGTTAGTAACTTGTGCTTTAGGTCCAGTAGGTTTCTTACCCTGGGTAGCTGTGGCACTGAGCAGCAAGGCTTACACATAGGAACAAGTGTTAAGCATTTAAACAGTACCAAAACAATTGAAGAAGAAATCGACATGACACTCAAGAAATCAGACACCAATTTATAAAAAAAAAGGTTGTCTTTTTAGAAGTATTTAGAGACTAGAATGAAAAAATCCACTGCATAGTTCCGGATATATAGAGTTTACAAGCAATAATAAATCAGTGCAATTTCATTCAGCCCCCAACAAGCCTTGGCAAAGTCAACGAATTGGACACTTAAAAACCTTTTCAAAGGAAACTTAGGTAAGTGTCAATGTGGTCAGTTAGAAGTACTTGGGGCAACCAACTCCAGCAGGGAGGCAGTAAGGGGAGACCAGCAAGGTCCTCAAGAACAGTTACCTTCACAGAAGAAGCAGTCCTTCAGAGGTTCCAGCCACTTTGCAATGGATTCCTATGGAGTGGTCCTCATTCAAAGGATGAAGGATGCGAAAAATGCTCCAAGGATGTTGTAGATGCGATGTAGTTGACGGGGGTCTTCCTGCAGGGATTCCTTGGTCTACAAAGATGGTGCAGGGGTTCTGTTGGCAGGGTCGACATCCCAAAAAGTCTTCTCTTGTCTGGCTGAAATCCAGTCGCCACTGGACAAGCAGTCATCCGTAGTCACAGGCTAATCCTTTGTGAGTCAATAACTCACCTTCTTAGGGTCCCAGCAACTCTCCGACAGCACTCCTAGGCTCAGCGAACTCTGGTGCAACTCGGGTGTTCGTCCTCGTGCTTCACGGCGGCGGTGGTAGCGGCTTGATGACTTTGGGCTACCAACTTCCCCAGCAGGCTTCTTCAGCTGTTGTTTCCCTGTTCTGCGAACAGGAGGTCATTCAGCTGGCCCTTGGAGTTCTCTTCGCTTTCCCTGGCTCTGGAGATGACTTATCCTTGAGCAGGACGTGGCAGGCACAGTCCCTTCTCTTCGCTGAGCAGCAGGTGCAGTCTTTGTTGGTGCAGGCTTTTTTTGGCCGGTCCCTCGGTGCAGCAAGGCTGTCCTTCTTCGGTCCTTCTTCCAAATCAATCGAGATCTGAGGGCTGGGTGCCAGGGTGCCCCTCTTATGCTTGGTAAATGGTGCAGAGCAGGATGCAGCTGAAAGCCAGTAGACTACTAGGTTCCCTCCCACCTAGTGACTACTTCCTGTGAAGCGTGGCATCTGGCTATCCCTGGAAGCACCATTCTGCCCACTCCCAAGATGGCGAGACCCCTCTCCTGGTGTACAGGCCTCCCTAGCCCACCCCCAGCTGGTGTGGCTACCTTAGGGCTACACACCTCAGAAGAAATGAGTTTGGCAACTGGTCTCCCCTCTCTGCCGCCCGTGCCAGCCCGTCTACCTCAGCAATGGAGCAGCCCTCCCCGGTGCTACACATCTGCCCTTCAAAGGCTGCTTAACCTTTGAACCCTGACTTTTGGGGCTAACACCCAAGTGGCTTCCCACAGGACAGAGGTGACACCTCCCTGGCCTACAATCCCTCATTGTTCTCCTTCCTAAGTGTCATTAGCACGACTCTCCAGGTATGCAGAAAGGGGTCTCATGAAGCAGGCTCCATGTATTCCCGGGAAGTCAGAGGAGTGTTAAAGGAAACAAAGTGGCAACTTTGCTGTTAGAAATGGGATCTCGAGTTGGCAAGGGCTTGCACCTTTGTCCAAGTAGGGACCCTTCTTCCTAGTCAGGGTAAGGGTGTTACACTCGTGAAGTAACCCCTGCTCACCCTCGTGGTAGCTTGGCACGAGCAGTCAGGCTTAATTCAGAGGCAGTGTGTAAAGCATTTGCACATAACCAACAGTAATACAGTGTAAGCACTACAAACGGACACCACACCAGTTTAGAAAAATAACCAATATTTTATATACTCAAGACGACCAATTACGACAAAAATCCACAGTACTGTACTTTAAAAATGAATGCTTGATAAGGTAACTTCTTCTTTGCAGGAATAACACAAAAGCAAAGTTCGTACGAGTCGGTATCCCCGTCCGGGTCTACCGCGATGCTGCATTACACAGAGTCCAACAGTTCCAGCCGACTGCGTCGCTACGGGCCAGCAGAGTCGTGAACAGACTCGGTCACAGTACCTTTCTTGTTGTGGCTGGTACGGAGTGTACGAGCCGGTCGGCGTTCGTCGCGGTTGCGGTGCAAGACGGAGCGATGCAAGGTGCGGTGTCCCTCGATGCGGTGCAGGCAGCGGTTCGATGAGCGTCGTGCAGACGGAGTCGGTGAGTCCAAGGCGTGCGATACAGGGTGAGACGATGCTCGATGCGGTGCTGACAGGTTGCGATGCAGGCGACCAAGACGGAGTGCGGGAGCTGGCGTCTGACAGCGGTGCGAGTCGGAGCGGTGCGTCGTAGACGTGCAAGCAGTGCCCCAAATGCGATGCGGTCACGACTCTTGAGCCAGTTGCAGCGACCGCGTCGGTCGGGTCCGGCTGGTTCAGTGAAGCGATGCGATGCGAACTGCGGTGCCCACAGGTCACGGTGCAAGCAGCGGCTCGGTGTTGGCGGCGTCGGACGTCGCCCACGGTGAGACCAGGGTTGCGATGCGAAGCGGGGGCGATGCGGTCTGCGGTGCAAACAGGTCACCGGTCAGGGATGGATTCGGTGGACGGAGTCGGTTGCAGTTCCCTTCCTCTGTGGCAACTGAAACAGCGTTCCAGAAGCGGTACCCAGAGGCTTGTGAAGTCTTTGCAGTCCCTGAGACTTCTTAACAGGAGGCCAGCTCGGTTCCAGGCCTTTGGAGATACTCAGCACAAGTTTGTAGAAAGTTCAGTCCTTTCACTGCCCAAGGCAGAAGCAGCAGCTGTAGGCCAACCCAACAAAGCAACAACACAGCAAAGGGGCAGTACTCCTCCTGGCAGCTCTTCCAGCTCTTCGTCTTGGCAGGTTCCTTGATTCCAGCGAGATCTAAATTCATGGGGTCAGGGCCCCAATATTTATATCCCAAATTCCTTTGTTCTCTGAAGGCAGAGAGGCCTTTGCCTAGTCCCAACCAGTTCTGGAGCACTTTGTTGACAAGTCTCCGTCCCTTCTTTCAGAGAGTAGGCCAGGGACATCAGACGCACCACAGGAGGTGGAGCCAGCATTGTGGAGGGAAGGCACTATCCTATTCAGGGCCCAGGTGCAACCCCTCCCACCCATCTACATGTAGATCTTGCTATTCAGCCCTGTGCTGACTCACCCTGTCTCCTGGCATCCCCCAGCCCCTGTCACTCACACTCCAGACAAGGAATACACAACCTCGCAGAGGCAGGCTTGGATGGTTAGACAAGAAAATACCCACTTTCTAAAAGTGGTTTTTCAAACACAGAATGTTAAAACCAACTTCACTAAAAGCTGCATTTTATCATTCTGAGTCCAGGCATACTAAACTCGAATTTCTACCATGTTCCCAGGGTCAGTTAGGGTTATAAGCTGTAATAATCAAAACTGCCCGGTCTGGCTAGGAGAACAGGTAGCCTTGCAATAGTGAAAAACGAACTAGGCTGTAATTCACTATCAGGACATGCCACACACACCAGGGCATGTCCTACCTTTCGCATACAACGCACCCTGCCCACAGGGGTACCTTGGGCCTACCTTAGGGGTGACTAACATGTAGAAAAGGGAAGGTTTAGGGACTTGCAAGTTTGTGCACTTGCCAAGCCGACATGGCAGCCCCAGGCTGCGCACAGGCTCTGCGATGGCAGGCCCGAGTTACACTTTACGGGCTGTTTGCGTGGGTGGCACAATCCAGTGCTGCAGCCCACCAACAGCATTTGGTCTATAGGCCCTGGCACTCGCAGTGCACTTTACAAGGGACTGACACATAAACCAAATAGGCCAATCATGGAAACACCAATCCATAACACATTTTATACAGGAGCACTTGCACTTTCCCACTGGACAGCAGTGAGGAAAGTGCGCAGAATCATTACACCAGCAAAAACAGAGTCAAAACCGGGAGGTCAGAAAGCAAAAAGTCAGGGGAAACACGCTAAAAGATGCCAAGTCTAACATTTGCTAACACTGCAACAGGTTACATTAATTTTGGCTTGAGATACAAGTCAGGCTTATTGTAGCGAGTTGTTTGATACCGTGGAGTGCCAGTTTGGTCACACTGTTCTGGAGTTAGCACAGCTGAAGGGTTTAACGTGTAACCCTGTACTCGCCAATTGGGCGACCAAGTCTTTTCACAGTAAAAATTGTAGTTTCTTGTATTTTACTGTCAGGACATGTAACATACATTTCCTGGCTGTGTTATATGTTGCACCCTGCCTTTAGGGTTCAGTAGGCCTGCCAGAGGGGTGACTTGCACACTACTCCAAGGGAATTTAATGCTTTGCCATTGCTTTCAATGGCAAAGCAGGGCTTGCAGTGGATGACTGTTCTACCAGTCTGCAGTGGCGGACTGCGGGACTTGTTTTACTTGGGAGACCTCCACAGTTGCACAATCATTGCTGCAAGCCCTGGGGTACCCCTCTAACTTACATGCCCTGGGTACCGGGTGTAGGAAGCTGGCTCCGTATATACTATACCAAAATGAGGTATAGTGTGCACAAAGTCCAGTGGAACCCCAAAGGTAGGTAGAGGTAAAAGTAGATAGCACCTTACTCTCTATTTATGGTAGTGTGGGCAAGCAGTAAGGCTTTATCAGAGGGTAGTTTTGAGCATTTGTTGTACACACTCAGGCAGCAAATGATGTCACACACTCAAAGACTGAACTCAGACCAATTTGTTTGTATTAAAATATTTTTTAGTTATATTTATTTTCTAGAACCAAGCAAGCCTGGTACAGGTAAGTGTAAATGGTACTTTTCAAGGCAGGTTGAACAATACAAGCAAGCTGAATGAAAATGACTTTGTTACAAGTTTGTGAATCTTTTCAATACAGTGGAAATTACGGTTAGATTACTTTTGATTACTTGTCGGACTACTGTATGGATTACTTTTTCTACTCAGTGTGATATGCCTAGATATCACACTGGGACATTTCCTAGAGAAAAGGTAAGTAAAGCAGTTTTGAGTTATTTGCAGGTTTTCTTGTTCTCATACAAAACCAACTCCACACTTAGAACAATTTTCACAAGAAAGCAGTCAATGCAGTCCTATGGGAAGAAATGTGGTTATCGGTTTCAAGGTAAGTGCAAGTTTGTGGGAGTTGGTATTCTGGGGCTAGAACCAGGGCTTCCACAGGGTCGAGGATGCACTCTCAAAGCACCCTCAGCTACACTAGGCTGGCCGGGTGCAGAGTGCTGAGGCCCAATGTTATCTAACGGGGATAGGGGCCTCTGGTTGGTGGCTGCTCACGAGCAGGCCACAAGGTTGTGGGAGCAACGCTCCTGGTGTCGGGCTCAGGGCAAAGAGGGATCCGAATTAGCACCCAAAGTACACCCGCAGCAGCGCAGGGGCGGCTGGGTGCAGGGTGCTGGTTTGGTGTCGGATGCCCTGTTGATTTCAATGGGGATTCTCCGGCTGCAACAAAGACTGCAGGCTCGGGGACGAAGATCTTCTGGAGGTGACCACCGGTTGAAGAGGTCAGTTGGGATGCCTGGGTATGCTGGGACACCGTCGGTTGGGCCACCCAAGGCCGTGGGACGTCGGTGCAGGGGTGTCTTTAGGCGCCGGGTTTTTCTTGCCAGCTCCGGTCGCGGTGAGGGGGACCCTCCAGAAAGAGACTGCAGGCGTTGTGTGGAGATTCGAGGCAGGTCAGAGATCGCCAGATCTCACGTCAGGATCGGCGGGGAGACCTCCTCGTGGTGTTGGGCCACTCGATCTCGGGCCGTGGGCGTCGGGTGCAGAGTGGTGCAGACTCGCGGTTTTGGCCAGAGCTAGAGTCTTTAGGTGAGCAAATCCAGTGCTCACGGGAGACAAAGTCTTTGGCTTGGAAGGCAGGGCAGGTCCTCTGGGGTCCTTGAGGTTGCTGGCTGCAGGACACACCGGAATTTCGCTGGAGCAGGTTTGAGGTGGGTACAGGCCGGTAGGGCTGGGGCCAAGTCAGTGGGCGTCCTCTTCTCCTTAGTTTCAGCACAGCTTCTTGACATACACTTTTATGGTCAGGGCACTACCACTGAGGTCCCGTCAGCAGTACTCGGTGCTCTCTCAGAGCTGAAAAACCAGCATCATCAGTTAAAAAACTTGGGGGTGACCAATCAAAAAGAGGCATTTCCTTACATGGAGTATTTGGGTAGGACTTCATCATACCATCCACATTTAACTTTCACATATACTTAAGTGAAATCTTGCCTTAAGGTATTGATGTGGCAGCTAGAGTGGAGTACCTTGTATAATAGGGTTTCTAACAAACTCTCTGTAAAGAACTGTGAAATTAATTTGATACTAGGAGTGGTTCGACTTCAAGAGATCAGGAATGGGGCACCATGACAGTGATTTGATGGCCCTGTGTTTGAAATACATATGCAGTTGAAAGGAAACTTTACAAAAATAGAAGCTGCAGTTTTATGTCTACAGGGTGAGGCAGTACAACAGCTAGAAAGCATAGTAGACCTAGTAGATCATTAAAGTAGATGGGGAGAGTTATATGCTTGTTTAGACAGGTTCTTCTACTTTTTAGACAGGCAGCGGCTGTATAGGGTGGGAAAGAAGTCAGGGAGGTAGTTGTTTTGGCTTCAAAGGACGGAGGCAGCTCTTGAGAATATACTACAGATAGTATTCAATTGAGACCAATTGAAATGCACATAGAAGGCTATAAATGGGGGTTTCAGTGCTCCCTACTGAAGTTATACTCACAAGATACTCCCAAAACTGGGCCACAAATAATATTCTGAAGTAGACCCCATTTCATTGCGGTGTTATTGTTTGGGACCTTGCAAAAGGATTCAGAGATGGCATGACGGGTAAAGAATAACTGTTAATTAATGGTTGATTTGTTTAATGAAAAACACTTTTTCTCATTTGAGGAGTCGAGAAATTTGGGGTGTTGGTGGGTTATTTTCTTCTTCATTTGATTGCCAGGGGCAATTACGGTTATTAGAGTGCTTTCGAGGGAAGGCCCCCTGGAATCCGAGACTTCCTCAGAATTGTTAGATTTATCTGGAGGGGGCTATTCATTTAATCTCTCTATGAAGTGCTTCACCCAACCTCATGGAGAGCAACTCTGGATAAGAAGTAAATACGCAAGTGAGTTCCAGTTGTGTCCGACAGATTTGGAGTGAGAGCGTGCTCAATTTTATGCTTGAAAGAAGCAGCAGTGCCAATTTCAAGCTCACTCTATGTAAATATCTCCATAGGGCACGCCGACATTTATGCATTAGATCTGTCTGCAACACTCAGACATCTGCCTTGGGTGCAATGCTGAGAAAGAGGATTTGATGCATATGGTGTGGAAATGTTAGTGACCAGACTCTGAAAGTACAAGTAGGCAAAACTGAGATAAATACGTTTGACATCACAAGCAGGTATATGTGGAAATGCACATTAGAGTTTTATGGATACTCACAAAAGAACTATTGTGTTCACCTCAATTGTATTGTATTTTCTTGACCATTCGTCCAACTCTCCCTCTCACTCCCACTACTGCTTCTCTAGGTGTCACAGATACCTGAAAATATGTACATTTTGCAGAACCAGCATTATCTAAGGTAGCTTTTGTTCATGAAGAATTTACCATTAACATAACCCAGACTGCCAGCCAGACAGCAAAGTGTGAGTAGTGTCACATAAAGAAGAAAACAAATACAAAATGTAGTAAATGTAGTCGTATGGAATTGTTTTGCTATTGCCATTTATATAGCAATTTCTAACCACTCAAAAAAGGCTCAGAGGGCTTTCCGGGTGGTTGAATAAGTACCTACTCTGTTTTGCATGGTTGGTAGACAGTTGTTTTTACATTATTCTCTGCGGGGAGACTTCTGATGATAATCATGAGGCTTGCATATGTGCTCTAGTCTTGTTGAAGCAAACTTGTTGCAGAGCTTAAATTTGGCATGCAGCTGAGAGTTGTGTGAGGAAGAGAGTGGCACGTGCATATACTGATCAGAACTACTTTATCAAATTGGCATCTTCTGGCAACTGGGTATGTTGATATTAAAAACCGGGCTGGGTCCTTGAAGGATCAGTCAAAGTGGTTCCAAAGATAACCGGAGACCGCCATAGTGGTGGGTTGCTTGATTCAGAAACAATAAAGATTCAACCAAAGAATAACGATAGACACCAAAGTAGTGGACCTTGCTGGTGACACCAAGAAACAGTGATGGAGAACCCAAAATGATCCTAAATATACCTATTGGTAAGTGGATCATTAGTAGTGGTAAATATGCATCTACCACTGGCAATAATACCACTAACACAATATAGGGCTCAGAATAGGTCTCAGAAAAATATTTGCATGCTCAACCTTTGGTTGCTTGGCTGTGAGCTGGCAGGCTTAACTTCAAAGACAGGTATGTAAAGCATTTAAAAACAGCAATTCAGTAAATAATTAGGACACAACACAGAATAAAAATCCAACACCAATTTATAAAAATAGAACATATTTGTATCTTTAAGATGACACCAAAACAAAAGAAATACAGTGTAGGGAACCAGAGATCTGAATTTTTAAAGATTTAGATCTGTATAGCACATAGAAACCTATAGCGCCTATTGGGACATCTGGTCCCGCTAGACTGGGACAAAGTCGAAGTTTCAGACCAACCGCGATGAAGCCCTGCGCGGCTACCCCTCGTGGTAGTTCTCGGTCAAAGTTTTTACCTTCTGACCTCAGAACTTTTGTGGAGCTTTTCTTCCCTGGGTCCCTCGAAGCTCTCAGCCAGTCTGGATTCAGTGAGGGTTTGCTGGCTTGCCTTGGGACGAGCTCCTGGTCCACCTTATGGAAGTCAGACCTCCAGAGCTTTCCAGTGGGATGAACCAGGGATTCAGGCCGGCCCGCGGTTGAAGGTGGGCGGCTTGACTCTTGCGGTTGGTCCCCGTCACCCTTTCTACATTGGGACTTAGCAACTTTTACATGGCTTTTTCTCCCGGGGTCCCTCGATGCTAGTCACCAGGCCGGATTTGGAGAGGGTTCGCTGGCTTGGGTTTCGACTAACTCCCGGTCACACTTTTGAAGTCGGACCTTCGGAGCTTTTCAGCAGTACGAACCTGGAGGGCTGGCCGGCTCGCGGTTGCAGGCCGTCGGCTTGGCTGACTAGGTCGAGTTGGTCCACTTATGGAGCTTTTTTCCAAAGTTGCTCTAAAATTCTTCAAACTTCTGGAACTTCTTCCTGAAGTTCAATTAAAGGTCCCAAAGTGTCCAAAACTTACTCCAAGGTCTGGAAGCTCCAAGATGGTCCTTGAAAGTTTGTGACTTCAATTCCCACAATCCACTTGGACAAAACGCTTACAAATCTACTGGTAGTACTCCAGGCTGGGGATTCTTGGTGGTGATGGTCCAGGTGAGCTCTGTTAAAATGTAGCTTGCAGGGAGTCCACTCTTTAGTCGTTTTGAAGCAAGTTTGATCCATAGGGCTTTAGTTCCAGAGTGTGCAGTAAGTCAGAGTGCAGGGCCTGGTTGTTGCAAATCAAACTTCTCTGCATTGACCCTTCTTCTTCCTTTAGTTTCAAGCAGCAGTTTTAAGTGTACTGCCCCTCTCAGATACTTATTCAGTGTTCTCTGAGGTCACACAGGAGGGCACTCCTGTCCAATGTGGTGCAGGACAACACCCCAGATCATGACCATTTCCTCCACAGTGTGGCACAATGGTCTCCCAGGAAGCACTATTTCTCCATAATTCAATATGGCTGAAGTCTCAGCAGAGAGGCAAGAACTGGCTAAACCAGCCCCCAGGATGGCTCATCTCCATAGACTCCTTCCCCTTGGCATCTGTACATTCCTTCCTTAAGCCTGCCATCTGGCTGGGATCAGAGGGTAGGGGCGTAAATAAAACTGGTTTCTTCTGCCTGTCTTCTCCTTCATTTGAAGATCATTGTTTACGACTCCTCCCCCCTTGCTTTGTCATTCCTATGCAGCAGAACCCTCTCCTCCCAGAATGGCTCTTTCACTCCAGGGGCTACTTATCTCCTCATCAAAGCAGCCTGGCTAATCCACTTAACTCTGACCAATCAGGGCAGATCACTGGAAGGCTGAATTTTGGCTTACAGACAAGAAAGTCGTATAACTTCTTGTCTGTACATTTTAGAATACATTCAGCAGTAGCATATTGTTGAATTTATTGATACCATTCTAGTGAGTCCTTGAATGATATTTTGGGGGTTTTCCTGGCGGGAATCTTTAATTAATAACCTCTTGCCATGTTAGCCTATGTCGCTGGGGATTTGCAATGATGAAAATGAACTGGGCAATTTCTCCAACACCAGGGCTTATAAAACATCTTTTATAAGGACCTTGCTTATATCTACAGGACCCCCACCCCAGAAGACTTTAGGGGTTCTGAATATGTAGAAATATTGCAGATCCTCACTCCACAGTGCTCCTAGCACAAAAGTCGATTTTGGGAAGGCCTTTACTACAGTGTCGGATGTGAAATGTGCAATTTCACTAAACCCAAGGCATATAAAACCTATTTTATGAGGGTCCTCCTTATAAATACCTGCCCCCCCCCCCCCACTGGGACACCTAGGGGAGACCCTGGGGGTACCTAATGTGCCACAATATTGCAGTTTATTAATTTCTAGGTGCCCCAAACACCAAAGTCGAGTTAAAGCACAATTTACATGTTAAAAGCAGTCCTGCAACACAGGGCTGCTTTTAAACTGGCCTCAACAGTGCATACATGCAAGTGCAGAAAGGGCTGCTGGCCTCTAATCTGCCATGCCCAATTATATACTAGGGACTTAAAGGTAGTTTTAATCGCCATGCCCAATTATGTACCAGGGCCTTACAGGGGAGGTTATGCCAATCATAGGGGTATCCTAACACATGGTGTTCCCTGGTGTATGTAGGTGTTTTCACTGTATTCTAAGTGTGTTTTCAGCATTGCACTGGCCCTGGTCAAGCAGAGCCCAGGAACAGTCAGAGTCCGTTACCTTTGTACCAGTGAGCAAAATAATGAGGGGGCCCATGGCACAGGTTAACTTTGCAACAGTACGGTTGTAGTGGGTTTGCGAGTCCACAGTATAACAGAGCAGGGGAATTCAAGGATATCAACGAGATACCAGAGCAATTGTTCTATTTGATTGATTTGATTTGGATTTATACAGCGCATAGCTGCCCCAGCAACAGGGCGTCCCAGCGCTACCCAAGGTACAGGTGACTAAAAACCGCCCTGACAGAAGATGAAAGTTATGCCGGGAAAAGCCAGGTCTTTACGGCTTTACGGAACGCCAGATGATTCTGGAACCCTCTGATGGAAATTGGAAGAGAGTTCCAGAGTTTAGCTGCCAAAACTTTAAAAGAGCAACCACCCGCTCTCGCTCTTAAGACTCGGGGTGGGGTACATGCGAGTCCTTGATTGGCTGAGCGTAAGGAGCGACTCGAAACGTACGGTACTAGCAAAGCTGCTAGAACCGGAGGTGCTTGTTGGGTCATGATTTTATGAGCAACACACAGTGTCTTAAACTGAATTCTTTTTTCAACGGGTCACACGGAATGAGAGATAAGGATCTTATCTGAAAGAGACACGTTAGTGACAGATTCCTTACCTTAGAATATCCCCAGGCGTCAGGCTGGATCCGGAAAGTTTTTGCGTAGCAGTACCCTTGCGCGTCGGTAGGCGGCGTCGTGCGGCTCCGCGTCCGTCGTCGGCGTCGTGATCGCCGGGATGACGTCGCGGGCCATACTTAGACGCCGCCCCTGCGCGCTGACGTCAGTTCTTCTTTTTCCGCGCCAGTAAGCGCAGATCCGGGAAGAGCAGTGCCCTAGTCATTTTTGACTAACTTTTTGGTGATTTTTTCACTGTTTTTCTTCGAGTCATCTAGGCTCCAAGGTGTCGGTAGGGATGCCCGGCTTCAAGCCATGCGACGCCTGTGGTCGAATGATGTCGATCACAGACCCGCACTTAGAGTGTCTCTACTGTCTCGGCCGCGACCACGTACGCGAAGTCGTGTTCCGACTGCCTGGCCTTACACCCGAAGGCTTTGCAGAGCGGTCTCAAAGCTACTCGAGGTCCGGCAGTCGGCTCCGCGCCGCACCAAGCCCGGTCACGGGAGAGGTCGAGGGGCCGGTCGCGGAGTCCTCGCCCGTCATCGGAGTCCAAGTCTTCGCACTCTTCGGGTAAGTCGAAGCACAAAAAGTCTAAGAAGCATCATCGCTCTAAGACTTCGCCTCGCCGGTCTCGCGACTCGGCTGAGGCTCCTGTCGGCACCGTCCCCACCTCCGCGGCTCCGGAGGTGCCTGTGGAGCCGCCCCCGCATTACCCGTCCTTCCCGGGTTCGGTGGCGACTCCGGCCGAGATACAGAGATTCCTGTCGGCCATGGCCCGCCTCTTCGGGCCTCAAGGCCCCTCCGGTGCGCCTTCGGGCCCCGCGGTCCCTGATGGGGTTGCCCCGGCGCCGCCGACGACTCCGGTCCCGGCGCCGCCTGTCTCACCAGCCTCGCTCCCGGCCTCGATCCCGGCTCCGGTGGTACCGCAACCCCCATCGACGCCGGTTGACCTAACTACGCCGACGCCGATGTTCCCGGTGCCGTTCCTGGACGCCGCCCGGGCTCCGGGCGGCGTCGTTCCCGGTTCTCTCCGGATCAGGACGCGGCGTCGGACCGGCGTCGCCCGACGCCGGCTCCGGCGCCAATGAGACCTTGGGTCCCTGACGTCCCCCCTCCTCCTTATTTTCTGTCGGAGGAGGACCAGGAGAGCTGGGAGGGGTCGGAAGACCCTCTCACACAGCAGTGTGAGTATGATCAGGACTGGGCAGAGGAACTTGGGGATGCCAGTGGTCTGGACACTTCTCCTGACACTGGCATGCTGTCTCCTCCTTCCGTGGCTACGGAGGAGGGAGCAAATTCGCAACGTGTTGCGTAGAGCAGCTGGAGCCTTACACCTCCAATTGTCTACAGTGGCTGTCAGGACTAACCTCCTGACGGAAGTGCTTCAGCCGGCAGCTACCTCCTCGGAGCCATTGCTGCCGTTTAATGATGCACTGTCTGACGTTCTTTTGGGCACCTGGTCCAAGCCCACTACAGGGGCTCCTGTGGATAGGAACGTGGCCCGACGCCATCGCCCTGCTCCGGGCGACCCCTTGTTTCTCTCTCAACATCCCACCCCGAGAGCTTGGTTGTCCAAGCCTCTGCCTCCCAAACCGCCTTCCCTACCGCCCCTCCGGATAGGGAATCCAAACGCCTGGACCAATTTGGGAAGAAGGCCTTTTCTTCCTCCAGTGCTGGCTTGCGGTCAGTCAACACCGCTTGCCTTTTGGGCCGATATTCCCACTCTCTGTGGGATTCGGTGGCGCTCGTTTTGCCCCAGTGTCCTGAGGAGGTCCAGACACTGCTTTCCCGCACCATTGCGGAAGGAAGGGATGCGGCTAAGTACACCATCCGTTGTGGCCTTGATACCGCCGACTCGCTGGGCAGATCGCTTGCAACGACGGTGGCGCTGCGTCGCCACGCCTGGCTGAGAACAACTGGTTTCTCGGGTGATGTCCAAAATACACTCATGGACATGCCCTTTGATGGAGTCGGTCTTTTTGGTTCCAAAGCAGACCATGCGCTGGAGCGCTTTAAGGACTCACGGGCTACTGCCAAGTCCCTGGGCCTTTCTGCTGTGCGCCCTCCGGTAACCTCTGCTTTTCGCCCCTTTCGTCACCTTGTGTATCAAAGCCTGCTATTCTTTGGCTAAGAAGGAGCCTCCTGTTGGGCTGCGTGCCCATTCCACCAGGGCAACGGCTGATGCCACGGTCTTAGGCCGCGGTGTTCCGCTGCAGGATATCTGTCAGGCAGCTACGTGGGCCTCGCTGCACACGTTTACCAAGCATTACTGCCTTGACAGTCAGGTCCGGAGGGACGGCTTCTTGGCCGTTCTGTCCTCCGGGACTTCCTTGTCTGATCTTTGTTCGCAGACCCACCACCGGGTTGGTATTGCTGGGGTATCTATTCTAAGGTAAGGAATCTGTCACTAACGTGTCTCTTTCAGATGCACAAGTTACTAACTTGTGTAACGATATATCTGTAAGAGACAGTAGTTAGTGACAGATTCCTACCGCCCACCCATCCTCCCCGTTCTGCGAACTGATTTCTAGGGTTAAGGACATCCCTTTCATGGGCCCTAGTATTTTTCAGACACCTATGTCCGCTTCTTGCATGGCTCTGCGTTCCTGGCGCGGAAAGTCGTGTACAGAACTGACGTCAGCGCACAGGGCGGCGTCTAGGTACTGCCCGCGACGTCATCCCGGCGATCATGACGCCGACGACGGGCGCGGAGCCGCACGACGCCGCCTACCGACGCGCAAGGGTACTGCTACGCAAAAACTTTCCGGATCCAGCCTGACGCCTGGGGACATTCTAAGGTAAGGAATCTGTCACTAACTACTGTCTCTTACAGATATATCGTTACACAAGTTAGTAACTTGTGCAACAATATACAAAAGGCACCTCTGTAGTGAGTCAATGTGGTCCACTAAGTAGCAGACATGGGGAACCAAAAGATATCCACAAGAAACAACAATGTGGTGAATCAGTGGACTCCACCCAGAAACTGATATAGGAAGTCAAAAGATAACTACAGACACCACTGTACTTACGTGATCGGGAGAAATGTTTCTAAAATAACTTGCATGTTCATAATAACCCTTGTTTATGTATTTTCACCTCAAAGCAGCTAGCTCAAGCAGATAGCTTTCCTTTCACTGCAGCTCTGCAATATTTGTGAAACTGTGCACCCCTTCATATATAAATGTATGGTCACGATGGCCTGCTTTTAACACCATCTGTTTTTTTACAGGTGCGGGATTCTGCTCAGTCCTTCCTTACTGTACACGTGCCACTCTACGTTTCTTATATATACGTAACTGCACCAAGAGGCTGGGCTTCCCTGGAGCATCACACGGAGATGGAGTTTTCTTTTTTCTACGATACTGTTCTTTGGCGGACAGGTATTTTTCTTTGTCATATTTGTAATTGTTAATTTTACAACAAGTCCCATTACAACTGTACTATTGTTGATATAAGCCTTCTGTGGTATGGGACTTAAGTATACCTGTAAAGCATTGGTAATTGTGAGATTGTAGGAAGCAGGCTTTTTATGTGGTAGTGCCAAGGTAAGGGCACACCATGAACAAAGTAGAGATGACCTTTTGCTCTATTTGGGGTAGTGTGGTCGATCAGCTTAGGCTTATCAGAGGGTAGTGTTAAGCATTTGTTGTATGCACAGAGTCAATAAATGAGACACGTACTCAAGAAGAAACTCAAGACCAATTTAGAAAAATAATACAAATTTTAGGCACCAAGATCATCAGAATCAAGTAAGTACTTTCAGAGTTATGGATTTTTGTAGTATTAGAAAAATACAGTCAAGCAATGGTTTTGAGGTATGAGCCTCGAACGCAGTAATTTTATCCTATGGGAGAAACATTCTTGTCAAACGGTTTGCAGGGTTCTTCTCCTGTACGTAAGGTGGTTAGTGGCCGAAGGTCCAAGAAACCACCAGCAGTTCAGTTTTATCTGTCCTGGTGAGTCCCGGTGCAGAGGTGCTTGTCGCATTGGTAGCCTCGAGCGCTACCTAGTAAAGACAATAGAGAACTACCTGCAAAAAGAAAAAAAAGGTGCAAGTGGGGACTGGAGGACCAGTCTAGTAGAAACCAAAGTGGGGCTCGGCTCTTGAGGGTCTCTGGGGCACAAAGAGACAGTTGTTTACATGGACCCGGTGGGCTCGGGTGAAGAGGGGTTTTGTCTGGTGGGTTGTTAGAGTCTGAGCCTCCCACTTGATTTCGGCGACCTGGAGAAGGAGAGAAAACAAGACTGCAGGGCCACTCTCAGTGATGACCTTGGAGATCCTTATCTCCCTAGTCAGCAGTTCAGTGCCGGCGTCTGTGATGTCCGGGCTGGACACACAACAAGCCTTGGTGTTTGGAAGGGCTTCGGTACCCCAGGTATTGGTGCAGGGAGGCTCCGGGAAGGCTCAACATTTCAAAACTTGGTGAAGCAATGGGGCTGACCTCCTGAACTCTCGATGACCTCCTCTTGGTGAGTTGCTCCCTGGGTAGACCCGATGGTCAGCAAAACGGTGAACCGGGCAGATGCGGTCGGTGCCTGCAGATGCAGGGAGATAGCTCCTCCACCTCAAGGGAGGTGCTTCTTGGTTGGCAAGGTACTGGACAGTCCTCCAAGAGTTTGGGGAGGCTGTTTGGCGGCAGGACGAGTCGTTTCTTGCAATTGTTGGGAGAGCAGCAGCCATGCAGGGGTTGGCGCCACTTTTGGTGCTGGTCCACAGTTCTTGAGTTGTTGGCTCTTCTTTGTCCATTTTCTGTTCCCAGGTAGACAAACCTGAGTTCCTGGTGTCAGGGGCCCACTTTAATACTGAATTTAGGAGGTGTTAAGGGGAGTGTAAGGTAGTAGCCTATGATATACCTACCACTGGGGTGTCTACACCATCTATATGACCACTTCATAGGGAAAGTGGGCATAAACCTGACCCAGAGTTCCTAGTTCTACCAAAACCAAGATGGTGAAACCCTTCCTCGAGTGTCCACTTCAGGTGGCCCACCTTAGGGGTGGGCCTAGCCTGATAGTGTGCACAGCTCCTGACTTGCTAATTGTCCTGCCTGCTCTGGTGCCAAATGGTCCCCAGGGCAGGGGGTAGCATTCTCCAGGTCTGAAGGAAGCGGTGTCGCGTATCAAAGGCAGCAGAGGCTTTGAAGCCTCTGGCCTTGGTATACTATTTCACTAGCATCCTGCTGGAGGAAGTGTGATCATCTTCCTGTGGAGCAGGCATTGTTCCTGACCTCTGAGAGCATTTGCTGTCCTTAGCAGGGGGTTAGAAACTTGCCTGTGATGGCAGGCTGGAAGAGTCCAATCAGCCAACACACTAAACTACTGTTAGGTTTCAGGGGGTACCTATAAGATTCCCTCTGGGTGCATGCCATAATAACTCCAGCCTGGTGTTAGTGTGGATTTATTAAGACAAGGTGTTTGATATCAAATACCATTGCTTTTAGTGCAGCCATCATGTAGCTGGGTAACTCGTAATGACCAGTGCCCAGTACATGTCCTTAAGATGGCTGCCTGATCACTTGTGATATCTAGGAATGGAACTAGACATCACAGGGGCCTATCTCCTCATGCAGATGGGTCCTCACATGTACTATAATGCACCCTGCAATATTTCTCTAAGGCCTGCTGTAAGGGGTGACTTAAATATAGTATGTGCAATGGGCATGGCACACAGGGAGTGTGCCATGTCGTGTTCTCAAAATGTTTTGCACCATTTCACGCATTTTACAATGGCAGACTGCATGCAGTTTTTGTATCGGTCCCTTTGGGTGGCACAACACCTGTTGCAGCCCTTGGGGGCCCTCTTTAGTACCCATGCCCTGGGTACCAGGGGTACCATTTACTAGGGACTTGAAAGGGTGCTAAAGTCCTCGTCAATTTGGTTACAATTGAACATTTTAGTTGTTTGAAGGGAAATTGCACTGGGACTGCGGCCCTGGTTAGCAGGGACCCAGTGCACTTTCAGTCGAAAAGCATCAGTACAAGGGCAAAAAGGGTGGGTGACCATGTCAAGAAGGGGCACTTTCCTACAGCAACCATTCTTGTAAGGAAATGCCTCTTTTGTATGGTCACCCCAAGTTTTTCGACTGATGCTGCTGGTTTTCCAACTCAAAGTGCGCTGTGTCCTGCTAACCAGAGCTCGGTGCCAGTGCCTTGACCCAAAGTTTGTCAAATTGGCTATACCCAATTTAAAATGGCTAGCTTACTTTTAAGTCCCTAGTAAATGGTGCCCTTGTACCCATGGCATGTGAATTAGAGGGGTACCCCAGGCCTGCAGCACTGGTTGTGCCACCCTGTAGGCCCCATAAGTAAAGCAGGTCCCCCAGTCAGCACTGCAGACTGGTAGAGCAGTCGTGCACTACTAGCCCGACTTTGCCATTGAAAACAATGGCAAATCCACTACTACCCCGTACATGTGTGTAAGTCACCCCTCTGGCACGCCTACAAAGCCCTTAAGGCTGGGTGCAACACATAACCCTGGCAAGACATGTGCTTTGCATGTCCTGGCAGTGAAACACACAGCACTGCCGTAGTTGCTTTGGAAAGGTTTGGTCACCCAATTGTCGAGTACAGGTTTACTACACTCTAATACCCTCAGCTGTGCTAACTCTTGAACGGTGTGTCCAAAGTAGGTACTCCAAGGTATCAAACAACCTGTTACATCTGAAAGAGACACGTTCGTGACAGATTCCTTACCTTAGAATATCCCCAGGCGTCAGGCTGGATCCGGAAAGTTTTGCGTAGCAGTACCCCTGCGCGTCGGTAGGCGGCGTCGTGCGGCTCCGCGTCCGTCGTCGGCGTCGTGATCGCCGGGATGACGTCGCGGCCAGTACTTAGACGCGCCCATGCGCGCTGGCGTCAGTTCTTTCTTTTTCCGCGCCAGTAAGCGCAGATCCGGATTGAGCAGTGCCCCAGTCATTTTTTGACTGAATATTTTTGAGACTTTTTTGTCCAAGTTTTCGAGTCGCTTCGACTCCAAGGTGTCAGTAGGGATGCCCGGCTTCAAGCCATGCGAGGTCTGTAATCGCATGATGTCGATTACGGATCCGCACCGAGAGTGTCTCTTCTGCCTGGGGCGCGACCACGACCCCAAGTCGTGCCCAGAGTGTCGGTCCCTCGCTCCGAAGGCTTTGCGAGAGCGGTCTCCAATGCTTCTCGAGGCCCGGCACTCGGCTCCGCGCCGATCGAGGTCCCGGTCCCGGGAGAGGTCGAGGGGCCGGTCGCGAAGTCGCTCTAAGACCTCCCCTTGCCGGTCTCTCGACTCGGCTGAGGGTCCAGTTGGTACCGCCCCCGCGGCTCCGGGGGTTCCCGAACAGTCGACGCCGGCCTACCCGCCTGTTCCGGATCCGACATCGACTACGGCCGACATCCAAAACTTCTTGTCGGCCATGGCTCGCATCTTCGGGCCTAAGGGTTACCCCGGTGCGCCTTCGGGCCCCGCGGGCCCCAGTGGGAGTCCTCCTTCGGCACCACCGGCGGCTCCGGCCCCGGAGTCTCCGGCGGCTCCAACCCCGGCGCCGCAGGACCCCCACGGATCCAGGCCTTGATCCCGGTTGACGCCGGTTGACCTAATAACACCTCCACCGGCGCCGACCTCCCCGGTACCATTCACGGCGCCGTCCGAGGCCCCGGGCGGCGCCGCCCCCATGTTCTCCCCGGAACCGGACACGGAGCCGGATCGACGTCGCCCGCCGCCGATTCCGCCGCCGATGGGACTTTTCTTCCCTCATGTCCGCCCTCCATACTTTTCACCTGTTTTGGAGGACGAGGAGGACTGGGAGGGGTCGGAAGACCCTCTCACAGCTCAATGTGAGCCTTATCAGGACTGGGCTGAGGAACTGAGTGATGCCAGTGGCCTGGACACCTCTCCAGACCTTGGCATGCTGTCTCCTCCTTCCGTGGCTACGGAGGAGGGAGCAAGTTATGCAACGGTGTTGCGTAGGGCGGCCGCGGCCTTGCGCCTCGAGCTCCCTACAGTGGCTGTCAGGACTAACCTCCTGACGGAAGTGCTTCAGCCGGCAGCTACCTCTTCGAAGCCACTGCTGCCGTTCAACAACGCACTTTCTGACGTTCTTTTGGGCGCCTGGTCCAGGCCCACCACAGGGGCTCCTGTGGACAGGAACGTAGCCCGACGCCATCGCCCGGCCCCAGGCGACCCCTTGTTCCTCTCCCAACACCCCACCCCCGAGAGCTTGGTTGTCCAAGCCTCTACCTCTCAGAGCGCCTTCCCTACGGCTCCGCCGGACAGGGAATCCCAAAAACTGGAACAATTTGGGAAGAAGATTTTCTCTTCCTCCAGTGCTGGCTTGCGGTCCGTGAACACCGCTTGCCTTTTGGGCCGTTATTCCCACTCTCTGTGGGATTCGGTGGCGCAGGTGCTGCCTAAGTTTCCTGAGGAGGTCCAGACACTGCTCTCCCGTGTTATTGCAGACGGGAGGGATGCGGCTAAGTTCACAATCCGATGTGGCCGTGACACCGCTGACTCGCTGGGCAGATCGCTTGCTACGACAGTGGCGCTGCGCCGTCACACCTGGCTGAGGACCACTGGTTTCTCGGGTGATGTCCAAAACACCCTTATGGACATGCCCTTCGATGGTATCCGCCTTTTTGGCAATAAGGCAGACAGCGCGCTGGAGCGCTTTAAGGACTCGCGGGCTACGGCCAAGTCCTTGGGCCTCTCCGCCTCGCGCCTCCGCAGCAGTCTGCTTTTCGCCCCTTTCGTGGCCACGGAAGTGGCGCCCAGTCACGTCCATTGCCCAGCCACCGGCCCGCGCAGCAAGCGCCTTCGCGTGGCCGAGGACGTGGCTCCCGCCGAGACGGGTCGGGTAACCAGCGTGCGGGTCAGGCCACAACCTCCGCCCCGTCCACGGCCTCCAAACCCTCCTAGTCCATCCTTTCAGGTCCACAGCACGCCAGTGGGGGGCAGGGTCCGCCACCACCTTCCCCACTGGCGCACCATCACATCGGACCAGTGGGTTTTGGACATTGTCCGAAGGGGCTACTCCCTCCCCTTCGAGACTACCCCCCAGCCATGCCACCTCAGCACCACCGCATGTCGGGGGACCATTTGGTACTTCTTCGAAAGGAAGTTGCGGCCCTCTTGGCCAAGGGGCCATCGAGCACGTTCCGACCCCAGAAGTAGGGCGTGGTTGTTATTCCCACTACTTTCTGGTGCCCAAAAGGACAAGGAGGACATGCGTCCTATCTTGGACCTCCGGAACGTAAACCGCTTCCTCCGGAAGGAGAAGTTCAAGATGCTCACCCTAGCTCAGGTCTTGACTGCCCTCGACCCTGGAGACTGGATGGTAGCGTTGGACTTGCAGGACGCATATTTTCACATCCCCGTCCTGCCGGCCCTCCGGCATTACCTGAGGTTCACGGTAGGCCTCGAGCACTTTCAGTTCACCGTGCTTCCCTTTGGCCTTACCAGCGCCCCTCGGGTGTTCACGAAGGTGATGGCGGTGGTCGCAGCTCATCTGCGCCGGGCAGGTGTTCCAGTCTTCCCCTACCTCGACGACTGGCTGCTGAAGGCGGGCTCGTCCCAGGCAGTCGTCTCCCACCTCCAGACTACGGCCGAACTCCTGCACTCGCTGGGGTTCTCCATCAACGTGCCGAAGTCGCACCTCATTCCTTCTCCACAGCTCCTTTTCATCGGAGCAGTTCTGGACACATCGCAGTTTCGGGCCTATCCTCCCGAACGGCGAGTCCAGGATATTCCGGCTATGATTCCGATCTTTCAGCCTCTATCCTGGGTTTCGGTACGGATGACCCTGAGGCTGCTGGGCCTCATGGCCTCCTGCATCCTGCTGGTCGATCATGCCAGATGGCATATGCGGGCTCTGCAGTGGGACCTGAAGTTCCAGTGGGCGCAGCATCAGGGGAACCTGTCCGATTACGTCCAGATCTCGGAGGGGACTGCACGACAGTTGCAGTGGTGGCTTTCGAACCGCCAATGGGTCACGGGCAGATCCCTCTCCCTTCCCCAGCCAGAGCACACAGTTGTGACGGATGCGTCCCTTCTGGGATGGGGCGGTCACATGGGAGAGGCGGAGATCAGAGGCCTCTGGTCTCCAGCGGAGTCCCGGCTCCATATCAACCTTCTGGAGCTCCGGGCGATCCGACTTGCACTAAAGGCATTCCTTCCCTCTGTCCAGGGGAAGGTAGTGCAGGTGTTCACAGACAACACCACCGCCATGTGGTACTGCAACAAACAAGGCGGGGTGGGGTCGTGGACCCTATGTCAGGAGGCTCTGCGTCTCTGGACATGGCTGGAACATCAGGGCATTTTCCTGATGGTTCAACACCTGGCAGGTTCCCTGAACGCCAGGGGCGGACGAACTCCAGCCGCAGGTGCATGATGGATCACGAATGGCGTCTTCACTCGGAGGTGGCGCAAGGACTCTTTCTACAGTGGGGAGAGCCTTGGTTAGATCTATTCGCCACCGAAGAGAACGCGCAATGTCATCAGTTCTGCGCGTTGGAATTTCCAAGGCGGCACTCGCTCGGCGATGCTTTTCGTCGCGAGTGGAGTTGCGGTCTGTTGTACGCCTTTCCGCCTATACCACTTCTACCCAGAGTGTTGAAGAAGATTCGGCGCGACCGGGCCCAAGTCATTCTTGTGGCTCCGGACTGGGCTCGAAGAGTCTGGTATCCCGAGCTACTCAGTATGAGCATCGATCCCCCGATCCGTCTGCCTCTTCGGGAGGATCTTCTGTCGCAGCAGCAGGGGACGGTCCTCCACCCGAACCTGTCCAGTCTCCACCTCCTTGCGTGGACATTGAGTGGCGGCAGTTGATTCCCTTCGACTTGCCTCCCGACGTTTGTGATGTGATTCTGGCAGCCAGGCGTCCCTCCACTAAGGTGGTATACGCCTGCAGGTGGAACAAGTTTGTGGCATGGTGCACAGCAAAGGCTGTGAATCCCCTTTCTGCCCTCTTTCTGAGGTTCTTCTGTTCCTTCTTTCTCTGGCCCAACAGGGTTCTGCCCTGGGTACCATCAAGGGCTACCTTTGTGCAATCTCGGCCTTTCTCAGGCTTCCTGATCAGCCCTCCTTTTCAAGTCCCCTGTTGTTAACAGGTTTCTTAAAGGCATTACACACCTTTTCCCTCCTGTTCCGTTTGTGATGCCTCAGTGGGACTTGAACTTGGTTCTTACCTTTTAATGTGCGCTTCCTTTGAGCCTCTCCATAACTGTCCTCTTCGTCTTCTCACTCTGAAGACAGCCTTTCTGGTGGCTATCACCTCCGCTCGGCGGGTGAATGAGCTCCAGGCTCTTTCTTGCAAGCCCCCCTTTCTGTCTGTTCATCCAGACAAGGTTGTTCTTAGGACGCGTCCGTCCTTCTTGCCAAAGGTAGTTACTGCCTTCCACATTGGGCAGACCATCACTTTGCCCACCTTCTTTCCGCCTCCGCATCCTTCCAGAGAGGAAGAGAGGCTCCACCGTCTGGACCCAAAACGTGCGATTTCCTTCTATCTGAACCGCACACACCAGTTCTGGGTGGACGACCAGCTCTTTGTTGGCTACGTGGGCGCCAAAAAAGGTCGGGCGGTACACAAGCGGACCATCTCCCGCTGGGTTGTCTTGTGTATCAAAGCCTGCTATTCTTTGGCTAAGAAGGAGCTCCCTGTTGGGTTACGTGCCCATTCCACCAGGGCGACAGCCGCCACCATGGCTTTGGGACGTGGTGTCCCATTGCAGGACATTTGTCAGGCAGCTACGTGGGCCTCGCTGCACACGTTTACCAAGCATTACTGCCTTGACAGTCAAGTCCGGAGAGACGGCTTCTTTGGCCGTTCTGTTCTCCGAGACTTCCTCGTGTGATCTTTGTTCGCAGACCCACCACCGGGGTTGGTATTGCTGGGGTATCTATTCTAAGGTAAGGAATCTGTCACTAACGTGTCTCTTTCAGATGCACAAGTTACTAAATTGTGTAACGATATATCTGTAAGAGACAGTAGTTAGTGACAGATTCCTTACCGCCCCACCCATCCTCCCCGTTCTGCGAACTGATTTCTAGGGTTAAGGTCATCCCTTTCAGGGCCCTAGTTTTCAGACACCAGTGTCAGTTTCTTGCATGGCTCTGCGTTTCTGGCGCGGAAAATCTGAAAGAGACACGTTAGTGATAGATTCCTTACCTTAGAATATCCCCAGGCGTCAGGCTGGATCCGGAAAGTTTTGCGTAGCAGTACCCTTGCGCGTCGGTAGGCGGCGTCGTGCGGCTCCGCGTCCGTCGTCGGCGTCGTGATCGCCGGGATGACGTCGCGGGCAGTACTTAGGCGCCGCCCCTGCGCGCTGACGTCAGTTCTTCTTTTTCCGCGCCAGCAAGCGCAGATCCGGGAAGAGCAGTGCCCTGGTCAATTTTTGACCATACTTTTTGGTGATTTTTTCACTGTTTTTTCCGACTTTAAGGTGTCGTAGGGATGCCCGGCTTCAAGCGATGCGGCGCCTGTGCGCGGATGATGTCCGTCACCGACCCGCATTGGGAGTGTCTCTTCTGCCTCGGCCGAGGCCACGACACCGAGTCTTGTCCCGAATGCCAGGCCCTCAACCCGAAAGCTTTGCGAGAGCGATCTCGAAAGCTCCTCGAGGCCCGGCATTCGGCTCCACGGAGGCCCCGGTCGCGTGAGAGGTCCAGGGGTCGCTCGCGGAGTGCACACCGGTCGTCGGCGTCGAAGTCTTCTTCGTCCGGTAAGTCTAAGCACAAGAAGTCCAAGAAGCATCGTCGCCTCGGACTTCGCCTCGCCGGTCTCGCGACTCGGCTGAGGCCCCTCCCGGCACCGTCCCGCCCCGCGGCCCCGGACTTGCCTGTGGAGTCGCCCCGACATACCCGCCCTTCCCGGGTTCGGGGCGGATCCGGCCAAGGTACAGGAGTTCCTGTCGGCCATGGCCCGCCTCTTCGGGCCTTCAGGCCCCTCCGGTGCGCCTTCGGGCCCCGCGGGCCCTGATGGGGTTGCTCCGGCGCCGCCGGCGGCTCCGGCCCCGGCGTCGCCCGTGCCTCCAGCCTCGATCCCGGCTCCGGCTTCGGCCCCGGCCTCGATCCCGGCTCCTCAACCCCCATCGACGCCGGTCGACCTCACGACACCTCCGCCGGCGCCCGACGTCTCCGGTGCCGTTCTCGACGCCGCCCTGGGCTCCGGGCGGCGTCGTCCCCAGTTCCTTCCGGCTCCGGACATGGACCCGGAGCGACGTCGCTCGACGCCGGCTCCGGCGCCGATGGGACCTTGGGTCCCAAATGTCCCTCCTCCTCCTTATTTTGAACCAGAGGAGGACCAGGAGGACTGGGAGGGGTCTGATGACCCTCTGACGCGCAACTGTCAGTATGATGAGGACTGGACAGAGAGTCTAGGGGAGGCCAGTGGTCTGGATACTTCCCTGACACTGGCATGCTGTCTCCTCCCGTGGCTACGGAGGAGGGGGCCAATTTTGATACGGTGTTGCGTAGGGCTGCTGGGGCCTTACGTCTCCAGCTCCCTACTTTGACGGTCAAGCCTAACATCTTGACAGAGGTGCTTCAGCCGGCAGCCTCCTCTGCGGAGACTGTGCTGTCGCTTAACGACGCCTCACTGACGTTCTTTGGGCGCCTGGTCCAAGCCCAACACAGGGGCTCCTGTGGATCGGAACGTGTCACGACGCCATCGCCCCGCTCCGGGCGACCCCTGTTTCTTTCTGTCCACCCCACTCCTGAGAGCTTGGTTGTCCAAGCCTCCGCTTCCCAAACCGCCTTCCCTACCGCTCCTCCGGATAGGGAATCCAAACGCCTGGATCAGTTTGGGAAGAAAGGTTTTTCTTCCTCCAGTGCTGGCTTGCGGTCCGTTAACACCGCTTGTCTTTTGGGCCGATATACCCACTCCCTGTGGGATTCGGTGGCGGATGTTTTGCCCCAGTGCCCTGAGGAGGTCCAGGCACTGCTTTCCCGCGCCATTGCGGAAGGAAGGGATGCGGCCAAATACACTATCCGTTGTGGCCTTGACACCGCCGACTCACTGGGCAGGTCGATTGCAACGACGGTGGCGCTCCGACGCCACGCCTGGCTGAGAACCACTGGTTTTTCAGGGGATGTCCAGAATACTCTCATGGACATGCCCTTTGATGGAGTCGGTCTTTTTGGGTCCAAAGCAGACCATGCGTTGGAGCGCTTTAAGGACTCACGGGCTACTGCCAAGTCCCTGGGCCTTTCTGCTACACGCCCTCCGCTGCCTTCTGCTTTTCGCCCCTATCGTGGCCACGGTAGGGGCGCCCTTCACGTCAGCAGCCCAGCCACCGGCCCGCGCAGCAGGCGTCTTCGCGTGGCCGAGGACGTGGATTCCGCCGTGGCGGATCGGGCAACCAGCGTGCGGGTCAGGCCACCACCTCCAACCCGTCCGCGGCCTCCAAGCCCTCCTAGTCCCTCCTTTCAGGTGCACGGCACGCCAGTAGGGGGCAGGGTCCGCCATCACCTTCCCCACTGGCGCACCATCACCTCGGACAGGTGGGTCTTGGACATTGTCCGAAGGGGCTACTCCCTCCCCTTCGAGACCACCCCCCAGCCATGCCACCTCAATTCCACCGCATGTCAGGGGATCACTTGGTGCTTCTACAGAAGGAAGTCACGGCCCTCTTGACCAAGAGGGCCATCGAGCATGTTCCGACCCCAGAAGTAGGGCGTGGTTGCTACTCCCACTACTTTCTGGTGCCCAAAAGGACAAGGAGGACATGCGTCCTATCTTGGACCTCCGGAACGTCAATCGCTTCCTCCGGAAGGAGAAGTTCAAGATGCTCACCCTAGCTCAGGTCTTGACTGCCCTCGACCCTGGAGACTGGTTGGTAGCGTTGGGACTTGCAGGACGCGTATTTCCACATCCTCGTCCTGCCGGCCCACCGGCGTTACCTTCGGTTCACGGTAGGCCCCGAGCATTTTCAGTTCACCGTGCTCCCTTTGGCCTTACAAGTGCCCCTCGGGTGTTCACGAAAGTGATGGCGGTGGTCGCAGCTCATCTGCGCCGGGCAGGGGTTTCAGTCTTCCCTACCTCGACGACTGGCTGCTGAAGGCGGGCTCGCCCCAGGCAGTCGTCTCCCACCTCCAGACTACGGCCGAACTCCTGCACTCGCTGGGGTTCTCCATCAATGTGCCGAAGTCGCATCTGATTCCTTCTCCACAGCTCCTTTTCATCGGAGCAGTTCTGGACACGACGCAGTTTCGGGCCTATCCTCCCGAACGGCGAGTCCGGGATATTCAGGCTATGATTCCGATCTTTCGGCCTTTATCCTGGGTTTCGGTACGGATGACCCTGAGGCTGCTGGGCCTCATGGCCTCCTGCATCCTGCTGGTCAATCATGCCAGATGGCATATGCGGGCTCTGCAGTGGGACCTGAAGTTCCAGTGGGCGCAGCACCAGGGCAACCTGTCCGATCACGTCCAGATCTCGGAGGGGACTGCAAAACAGTTGCAGTGGTGGCTCTCGAACCGGCAATGGGTCATGGGCAGATCCCTCTCCCTTCCCCAGCCAGAGCATACAGTTGTGACGGACGCGTCCCTTCTGGGATGGGGCGGTCACATGGGAGAGGCGGAGATCAGAGGCCTCTGGTCTCCGGGCGGAGTCCCGGCTCCATATCAACCTTCTGGAGCTCCGGGCGATCCGGCTTGCACTCAAGGCATTCCTTCCCTCTGTCAAAGGGAAGGTAGTGCAGGTGTTCACAGACAACACCACCGCCACGTGGTACTGCAACAAACAGGGCGGGGTGGGGTCTTGGACCCTTTGTCAGGAGGCTCTGCGCCTCTGGACATGGCTGGAACATCAGGGCATGTTCCTGATGGTTCAACACCTGGCAGGTTCTCTGAACGCCAGGGCGGACGAACCTCAGCCGCAGGTGCATGATGGATCACGAATGGCGTCTTCACTCGGAAGTGGCGCAAGGTCTCTTTCTGCAGTGGGGAGAGCCTTGGTTAGATCTATTGGCCACCGAAGAGAACGCGCAATGTCATCAGTTCTGCGCGTTGGAATTTCCAAGGCGGCACTCTCGCCGGCGACGCTTTCGTCGCGAGTGGAGTTGCGGTCTGTTGTACGCCTTTCCGCCTATACCACTTCTACCCAGAGTGTTGAAGAAGATTCGGCACGACCGGGCCCAAGTCATTCTTGTGGCTCCGGACTGGGCTCGAAGAGTTTGGTATCCCGAGCTACTCAGTATGAGCATAGATCCCCGATCCGTCTGCCTCTTCGGGAGGATCTTCTGTCGCAGCAGCAGGGGACGGTCCTTCACCCGAACCTGTCCAGTCTACACCTGCTTGCGTGGAGATTGAGCGGCGGCAGTTGATTCCTTTCGACTTGCCTCCCGAAGTTTGTGATGTGATTCTGGCAGCCAGGCGTCCCTCCACTAAGGTGGTATACGCCTGCAGGTGGAACAAATTTGTGGCATGGTGCACAGCAAAGGCTGTGGATCCCCTTTCTGCCCCTCTTTCTGAGGTCCTTCTGTTCCTTCTCTCTCTGGCCCAACAGGGTTCTGCCCTGGGTACCATCAAGGGTTATCTTTGTGCTATCTCGGCCTTCCTCAGGCTCCCTGATCAGCCCTCCCTTTTCAAGTCCCCTGTTGTTAACAGGTTCTTAAAAGGCATTACTCACCTCTTCCCTCCTGTTCCGTTTGTAATGCCTCAATGGGACTTGAACTTGGTTCTTACCTTTTAATGTGCGATCCCTTTGAGCCTCTGCATAACTGTCCTCTTCGTCTTCTGACTCTGAAGACTGCCTTTCTGGTGGCCATCACCTCCGCTCGGCGGGTGAGTGAGCTCCAGGCTCTATCTTGCAAACCTCCCTTTCTGTCTGTTCATCCAGACAAGGTTGTTCTTCGGACGCGTCCGTCCTTCTTGCCGAAGGTGGTTACTGCTTTCCACATTGGGCAGACCATCACTTTGCCCACCTTCTTTCCGCCTCCGCATCCTTCCAGAGAGGAAGAGAGGCTCCACCGTCTGGACCCAAAACGTGCGCTCTCCTTCTATATCGACCGCACAAAACACTTCCGGGTGGATGACCAGCTCTTTGTTGGCTACGTGGGCGGCAAAAGGTCGGGCGGTGCACAAGAGGACCGTCTCCCGCTGGGTTACCTTGTGCATCAAGACCTGCTATTCTTTGGCCAAGAAGGAGCCTCCTGTTGGGCTGCGTGCCCATTCCACCAGGGCAACGGCTGCTACCACGGCCTTGGGCCGCGGTGTTCCGCTGCCGGTTATCTGTCAGGCAGCTACGTGGGCCTCGCTGCACACGTTTACTAAGCATTACTGCCTTGACAGTCAGGTCCGGAGGGACGGCTTCTTTGGCCGTTCTGTCCTCCAGGACTTCCTTGTCTGATCTTTGTTCGCAGACCCACCACCGGGGCTGGTATTGCTGGGGTATCTATTCTAAGGTAAGGAATCTATCACTAACGTGTCTCTTTCAGATGCACAAGTTACTAACTTGTGTAACGATATATCTGTAAGAGACAGTAGTTAGTGATAGATTCCTCACCGCCCACCCATCCTCCCCGTTCTGCGAACTGATTTCTAGGGTTAAGGACATCCCTTTCAGGACCCTAGTATTTTTCAGACACCTGTGTCAGCTTCTTGCATGGCTCTGCGTTCCTGGCGCGGAAAGTCGTGTACAGAACTGACGTCAGCGCGCAGGGGCGGCGCCTAAGTACTGCCCGCGACGTCATCCCGGCGATCACGACGCCGACGACGGACGCGGAGCCGCACGACGCCGCCTACCGACGCGCAAGGGTACTGCTACGCAAAACTTTCCGGATCCAGCCTGACGCCTGGGGATATTCTAAGGTAAGGAATCTATCACTAACTACTGTCTCTTACAGATATATCGTTACACAAGTTAGTAACTTGTGCGTCGTGTACAGAACTGACGCCAGCGCGCATGGGCGGCGTCTAAGTACTGGCCGCGACGTCATCCCGGCGATCACAACGCCGACGACGGACGCGGAGCCGCACGACGCCGCCTACCGACGCGCAGGGGTACTGCTACGCAAAACTTTCCGGATCCAGCCTGACGCCTGGGGATATTCTAAGGTAAGGAATCTGTCACTAACTACTGTCTCTTACAGATAATAATAATAATACTGAAATTTATATAGCGCGAACAGCTACCTCAAAAACAGGTGTCCCGGCGCTCTAGCAGCAAGCAGCGCGTGCACATAAGTTTAGGCACTGAAGTCAGGCCTAATCATTGCTAAAGAGCCATGTCTTCAGCGCTTTTCTAAAACTGGTCTCAGTGTCAGCTTGGCGGAGAAACCCAGGTAGGGCATTCCACAATTTAGCCGTTCTAACTGTGAGCGCCCTACCGCCCAGACAAGCTTTCACAAAGCGAGGAGCAAAGAGCAAATTCTGAGAATTTGACCGCAGGGAGCGATTTTGCTTATACCGGTCAAGTCTTTGTTTAAGATAGCTAGGACATCTTCCCTGAAGAGCCCGATAGGCCAGCGTCAAGGCCTTAAATTCAATTCTTTTGGCTACCGGAAGCCAGTGTAGTTCCTGTAAATGCGGAGAGACATGATTTCGAAATGGAATGCGTCTAATTAGTCTCGCAGCCGCATTCTGCACCATCTGCAAACGTCTAATCGAATATTTAGGCAGGCCAAGATATAGGCCGTTTGCGTAGTCCAGCCTGGATGTCACTGTGGCATGGACTACGGCTTTACGGCAGTCTTCTGGCATAAAATGTAGAAATTTACGAAGATTTCTCATTTTACTAAAACACGAAGCGGTGACCTGTTGGATTTGGGCCGAGAAAGAGAGATCCGCCTCCCATCTCACCCCTAGATTTTTAATACTCGTGCTAGGAGAAGGCGGAGGGCCCATTTCTACTGGCCACCACAGATCTGAAGCAGGCACAGGGCCATTGCCGAAAAACAGCACCTCTGTTTTTCCCGCATTGAGTTTTAGTTTGTTTATGTTCATCCATATGGCTATGTCTCTCAAGCAGCCTTTAAAATTCATAAAAGCCTCTGTCGTTCGCTCCTGAAAAGGGAAAACCAGCTGGGTGTCTTCAGCATAGGAGATTGCCTTCACCCCCCAGTTGGCAATCAGAGAGAAAAGAGGGGCTAGGTACAAATTAAAAAGTAAAGGACTCAATGCGGAGCCTTGAGGGACGCCGCACCATAGGGCTTTAGGTTTTGATTCAAATGGTTGTAAAGCGACTCTTTGAGTACGGCCGCTTAAGTATGATTTCAACCAGGTCAAAACCTTCCCCCCAAAACCTGTGTCTTGCAATCTCTGCACCAACATGGTGTGGTCGACGGTGTCGAAAGCTGCAGACAGATCCAGGAGCACCAGTACCACTGAAGCCCCTGAATCTAACGACCATCTCACCGACTCGGCCACCTCAAGGAGGGCAGTCTCCGTGCTATAGCCTGCCCGAAAACCAGATTGTGTATCATGCAGGGCGGCATTACTCTCAACAAAGTTGGTCAGTTGCCGCTGGACCAACTTCTCTAGCATTTTACCCGGAGCAGGTAGTAAGGAGATTGGCCTAAGATTGTTGAGATCTCCTGGGTCACCATAAGGTTTCTTTCTCAGAGGGAGAAGGGTAGCGTGTTTCCACTTGTCGGGAAAAATGCCAGTTCCAAGAGATACGTTCCAGATATGAACTAGCACACCAGAGAGAGAAAGAGACAACATTTTCCAAAGTTTAGGAGGGCAAGGATCATCTGGTGCACCTGATCTACATTTTTGGATTTCAGCCAGTGCATCCTGATGAGAAATGGGTAGAAAATTTGTAAACCGTGGAACCTCCACTGCTTCCAGAGGTGTGTCCGGTTTCTCTGTTACCATGGGTGCTGAAAAGGAGTCGTAGACCTTTAAAATTTTATTATCAAAAAAGCTAGAAATATCTTCACACAAGGCTAGGGATGGTTGCACTTCAGTCTCTATTGCTTTTGGCTTAAAGAAGGTCTGTACTACCTTAAACACCTCTTTGCTGGAATTATCTGCCTTATGGATACTTGAGACAATAAAATTTCTTCTGGCTATTTTTTGCGATTTATGAAAGTCTTTCAGAACATTTTTATAGATTGCTTTAGCTAAGTCGTTGTGTAACAGATATATCGTTACACAAGTTAGTAACTTGTGCATTAAGACCGGCTTGTATCTCAACTCAAAATTAATGTAATTTGTTGCAGTGTGCACATTTAGCAAAGCTGCTACATTGTTGCCTTTAAAACTCCTGTGCCTTCCCAGGCACACATGGAGCCTGCTCCCCAGGTAGACTTCTGACCTCCAGGAGAGACATGCTAACAAAACTCAATAAGGAGAACAATAAGGGGTTTCGGTCAGGGAGATGTCATCTCCCTCCTGCAGGAAGCCACTTGGGAGTTAGCCCCAAAAGGCAGGCTCCAAAGGTGAAGCCGCATTTGATGGGCAGATGTGTAGCACCAGGCGGGAGGGTTGCTCCAATGTTGAGGTAGACAGACTGGCACGGAAGACAGAGAGGGGAAACCAGTTACCAATCCCGTGTCCCCAGGGGCGTGTAGTCCTGAGGAAGCCACACCCCGAAGGTGGGCTAGGGAGGTTTGTATACCAAGAGAGTGGTCTCACCATCTTGGGAGTGGGCAGAATAGTGCATCCTGGGATATCTAGATGCCACACTCCACAAGAAGTAGTCACCAGGTGGGAGGGAGCCTGGTAGCCCATTGGCTATCAACTGCATCCTTCCCTGAGGGCCCTTTCCAAGCATTAATGTGACACCCCTGGCACTGAGGCCTCCGATATCGACCGACTTGTATGAAGTGCTGAAGGAGGACTGCCCTGCTGCACCGAGTGATCCGCAAAGAGAGGCTGCACCAACGAGGACTGCACCTGGTGGCTAGCAAAGAGAGAGACTGTGCCTGATGTGTCCTGCTCAGGGGAAAGCTGTATCCAGAGCCCAGTCAAGCCAAG
Source organism: Calotriton arnoldi (assembly GCA_963921515.1). Taxonomy (NCBI): domain Eukaryota; kingdom Metazoa; phylum Chordata; class Amphibia; order Caudata; family Salamandridae; genus Calotriton; species Calotriton arnoldi. The sequence goes on from CAWUFW010000115.1 coordinate 4,947,085, forward strand.
AGAACTCCAAGGGCCAGCTGACTGGCCTCCTGTTCGCAGCACAGGGAAACAGCTGAAGAAGCCTCCTGGGGCAAGTTGGTAGCCCAGAATCTTCAAGCCGCTACCACCCTTCCATGCAGCAACAAGGACCAAGACCTGACGCAGAGTTGCACCCTAGTTAACGTAGCCCAGAAGTGTTGCTGGAGAGTTGCTGGGACCCTCAGAAGGAAAGTTATCGACCCAGCAAAGATTGGCCTGTGACAACAGGCGACTGGACTTCAGCCATGGTGGAGAGGACTTTGTGGGACTTCAACCGTGCAACCAGGACCCCTGCACCATCTTTGTGGACCGAAGAATCCCTGCAGCAAGACCCCTGTCGACCGGATTGCAACCACAGGATCCTTAGAGCATCTTCAGCATTCCTCATCCCTTGCATCAAGACCACTCCATAGGAATCCATTTCAACGCAGATAAAGTGCCTGGAACTGCTGAAGGACTGCTGCTTCTATGAAGATAACTGTTCTTGAGGACCTTGCTGGTCCCCCAGACTAGCTGCCTGCCGGAGTTGGTCACCACAAGCACTTCTAACCGACAGCATTGACACAAATTTTGTTTGAGAAAGTTTTTAAGTGCCCAAATTTGTTGACTTTGCCAAGGCTTGTTTGCGGTTGAGTGAAATTGCATTGATTTATTTTTGCTTGTAAAATCTATATCTTCGGAACCCTCTGGTAGATCTATTCCGTTCTAGTGTCAAATCTTATAAACATTCAGTCTATTTTTATAAATTGGTGTTGTATTTCTTGAGTGTCGTGTCTATTTTGTCTTCAATTGGTTTGGGACTATTTAAATACCTAACACTTTCTTCTTCTTAGTAAGCCTTGCTGCTCAGTGGCACGCTACCCAGGGTTAAGCTGTGGGTTTTACAGATTAAACCTACTGGACCTAAAGAGTTACACGATGAGGTCAGACAACCACACTGTATAATACACCCCATTTCCTCACAGTGCTCATTACACTAAGATTTTTTGCGCAAGAAAACACTTAAATATTGGCTGCTAACCATAGGCTTCTGATGGATACTTCTAACTGCAGATTCCTTACCTTTAGACTATCCCCAGACGCCAGACTGGATCCAGAAACGTTTACAAAGCAGTGCTCCCACACGCCAGTAAGTGGCACAGTGTGGTTTCACATTGACTTTGTTCTGTCTTGAAGTGAGGAACAGAACCATTTATAAGTTGCACCCCTTCGCACGGATACCAGTTCCTTTCTTTTCGCACAGCCGGATGCAGATTTCCTTTTTTCTCATCGGTTTTCTCATATTTTTTTCACAAATTCTCCAACCAGTGTTTAAGGGAACTACGTCACCTCCTACAATTACAGCATTTAAACCTTATCACACATAAAGAAGTAAGGACTATAGAATTGCAATTATTTTTAGAGAAGAAATGCAAAGTGTAGCAAAGTGCAATGCTTTGTAAAAACTGCCCTCACCCACACCGAGTTGTGGCATGCTTCATCATAGGGCTTCTACGACACCTCTGCGCAGACCAACGTTGGAGGTGGAGCAATAGGGTGGGGAAGACAATACAAACACACCGAAAAGTAAAAGGATCCCGGAAATGATGAGTGCAGATGGAAAGTCTAAAACTAACTAAGGGATATCCTCATAATAATTGTATTCCTGGATACCCTTGTTAGGGTTAAAAGGTATCTCCCTACCAAAGGCGAGATCCCTGAAACTTGTGAGCCTCCCTGGCTCAAACCATTCATTACAGTTAGGATACAACCACATAGGTCATTTGGTCTGGCCTGGACACTAGCGATTGCTTGGGTCAGGGCAGTTGGCATCGGTGTGATACTCATCACGCTTGGATGAGATCTACGGGGCTCTCTGGGAATGTCCAGGTGTTCCTTATGGATATGCCTTTTGACGGATCTTGCCGTTTTTGTGAGAAGGTAGGTTTGGCACTGGAACGTTTTAATGAGAGCGAAGCTGCAGTGCATTCCTTGGGCCTTTCAACAGCTGCCAAGCAGTTTTCCCATCAACGTCTTTCCTTTCGAAGTTATTATAGAGAGCTCGAATACAGGCAACAACAGGTCCCCACAGCATTCAACAGGGTTTGGACAGACAGCGTGCAGGTCACCAGGTACAGCATTTATCCAAGCCCTGCTGCTTCACCCTCCAAGCTACTTTAGCTTGCCCTTAGTGTCACACTACCCCCCTAGGAGGCCGTTCCAACACTTTGTCCAAGGGTGGCAAATGATACCTCTGACAGATGGGTCCTCCAGATCGTTCAACGGGGCAATGCCCTTCCATTCCTTTTCAACCCGCCGTATCTTCCACCCATATCAGAATGGCTTCCAGAGGAGCACCCAGCCATTTTTGGCAGAACATGCAGGCTCTCTTGTCCAAACGGACATAGAGTGTGTACCAGCCTCGGAAATTGAGACTGGTTGATAGTCCAGCTGTTTCCTCATTCCTCAGAAGCCTTAGTCCTATTTTAGATCTTGCCCTCTGAACATCTTCCTGCAGAAGGACAGATTCAAGATGCTCACACTAGCCCAGGTTCTGTCTGCCTCAGATCCAGGCAACTGGATGGTAGCCTAGGACCAACCGGATGCATATTTTCATATTACCATCCTGCAGTCTCACAGATGTAACCTGCGGTTCAAGGTAAACCAGGAGCATTTTCAATTTGCTGTGCTCCCGTTCGGCTTCACCAGTGGTCCTTGGGTGTTCACGGAAGGGATGGTGGTGGTCACGGCACACTTTGGGAGGTTGGGGATACCAGTTTTGCACTACCTCGAAGACTGGATGTTGAAGTCGGGCTCACTATAGTCAGTCGTAGATAAACTACAGATGACTGCAGACTTTGACATCGTTGGGATTCACAAACAATGTGCTGAAGTCAAACCTGACTCCTTCGCAGAGGCTGCCTTTCAGTGGAGCCACTTTGCATACAGTGCAGTTTTGAGGCTTCCCTCTGTCACGATGAGTCCAGGACATTCGGACTATGATCCAGTGTTTCAGCCTCGGTCTTGGGTCTCAGAGAGAGTGACTCTCAGGCTTCTTGGCCTCCCGAATGCTATTTGTCAATTATGCCAAGTGGCATATGCGAGCTCTGCAATGGAAGGTGAAATCTCAATGGGCCCGGCTCCAAGGGAACCTGCCGGATTCCATCCTGGTTTCAGAGGAGACTGCAAGAGATCTGCAGTGGCAGCTGCTCTACTGCAATTGGACCAGTGGCAGACCCCTCTAGCTTCCGCACCTAGAGCTAACAGTTGAGACGGATACATAGCTGCTGGGTTGGGAAGGTCATCAGGGAGAGCTGTAGATCAGAGGACTCTGCACTTTGGTGGGAACGTGTCTCTACATTATCACGTTGGAATTGTAAGCCATTCGCCTAGTGTTGAAGACATCTTACTGCCCATTAAAGGGAGATTAGTACAGGTCCTCTTTCACAACCCCATTGCCATGTGATACTGCAACAAGCAGGGCAGAGTGGATTCCTTGGTTCTGTGGCGATAGGCTCTTTGCATCTGGAGTTGATAGGGTATTTACCTGGTTGTGAACCACCTGGCAGAGTTTTCGAATGCCAAGGTGGACGAGCTCAGTTGATAGCGCCTGGCTGATCACAAATGGAGGTTACACCCTGAGGTAGCACAGGACAACTTCCAACAATCGGGACAACCCTGGTTGTATCTTTTTGCCATTGCTAAGAACTCACAGCCTTAATTCTTTTGTATGTTGGAGTTCCCAAGAAGTCTGTCTCTGGAGTCCGCATTCTGGCTAGAGTGGAGCATGGGACTCGAATGCACCTCTGCACCCCTACTTCTCTGGGCACGAGATCTGAAGAACAACTGGAACGCCATCCAGGTGGCTTCAGATTGGGCCAGGAGAGTATGGCTTCTGGAACGTCTGGGCATGAGCATCTGTCCTCTGATCAGGTTACTCTTTTGGGATGATCCTTTGTCTCCACAGCAGTGTAGAGTTCTGCATCCGGGCCTACACAATTTACACCTCCCTGTGTGGAGAGTGAATGGCAGCAATTGACCGCGTTCGATCTCCCTCCTGAGGTTGTGAATATTATTCTTGCTGCACTTTCTCTACAAAGTCCACTTACGTCAGGCGCTGGGACAGATTTGTGCCCTGGTGTGCTGTTCAAGACACAAACACATTTACAAGCCTAACGGTCTGATATCTTATTGTTTGTTTTGAGTTTGGCCCAGCAAGGACTTGCAGTGGGCACTATTAAATGTTATTTGTCAGTCCTTTTGGCCTTTTTGCCAGACCAGCCGTCCTTGTTTATATCACTTGTTGTGATGAGGTTTATAAAAGTTTAACACACATTGACCGCCCCCCTCACCCCCCTCAAACCCTTTGTGATGCCACAGTAGGATCTCAGTTTGGTCCCGACTTTCCTTATGTCCACTCCATCCCAGCTGATGCACAGCTACTCATTTCAGCATCTGAAAACTGTTCCTTGTTGCAATTACTTCAGCTTGTCACATGAGTAAGTTTCAGGGTCCTCCGTGCAATCGCCCTACACCACCTTTTTCCCAGACAAACTGGTGTTGAGGACCAAGTGGCCTTTTTACCAAAAATTGTGACTTCTTTTTACGTTGGGCAATCCATAACCATCCCAATGTTTTTTGCTCCGCCTCACCCCTCGAAAGAGTGGGAAGAGACTCCATCAGCTGGATCCCAAAAGAGCCTTGAGCTTTTACGTTGATTGCACCAAAGTCCATCAAGTGGACGGTCAACTTTTGTGGGCTTTTCTGGGGCAAAGAAAGACAATGTGGTGCTGAGAAGGACTTTGTCATGGTGGATATTCCTCTTAATCAAGATCTGCTACGCACTGGTCAAGAAGCATCCTCCAGAAGGACAAGGGGCTCATTCCACCAGGGCTAAGGCTGCTTCCAGTGTGTTGATATGCATTCCTGTTCTAGACATTTGTCAGGCCGCGACATGTTTGTCCATGCACACCTTCACAAAACATATTTGCCTTCACACGCAGGTCCGACGGGAAGGGCGTTTTGCCTTTTTGGTACGGCAGGAACTTTTGGTCTGAGTCCATTCCACAAACCCTCCACCTTGAGAGGTACTGCTTTGGGATCTATTCTAAAAGTGAGGAATCTGCAGTTAGAAGTATACATCAGAAGAACAAGTTACTTACCTTCTGTAACATTCTGTTCGAGGCATGTGTGCTGTAACCGAAAGGAGGAGTGTCAGAACACTTTACTTTGGAAATGCGATCCCCTCAGAAGCAGAAGATCTTGCCCCAGATCCCTCTCACCGAAGTCAGCGACAGGTAACCACTACTGTCTCTAACCTCAGCTCGGAGTAAAGGGGAAGTGGAAGACAAAACAAGAGAGACTGCCTCCAGACACTGGTTCTTCTCCTATGATTCCTCTCCTATACTCCAAGGGAATGAATGGGAAGATACCTGCAAGAGAAGCACAACATTTACCTCTACTAGCCTATTAATGTGCTGACTAAATCATCTCATTTAATGTGTGACCTTTACCTGTGTCTTTTTGAGGAATAGCTCCTCTCAAGTGTTTTGCCTGTATTTATTATACCATCTGATTTACCGGAAGAACCCCAGATAATAGCTTGCTGTCAGTTCTTATTTGCACGTGTTGTAAATTACAAGCATCTGAAAGAGACACGTTAGTGACAGATTCCTTACCTTAGAACAGATTCCTTACCTTAGAATATCCCCAGGCGTCAGGCTGGATCCGGAAAGTTTTTGCGTAGCAGTACCCTTGCGCGTCGGTAGGCGGCGTCGTGCGGCTCCCCGTCCGTCGTCGGCGTCGTGATCGCCGGGATGACGTCGCGGGCAGTACTTAGACGCCGCCCCTGCGCGCTGACGTCAGTTCTTCTTTTCCGCGCCAGCAAGCGCAGATCCGGGAAGAGCAGTGCCCTGGTCATTTTTTGACCATACTTTTGGTGAATTTTTTCACTGTTTTTCCATCTTTCAAGGTGTCGTAGGGATGCCCGGCTTCAAGCGATGCGGCGCCTGTGCGCGGGTGATGTCCGTCACCGACCCGCATTGGGAGTGTCTCTTCTGCCTCGGCCAAGGCCACGACACGGAGTCTTGTACCGACTGCCAGGCCCTCCACCCGAAAGCTTTGCGAGAGCGGTCTCGAAAGCTCCTCGAGGCCCGGCATTCGGCTCCGCGGAAGCCCCGGTCGCGTGAGAGGTCCAGGGGTCGATTGCGGAGTCCACACCGGTCGTCGGGCGTCGAAGTCTTCTTCGTCCGGTAAGTCGAAGCACAAAAGTCCAAAAGCATCATCGCTCTAGGACTTCGCCTCGCCGGTCTCGCGACTCGGCTGAGGCCCTCCCGGCACCGTCCCCGCCCCGCGGCCCCGGACATGCCTGTGGAGTCGCCCCCGCCATACCCGCCCTTCCCGGGTTCGGGGCGGATCCGGCCAAAGTACAGGAATTCCTGTCGGCCATGGCCCGCCTCTTCGGGCCTTCAGGACCCTCCGTGCGCCTTCGGGCCCCGCGGGCCCTGATGGGGTTGCTCCGGCGTCGCCGACGGCTCCGGCCCCGGCGTCGCCCGTGCCTCCAGCCTCGATCTTGGCTCCGGCTTCGGCCCCGGCCTCGATCCCGGCTCCACAACCCCCCATCGACGCCGGTCGACCTAACGACACCTCCGCCGGCGCCCGATGTCTCCGGTGCCGTTCTCGGCGCCGCCCTGGGCTCCGGGCGGCGTCGTCCCCTGTTCCTTCCGGCTCCGGACATGGATCCGGACCGACGTCGCTCGACGCCGGCTCCGGCGCCGATGGGACCTTGGGTCCCAACTGTCCCTCCTCCTCCTTATTTTGAACCAGAGGAGGACCAGTTGGACTGGGAGGGGTCTGATGACCCTCTGACACGACACTGTCAGTACGATCAGGACTGGACAGAGAGTCTAGGGGAGGCCAGTGGTCTGGATACTTCCCTGACACTGGCATGCTGTCTCCTCCCGTGGCTACGGAGGAGGGAGCCAATTTTGGTACGGTGTTGCGTAGGGCAGCTGGGGCCTTACGTCTCCAACTTCCTACTTTGACGGTCAAGCCTAACATCTTGACAGAGGTGCTCCAGCCGGCAGCCTCTCTGCGGAGACTGTGCTGCCGTTTAACGACGCCCTCACTGACGTTCTTTTGGGCGCCTGGTCCAAGCCCAACACAGGGGCTCCTGTGGATCGGAACGTGTCACGACGCCATCGCCCAGCTCCGGGCGACCCCTGTTTCTCTCTGTCCACCCCACTCCTGAGAGCTTGGTTGTCCAAGCCTCCGCTTCCCAAACCGCCTTCCCTACCGCTCCTCCGGATAGGGAATCCAAACGCCTGGATCAGTTTGGGAAGAAGGGTTTTTCTTCCTCCAGTGCTGGCTTGCGGTCCGTTAACACCGCTTGTCTTTTGGGCCGATATACCCACTCCCTGTGGGATTCGGTGGCGGATGTTTTGCCCCAGTGTCCTGAGGAGGTCCAGACACTGCTTTCCGCGCCATTGCGGAAGGAAGGGATGCGGCTAAATACACCATACGTTGTGGCCTTGACACCGCCGACTCGCTGGGCAGGTCTATTGCAACGACGGTGGCACTCAGACGCCACGCCTGGCTGAGAACCACTGGTTTTTCAGGGATGTCCAGAATACTCTCATGGACATGCCCTTTGATGGAGTCGGTCTTTTTGGGTCCAAAGCAGACCATGCGTTGGAGCGCTTTAAGGACTCACGGGCTACTGCCAAGTCCCTGGGCCTTTCTGCTACACGCCCTCCGCTGACTTCTGCTTTTCGCCCCTATCGTGGCCACGGTAGGGGCGCCCTTCACGTCAGCAGCCCAGCCACCGGCCCGCGCAGCAGGCGTCTTCGCGTGGCCGAGGACGTGGATTCCGCCGTGGCGGATCGGGCAACCAGCGTGCGGGTCAGGCCACCACCTCCAACCCGTCCGCGGCCTCCAAGCCCTCCTAGTCCCTCCTTTCAGGTGCACAGCACGCCAGTAGGGGCAGGGTCCGCCATCACCTTCCCCACTGGCGTACCATCACCTCGGACAGGTGGGTCTTGGACATTGTCCGAAGGGGCTACTCCCTCCCCTTCGAGACCACCCCCAGCCATGCCACCTCAATTCCACCGCATGTCAGGGGATCACTTGGTGCTTCTACAGAAGGAAGTCGCGGCCCTCTTGACCAAGAGGGCCATCGAGCGTGTTCCGACCCCAGAAGTAGGGCGTGGTTGCTACTCCCACTACTTTCTGGTGCCCAAAAGGACAAGGAGGACATGCGTCCTATCTTGGACCTCCGGAACGTCAATCGCTTCCTCCGGAAGGAGAAGTTCAAGATGCTCACCCTAGCTCAGGTCTTGACTGCCCTCGACCCTGGAGACTGGTTGGTAGCGTTGGACTTGCAGGACGCATATTTCCACATCCCCGTCCTGCCGGCGTTACCTTCGGTTCACGGTAGGCCCCGAGCATTTTCAGTTCACCGTGCTCCCCTTTGGCCTTACCAGTGCCCCTCGGGTGTTCACGAAAGTGATGGCGGTGGTCGCAGCTCATCTGCGCCGGGCAGGGGTTTCAGTCTTCCCCTACCTCGACGACTGGCTGCTGAAGGCGGGCTCGTCCCAGGCAGTCGTCTCCCACCTCCAGACTACGGCCGAACTCCTGCACTCGCTGGGGTTCTCCATCAATGTGCCGAAGTCGCATCTGATTCCTTCTCCACAGCTCCTTTTCATCGGAGCGGTTCTGGACACGACGCAGTTTCGGGCCTATCCTCCCGAACGGCGAGTCCGGGATATTCAGGCTATGATTCCGATCTTTCAGCCTTTATCCTGGGTTTCGGCACGGATGACCCTGAGGCTGCTGGGCCTCATGGCCTCCTGCATCCTGCTGGTCAATCATGCCAGATGGCATATGCGGGCTCTGCAGTGGGACCTGAAGTTCCAGTGGGCGCAGCACCAGGGCAACCTGTCCGATCACGTCCAGATCTCGGAGGGGACTGCAAGACAGTTGCAGTGGTGGCTCTCGAACCGGCAATGGGTCATGGGCAGATCCCTCTCCCTTCCCCAGCCAGAGCACACAGTTGTGACGGACGTGTCCCTTCTGGGATGGGGCGGTCACATGGGAGAGGCGGAGATCAGAGGCCTCTGGTCTCCGGCGGAGTCCCGGCTCCATATCAACATTCTGGAGCTCCGGGCGATCCGACTTGCACTCAAGGCATTCCTTCCCTCTGTCAAAGGGAAGGTAGTGCAGGTGTTCAGACAACACCACCGCCATGTGGTACTGCAACAAACAGGGCGGGGTGGGGTCTTGGACCCTTTGTCAGGAGGCTCTGCGCCTCTGGACATGGCTGGAACATCAGGGCATGTTCCTGATGGTTCAACACCTGGCAGGTTCCCTGAACGCCAGGGCGGACGAACTCAGCCGCAGGTGCATGATGGATCACGAATGGCGTCTTCACTCGGAAGTGGCGCAAGGACTCTTTCTACAGTGGGGAGAGCCTTGGTTAGATCTATTCGCCACCGAAGAGAACGCGCAATGTCATCAGTTCTGCGCGTTGGAATTTCCAAGGCGGCACTCGCTCGGCGACGCCTTTCGTCGCGAGTGGAGTTGCGGTCTGTTGTACGCCTTTCCGCCTATACCACTTCTACCCAGAGTGTTGAAGAAGATTCGGCACGCCCGGGCCCAAGTCATTCTTGTGGCTCCGGACTGGGCTCGAAGAGTTTGGTATCCAGAGCTACTCAATATGAGCGTAGATCCCCGATCCGTCTGCCTCTTCGGGAGGATCTTCTGTCGCAGCAGCAGGGACGGTCCTCCACCCGAACCTGTCCAGTCTACACCTGCTTGCGTGGAGATTGAGCGGCGGCAGTTGATTCCTTTGACTTGCCTCCCGAAGTTTGTGATGTGATTCTGGCAGCCAGGCGTCCCTCCACTAAGGTGGTATACGCCTGCAGGTGGAACAAATTTGTGGCATGGTGCACAGCAAAGGCTGTGAATCCCTTTCTGCCCCTCTTTCTGAGGTCCTTCTGTTCCTTCTCTCTCTGGCCCAACAGGGTTCTGCCCTGGGTACCATCAAGGGTTATCTTTGTGCTATCTCGGCCTTCCTCAGGCTCCTGATCAGCCCTCCCTTTTCAAGTCCCCTGTTGTTAACAGGTTCTTAAAAGGCATTACTCACCTCTTTCCTCCTGTTCCGTTTGTGATGCCTCAGTGGGACTTGAACTTGGTTCTTACCCTTTTAATGTGCGCTCCCTTTGAGCCTCTACATAACTGTCCTCTTCGTCTTCTGACTCTGAAGACAGCCTTTCTGGTGGCCATCACCTCCGCTCGGCGGGTGAGTGAGCTCCAGGCTCTATCTTGCAAACCTCCCTTTCTGTCTGTTCATCCAGACAAAGTTGTTCTTCGGACGCGTCCGTCCTTCTTGCCAAAGGTGGTTACTGCTTTCCATATTGGGCAGACCATCACTTTGCCCACCTTCTTTCCGCCTCCGCATCCTTCCAGAGAGGAAGAGAGGCTCCACCGTCTGGACCCAAAACGTGCGCTCTCCTTCTATATTGACCGCACAAAACACTTCCGGGTGGATGACCAGCTCTTTGTTGGCTACGTGGGCGCCAAAAAGGTCGGGCGGTGCACAAGAGGACCATCTCCCGCTGGGTTACCTTGTGCATCAAGACCTGCTATTCTTTGGCGAAGAAGGAGCCTCCTGTTGGGCTGCGTGCCCATTCCACAAGGGCAACGGCTGCTACCACGGCCTTGGGCCACGGTGTTCCGCTGCCGGTTATTTGTCAGGCAGCTACGTGGGCCTCGCTGCACACGTTTACAAAGCATTACTGCCTTGACAGTCAGGTCCGGAGGGACGGCTTCTTTGGCCGTTCTGTCCTCCAGGACTTCCTTGTCTGATCTTTGTTCGCAGACCCACCACCGGGGTTGGTATTGCTGGGGTATCTATTCTAAGGTAAGGAATCTGTCACTAACGTGTCTCTTTCAGATGCACAAGTTACTAACTTGTGTAACGATATATCTGTAAGAGACAGTAGTTAGTGACAGATTCCTACCGCCCCACCCATCCTCCCCGTTCTGCGAACTGATTTCTAGGGTTAAGGACATCCCTTTCAGGGCCCTAGTATTTTTCAGACACCTATGTCAGCTTCTTGCATGGCTCTGCGTTCCTGGCGCGGAAAGTCGTGTACAGAACTGACAGCGCGCAGGGGCGGCGTCTAAGTACTGCCCGCGACGTCATCCCGGCGATCACGACGCCGACGACGGACGCGGAGCCGCACGACGCCGCCTACCGACGCGCAAGGGTACTGCTACGCAAAAACTTTCCGGATCCAGCCTGACGCCTGGGGATATTCTAAGGTAAGGAATCTGTTCTAAGGTAAGGAATCTGTCACTAACTACTGTCTCTTACAGATATATCGTTACACAAGTTAGTAACTTGTGCATTAATTTCTCTCACAAAATTAGAGTCATTCAGTACTTTCGTCGGGTTCTCTCCCAATGGCATTAATCTTTCTCACACTAATGAAGTGTTCGTGTTTAAATCCTGTTGCACAAAGAAAGTCTCTTCAGAAAAATCAACATTTCTTTTCTGTACTGTCTTTCCAAGTAAGTTCACTGTGCCTGGATTGGAAACCTTAAAACCTCATGGGCGCGAGGCAAAGGATATCTCCAGACTGCCAAAAGACTTGAGGAACTGTTTACATAATTCCTCCTTCAACTCCTGAAAACTTTGTGATAAAGACGCGATGCATTCTTCCCAAAATACGCTTACTTGAAATTCGGAGTGCTTCTCTTCACAGAAGCCACTCCCTTGAAAACGCTGCCTTTCTCGCTCCAGAGTTCTCCTCAACTGCCATCAGTGGAACGGAATTTTTCTGCTAAGAGGAAGTTTTTTCTATGATTAAATACACCTCATGACATTGAACACTACAAAGCCTCATTTACTTTCCTTATTAAATAAGGCCGCAAACTCTGAATTGCCTTCCAGGAATATTTTTCTCTCAAGACTAGAAGCGCGAAGGGAAAGTCGCTCCTGACAGGAATCTCCTTCAGTTGAAGTGTGCCGCGCGATAGTCGCGCATGCGCATTAAGGACTTAGAAATGTCTTTAGCAGGAACAACTAGACCGCGCACTTCTACAGGAAGTGAGTGCGGTCGAATTTTGGTCACCATTAACGGAACGCTTCACAACCTGCACAATAGCACGAAGAATGCCCCTCCAGCCTGAGTTCAGTCTTCTCCAGCGTGGGTACTTGCCAACAGGCAATCTAACCGAGGTGGGAACATGTTGCCTGTGCCAAATACTAGTGCATATTAAGGGGTTCCTGACAAGGAGTCACCTTACCTCATGACTGGAAAGTCTTCTTTGAAGAAAAACAACTTGCAAACATCCGGACCCAACACTAGATGGCAGGAAAATGCAAAACATGTGAATCTACAGCTCTTCATGCCAACAACAGATGCATATTGGGTAAGTAACATTATGCTTCTTGTTAATACTGTCTAACTTTAGATTCCTCACTGCAATCAATCAATCAATCAAGGATTTATAAAGCATGCTACTCACCCGTGAGGGTCTCCAGGTGCTGGGGGAGGGAGGGGGGAGTGCAGCTCCGGTTCAGTCGAAGAGCCAGGTCTTGAGGTTCTTCCTGAAGGTGTGCAGGGTGGGGGAGCGTCTGATGTTGACTGGGAGCTCGTTCCAGGCCTTGGCTGCGACGTAGGAGAAGGCTCTTCTGCCTGCTCTGGTTTTGCGGATGCGGGGGGTCTCTGCCAGGGCGAGGTCGGCGGAGGTTCCTTTTGGGTACGTGGAAGGAGACTCTCTCGTTGAGGTATTTGGGTCCGATGTTGTGGAGGGATTTGTAGGCGTGGGTGAGCAGTTTGAAGGTTACTCTCTTCTCGACGGGGAGCCAGTGGAGGTGTCGTAGGTGTTGGGTGATGTGTTCGTGCCGTGGGGTACCGAGGACGAGTCTGGCTGCGGTGTTCTGGATGGTTTGGAGTTTGTGTAGAAGAGTTTTGTTGATCCGTGCGTGGGTGACGGTTTTTCTGCATTCGGGGGGTATCCATTTGAAGGTCTTGCGGAGGATGCGAAGGCAGTTGAAACTGGTGGAGGCGATGGAGTTGATCTGGCGGGTCATGCTGAGGGAGGAGTCAAGGATGATGCCGAGGTTCCGTGCGGGGTCTGTAGGGGTGGGTGGACTCCCGAGGGCGGAGGGCCACCAGGTGTTGTCCCAGGCGGAGGTGGAGGGTCCGAGGATGAGGACCTCCGTCTTCTCCGAGTTGAGCTTCAGGCAGCTGTTTTTCATCCAGGTTGCGACGTCCTTCATTCCTTCCTGGAAAAAGAGTCTGGTGTCTTCGGGGTTCTTTGTGAGGGAGAGGATGAGCTGGGTGTCGTCGGCGTAAGATACTATGCTGAGCCCATGCTGCCTGACGATGGCAGCGAGGGGGGCCATGTAGATGTTGAAGAGCGTGGGGCTAAGTGATGATCCTTGGGGTACTCCGCAGTTGATCTCTGTGGGTTCGGAGAGGAAGGGAGGGAGTCTGATCCTCTGGGTTCTGCCGGAGAGAAAGGATCGGATCCGGTTGAGGGCGGTTCCTCGTATCCCAGCGTCGTGAAGTCTGGCTGCGAGAGTGCGATGTGAGACGGTGTCGAAGGCTGCGGAGAGGTCTAGTAGGATGAGGGTCGCAGTGTGGCCCTGCTCGAGTAGCATGCGGATGTCATCGGTGGCGGCGAGGAGTGCGGTCTCAGTGCTGTGTTTGCTGCGGAATCCGGACTGGGGGGGGAGGGTCTACGATGGAGTTCTCTTCGATGAAGGTGGTCAGTTGGGCTTTTACGAGTCTCTCGGAGACTTTGGCAGTGAAGGGGAGGAGAGAGATGTGTCGATAGTTTTTCAGGTCTGTCGGGTCGGCCGTGGGCTTTTTGAGGAGTGGCTTGACCTCCGCCAGCTTCCAGTCGTCTGGGAAGATGCTGGATTCGAAGGAGGCGTTGATGGTCCGTCCTAGTTCGGGTGCGATGGCGGCGGCGGCCCTGTGGTAGATGTGCGGTGGGCAGGGGTCCGTGGGGGCTCCTGAGTGGGTGTTCTTCATGGTCGCTGTGGTGTGTTCAACAGAGGCAGGGTTCCAGGCTGTGGTCAGCTCTTTGTCGGTGGTGGGGTGGGGGTTGTGTCTGGCGTATGTTCGCTGAAGTTGTCGTAGAGGGCCTTGATTTTCAGATGGAAGTAGGAGCTGAGCTTGTTGCAGAGTTCCTGGGATGGTGTGTCGTCCGTGGCTTCGCTGGGGGGCTTGGTGAATTGCAGTATGACGTTGAAGAGTTCTTTGGCGTTGGTTGCGTCGGTGTGGATTTTGTTCTTGATGAAGGTCCGCTTGGTGTCTCTTATGAGCTGGTGGTATTCCTTCAGGGCGTTCCTGTAGCTGTTCAGGTCTTCCGTGGTTTTCCGGTTTCGCCAGGTTTTCTCGAGGCGTCTGCAGGAGCGCTTGGCTTCTTGGAGTTCGGTGGTGAACCAGGCGGCCTTTAGGGGGCGTTGTTTGGCGGGGTGTCGGAGGGGTGCGAGCTTGCAGTTCCTTGGCTGCAGAGTTGGCGTTGGTCTTGGTACAGGGGGGATCTAGGAGGAGGGTGGTGTTGAGGTGTTCCTCTGTGATCTTGCTCCAGTTCCTTCGTGGCGGGCGCAGGGCGGGTTTGGGTGCGGTGGTGGTGTTGAAGGTGAAGTGTACGCAGTGGTGGTCCGTCCAGAGGGGTTGTGAGGTGTGGCTGAAGTGGATGTTTGCCCCTCCTGCGAAGATGGGGTCGAGGGTGTGTCCTGCTCTGAGAGTGGGGGTGGTGATGAGCTGCTTCAGTCCGAGGTTGGAGAGGTTGTCAAGGAGGGTGATGGAGTCGGGGTCGCTGCGGTTGTCGAGGTGGAAGTTCAGGTCTCCGAGTAGGATGTAGTCCGTAGAGGTGATGGCGTGGGGTGCGACGAGGTCGGCAATGGTGGTTGCGGCCTGGGTGCGAGGTCTGTAGGCGAGTGTGCCGCGCAGCGTGGTTCTGGGGCTGGTTTGGATCTGGAAGTGGAGGTGTTCTGTGTTGGGGTGGGGGGCGCTCGTGCTGGAGGTGGAGAGTTGGAGGGAGGTCTTGTGTGCGATGGCGAGTCCTCCTCCTGGGCGGTGGGGGCGGTCCTTTCTCTGGATCTTGTATCCGTCGGGGATGGCGGTGGCGATGTCTGGGCAGGAGGTGGCGCTGGTCCAGGTTTCCGTGAAGAAGGCGACGTCGGGCGAGAGGGTGTCGAGCAGGTCCCAGATCTCTACTGCGTGTCTGTGTAGGGAGCGTACGTTGAGGAGGATGCACGTCAGGGCTTCGGTGGTGCGGGCGTCCAGTGAGCCTTCGACGGTTGTGGGGGCGCTGTTGGTGAAGGATCGTCGGCAGTGTCTGCAGGAAAACTGTCCGTGGGTGCTGTTCAGTGTGGCTCTTTTGCAGTCGTGTCTTCCGGGGTTGAGTGCGTGGAGGGCGGCGGGGTCATATCAGCGGGGTCTTGGAGGTCCAGGGTTCCTGACGCTGGCCGCGGTCGGGACGCGGACGGGCGCAGACGGGCTTGCCTTAGGCCAGCAGCGGGACCGCGCAGCGGCCGCCATTAAGTAGGGGGAGGGGTGTGCAGCTGGGAGGCGGGGGCGGGAACGGCAGGAAAACGCGAAGAGGAAAAACAACGGATGGGCACCAGTAAGAGGGGCACAAAGTGGGCAATAAGCAAAGAAAAGGCACAAGACAAAATTACAATGCAAAAGCCAACAAGACAATAAAATTAATACAGCTGTTATTTGTTTAGCTTCACTTTGAATAATAGATCATTCAGATTCTGTAGAGCTCCGCAAGGGTATACAGAGAGTCCTAGCATTTATAGTCTGGCATTGAAAAGGCATTGAAAAGGCATTGAAAAGGCAGCTTGATTCTTTTCCTGTACCAAAAGGGGTGGCTCTTATTCAATATGTCGATGACATCTTGTTGGCTGCCGATACCCCTGAACAGTGTGAAGAACGAACACTGTCATTATCATTTCTTGACTCTCATCATCACAAAGTCTCTCGGAAGAAATTGCAATTTTGTAGGCAGCAGGTTACCTATTTAGGTCACCTCCTGTCTAAGGAGGGACATGCACTCACATCAGATCGCATTCAAACTATTTTAGACACTCCTGTGCCCCGTACTCAGAAGGATGTCTGAGCACTGATTGGCCTTACTTCTTTTTGTAGGCAGTGGATCCCTAGCTTTTCACACATTATTAAACCCTTGTTGGCCCTTTTGACTAAAGACACTCCGATGCCCCTCCCATGGACTACTGAATGCCAGAATGCCTTCCAACAGTTATGTCAAGCTCTTTGTTCTGCACCTGTATTAGGAACTCCAGACTACACTAAGACTTTCACACACTATGTACACGAGAGGGAAGGTTGTGCCCTCTCGGTTTTAACACAGACACACAGTGATAAACAACGTCCTTGTGCATATTTTACGGCTGTCCTAGATCCAGTTGCCCGCGCGCTGCCTGGTTGTTTTCGAGCGATGGCGGCAACGGCTGTGTCTATGCGTCAGAGTGAGGGAATAGTCTTGTCACATAGATTGCTTGTGTTAGTACCCCATTCAGTCGATGCCTTGCTCAATCAAACAAAAACACAGCATTTGACTAGTGCCTGCTTGACAGGATATGAATTGACACTTTTGGCCCCTCAAATTACGTTGAAAAGATGTTTGACTCTGAATCCTGCTACATTATTGCCATTTCCAGCTACTCAGTCTCAGTCACAAGAGTTACATGACTGTATACCCCTTACTGAAGAACAAACAAAGGGTCGTGTTGACCTACAAGATACACCTTTCTAGTGTTGATGGGGAATTGTGGGTTGATGGGTCCTGCCTGAAGTTACCTGATGGCACTACATCTGCCGCCTATGCAATTACAACACTTCAAACAGTAGTTGAGACAGCTCACATCCCACAGAAGTCAGCTCAAGCAGCCGAGTTGATAGCACTGACGAGAGCATGTGAGCTTAGTACAGATTTGCTTGTTAACATTTACACTGATAGCCAATATGCCTTTGGTGTGGCTCATAGTTTCGGGCAGTTATGGAAAGAAAGAGGCTTTCTTACTTCACATGGGACACAAATAGTGCATGGGGGAATTAGTACATAATCTCCTTACTGCTTTGACCTATCCTAAGAAAGTGGCAATTGTTAAATGTAGTGCACACAAGAAAGAGACTGATAACATAGGAGCAGGCAATGCCTTTGCGGATTACACAGCCCGTGAGACTGCAATGCAGCGAAGTACCACATCTATGTATGTAGTTAAGTCACAGGCTGAGCGTTGGCATGATGCCAGGCAAGAGGTGCTGGACATGCAACAATCTGCTTCTGTTGATGAATTAGACCAATGGTCCAAGGAGGGAGCATTGGATGATGAGGGCTGTTGGAGGAATAAAGAAATGACAAAATGGAAGTTACCCACAGCCTATTTACACCCTATGATTCACATGGCACATGGGCCGGCACATGTTGGAGCATCCTCAATAACAAAGCAACTTATGCAAGTTTGGGATCATCCAGAGATTGCCGGCACGGCTAAAAAGATAGTTCAGTCCTGTCTGATCTGTCTCCAGTATAATCCCGGAAAGGGAACACGAACTCCAACAGGAGGGTTTGCAATACCAACTGCACCTTTTGAGGTCCTGCAAATGGATTACATCCAGCTTGAGCGCTGTAACAACCTAAAGTATGTCTTGGTAGTGGTTTGTGCCTTCAGTAAATGGGTAGAGGCATACGCTACGAAAGATAATGCAGCTCTTACGACAGCAAAGGTGCTCCTAAAGGAGTTCTTTCCCGATTCGGCATTTGTCGAGTTTTGTGGAGTGACAACGGACCCCATTTTATTGGGCAAGTTGTTGAGTATCTCATGAAAGGATTGGGAATTAAGCAGAAGTTTCATGCTGCTTTTCACCCACAATCAGCGGGGCTAGTGGAGCGATATAACTCCACATTGAAATTGGCTAAGATACAAGCCTCCACGTCATTGAAATGGCCTGATGCGCTGCCTCTGGCGTTATCTATCAGATCGATACCACATGAGGTGGTTTTCGGAAGGCCTATGAATATTTGGGGGATTCCTAAGCCACGCCCTATTCATGATGTACCACATGTGTTGATGAATGATTATTTGTCACAGTTGACTGATAGTTTGTCTTCTATTTATCAACAGGTTCGGGAGACTCTTCCAGACAGGTCGAAGGTGAGGGCCATTGTTTGCGCCCTGGTGACTTCGTGGTGATTAAATCCTTTCAGAGGACCAGCTCCCTAGCACGGAGATGGCGAGGCCCTGAGCAGGTGCTACTGGCTACCAGGACTGCAGTTCGAGTGACCAATCGGAAGAACTGGGTCCATGCGACACACTGTAGGAAAGTGTTGCAGGATCTAGTGAGCCCAGCTGCGCTCACAGATCACCGCGATATCCTGGTCACAGAGAAAGGACAAGCTACGTCACCTGAAGGACCTGAGGAAGTCTTCCCGGACCACACGATCCCTGGTACATCTCGATATCAGCTGCGACTCAGGAAGAAAGATACTTCGTTGAAAAAGACTGTTTGAGCCACTGTCCTGGGTGGTTAAAGACTGACTTCAAAGGGGGGTAGTCTATTAGTGACTACTCGTCTCAATGTTAGTGAAGAAATCAACGCCTGCCCAGGACCTTAGGGCACCATCTGCTTTGTTGTTTGACGACAGAATGAATATGCTTGAGGAGAAGAAACCGGCTGCTGCGAGAATCTGTAATAAACAAACTAGGATTGCTACTGGACTCACTTTGACTGTTGTTGTCATCGCTACAATAACTTGGGTTGTAGAGGAAGTAGCTCCTGTTCGAAATCTATTGACTGCTACTACTCCTGTCCCCATTGAACATCACTATTTTACTCTACCTTATCATGAGCAAAAGCACAGAATGTCCTACTTTAATAACATTTCCATTCAAATGTTGCACAACACGCATAATGCTACGAACGTTAACAACTGCTGGGTATGTGGAATGATGCCAGCTCATCAGAGAAAGGGAGGAACGCCTTTCATTCCTTTGTCGTTTTCACATAATGGCTCCTGCAGAGCCTGGTTTGCATTATTGTGGGCTTCTCATATCGCTAATATTACTAACTATGATGTAGGAAGACTTAACGCTCAGTTGAACAAAGTCTGCTACCCTGATGAGGAAGGGGACCCACAAGCCAAAGGAACTGTATGGGAAATGGAGGAGTATCGCCGAGGAAATTCCTCCACACACTGTTTTCCCCAACACTCGAACCATCAAGGGTAATGGGCCTCCTGTTATCGCTGTTACAAGAGCTCGAGCGGATCTATGTGTGAGCGATATTGGCAGTATCCCTGTGGGAAAAAGTGACTGTACTACATATTGAATATTACTGGAACGAACAATAGCAGTTTTTTGTCCTCACACAACACCTATTTCATTTGCGGAAGTAAAGGTTATTACCATCTACCTATTGGTTGGTCGGGAAGCTGCAATGTGTCCTTTTTGCTTCCACCTGTGTTTTTGGCACCTGCATCCTACCATAAAGACTATAAACTGTATAATGACATTTCCAAAAATAGATTCAAGAGGACAATAAATAATGATGAGGTGGATCAAACTGATACTGCACTACAGCAGTATATCGACTTTAATTTGTGACTTTTCTTCTTTGTTGGTGCGGCCTTAAACAGTAAGAAGATCAGGCGTTTGACCCGTGTTGTAGAGGCTGTAACGAACCAGACAGCAATGGCGCTTGGAAATATCACAGAGGAACTACAAATTGCGAGAGTTGTGACGCTCCAAAATAGGATGGTCCTTGACGTAATCCTGGCCGACCGTGGTGGAGCATGTCGCATCATAGGGAGTAGCTGCTGTGTCTATATCCCTGACCACGCCCCTTCTGTTTTTGACGCAATTTCCAAGTTGCACAAAATAGCCACTGAAATCCATCAGGATTCAGGAACATGGACTTGGACTGGATGGCTATGGAATGCATTTACTGTATGGGGATGGAAAGTATTAACAGCTCTATGTATATTTTTTGCGATTCTCTTCACTTGTTGCCTATGTATTCAATGCGGCCCAATGCTCTGTTCCCTTTGTATTTTCTACTTGTACCTAATGTATACCGACTAAACGAAATGTTACAAATGTAAATGCTCGCTTGGCAATGGACCAAGAAATTACTGAATTAATGCAGATAGATGTGCACGATGTTTTCCGTACTTCCTCAAAAGCATAGAAGATGTCTTCAGCATATGCTAAAAGGGTCGTCTGTGGAAATCTGAAATAATTTCCGTTAGCATAAGCTGAAGCCATCTTGGTTGTGCCATCCATTTTGTTGGCTTTGTAATTCTCCCGTCCTCTGCTGCTAGTCTTTTTCCCTGCCTGTGCTGTCCATTTTAGTTGACTTCCTGACTCAGCTAAAAACAATGTACGTGCTAAGAGTTTGTAGCTGCCAGAACACCTGGTCTCAGACTCAACTGTCAATCATTTACTGCTGCCATAAGCACTCCTGCTCCCCCTCCCACTTTGCTGACCATGTGGTTTTTCATCTGTCCTTGTTTGCTGAAAACTATTTGTGAAACTTGTCCTTCCTATTTCTGTTCACATGCTTACAAGTGCAGAAAAAGCTGTATATAAGGCCTGTGTTCTGTGACTTCAATGTACTACCTCAGGCAGCACTTGAGAGTGCTGTGTGGACGTAGTCCCGCTCATGAGTGATTAATAAACTTGTTATTTGAATTCCAGCTTCAGTGCCAATCTCTATTTTGTTGGTCTACGGACCCGTGGACAGAGAAGGGTGACCCCTGCACCGGTGTGCTCATTAAAAGGCACATTTCCACACTTCGTTCCTGTTCTGTGTAAGGGGTCTCGTTTTTAGGCCCAGCCTAGCGTTACAGCGCATGCGCTGCTCGCTCTGCGAGGCATATTGTAGTAGGGATAGATGTGGAAGTGCCGTGGAAGCTCCACCCATATTTTTCATTGGCTGGCGTCATCGTCCTTGGTAAATGCTGGCTTCCGATTGATAATGAGGCTTCTTAGTCCCTCCTTGTTACCGCCCTGTCTCCTTTTGTGACTGCCCATCAGGACTGGATCTTTTACCTGCGTCGTTACACGGTCTCCTTCATAAGTCGGTGGGCACTACATTTTTATCATTCGGCTAAACAAGCGGCTGCCTTTGCGCAATGGCGACAGCTTGTTTTTTTAAAGTGATCCTTTTGTGTTTAAACAAGGTCTTCAGGTTTCCATAATACAAAGACAAACTTACTTTTTCTTTGAATGATTAATGGCACTCTTATAGCTGTAATGTTTGGATGGCGACATGCTTCTCTTTTTATCTGTGTATTCTATGCTTGTAGTAGGCTTTTTTTTATTAATGTTTTTTTAAATATAACTGTCATCAGCCTGCCAAGTCCAGATGGCTTGTTGTCTTGGCAGTCTGTCACTTGCAGTTTGCCTTTCCCATCTGTCACTTGCAGTTTGCCTTGCCCATGATTAATCCGGGACTTTGAGCACCAGAATGCTGCGGATAAATAAACACGACAGGCAGGATGAGCTATAAATAGGCGTCACCCCCATTGCCTCTGATGAGGCCGGTTAATCGCTGTTCGTTTGCCAGGCCAATAACTGTTAACTGTCACAGTGCTGCCTGCCAACCGAGCCTTAAGAAAGTTGGCAGGCTGGTTTTCACTCCGCAGCAGCTTGCCCCCTGCCACCAGCTCTGTGCGTGAAGTCAATACCAAGCTGCAGATTAACCCCCGATGCATATGTGTTGATTAACCCCCAGAAGCCCCTGTGTGCAGCTGCCTTTGGGGTGCAGTCTCTGGGGGCACACGTGACGTGAACTGTTGGCACTGCACGGTTTAAGACGGTCAAGAGGAGAGCACAAGTCTGGAGGGGTGGAGACCAGTGCGCCCCACCCCCCTGCAGCCTGTGGCCGAGGGAGGAGGGGGCGGTGCCTTCACCTTGTGACCCCCACACCAAGCCCATTCACATGGGCAATCACTGCCTGCTGGGGCATACAGTTGCAGTGCAGTCTCCGGTTGAATTTTAACCCCGCCCAGGGCAGCGGTCTCTTTGTCTCTGAAAGGGCCCAGGAGCGGGTCCTCTTTGTCTTTAGAACCCCAGCGTAGGGGTAACTACCCCCAATTTACACTTTCATTGCTTACCGAGGTGTAGGCGTTTCCAGAGGGACGGTGGAAGCATGTGTGTGCCACGACTCTAGCTATAAAACACACGCTCAAAACATTAACGCAAACACGGTTATCCTTTTAAAAATGCGCCCAGCACATTTTATTTCCTCGGTGAAAAAAACCGGCTGTTTCTAAACACAGCTATCAGAGGCCTCCGTTTGTTTCACAAAATGACCTCACAGTGAGCCATGTTAATTTCGGTTACCCCATAACACGTGGAAAACTTGGAAGCGAGTTACAAAAAAGTAAAACCAATGAAATCTAAACTGTTCACATTTCATTTTTAGGTCTTGCGACTAGCGTTGCAGTGCGCAGCACTGCTCGCGCAGCGCGAGACCTCTAGAAAGGGCTTTAGAAAGCTAACCACACGCTCGTGCGTGTGGTTTTGCTTTCGCCTGCTGGTATTGGCTTTCGCGTGCTTTTTTAAAATAAATACAGCACGTGATTGGGCAAAGGCGGGCGCATGTCCCGCCTTTGCTCCTCCCATTCCCACTGGTGGCTAGCACGCGCAGCAGCGCACGTTCGCCTCGCTGCCGCGCTTCCTCCCCCTGCTCCTCTGTGGTGCACGCGCACCACTGGTTTCTCCTGCAGTTTTATATAGAGCGAGCTCGACCCGAATGTATTGGAGCGCTTAACATGAGCACCAGTTCCATAACAAAACGACACATCCATTCTTGTTTTGTTTTTGTTGTCCCTCTGCTTGTATATTAGCACGGCGTCTGCTTCACGGACGCCGTGCTTCATGTTCTGGACAGCATTTATATTACGGCCGCCTTATCTTTCCTTTCTGTTGCTGCCTCTATTACTGGCTTTCCCCTCCCTCCTCGCAATCGGAGTCCCCCACCCTCCGAGCACAAACGCAGCAGTGGGTTTCTTAGTACATGTGGGAGAGCTGAGACTTTGGATGGGAAATATGCCATCAGAACAAATTAAACAATGAAAATAAAATTACATATGCAGATCATACTAAGACAAATTCGCAGTATGATCGGCATTTGTAATTTTGTTTCCATTGTTTAATTTGATGGCATATTTTACGTAGGCATTGGGTAGAGCCGCCAGAGACTCGAACTGATTTCCCGCTCACGAAGTCGGCAGCTCTGTAGCTTACATTACACCCTCTGAAAAGTATAGCTGACACGAACCACCACCGATATGGCTGCACCAAAATGCTGGTAGGAAGTGACTCAAGAAAACAGCAACGCAACGGAAGATGAAAGTGTAGTCCGGACCATTGGTACGCTACCGCTAGCCCATGCCAGCAAGCATATTTGTTCGTGGAGGGAGAAAGCAGTGCGGGCGGGGGACTAAACATGTATAGCAGCCCAGGAGAGGTGAGCGCAGGCTGCTCCTGGTTCCCATTCACTGCTTCCAAGTGTTACTATTTGTCCCTATGTTTTGTGCATTTCTGTTCCTCTGCATAGTGTTGCTCTCTGTACCCCATGTGCTTTTCCCCACCCCTGTTACATTCCTCTTTACCCGTGCACTCCTCTTCTATGCCTGGTGCTCCCCCCCTTGCGCCCTCTGTGTTGATTCCCCGTTCCCCCATGTTGCTTCTGCCTTTTCACCCTCCACGTGTTGCTTCCATGTACCCCCTCCCCTGTGTTTCTTCAGTGTTCCCCTGCCATCTCCCATGGAGCTTCTGTATCCTATGACGCATGCACCCTCCCTGTTGCTTCTGCCCCGAGTTGTTTCCGTTGCCCCATCCTCCTACTTTTAATAAAACAAATAACACTTATTTTTAAATGCCGCTGCTTCTTCCTTAGTGTTGTCAGTCTGTTGCCCACATCTACTTGTAGATCTTCCCTTTTGTCACTGATTGTGATGCGTGAAGTCCTCTGAGCTCGGCAAATTATCATATCTGATCTTTGGGTAATGGCCAAGACTTCTATTTAATAGCTAAGGCTGCTGCTTGCATGACTTTCTTGATGGAATTTGCACTCTGGCTGTTTCCATTCATAAAATCAGGCCTACAAATCCCATAATGCATCATTAAAAAAGAACGATGATGCTTCCGCTGGGCTGTGTTGTTCTATATGTGCACATACGCATTAAAAGCATGCACATGCCTACAAATGGCCCAGCCCGTCTGCCAAGCAGAAAGGCAGGGAGTGTTTTATCGCGTTAAACTGCCCTTGGTGCGCCTTGGGCTTGCAGCGCGCAAGGGTTGGTTGATGTCATGGCTATGGATCTCTTGAAGAGGGAAATCTGGACGGTATGACGAGTGTGCCTTGGCCTTTGAAGGTTGTGCTGACTCATACGGCCAGTTATGCCCCCCATTGTTTGTTAGCTTGCTGGCTGAGGTGATGAGATTGATCTGAGCGCGTGAGGGCCCCTTACTTCCGCCCCCAATGAAGCTTGGTCGCACTACTCTTTACGAAGGCAAGTAGATCAGGTGTGTGTTTGTATGTACTGGTGTGCGTCTGTGCAGGTGTGAATGAAGGTGAAAGGCTAAGTGTGTGTTTACAGGTGTGTGTATGTACTAGTGTCCGTCTGTGTGAATGTATGTGAGATGCTGGGTGCGAGCAGGTGTGTGTTTGTATGTACTGGTGTGTGCGCAGGTGTGAGTGTATTTGAGAGGCTGTGTGTATTTTGTGTGTGTTTGTATGTACTGGTATGCGTCTGTATGCAGGTGTGAATGAATGTGAAAGGCTGAGTGTGTTTTTACAGGTGTGTGTATGTACTAGTGTCCGTCTGTGTGAATGTATGTGAGATGCTGGGCGCGAGCAGGGTGTGTGTTTGTATGTACTGGTGTGTGCGCAGGTGTGAGTGTATTTGAGAGGCTGTGTGTATTTGGTGTGTGTTTGTATGTACTGGTGTGCGTCTGTGTGCAGGTGTGAATGAATGTGAAAGGCTGAGTGTGTTTTTACAGGTGTGTGTATGTACTAGTGTCTGCCTGTGTGAATGTATGTGAGATGCTGGGCGCGAGCAGGTGTGTGTTTGTATGTACTGGTGTGTGCGCACGTGTGAGTGTATTTGAGAGGCTGTGTGTGTACAGGTGTGTATTTGGTGTGTGTTTCTATGTACTGGTGTGCGTCTGTGTGAAGGTGTGAATGAATGTGAAAGGCTGAGTGTGTGTTTACAGGTGTGTGTATGTACTAGTGTCCGTCTGTGTGAATGTATGTGAGATGCTGGGCGCGAGCAGGTGTGTGTTTGTATGTACTGGTGTGTGCGCACGTGTGAGTGTATTTGAGAGGCTGTGTGTGTACAGGTGTGTATTTGGTGTGTGTTTGTATGTACTGGTGTGCGTCTGTGTGCCGGTCTGAATAAATCCTTTGTGGGTTTCCGGAGTAGCGTGCTTCAACACCCCATCAGGGGTAACAAGCGCTATATAAATACAAACCTTTTTTTCCTCTTCTATCTTTCTGCTATCCTTCCGAATCCAAATAACTGAGTAACCTATCCACCACTTAAAATTTACTTGCATGTTTCACTATACTAATTCAACACTAATCCTCTTTGTGTCCCGGAGTAGCGTGCTACTCGCCGAAAAAGTGCTTTGACGCCTCGTCAGGGGTAGTAAGCGCTATATAAATGCAATTACAATACAATGCAAGTTTGTTCCTGTGTACATTGCTCATACTTTTTTATTTCTTCTTAATGGAAAACTAACATGTGGGGATGTGTGTGCGTGTGTATATACAATGTACCTTTCTAATTAATTTTAATGAAGTTATGGATACAGTGCATTTGGTTCAACCTTTAAATAAACAAAAATAATATAAATATATTTTTTTATTATATGGATTTTCTTGTAACATTTGTATTGTGCTGTTTTGTGAAAATCTTAACCACGCAAAAAACTTTACTTTCTAAATGTATCTAATACTTCTTTCTGCAATGTTTCGAAGTCTAATGAACGCTGTAGGCCTTGCAAAGAGTATGATAAGTGCTAAATAACGAAATAAGTACTAATGCAATAAAATACAATGTACCTTTCTAATTAATTTTAATGAAGTTATGGATACAGTGCATTTGGTTCAACCTACAAATAAATGTAAAAAAATATATATATAGTTACGTGATTAATGTTTTAACAAAACAGCACAATACAAATGTTACATGAAAATCCATCTAAAAAAATATTTCCCCACACATAAATTTACATGTAAAAATTAAATGTCATAGCGAAATTGTTAAACTTGACATTACATATTCATCACTAGACATTGTTCGCTCTCAGAATCCCAAGTTTATTTGCACAGTTTATACCTAAAGGCGTCTGAACCTACCTAATATCAATCGTCAGGGCTTTAAGTGGGCTGGGTCCGTCTGGGTCTCAGACCCGGAAGAATTTAAAATGGGCATTGAAGCGGGTCCCTGTTGGAGACTATAGTCATGTCCTAAACTTTACAGGCAAAAACACTGAGTGATTTTTTAAAAAAAATGTTGTATATTTTTATTGAAAATATTGATAGCAAGAACATAGATCAGGTCACATCCTTGGTTACAAAATTTCAAGTGAGAGGGAGCTATGGTAAGCCAAGGAAAAATATATAGTAAGGACACTGCAGTACAATAGTTGGGGGTGGGGGAGTTTCTTCCTTTACAAAAAAACCACTGTTACAAATGGAAAGCAGTGTCTGCTGGGGAGAGGATAAACCGGGACATGCGCCCGCCTTTTGCCCAACTTAGACTTTACAAGTCCAGAACACACTGTCTGAGAGGCAACCACTGCACAACCATTTGGTCATATACTTGAAGGGGCCGTCTCCGGGCTTTTTCATGATACCATTGTGGGTAGAAAAACCTGTTTTCACCGGAATTGCAGTAGTGTGTTTGAATTGTGCTGCCATCCTTCTTTCCTATTCACATTTCCCAAGGAGGAATCATTTAATGGGAAAACCACCTGGTTAGGATGGAAAACGTGCATGAGTTGGTACCCAAGCACCAATACCTACGATTATTTCCACAATTAGAGTGCAAAACCCAGGGCTTTAAGTGGGCTGGGTCTCACCGGTGCTGAGCACCGGCAGTTTTTAAAGGGGGCCTTGAAACGGGTCTCTATTGGGCTCTGTTTTGTTCCCTGGCACAAAGAAATATCCAAGTATTCCCCAAGCTTAGTTGTTAAAAATATGCTTCATGGCTACACACTTACACGGTCCACACATGCTTTCTTTTTTAAAAGTCGCTGCTTGTTTGGTTTACTTTTGGCCAGTCACTCTCCAACAGAGCATTTTGGCACTCCGACACCAACTGCTCCCTCCATCCTCCCTTAGTAGGTAAGAGACATTGCCATTTACAATGCCAATAGCTCTAACTTAAAAAAATGCGAGACCTATTGCATTTCCAATGCTTGTTTTAAGTCGGGCTCGTGCGCTAAACGCGGCAGACACTTCAAACTCTAATAATAAAGTATATTTTCCATAGAGCACACCAGAAAAGTGCTCCCAGAATGAAAGCATGGCATGGTCGCAAGTGCTCCGCATCTGAATTTCTAATCCAGTACAATTAAACGCTTTTTATTTTACAGGACATCCCGGAGATCAGTGTTACGTTTGAAAGATACACGCTACCGGCTTCAATGACAATCTGTGGCTTCCCTGGTATACCTTTAACTGTCAGGCAAACACGGAGCTGTTCGTTATTTCATAATGTGCTAATGGTTAAATGTTTATGAATGCATACATTATTCTTTGTGTACACTCACGCATTCCCTAACGTTCATACCTTTGTATCAGACATGAAATGTTTGCTTAAGAAATCAATACGTGCGTTTTTTTTTTTATGCATATTTATATAGCGCGAACTTGACCCGAAGTATTAGAGGCTTTACATGAGCACCGGTTACTTACACAAGGACACATTCAGGCACGGGGAGATTAAGTGATTTGCCCAGAATCACAGGATGTGGACGCGACCCCGAGGCTCGAACCTTGGTTTCCAGCTCCAAAGTCGGCAATCTAGCCGTCAGACCACACCCTCTCCCCTTTGTTCACATATACAGACTTTCAAGGCTAGCCTGTGTAGCAAAGCATGAATTTCAAATATGACTAAAAATTAGGCCCATAGCCATTAAAATAAGGGTGTAGGGCCGTGGGGTAGGTGAGCTAATTAGTCGCCACCACACACTTTTCTTAAACAAGCATTTGCAAATGCAATAGGTCTCGCATTTACGCGAGTTTAAGCTATTGGCATTGTAAATGACAATGCCTTTTATGTATGTTTTAAAAACCAAAACATAAATAAAAGGCATTGCGATTTACAATGCCAATAGCTCAAATTTGCATAAATGCGAGGCCTATTGCATTGCAAATGCTTGTTCCATCCAGATTTCACTCATTGAAAAACCTGTGGTTAATTACATTTTTCGTAATGTACCTAATAATAAATAACACTATTAATAAACAACACGAAAACACTAATAATAAACTTGAATTAGCCAAGACTGTGCCAAATGTGGCTTAATTTATTTGATCATTTACAAAAGTCTAGTTTAGCAAGCGTTACAAATGATATAAACATTTAACAAATTTGCTTGCTTCACACTAAGGTTTAAACTTATGGGGTAGATTTTATCATATGTGAGTTTTTGTGAAGAGGAAGATAGTTGAAAAGTTTGGAGTCTCCATTAATAATTTATTATGCATCCAATCAATGTGGCACATTTATATGTCTATCCAATTATGATAATCGTGTTAATGTTCTATACTCCAAAGGTTCAGTTATTGTGACACGGTATCTTTTTGTCTCAAAACATGACTATTTTTGTTGCCAATTCTTGTCATATGCTCTCTTTAAAATAAGGTTAGGATTATATTTAACATTTTTAATATTATAGGAGAGAATCAGAAAATGAAAAGTGCATTATCATATTCTACTTTGACGTTTTCAAATTGTGGCAAATGTGATAATACCAGCGCACATTCTAAGGAAACCTGAGGCTGCATTACATAGATGTAGCGTGCTGTCCCATTTTGCCCTGCAACGCAATCTTAAGTATGTGTATCAGGCACCATAGGGCTTGTATCACAGCAAATGCTCTGTTTCCAGTGCAAGCCCAAACTCACTCCTGCACTGGGAATAGTATATTAGTGAAAGGCTGACTGTGTTTAAAGCCCCTGGTCACCTTTGCAGGCCTAAGAGGAGGCAATTTTTTGTGGGGGAAAAAGATCTGGGTGGACTTAGATAATGAAAGGAATCACAAGGCATGTGAAAGCTGAAGGGACAGTTTTCTCATGTCCTGGTACAAGCCACTTCCTGTGAAGCGGAGAATCACTTGATGGGAGATTTAAGAGGGAAGGAAATGCCTGTGTTCTTTTACTCACATTATCTGTTCACAACTGCAAGGTTATATATTTTAAAAGTAATATTTTAAATTATAAAATGTTTTGGTTTGAAGTGTGATTTAACATATTCTTAAATAGTTAACATTTAAACATTATTTTGAAGCATATGCTATGTGTTACACTTGTTTGCATCAGTGCTGAATCTAGGTATATGGGCTTTGCCTAAAAAACAGCGTCAGTGTAGGAAAGTAGGATCTGCTTCCTTGGTTACCCCCACTTTCTGCTGGTGTTATACTGTTTTCTGACTAGTCTGACTCAGATCCTGCTAATCAGGACCCCAGTCACTGTGCTCTCTCCCTAAATTTGACTATGGTAAGTATTTTTATACTTAACCAATTGGGTACTGGTGTACCCTTCTAAGTCCCTAGTATATGGTACTGAGGTACCCGTTGCATGGATACACCAGGGTTCGCCCATAGACTGCAGCCTGTATTGTGCCACCCATGAGAGACCACTCAAACTGTAACCACAGGCCTGCCATTGCAGCCTGTGTAAGTTGGTGTTGGCACCACTTGCGACAGATATAAGTTTTCTTATTTCTTAGGTCACTGCACTTAAAACCTATAAGTCACCCCTAAGGCCTTTCAATCCTGAAGGCAGGGTGCTAGGTTATAAATGTGAGAGTGCCCTGCACAAGCAGGACACCCCCTACAAACCCCGGAGTCGATTCTCCAGGCTTTGTAAGTGCGGTCAGCCATTTAATACATGTAGTGGGCATCAAGTCAATTATGAGATGTCGAACTATATATTGGCTGCACCGAAACTGGTCATGTTTGGTATCAAACATATTGGAATCCTACCCCAACACGATTCCAGTATTGTATGTAGGATCCCATGTACTGGGGGCTCCCTTTGGGTGCCCCCCTGAATTCTCAGTACCAGCCTTTCAGGGCAAGCTAGTGCTGCTGCTGACCACAGACAACATTCTGCCCTCCTGCTGCTGAGCCAAGCTCGAGCAGGGGAAGGTAGAACAATAGGCTTCCTGTCACAGGGAGGTGTAACCACCTCCCCAGCCAGCACTTAGTGTATTGGGCGGGATGGGGGTGCTTGCCAGCGCCACCAGACTGCTTAAAAGGGCACATTTGGTGCCCTCCTTGCATACTCCTGTTGGAACCAGTTCAGGGAGCCTTAGGCTCCCACTTTGGCACCAAACTTGACAAAGAACATAGGAGTATCCTCCCCTCTGTCCAGCCCCTGCTCTGGGAGGGAACCTAGAATCATCACAACCCTTTCCCTAGGGTACTTAAGGGCTTACCTGTGGGTGGTGATTCAGATTCGTCGTGGGACAAGATTCAGATCCAAAACCACTTCAACTTCTACCGTCTGGGCACTTTGGACTTAGTTGGACTTCGCCTAAGAACTGAGACTGCACCAAGGAAGACTCCTGCTGCTCCTGGTCTCGTTGTCCTGCCAGTCTTTTGCGTCATCTGTGCCTGTGCTTCATCCAGGTTCTTCTCCAGGCCTGTGGGCATGAAAGACATCCGAAGGAATCTCCCTTTGAATGAAGGAGTCACTCCCCCTGCATCTGCAGGCACTGCAACTGAGTTGGTCTGCTGCTCCTGACGTCCCACTGACTTCGAAATGCTCAGCAACACAGGTGGTGGTTCTGCAACTCGCTCAAGGCCTGCACTGTCTTCTCAGCAAGTTTGAGGCCAGCATCCCCGTCCGTACCGCTGGAACAGAACCCCTGTGCACTGCGTCGACTTGCCATTGCCAAGGCTTGTTGACCTTGTCCTCCAGAGATCTTCGGGCTACAAGAAGCTCCAGCCTCAAGCATCTCTTCCTGCCAAGGTCTTCGTCCTCACCGCATCCTCAGCACCGTGGGCCTGCAACTTTGGTGAGCTGCTTGAGTTCCTCTTGCGACTCCTGTTCCTCCGGCCTGTGGGTCCTCTTGAGGGTCTTTTTTGGCATCAGTGGGATACCCTGCTTGCTCGGGGCCTGCTCTGACTCTCCTACACAAAGCGAGTCCCTTGGACTTTGCTGGTCCCAGCGTTACGCCTTTTTTATTTACCACATCTGTTGCTACTGCAAGGCTTGTAGGTGTTACCGCTGGACACCGACCCCCCTGGTTCTCGACTTCTGATGTGGGACAGCTAGTGAACGGCTCCTCGTCTTCCACAGTGTCACCTGGTCCTCACAGCTGCAGCGACAAGGTCACAGTCAACTCTCCTGCATCTTCCATCATCGGTGGTCATTTGTTCTCCGTGCCTCCTGTTCACTCCCGAGTTGCATAGACTCTGTCCCCTCTGCTTGCAGGCACTTGTCTTCAAGAATCAATCCTTGGATTCCACTGGACTCTTTAACCTCCTTCGCCAGCAGCATCTTTTCTGAGGTCCTCCATTGTGGTCTACGGCGGTTCCCAACTTCACTTCGCACCTATGCACCCGGCTTCCCTGGTGTAGATATCCTGGTTCCTGGGGTATCCACGGGTGGGGTGACTCTCCAACCTTCTGCCTTCCATGGGTTTCTTCAGGGTCCACTGTGAAGGGTCCTTCTTAAAAACTGCAACAGCGACTTTATCATTGACTTGCATTGAGTACGCAGCTGTGTTTCTACTCTGCGCACAGCCTCCGTGGGTACTTACATCAGGTAGTTCCTTGTGTCCCCAGCTCTTCTGAGTCTTCTAGTCCAAGTCTCAACTTCGTTCGCAGTTCGCATTCTACTTCTTTACTATATAGTTTGGTCTCCCCCTGGAGACCACTGTGTATTTGTGCTTACTTACCTGCCTACATTTGAAATATTGTGTGTGTTGTGTTGATATCTCCGGGTAGGAGATATACAAATGTGTTTGTAAGTGTGTATAATAAATATAACTATTTTCATAACTACACTGTGTGGTTCTTTTTCATTTCACCTACACTGTATGATTAGTTCTGGTAAAACAAGCTGCTTAAAACTCCTTCTGGACTAAGCCTGAAGGCTGCTCTCCACAGCTACCCACCCCTTAGAGAGCTTTCTATGGTGGTCTAAGACCACTAAAATCACCATACGGGTTGTCTGGATTAGTGGAAGGTTCTTCACTTAAATAAGTGTGCACCATATACTACGCCAGCCTCCTACAGATAGTTTATGTATCCTAAGTGTTTATATAGAAAGCAAATTGCATGGCTTACGACTGTTCCTTCCCAGTTTTGCAGAGGTTCTCGTGATCTGTTCATGTTAGTACATTCTAGAAATCATGAGTCTTTTGATATTAGGGGGTATCAGAGCCTCATGTTTGGTTCAGTAAAGGAAACTTATGTTTTGAAAGCCAATGAGCTTCCTGAAAAGGGCAAATGTAAAAACATTGCGTTTGAGGCATGTGTGCTGTAGATACACATGCTTTGCATACTCCTGCCATCTAGTGTTGGGTTCGGATGTTTGCACGTTGTTTTTCTTCGAAGAAGTCTTTTCCAGTCACGAGGTAAGGTGTCTCCTCCTTTCGGTTATAGTGTGCATGGGCATCGACTCCATTGTTAGATTGTTTTCTTTCCGCTAACTGGTTTGGACGTGGTTTGTTGTGCTCCGGTTTGAGACCGTACGTCGGGATCCCTTCGGTGAGCAGCCCACTGTACCCGTGTCAGTATTGTTTTGAACGCGTTTTCTCATCCTCCGCGTGTCGAAAATCTGGAAACCTTCCTAGTTAGATCGGGAAAACTCAAACCGCGGCCTTCGGGCCTAGCCCGTCCATTTGACTTCCACTCGAAGAAACATCATCTTGTAATCTGCCGATGGAACGGACTCCATTCCAATTCTGCCCTCTGCCGCTCCAAATAGCCGTGCACTGACCTTCACAAGGTCTGTAACCTGTGCCTGTCTCCAGAGCACAAGGAGCAAGATTGTGATGCCTGCCGCTCATTTCCCTAAAAAAAGACGCTCCGGGACCGCCGGGCTCGACAAAGAGAAATGCAGCGGCAAAGTATCGAAGACAACCCCGATATCTTCAGAGAAGATATTGAATGGGAAGAAATCTAAGCGTCTGCAACTGAGGAAGATGAGGCCTTCTCCGTCCAGGACTCCGATTCCGAGCTGGAGATAGAACTGGAGTCCCACGATGTCCCAGCCGGTCAAGGTGCCGTGAGTACCAAAACCCCTTTGCTCACAAAACCTGGTTCCACTAAACATAAGGCTTCGGGCCACAACTGCCATCCGGCCATGGTAGGTACCGAGACTCTGCTTCCAACGCCCCGCCCTCTGGCTGAAAGCACAGGTCAAGCCTTCCAGCTCAAGCTCCAGTCGAGATACCACACCTTCAGCACCTAAAACATCGGTTTTAAAAGACCAAAAGGACAAATCCGGCTCGGCACCGAAAATTTCGGCGTTGAAACAGAAAGATGCTCCTCAGAAGCCTCCGAAGCCAATTCTTGAAACCATGCCAGAAGAGCTGGATCCAAAACAAAAGAACATTTTTATTATTTAAGATACTGGACATATTACAGCAAACCCAGTGATACCATCCTCCAAGAGGAAAATTCCTAGCTCGTAGGATATGAAGTCTCTCTAAAAAAGAATAAGGATATTGCTACTAGCCCTCTTTACCCCATTCCTTATACCCCGTTACCATCTTCACTAGTACCTTTGATACCAACTTCAGAACCTCTAGACATTACACCATAGGGCTCTCCACACACAGATCCTGATGCAGGGGCTGGGGATGACACTTGTGGCCAACCACCCCCAGATCCATGGGATAATTATAATATAGATTCTCCTACAGGCACAGATCCAGATCTATACCTTGCAAAACCTTCCACTCCTGATGACAACACTTCATACCAGGAGTTAATTGCCAGGGCAGCCACATACCATTGAGTCACTTTATATAAAGAGTCTTTAGAAGAAGATTATTTGAAACATTGGGTACCACTCATAAAACAACACAGTTGTTTCCTGTGTTAAAGGTTACGATGAGCCATGCGGAAGACATTTTTAAAGACCCGGTACGCGCATGTATTATAACACCCAGAGTTGATAAAAATATAAATCCCAACCATCTGACCCAATTTGTATTAAGGGCCAGCTTCCTTTAGGTTCTTTGGTTGTGTCCAATGCTCGTAAAAGAGCAAATGCACAGACTTCAGGTGGTGCACCACCTCCAGAGAGAGTCCAAATT
Organism: Calotriton arnoldi; assembly: GCA_963921515.1. NCBI lineage: Eukaryota > Metazoa > Chordata > Amphibia > Caudata > Salamandridae > Calotriton > Calotriton arnoldi. The sequence continues at coordinate 4,981,660 of CAWUFW010000115.1, forward strand.
AATAGATGCCTCAGGCAAAAGAGTGGCTGCACAATCAGCCAATCATTGGCGCATAGCCAATACGCAAGGTCTTTTGGCTAGGTATGATACGGCCCACAGGGACGAAATGGAGGAGTTACTCCAGTATCTCCCAAAAGAGCATAGGGAAAAGCGCAGTAACTAGTGCAGGTGGGAAAACTAATTTCCAACTCCTCTATCAGATGTGCATTAGACAATGCTGATACTGCAGCCAGAGGAATTAACACCAGTATTCTCCTCGGAAGACACGCATGGTTGCGAATCTCTGGGTTTAAACCAGAGATGCATCAGACAATACTAAATGCTCCCTTTGACAAGGAACATCTTTTTGGCCGTCAAGTGGATGAAGCACTTGAAAAAATGAAAAAAGACACTGAAGTGGCAAAATCCATCGGACCACTACAGTCACTCTCTAACAGAGGCTCCTTTCACCACTTATTTTATAGGGGAGGCTCAAAACGTTCCTCCACAGATGCCAACACATCTTCCTACAAACCTCAAACTCAATCGTCTACCTCTAGAGGATTTTACAAAAGCGGTTACAGAGGAAATAATTTTAGAGGTAGAGGTACACTAACAGGTACCTCTCAATCTCCCAACAAGCAGTGACTTGATACCAATTCCCCCGGACTATCATACCCCTGTTGAGGGAAGACTGCATCAGTTTCTTCCCATTTGGCAATCAATAACAACAGACAAATGGGTGTTGAACATTATCCAGCCTGGTTATTGCCTGGAGCTCACCAGCAATCCTCTCAATATTTCACCTCGCATTCAGGAACTCTCTCTAGGGCACCAACAACTGCTAAAACAAGAAGTACAAGCTCTTCTAACAAAAGGAGCTATAGAACCAGTTCCAATACAACACCAAGGGTCAGGGGTTTACTCACTTTACTTCCTAATCCAGAAAAAGGACGGTTCTTCATGACCAATATTAGATCTCAGGCCTCCCAACCTGTACATACTGTCCGAACACTTCCATATGGTCATATTTCAACAGGTGCTTCCGCTTTTACAGCAAGGCGAGTTTGTCAACACTAGACTTAAAGGACGCATACTTTCACATTCCTATTCACCCAGCACATCGCAAATATCTCAGATTTGTGGTAGCAGGAAAATACTATCAATTCAAGGTGTTCCCATTCGGAGTCACTACTGCATCCAGAGTCTTCACCAAATATCTAGCAGTAGTGACAGCTCATCTAAGAAGACAACTTCATGTCTTCCCATATCTAGGCGATTGGCTCATCAAAGTCAACACACATCACAAGTGTTTACAACACCCTCAAATGATCATAAATCTTCTTCATCAGTTGAGATTCACAGTCAATTCGCAAAAATCCCATCTTCGACCCTCACAGCTGCAACCCTATCTAGGAGCTATGCTATACACTCAAACAGGTTTAGCCTGTCCCAATGCAGTCAGGATTCACATTTTTCAAACACTGCTACTACAATTCCAAAGCAACCAGTATCTAACAGTGAGAACTTTCATGCAGCTTCTAGGGATGATGATATCATGCATTACCATAGTGCTTCATGCAAGATTAAACATGCGTCCTCTTCGGGAATGCTTAGCACGTCAATTGAATCAATCACAGGGTCAACTAAAAGATCTAGTGTTGGTAGAGAGCTTAGGAAGCTGGCTCTGTATATACTATACCAAAGTAAGGTATAGTGTGCACAGAGTCCAGTGGATCCCCAAAGACTTACAGAGGTAAAAGTAGATAACACCTTACTTTCTATTTGTGGCAGTGTGAGTGAGCAGTAAGGCTTTATCAGAGGGTAGTGTTAAGCATTTATTGTACACACTCAGGCAAGAAATGATTTCACACACTCAAAGACTGAACTCAGACCAATTGTTTGTATTAAAAATATTTCTTTAGTTGTATTTTATATTTAGAACCAAGCAGGACTTGGTGCAGATAAATAGAATTGTACTTTTCAAGACAGATTGAACAACAAGCAAGCTGGATGAGAATGACTTCTGTTACAGTTTTGTAAAATATTTTAAATACAGTTGAAATTACTTTTGATTACTTTTAAGAGTACTTTTTGGATTACTTTTTCTATTCAGTGTGATATGCCTAGATATCACACAGGGACATTTCCTAGATAAAAGGTAATAAAAACTGTTTATATCAAAACACAGTTTCTTATGTTTCCATACAAACACCCTCAACACTTAAAAGTTTTTCAGAGGAAAACAGTCAATGCAATCCTATGAAGAAAAATGAGGTTATCAGTTTGCAGGTAAGTAAATGGTCTTGAGGGTTGAGTTTCTGGGTTTAGAGCAAGGGTTCCCAAAGGTAAAAAATGCACTCAAAGAGCACCCTCAGCGGCACTCGGGCGGCTGGGTGCCGAGTTCTGAGGCCCAATGTTAGCCTATGGGACTAGGGGGCCGTCGGTTGGTGGCTGCTATCAGGCAGGCCAAATGTTTGAGCAAATCTCCTAGGGTAAAGCTCAGGGTAAAGGGGATCCAATTTAGCACACAAGGTGCACCCACAGTGGCACGGAGGGCCGTGCGAAGGGGGCTGAATCGGTGTCTGGTGCCCTGTTGTTTTCAATGGGAAATCTCCAGTCGGAACAAACACTGCTGGTTCCGGCAAGGAGGCTTCCTGGAGGTGACCACCGGTTGAAGAGGTTAGTTGGGATACTGGGGGTTGCCTGGACACCGTCGGTTAGGCCACCCAAGGCCGTGGGGCTGCGGGTGCGGGGGTGTCTTGAGGGGTCAGGTTTTCCTTACCAGCTGCGGTCGGGGAGGACCCTCCAGATGGAGGCTGCAGGCGTCGTCGGGAGGCCTGAGGCAGGTCAGGGGTCACCAGGGCCTAAGTCAGGATTGCTGGGGGGACCTCCTCATGGTGTTGGGCCACTCTTACTCGCGCTGTGGGCGTCTGGTGCAGAGTGGTGCAGACTCGCGGATTCGGCCGGACCCAGAGTCTGGTTCTTGAGCAAGTCCGGTGCTCACAGGAGACAAAGTCTTTGTAGAGAAGGCAGGGCAGGTCCTCCGGGTTCTGGGGGGCTGCAGGACACGCCGGGATTTCGCTGGAGCAGGTCGAGGTCAGGACTGGCCGGTAGGGCTGGGGCCAAGGCAATTGGTGCCCTCCTCTTCTTTATTCAGCACAGCTCTTCTGTCCTTCTTTTTCTTCTTGCTTGTCTGAGGAGGCAAGGTTTGGAGTTGTTTTTTATGCCACCCTCCAGTGGGAGAGGGGCATAAGCCTCACTTTGGTTGGCTGGATCCCCCCATCTTCAAGATGTCGGGGACTGAGAGTTGTGCTTTGCCTCTCCTTCCACAACCAAGCGGTGAGGTTGACTAAGGTGGGCACACCTCTCCTCCTATCTTGGTTTTCCTACCGATTCTCCCTCCCAAAGTGGGGGTTAGAACCGGAGTGGGCCAGTTGCTGGGAGCAGCAAATGGCTGGGTCAGCTCATAAAGGCGGCAAGCCTTTGAAGCTTCCCCTTCATGGACCCTGCACATCCTGGGGCAGGAGGCTTGGCACCTCTACCCAGGATGTGCTTTGTTTCAGGACCCCGAGAGCTGGAGGCTCTTGACCCAGGGGTCCAGAAACATGTCTGGGGGTGGCAGCTGGCGAGCAGCCAGTCAGCCAGGACACTAGAGTTAGGTCGTTTTTCAGGGGGCATCTTTAAGATGCCCTCTGAGTGCATTTGACATTAAATCCCACACTAGCATCAGTGTGGGTTTAATGTGCTGGGAAATTTAGTACCAAACTTCTCAGAATTCAGTAAAGCCATTATGGTGCTGTGGAGTTTGTAATGACCAACTCACAGAACATATACTCTTTATGGCTTTACTGCACTTACAATGTCTAAGAATGGACTTAGACACTGTAGGGGTACAGGGCTCATGCACCTGTACCCTCACCAGTCGTATAGTGCACCCAGCTAGGGGGGTGGCTTACCTATGTCATAGGCAGTGGATTGTAGGCATGGCACACAGGCATGTGTAATATCCATGGAAGTAATGGTCAAATGCACACCCACATGGTGGTTTGGCTAATGAGAAGATGAGATAAATGTTGTATCATGACATGCATGTACAGCGCACTGTTTTTGGTTTTGGGCGCATTGTGTCTTTTTTTGGTGATATTGTATTTCACTTGCAGTTACATTTCACTTTATAGTGTTGGTTTCACGACAGTGGTGTACAGAATTGAACATAGAATATACTAAAATATAATGCGGACAGTTTACAATGGCAACCCGTGGTTTTGACTTTAATGTTTTTATTGTAGTTTCCCCCGAGGAAGGGCTAATATAGCCCAAAATGCATTGGGGATGAAATCTTCCACGTTGGATTATGCGTAATTCTGCACCTCTGTGTTGATGAGCAAAGCCTTGCAGGCACTCGTTGAACTTGAGTAAAGGTTGGAAAATGAAAATATGACGAATATATGGATTACTTACAGAGTATCTATGGAATTAACCCTATGAAATATTGGATGAGAATCCTTGAACTTTATTGGAAGTTTCACAAATTGTTGCAAAGCTGTGCATCCTGGGTTGGTGTGCCTGACCAGGCCCCTGATGGCTGTATGACACAGACATGTGTGCCATGTCGAGACTTCGCTTTTCTCTGCACCAAACCACGAGGCCTGCAATGGCAGTGTGTGGGTGTTAAGGTGCAGGGTCTCGAAGAGTGGCACAATAGGTCCTGCAGTCCTTAGAGGCTTTCCCGGTCACAGTGCCCTTGGTACCCATTGTACCTTTTACAAGTGGCTTACCTGTGGCCAGAGATGTGCCAATTGTGGACAGCTGCACCCATCGTGCTCTGTAGTGGTGGAACACACAAAACGGGCGGCCCTTTATCGACCCTGTTCCACAGATCGTGCTTACATTGGACGCATCCCTCATAGGGTGGGGTGCCCATCTACTGCATCTAACAGTTCAGGGTCTATGGGACACCAAACACAAAAATCTCCAAATCAACTACCTAGAGCTTCTAGCTGTTTACCTAGCGCTAAAAGCATTTCTATCTCACCTGATAAGTAAAGATGTCCTAGTCTGGATGGACAATATGACAGCTATGTACTATGTACAAAAACAGGGACACACACAATCTCTACTGTTATCACTCCTCTCTCAGACCGTTTGGTGTTGGGCAATACATCACAAAATCCAGCTGCTAGCAGAACACCTTCCAGAGATGGACAACGAATTTGCCAACCTCCTCAGCAGGATTCGGCAACAAGTCCAAGAGTGGGAACTCAACCCTCAAGTCTTCCTCCGATACTTCCATAGTTGGGGGTTTCCACAAATAGATCTCTTTGCAACAACACAGAACTCAAAATGCCCATACTTCGCCTCCAGGTTCCCACACCCTCTATCCAAAGGCAATGCCCTATGGATGAACTGGTCAGGGATATTTGCTTACGCTTTTCCGCCTCTCCCTCTTGTTCCATTTCTGGTTTGAAAGCTCAGGCTCAAACATCTCTCACCCTCATTTTAGTAGCTCCCACGTGGGCTCGTCAACCATGGCTCACCACACTACTGCAACTTTCAGTACTTCCGCACCAGAAGTTTTACCTCACCTCAAACCTTTTCACTCAGAACCATGGAGAAATCAGACAACCAACCCCCCATGAGCTCAACCTAGCGCTTTGGCTCCTGAAGTCATAGAGTTTGGATACCTAAATATACCATTAGATTGCATTACAATTCTTAAAGAAGCAAGAAAACCTACCATTAGAGCATGCTCTGCGGCGAAGTGGAAAAGGTTTGTTATATATTGTAATAACCAAACAATTGAACCACTAGATGCTTCTATACAACAAATAATTTGTTATCTATTGCATCTACAACGTGCAGGCCCTGCATACACATACATACATCTACATCTTGCAGCAGTAGCTGCATATCTTCAAAACAGACAACACTTATCTCTATTCAGAGTACCAGTAATTAAAGTCTTTATGGAAGGCCTTAAAAGAGTAACGCCACCAAAACTTCCACCTGCATGGAACCTTAATATTGTTCTAACAAGACTTATGGATCCACCTTTGGAACCATTGCACAATTGCCCACTGCAGTTCATTTCTTGGAAGGTTGTTTTCTTGATTGCTATCACTTCACTAAGACGTGTCAGTGAGCATCAGGCACTAACCTTGGAAGAACCATACTTCCAACTCCATAGAGACAAAGTGGTTCTTTGCACGACCCCAAAGTTCCTTCCAAAAGTGGTCTCTGCCTTTCATATTAATCAATCGGTTGAGTTACCTGTTTTCTTCCCTCAACCTGATTCTGTAGCAGAAAGAGCTCCACATACATTAGATGTCAAAAGAGCATTATTGTATTATATTGAAATAACAAAAGATTTTCGCAAAACAAAATAACTTTTTTGTTCTTTTTGCTCCGCCTCATAAGGGGAAACCTATCTCTAAATCTGCTATTTCTAGATGGATCGGTAAAAGTATTCAAACATGTTACGTCAAAGCAAAAAAAGAACTTTGTCTATACCTCCTAGTGCACATTCTACTCATAAGATAGGAGCATCTATGGCCTTTTTAGGTAACATTCCTATAGCTGACATTTGTAAAGCAGCTACATGGTCTACACCACACACATTTAATAAACACTATTGTGTGGCTGTATTAGCACATCAACAAGCTAATGTAGGACAGGCAGTCCTAAGAATGCTTTTTTCAAACAACTGCAATTCCCACTGGTTAGCCACTACTTTGGGAGAGTACTGCTATACAGTCTATGCAAAGCATGTGTATCTACAACACACATGCCTCGAACGGATCATGTTGTTCATGCGCACTATCACCGAAAGGAGGAGTTACCTTACCTCATGACTGGAAAAGACTTCTTCAAAGAAAAACAACTTGCAAAGATCCGGACCCAACACCAGATGGCAGGAGTATGCAAAGCATGTGAATCTACAGTTCTACATGCCAAGAACAGATGCTTACAGGGTAAGTAACATAATCCTTTAAAAAATTGTTTGTTAATTTCGTTTTAGAAAAAAGAAACTATTGACGGTTTACCTGGGACCATGTTATAGGAAACGACCCAGTAGAACAACAGACATGTGCACCTACTTCTTGAATCCCTGGGGAACTTTGTTATTACAGAAGGGGCCATAGATGCTTGTGCGCCCCTCTGTAGCACAGATAATGCTAACGCGAAATGCACTTTTACTCAATCAGTTGGTTGTTGCACTGTTTGCTTTGGGGCGTGTCCTCCGAAAAATGAGGAAATCCTTTGTTTTTGCATGTGTTATGCGAGCAGACCAGTGCAAGAAGCACAGGCTTCGGTTTGAAACCCTTTCAAACTATGGTGTTTGCTTTTTATTAACCAATGTGATTGGGGAAAAATAAATAGGGCCTGATTCACAGAACTAACTTACGTCAAAAACGTAAACGTAAAGTTAGTACTTTTTAGGTATTCACAGAATACACTTACTCATTTTGGTATTCACAGAAGTTAGTAGTCCTAAAGTTAGGACTACTAACTTCTGTGAATACTGAAATGAGTAAGTTCATTCTGTGAATACCAAAATGAGTAAGTGTATTCTGTGAATACCTAAAAAGTACTAACTTTACGTTTACGTTTTTGACGTAAGTTAGTTCTGTGAATCAGGCCCACAGTATGCAGTGGGTATACAAAAAATGTGTACCTGTATATTGTGCACACAAATCAGTAAGTGACATTTCAAAGCGAGTGTATAAATTTACAAAGACACGCATATTGCGCTTGGAAACCAATGTATTATTCATTGGAGCTTCACGATTTGCATGCCGATGATTACTTCATGAATGGAAATGTGTGGTAAACTTGCAAACTAGCAGATTATGCATAAAAATCAGTAGATCATGCATTCAAATCCACATGTATAGCTTTCAAACTAGTGGGTTGTGCATTAAAACCAATATATTACACATATAAGCCAGTATGTTACAACAATGAAGCCATATATTATGTACATGAACCATAGAATTATATATGTCAGCCAGTGCATCATGCAAGCAAATCAGTGTGGTATTCATGCTGACCAGCAGGTTTTGCATGTGAACCTGTAAATCATGCGTGCAAACCAGCATGTAACGCTTTTTTGAGCAATAGGTTGTTCATTACAACTACTATGTTACACTTCGAAAGCAGTATATTGCTAGAGTGAACCAACACATTATGTATCTGAACTGAGCAACAATGCATTTCTGTCAGTAGATTATGAACGCAAACCAGCATATAATGCTTTCAAACAAATCGGTTTCACATTTCAAACAATATATTATGTGCACAAACCAGTACATTGCAAGACTGAGCCAATACCAGTACATTATAAGGGCAAACCAATATATGATGCATCTCAGCCAATCCGTTCCACATATGTACCAGGGTGCTATGCATGGATAGTAGTAGGGTATGCATGAAAACTACAATAGTATCCATATGAACCAATTCATTAACTTGGCAAACCAATCGACTTTGCACACAACCAGGACAGTGAGCGAGTATACCATTGTGTTATTATTTGTGGTGGATATTCCAATGCACTAAACAGACACAGGAGCATGCTGCTTATATAAACCCATATATTAGGAACATAAACCGATATATTGTTTTTATAAATGCTCACCTTGAACAGTTTTTTCTCGTGTAAACCCATGTGCTTCATCGGTGTTCCAGTATTACCTTTATATTGACAAATTGATTCCTCAAACCAATGTTATTGTATACCAACCATTAAAGTGCATGCAAACTAATTACACTTGTCTCAACCAGGACAGTACACACAAAAACACATCCAATATGTTTTTTACTTAAACCAATGTGGTTACTCTGTGAACCAATAAGATTGATATAAACCAGAATGTTCACATATGAGGTAATTCAATTTTGTTCTCTTTGGCACCTCACATATGATTCTTTTTCAGACATTGATGAAAGGTGGGTTTATGACATCAGTTCATAGGCCTTTAGTGGCTAAATCTGCTCACCCAGGAGAGATTAGCTTGAACACTGTGTATCATACAAACAGTTCCTTTGTCTGTTTAACTTGCAGGCATTCAAACAGACAGTGTGCTGTCAGCCAGGCTCCAGATTATAAGGATCTACATCCGCGAGGACGGTCGGCTTGTCATCGAGTTCAAGACGCATGCGAAATTCAGAGGTACCCTAACCCACTTTAATGCCGTGCTAGTCTGGTAAAGCATGTCCATAATATTCTGCTGTAGAGAGATTTTTCTTGTCAATAATTAGGAAGGGATACATTTTTAGTTTGGGGCCTTTATCTGCATAGACATTACATTCTGGCAGTTGTAGTCTTTGTTCCATTTAGTTGAACTCATTTGACAGTCACCCATTTATGCAGTAGAAACATTATGCTGAAGAGCTGTCTCACTTTATCGTCAGCTGTATTCTCTAGCTATTTTCCTGCAGTTTTTATGTGAGTTTGTGAAGCCATTTCCTGTGATTGCCAAATAAAAGGCCATATGATGCTAATTTCTATGACATAATTAAGCCAATTACAACTCTTGATACCAGGCAAGCCTTACCTCCTTTTTGGTCCAAAAAAGTTGGCAAGTACGTGATTGCATTTCACGGCTTTGCTGGTTCAGGTCCACCTTGTATGACTGCTCACCAAAGGAAGCAATCTTAATGCTGGGGCACGAATTCCCCACGTTACCCCGCTTGTTTTTTTACCGCATGCCATTACAAAGCGGTCATTACAACGACCGCGTTGTAACAACGCATGCCATTACTCCGCAAGTCGGAACAACGACTTGCTCTGGGGGGGCGCTGGATGTTGGAATAGTATAATTTACTATTCCAACTCCAGTCTGTGCAACAGTAGGGAAGGTGTTGGATTTTAAATCCAACACCTTCTGACCCCTAGAGCAAGTCGTTGTTCTGACTTGCGGAGTAATGACATACGTTGTAACAACGCGGTCGTTGTAGCGGCATGGTGTCCCTGTTTTGTGGTAAACGATATTTACCCTGGGGCACAGTTCAAAAATGGAAATCAGTAAAATAGGTAATCTCCATGATACTTTTTAAGGCATGGGCGCACCGGACAGGTGTCATTGGCATTGATGCAAGCAAGGTAAATGGGTCCCCCAATCCTTGGTTGGGTAGTAAAAGACATCCATAATTGGGTTACAAAAGGTCCTTCACACCCATTGGTGCACCTTCTCCACTATTGCTAGCGGCTCTACTGTAAGCAACTTATACGAGGGGCAAGAGTGATTAACTGCCGGACTAATAGATCTTTTTAGTCAGTCAAAAAGCAAACTTGGAGGGGCAGAGCAAACGACCTTACACAAACTTCCTCTCAACCCTGAAGTAAGAAAGCCACCACCAAGTGCTGCAAAGAACAAGAATTGAAATAGCTGACTGGGTCAAATATGGAATAAGAGTATAAATACAGACTGAATTAATGGCTTTGGGAAACTTTATCGAAGATGTCAAGAAATTCAAGAATAAAAGACTACACACATCTTTGCAAAACTATGCAAAAGCAGCAGCAAATAGGCTGTAGAAAATAACTTAAGAGGCTAGAATAACCCACACTCAACAGAACAAGTCATTTCAAAAACTGATTTAATCCGTGGACAATAATTTTTGCAGTTGACTATGCAATCAACCAACAGCGCTTTTGAGGACCAAGAACAAAATCGAAATTAAACTGCATTTAGTCCACACAAACTGCTAAATTCATTACTCAGACTTGGATTGGGAGCCTATTTTATGATTGTGCAGTGTAGTAATTAATGTGTGGGCTAGCATAGTCTGCCTATTTCCAGAAGCATGTTTGAAAACTGCATGCAAGGGTTATATCCGGCACATGCTTTGAAAACTGTAACTGGACCCCGACACTGGGCTGTTATGTTTGTAAAAACAACAAGGTGATGGGTGGAATACTTGAATTCATCTCGGCCACTCACAATCGTTCGGACCGCATCCCAGTGCATCGTTTTTTTGACCACCATGCCACCTCAGTGTGGACCAAGGCATATGCAAATCAGTCTTGACCTTGCTCCTCGTGGGAACAGTCCAGCCCGAACTGCCAGGCCAGGTCCTCCCTGAACCGGAACACAAGCAACGTAGGACCGGTTTCTCCCTAGTTAGGGCTCTTCAGCTAGGTATAGCTTGGTTCCATTGGCACAGTAAGCCCGGGCCCCACTTCTGGGCATACCCGGCGAACTGAGGGCGGCAAATGCAAAAACAACAAGGTGATGGATGGAATGTTTGAATTAATCTCATCCGCTGGCAATCTCTCAGGCTGCATTCCAATCCATCGTTTGATTTAGGCCCAGATCTCTGACTGGAGGGGAGTGTTTGACATTTTTCAGCATTCTGTCCATCAATTGTTTTTTGCATTTGTTATCCCAAGTGGGAGTGGTATGCCCAGACGTGGGTCCTGTGCTCGCTATAACGCTGGATTCAAGTTATCCTGGCTGATGAGGGGTGATAGCCCGAAACCCGTCCTAGGATGCTTGTTTCCGGTCCAGGGAGGACCTGACCTGGCAGTTCGGGTTGGACTGTTCCCATGGGGAGCAGGATCAAGACTGATTTGCATATGGCTGGGTACAAACTGGAATGTCATGGTGAGGAAATAAACGATGGGTTTAGGCCAAGATCTCTGGCTGGGGGTGAGTGTTTGACATTGTTCAGCATTTCGTCAATTTTTCTTTTTGCATCTGTTATATTTGTAAGCATGGTAAAGGCATGGACTGTGATAAATGGGGTGGGGCATGGATTTAGGCTCTCTTTGAATCAGAAAAGGTACTATCTGCTAGAGCATTCTAGCCACAGATTTCTTACCTTAGAATGATCCCCAAGCATCAGACTGGATCTGGAAATGTTTTCATAGGCAATACCCCTGCGAGCCGGCAGGTGGCATCGATCGGTTCCGCATGGCATCGTCCCACACTGGATGTGACATACGCAGTGCCTATGTAGGCGCCACCCGAGCACGCTGACATTGGGACTTTTATTTCCACTCCAGTCAGCGCAGATCCAGAGAGTGCTACCCGTTCAGTCACTTTTTGACTGTGCTTTTTTCAACGTTTTGTCAAAGCTTTTTTGAGACTTTATCTCCTAGTGTGGCATGGATTTCCACTAGGAAGGCCAGCTTCAAGCCCTGCAGCGCTCGTCATTGACAGATGTAGATGACAGACCCGCACCTTGTATGCCTCTGGTGCTTGGAACTCAACTACGACGCAAAGACTTGCACCGTGCACCCCAAGGCCTTATGGGGCGACGCTGCAATGCTCTCCATCCTGCTCGAAAGGAAGGTGCCAGGATCAGCTGCGGAGTATACGATCCTCGTCGCACTCCAAGTCGTCAGGTCACTAGGGTAAGTCCCACAAGAGGAAAAAAGAGAAGTCGAAGAGGTCTTCAACTTTGCCTCGTCTGTCGGCTGGCGAGACTAGGCTCCTTGGTTGAAACAGCACCTGGGTTGGCTCCGCAATTTCCTGAGTTTCCAGGAGCCGGAGCGACTCCCGCTCAACTCCAGGAGTTTTAGGAGGTCATGCACCTCATATTTGAGCTGCCTGCTCCAGCCGGCTTACCTTCAGCCCCATGGGTTTGGGAGGGGTCCCTTACTGGTTCCACGCCAGTGGGTCCAGCACCAGTCAGGCCCTTTGAATCCACAGATGGATCTGGACCAGCGCCAGTTGTATCACTTCGACCTTCCACGACGTCGGTCCTGATGCCGACGCTCCTGATGTAGACTGCAGCCATTCCTTCCAGGTCGGAGCTTGAGCACTATTCCTATGGGCTAGGACTCTGTGTATGGGGAGGAGTCGATGGACCCTGAGGAATACTATCCCTTGGAGCCACAGATGGACTGTTGTGAGGACTTGGCAGAGGCCAGTGGACTGGACACTTCTCCAGATACTGGCATGCTTTCTCCTCCTATCGTGGCTAGGGAGGAGGGAGCGTCCTTTGCAGTGGTGGTGATGGGGGCGGCCGAGGTCCTGGACCTTAGCCTACCCTCAGTGTCAGTCAAGACGAATGTCTTGATGATAGTGCTTTAGCCGGGAGTGAGCCCCTCCACACTGCTTCACCCTTTCAATTAAGTCCTTACTGACATCCTGTTTGGGACCTGGTCCAAGCCCAGCACAGGGATTCCTGTGAACAGGACGATCACCCACGGCCCGCCCCAGGGGACCCCAATTTCCTCACACAACTCCCTACCCCAGAGAGCTTGGTGGTCCAAACCTCTACCTCCCAGGAAATCTTGGCGCATTCCCATCTACCCCACAGGATAACGAATCCCAGAGGCTGGACACCTTAGGGAAGAAGATGTTTATTTCCACCAGCCTGGCACTGTGGTCTGTGAACACCACGTGCCTTTTGGGACATTACACTCAAGCTCTATGGGATTCGGTTGCGCATGTGCTGCCTTTGGTTCTGGAAGAGGCTCGGACCACACTCTCCCAGGCTGTTGCCGATAGGAGAGATGCAGCTAAGTTCACAATCCTTTGTGGACTGGATACTACCGAGTTGTTAGGCAGAGCTGTGCATTGACAGTGGTCTTATGGCACCACACCTGGCTGAGAACAACTAGCTTTTCAGGGGATGTCCAAGCGTGGCTTATGAACATGCCCTTTGATGGCTCCCATCTCTTCAGAGACGAGGCAGATTCAGTGCTGGAGCGCTTTAAAGACAGCAGGGCTATGGCCTGGTCCTTGAGCTTTTCCATGGATTTTCGCCACCCCCAATCCGCCTTTTGCTCTTTTTGTTGCCAAGGAAGGGGCTTCTAGCTGTATGTATACTTGCCCAGCCGCCATGATGCTTAAACTTCCCAGCCTCTGCTTGGCCAACGACGCGGCTACCCACAGGCCTCATGGGTCGAGCAGCCAGAGGTCGGGCCAGTCCACCGCCCCCAGCAGTCACAGCCTCCAACCCCTTTTAGTTTGCCCACTTACTATCATGGGCACACAGTGGGAGTCAGGATATGCCATCATCTGCCCCACTGGTGGTGGATAACAGACAGATGGATGATTCAAATTGTTCGTGACTACCCTTCCACCCATTGTAGGAAGCTGGCTTTATATATACTATACCAAAGTAAGGTATAGTGTGCACAGAGTCCAGTGGATCCCCAGAGACTTACAGAGGCCTAAGTAGATAATACTAAAAACTCTGTTTGTGGTAGTGTGGTCGAGCAGTTAGGCTTATCAGAGGGCTGTGTTAAGCATTTGTTGTACACACTCAGGCAAGAAATGATTACACACACTCAAGACTGAATCCAAGAGGAGCTCATTTGCAGGTAAGTAACAGTTTCAAGAATAGCAATACTTTTAAAATGCAATGGGTATTGTGTTTGCAAAGGCAGAAAAATACTTTACAGTAGTATCAAATACTTTGGTTATGTCAATCAAACACTCGCAATCTTATCAAAGGTAAAAGATTGACATTTAGTGTAACAGACAGAAAATGCAATGCAATCCTATGGAAGGATGTAGGAAAGTGCCCCTTTTTGCATGATTACCCCCCACTTTTTGCCTGATATCTGATGCATTTTGACTTGATGGGTCCCTGCCAATCAGGTTCCCAGGGTCTGTGTCCTTGCCCAAAGTTGTACCTTTGTACCCACTATTGCACATCTCTGGCCACAGGTAAGCTCCTTTTAAAATGTACCATGGGTACCAAGGGCACTGTGACCAGGGAAGGCCTCTAAAGGCTGCAGCACCTAATGTGCCACCTTTAGAGGCCCTGTACTTTAATACACACACACACTGAATTGCAGACTGCTTATTTTGATGCAAAGAAAATTGAAGAGTCAACATGGCACACATCTCTGTGTGCCATGCCTGCAATCCACTGCCTGGGGCCTAGGTAAGCCACCCCTCTAGCAGGGTGCACTCTACCACAGGTGAGGGTACAGTTGCATGAGCACTGTACCCCTGCAGTGTCTAAGTCCATTCTTAGACATTGTAAGTGCAGTAAAGCCATAAAGAGTATGTGGTCTGGGAGTTGGTCATTAACAACTCCACAGCTCCATAATGGCTACACTGAAAACCGGGAAGTTTGGTAGCAAGCTTCTCAGCACATTAAACCCACACTGATGCCAGTGTGGTATTTAATGTAAAAAGCACTCAGAGGGCATCTTGGAGATGCCCCCTGAAAAGCGACCGCCCTGGTGTGGTTCCTCAATGGCTGCCCGCCATTTGCCACTACCAGACAGGCTTCTGTACTCCTGGGTAGAGAGCCTCCGCTCTCTGGGTCCAGAAACAAAGCCTATCCTGGGAAGTGGTGCCATGCCTCCTTCCCCAGGATGGGCTGGGGCCACCTTTGTAAGCTGTCCCTGCCTTTTGCTACCCCCAGCAACTGGCTCCCACCAGTTCTGACCCCCACTTTGGGTGGTAGAATCGGCAGGAAAACCGAGTTAAGAGGAGAGGTGTGCCTACCTTTGCCAAGGCCACCCCTCAGGTGGTGGAGGCGGGGTGAAGCACACATCTCAGTCCCCTCCATCTTGAAGATGAGGGGACCCAGCCAATTAGGAAGAGGCTCATGCCCCCCTCCCACTGGAGGGTGGCATAATAGGGGGTGTACTCACCCCAAGGAAGGGACCCATTGGTCCTGACCTGCACACCCCTATAAACGCCCCTAAATTTAGTATTTAGGGGTGACCCTGAACCTTGTCTCAGATTTGAGGAAGAAAGAAGGAGGACCGAAGAGCCGTGCTGACCCAAGAAGAAGAGGACACCAACTACTTTGGCCCCAGCCCTACCGGCCTGTGCCGACTCTGACCTGACTACAGCGGAAACCTCGGCTTAGCCAGCAGCCGCCCGGAGGACCAGCCCTGCACTCAACTTAAAGACTCTGTCTCCCGTGAGCAACAGATTTGCTCAGCAAAGATTTCCAGCACAGACCCGGATCCTGTCGGCTCTGCGATTCTGCACTCAAAGCCCACGGCCTGAGTTTGAGTGGCCCAACACCACTAGGAGGTCTCCCTAGCCATCCTGACCTGGGATCTGGTGACCCCTGACCTCCTTCAAGCTGACGCCTGTAGCCTCAACCTGAAGGTCCCCCGACCGCTACCAGAGCTGGTAAGAAGACCCAACGCTAAAAGACACCCCTGTACCCGATGCCCCACAGCCTTGGGTGGCCCAACCAAAGGTGTCCAGGCATCCCCTGAAAGCCCAACTAACCTCTCCAGCCAGTGGTCGCCTCCAGTAAGCCTCCCTGACCAAGCCTGCAGCATCTTTTCCAAACCGAAGATTTCTATTACAATACACAGGGCTCCCAATGTCTCTGTGGTACTCTGCATCGTGCCGCCTTAGTGCCGCTGGTGGTCAGCTCCTTTGCTGATTGTTGGCCCCTGCAGTGCTGATCCTAACCCCAGGAGCTTGGCTCCCACAACTGAGTTCCCTGCTCGTAAGCAGTCCCTAACCGAAGGCCCCCTAGCCCCATTGGCTAACATTGGGCCCCTGCACTCTGCACCCGGCCGCCCCAGTGCCGCTGGTGGTGCAATTTGAGTGCCTAACTAGACCTTGGGGAACCTTGGTCCTAACTCCCAAAAGCCATATTTGTAAGTCATGTACTTGCCTGTAACACTCTTTTTTCCATAGGAACCAATGTTATGAGTTTTGTACCTAAAAATGTTTGTGTTGACTTACTGTTTCGTAAGACAAGAAAGTAAATGTGGTTTCACTTATGAATTGTCTTTCTTACCCGTAAGTGACCAACTCTAGTGTATGATATCTCGGCATATCACCGCAAGTACTCAAAGTAACTGAAAAGCAATCCAAGAGTAATCAAAAGTAATCTTGCTTTATTTTGAACAGTTTTAAAAGTAATACAAACCTGTAAATGGTTCCAATACAATATGTGAGAAGTTGGCCTGGTATATGCTGTCCACTAATTAAAGTGGGCACCTTGCACCAGTCCAAAGGACCCTTATGATGTATGAGGTCAAAGATAATCTTTAGAAAGCTATCCTAGTGGTAGCTGTGGAGAGCAGCCTTCAGGCTTAATCTTGGAGGGAATGTAAAGCAGCTTGTTTCACCAGAATATCACCTTTAGTATTAACTAAATGAAAGGAGAACCACACAGTAGTTACAAAAATATGTATTTATTTATATAACACTCTCTAGTATCCTCTACACGAGGATACAACACAAAGCACACAATACTTTAGCAAAGAAACAGTTGTAAGTAGCACAATACACAGTGGGCTCCAGGGGGGAGACCAAACCATATACTAAAATAGTGGTATAAGAACCCCGACTGGAGTCGAGACAGTGTCTAGAACACGTAGAATCGCTGGGACCTCAAGGAACCACCCAAGGTGAGTAGAAATGGACCCCACGGAGGACGGGTGCAGTGTGCTAACACGCCCGCGGGCTCCGTACAATTCTATGGGGAAGTCGCGGCTACAATTTTAAAGTTTAAGGACCCTTCTCGGTGGACTTCGAGGAAACCCTTTGGAACTTAGGAGGATGGAGAGCCAACCCACCAGTGGATACCGGAGTACCCAAGTTACCTATCCAAGAGGAGCCGGGTGCATAGGCCTTGCGTGGTGTCGGAAACCGCCGTCGTTCTCAATGGAGGGCTTCAAAGAAGAGCTGCTGCCGGGAAGGAAGAAAGTGTCCGTAGGAATCCAAGGGTGGATTCGTGATGGAAGGAACCTGAAAGCAGAGGGGACAGAGTCTGGGTCACTTCAGGGTGACCAGGGGCTCGGTAGACGAATGCCCACCGTTGTCCGGTGCTTCAGGTGCGAAGAAGGGATGCTTGACTCTGCAGCCACGAGGTCCAGGAAACGTCGAGGACGACCAGGAGCCGGATGCGAGCTGTCCCACGAAGGATGTCGAGTGCTGAGGGGGTCAGTGTCCGGCTGGAGCACCAACAAGCCTTGGCAACAGCAACCCACGCAGGAAGGTCAAGCAGGTTACAGTGTGGACCAGCAAGGTCCAGGGGACTCACCAAGCAATGGGGAGTCGGGGCACGTCTGGAGCAACCACGGAAGCCCAACAGAATTCAAGATGACCCTCAAGAGGACCCACAGGCTAAATGACAAGGAGTCGCGAAGGGACCTCAAGCAAGATCACAAAGTACCAGCCCATGGAGCACTCTGTGCGACGAGGCCGGAGTTCTTTGGTGGAAATACTGCTCAGGGTCAGGACTACACGGAGACAAATGCACAAGCTCGGGAATTGCCAACAAGCATATGCACTTGCAAAAGTATGCGGTGCACAAGGGTTCGGGTTATGCGGTCCCCACAAGGGATACTGGCCTCAAACTCGGTGAGAGGGCAGCTCGACCTCAAGGAACTTCGGAACCCACCTCCTGTGTTGCTGGAGCCTTAGGAGTCCGCAGGAGCTCAGGATCAGCAGACCGGTCAGTTGCGTTATGGTGTCTGCGAATGCAGGGGAGTGTCTCCTTCACCCCAAGGGAGATTCTACAGTTGTCCTTAGTGCTCCACAGGTCCTGCACGGAGCCTGTATGGTGCAAGGGCACAGACGATGCTTTGGACGGAGAGGGAGACGAAGTCGGGCCCAGTCGAAGTTCAGCGAAGTCCAGACGGTCGAAGGTCAGTGGTTTCTTGTTGCAGAATCTTGTCCATGTAAAATCTAGAGTCTTACAACCAGGTAAGCCAGTGGTTCCCAATCTGTGCGCCGCGGCACCCCGGTGCGCCATCAAAACTAGCCAGGGGCGCCGCAAACAGATGTGCACCAAGCTCACAGTTTGGGAACCACTGACAGATACACAATAAGAGTAATACCTGCGGTGAAGGGCAGGATGCTTCAGACACTGATTTGTAATCGGTGGCAGTTTTGTTTATTCTTTCAGTAATGCAGTTCAGGAGCGGGGAAACTGGAGTTCAGGAGAAAGTTAAGAAATCCTGGACGGAAACGTGCAAGCACTGCAGCACCGTGATTAGGAGTTCAGGCAGAGCCTTTCTGGGGAGGAGGATGGGGCCTACGTGGGACACACAAGGTCAGCAAGTTGGTAGACAGGGCTGCCAGGATTTAGGTCGGAGGTGTTACTTAAGAAGGAAATAAAACGTGCTGCGGCGCTCAAAGCGAAACTAAACATTTGCAGACAACCTGCTTTTACACACAACGCCCCTTGAAAAATAATGATTCACAGCGCCGGGTAGCCCTCTCTGGTGCAGCAGTGCAGGCACAAGGGGGCAGGCGAAAACTCATGGCCACTAGCCGCGTTCTCAGATTTACACATATAATGGAAAAGATCTCAGTTGGTAAATGTGCCAGCTGCTAAGAGCTGTGCAAAACCTGTGGGTCATAGAGAGTTTGCAAAGACTAATCCTGGATTAGAATGCAAATGATGTGCATTTGCTTCCTTAATTTATGGCTTGAGAACAATACTTGTCTATGTCTGCTGCTATTCGTCATTAACATGACATTTCCTATTTGCTTTATCCATGTCCTCAATGCAAGGATCAAGTAGTATGTGCTGCCCTCTGGGTGTAGGCCCCACCACCCACTCACTGATCTCCACTTCCTGACATGCCACTGACTATTGTACTTTGTCTTTGCCTTCACAATTTTCTATTTTGCAAAGTTTAAACACAATGGGGTTGTGCAAGGGCAGTGATTGCCTTTCAATATTCAAATGAGTCCTGTGCACTCAGACACAGCCAGCATTTCGGTCCTGATGTGTACCACCGATTGTTTTAAAACAACCCTCTTGTTAGATTTTGCACAATGTCACCGTAATAGTCCAAGGACATTTTTGTCTTATATATGTCACTGCGTTGAATGTCCTGTTCGAACAAACCATGCTTTTTATGCCTCCCGGACTAGACTGATGCAAAACAAATGGGCTGCAAAAGCACCGTAAATTGAAATGTACATTAATACTGTGTAGTTTACTTACTGTATCATAATATATTTTCCAGCATTAAAATTAACCTCTCCAATCATGCATCTGTTGGTCCTGAGTTGGCCTTGATGCAGGCAGCACTGTGCTCAAATGAATATAGAAGTCTATCTTTGACTCTCCACAACTGCTTGCTCTGTAGACTCAGTGGAAATGATTTAGCAACGCTTATTGTGCAGTGTAGTAAACAAGGCATGGTGGGACACTGATAGCAGGACAGGAGCACAACAATAATCAGAACAGCAAAACTTGAAGTTCTAAGGCAGCAGGGGGAAGCTTGCTTCAGATTCCATGGCTGGCCATGCACACCATACTACTGACAATGCGCTTTCCAGATCTGTGAGCACATATGAGAGGGCTTCCAAAGCAAATTTCATAGGGCTATCCAGTGCATGCCAAAGAGCCCCCAGTGCACACTCCAGGTCTTCCAGTGCATCCAAGGAATATAAGGGCTGCTTTGCCCTCTGCATGATCTGAGGGCCCCTGGTTTGTTAAAGTGCAGCCATGCACCACTCTATTCTACACATATCCAATGGGCTTTGACGCCACAAATTATGAAACACACAATAGCTGCACTCTTACACCTAGCGATCATGCAAAAGGTGCCAATGAGAATAAGTTTTTTCATCTCCCCCCATTTGGTTCCCAAGAGTGAGCCCCACATCAATCATTATAATACCTTTGTCGGCTTCATCCCAATTATTTTCAGGGAGAAAAATGGAAGTACTCCTAAGGCTGGGTTTACATCCCCCCACCGCCAAAAGAAAGTAACATATTGGGGAGCCGCAGCCAACGGCCAATAGGGCAAGGGAGCAGTGGGTTAAAAAAGTTTGGGAACCACTGAGGTAAGCCCTTATGTACCCCCGGTAGAGGATTGGACAGATTCAGGGGACCCTCCTAGGGGAGGGTCAGGAGAGAGGGGCGGTTACTCCCATGTCCTTTGTCCAGTTTCGCACCAGAGCAGGAGCCAACAGCTCCCAGAACTGGTTTGAGCTGTACTATGCACAGGGACACCAAATGTGCCCCAGGTGCAGACTTTCAGGAACTTTGGAAGTGCACCCACCCAGCCCCAATACACTAAATCCTGTCTGGGAGGTGGTCACACCTCCCTGTGTCAGGATGCCTATTGTGCTGCCTTCCTCTGCTCGAGTTTGGCTCAGCAGGAGGAGGACAGAAATGTGTCTCTGGTCGGCAGCATCCATTTTGTGCTGTCCGGGTCGAGAAGGCTGGCACCGGAAAGACCAGTGACCCCACGAAGCTCGCTTCAGAAGGGTGGAATCATACCTCCCACACCGGTTACCGGTGTGGAGGTATGATTCCAAGGTGTTTGATACCAAACAAGACATGTTTTGTTTCAGCCATTTTCGAGATAGCATTTACCGCGAGGTTATAATGCACCTCTACCTATATGTCTGGCTGAGTCACAGGCAACCCGGGAGAATGGTCTCCGAAGGCTGCAGAGGGGATCTGCTAATGCAGGGGCACCCTGTCACGTAAAACCCAGCACCCTGCCTTTAGGATTGTTAAGGCCTGCTATAGGGGTGACTTATAAGATTTAAGTGTAGTGACCTATAGATATAGTGAACATATATCTAAAGTAAGTGGTGCAAGCACCAGCTTACACAGGCTGCAAAGGCAGACCTGTAGTTCCATTTTGCATGGCCTCTCATGGGTGGCATAATACATGCTTCAGCCCATGGGAGGCCTCTGGGGCACCTATGCCCTGGGTACATGGGTACCATATACTAGGGACTTATAAGGGTACCCCAGTATCCAATCTGGAGTGTACCAAAGTACATGGCATAACATTTTAAGGAGAAAGCAGATAGACTGGGGTCCTGATTAGCAAGATCCCAGTCAGACTAGGCAAAACAGTGTAACACCAGGCAAAACGTGGGGGTCACCATAAGAAGCAGATCCTACTTTCCTACACAATAGCATTTATGTGTACAGCCCTGCATCTGAAAGTATTCCTTACTTGCCTGTGCCAAGTCCAGCTTGGTTCTACAAAATAAAATATAAGTATGCCTTTTTATACTTACCTAATTGGTCTGGATTCTGTCTCTGAGTGTGTGCCATTAGCCTTGATTGAGTCAATACAATAAATGCTTAACACACCCTCCTGATAAGCCTAACTGCTCACCCACACTACCACAAAGAGAGCTGTTAGTGATTGTCTAATTAAGTCTCTGCTATACCTCTGGGGATCTCCTGGACTCTGTGCACACTATACCTCATTTTGGTATAGTGTATACAGAGGTAGCTTCCTACAGAGGAAAACCGTTATATGCATTTGCAGGTAAGTACTCGACTTATACCTCCAGTCTTCGGGGGTTTGGACCAGCACTGGGCAAGGGTCAGATCAAGGTAGGTACTGCATCACCAACGGTACCAGGGCGGCTGGGTGCAGAGGTCGCTGGGCCCAATGTTAGTCAGTGGGGACAGGGACATCCACAACAGGTGCAGTTTGCAGGTAAGTACCCGCGGTTTCAGGGCACAAGCCCTGGAGGTTAGAAAGAGCACGTGGGGTCCACAAGGCACCAGCAATCTTACACCACCAATGTCACAGCGGCGGCCGGGTGCAGAGTGCAAATCAGCGTCGGGCACCCAATGCTTTTCCATTGGGAATCTCGGTCGCACAAAGAGGCTGCAGGCTCGGACCAGGAAGCTGGATGAAGGTGACCACCGGCTGGGCAGGTAAGTTGGGTTGTAGAGGGAGACTCAGACACCTTCGGCTCAGCTCCCTAAAGTTGGGGGCGGAGGATGCAGGGGTGCCCTTTGGGGTCGAATTTCCTTTACCGAAGCAGGTCGCGTTTGGGGGGACCCCTCAAGATGCGGCTTCAGGCGTCTTTGTGGAGTCCAGGAGTGGTCAGCCAATGCTGGATTCGCGGTCTGTTTCACCGGGGAGACTTCACTGGACAGGGGAGCCATTCAGACTCGGGCCGTGGGCGTTGGGTGCAGCGTGGGCAGGGATCGCAGTTCCAGCTGGATCCGGAGTCCTTGTAGTTTGGTTCTTCTGGACAGGGCCGCTGTCCTCTGGAGATCTGATCTTTGTTGAAGCGTGGGCAGTCTTCCTTGGGTTCTGGAAGTCGCTGACCACAGGACAGGCATTGTCTTCTTCGCAGGGTCTTTGAGCAGGAGACAGACCGGTAGTGCTGGGGCCAAATCAGTAGTCTTCAGGCTCGGCTGCACGGCGTCTTCTTTGTCCTTTTCTTCTTAGTTCGCAGGAATCTGAGGATCAAGGTTCAGGGGTGCCACTAAATACTGAATTTAGGGGTGGTACAGATACTGGCAGGTGATAACCAATGGGCTACTTGCCTTTTAGGATGACTACACCCTTAATATGTCCCCTCCCTTTGGGGAAGGGGCATCCCCTAACCTGATTGGCTAAAATCCTGCCGTTCAATATGGAGGATTTTCTAAGGAGGGGGTCACCTCGGTCCAGGGCACCTTGGGGAAGGTCTTGGCAGAGAGGGGATACACGTCTCCTATTATTTTTACCGCTGACCTTTCTGCCAAAAGTGGGGCTTGGTCAGGGGGGGCAGGCATCCCCACTAGCTGGAGAGGTCCTGGCTAGCATATCAAAGGGCAGGAAGACTTTGAGATTCACCACCCTGAATGCTGTTCCTGGTTGGTAGTAGGTGTTAAGCACCTCCACCCCAAGCAGCCTTTGTCCCTGACCCACAAGAGCACAAGGGTTCCCACCTCAGGGTGACAGAAACATGTTTGTGTGTGGCAGGCTGGTGCTGATCAGTCAGCTGGACACATGGGAGTTGGTCAATTTTCAGGGGACATCTCTAAGATGCCTTCTGAGTGCATTTTGCAATAAATCCAACACTGGCATCGGTGGGGGGTTTATTGTGCTGAGAAGTTTGATCCCAAACTTTTTAGCATTCAGTAAAGCCATCATGGAGCTGTGGAGTTTGTAATGAGAAACTCCCAGCCCATGTACTCAATATGGCTTCACTGCACTTACAGTGTCTAAGAATGGACATAGACACTATAGGGGCATATGCACTTACAATGTCAAAGAATGGACATAGACACTATAGGGGCATATTGTGCATGCAGCTATGCCGTCACCTGTGGTATGGTGCACCCTGCCGTAGGGCTGTGAGGCCTGCTAGAGGGGTGAATTATTTATGCCACAGGCACTGGTTGTGGGCATGGCACACAGGGATGTGTACCATGTCGACTCTTTAGGTTTTGTCTGCACCAAAACACACAGTCTGCAATGGCAGTGTGTATGTGTTTGGTGAGGGGTCTCTGAGGGTGGCACAATACATGCTGCAGCCCTTAGAGACCCTCTCTAGTCACAAGGCCCTTGGTACCACTGGTACCTTTTACAAGGGACTTGCATGTGGGCCAGAGGTGTGCCATTTGTGAAAACAAAGGTACAGTTTTGGGAAAGGGCACAGGCACTGGGAATCTAATTTGCAGGAACCCAGTGCGCACACAGTCAAAGTGCATCAGATATCAGGCAAAAGGTGTGGGGTTACTATGCAAAAAGGGGCACTTTCCTACACCCATGCTACCTGCTTGCAACAGGATGATGGAGGACCATCTTACTTTGCTTTGCCAGGAAGTTATGGCTCTCTTGGCCAAGGGAACCATACAGAGGGTCCTGAAGCCAGAAGTAGGTCGTGGTTGTTATTCCCACTACTTTCTGGGGCCCAAGAAGGACAAAGGCCTTCGTCTTATCCTAGACCTGTGCCTTCTCAATTTCTTCTTCAAGAAGAAGTTCAAAATGCTCACTGTCGCTCAAGTCCTGTCTGCCCTGGGCCTGGGAGACTGGAGGCAGTGTTGGACTTGCAGGATGCATTCTTCCACATTTCCTTCCTGCCAGCCCACAGGCACTACCTGTGGTTCACAGTGGGCCACGAGCGATTTCAGTTCACCGTGCTCCCTTTTAGCCTTACCAACGCCCCTCAGGTGTTCACCAAGGTGATGGTGGTGGTCGCAGGTCATCTGCAGTCATCAGGGGTGCCAGTCTTGCCCTATCTCGATG
Organism: Calotriton arnoldi; assembly: GCA_963921515.1. Taxonomy (NCBI): domain Eukaryota; kingdom Metazoa; phylum Chordata; class Amphibia; order Caudata; family Salamandridae; genus Calotriton; species Calotriton arnoldi. The sequence goes on from CAWUFW010000115.1 coordinate 5,006,510, forward strand.
ACCGGATGTTTAAGGCAGGCTCGCCCTAGGCTGTCTCCCACCTCTAGGCTACAGCAGACCTCTTGCATTTGCTGGGGTTCACGATCAATGTGCCAAAGTCACACTTGACTCCCTCTCAGATGCTTCCTTTCATCAAAGTTGTTCTTGACACGGTGCAGTTTCGGGCTTATCCTCACGAATTGAGAGTCCAGGATATTTGGGCTATGATACCGATTTTTTGGCATCTATCCTTGATTTCGGTGAGACTGACTGAGGCTGCTGGTCCTCATGGCCTCCTGCATCCTGTTTGTGACACATGCCCACTGACATATGAGGGCTCTCCAGTTGGACCTGAAGTTTCAATGGGCACAGAATGAGGGAAATCTCTCCGACATGGTCTCGGAGGGAACTGCACAAGCGGTGGTTAATGAACTACGATTAGGTCAGCGGCAGACCCTTCTCTGTTCCCCACCTAGATCTGACATTGGTGACAGATGCATCACTCCTGGGATGGGACGGCCATCTGGGAGAGTTGAAGATCAGAGGCCTCTGGTCTCCAGTGGAATCTTGGCTCCAGATCAACCTTCTGGCGCTCCAGGTGATCCTGCTGGCATTAAAAGCGTTTCTACCCTGCATCAAGGGAAGACTGGTACAGGTGTTCACGATCAACACCACTGCCATGTGGTACTGCAACAAACAGGGCCGACTGGACCCTAAAAGAGCATTGTTGTACCTTGACCGCACAAAGAGTTCTGGGTGGACAGCCAACTGTTCGTGGTGTATGCTGGAGCAAAGAAGGGAAAGGCTGTGCAGATGCAAGCCATTTCACAATGGATAGTGATCTGTATTAAAATCTGCTATGCATTAGCGCCAAGAAGCAACTCCCCTAAGTCTTGCATGCTCATTCCACTAGGGCCAAGGCTGCGACCACTGCGTTGGCACGCGGAGTACCAGTCCTTGACATCTGCCAGGCAGCATTGTGAGCTTCTTTGCACATGTTCACAAAACACCGCTGCCTGGTCAGTCAAGTCCATCGGGACAGGCACTTTGCCTGTTCATTCCTGCAGATCTTTTTGAAATAAATTTGTTTTGCAGACTCACCTCCAGGGAGTTATTGCTTGGGTATCTAATCTTAGGTAAGGAATCTGTGGCTAGAAGTCTGTATCAGATGAACAAGTTACTTCTCCAGTATTGTATCTTTTATAGATTTACGTGCTTGAATCTTCCCCGTCGTCATGGTGAGAGTCCCATGGTAAGAGTAATAATAGTAGCGCTAAAGCATTAGCATTAACTCCATTGAAAAACAATAGTATTTAGTAACCCAATTACATTGTTTTAAAACATCCAAACTTCATCCAATCACAGCTGAGACCCTGGAGTACTCATTCCATGGAATACTCATCCCCTGCAGAGCCACCATGCCTCGGTGTTTCTCTGTTACCCTTTTAATCTCCAACTTCCAGATATCACTTCATCTCATACCAGCATCTGAGGTACAGTTGGAGAAAGTATTTTGGCTATGTTTCTCACAGAATGTCAGAGTCTAAAAAAAGGGCTGGTTAGGCCCTGCAAGACTTGTGGAAAAGGCAGACTCTTCTCTGAGGATATTCATAATGAATACCTGTATTGTTTCTATCCAGACCATGACCCGAGAGAATGTAAGTACTGCCATACGTTTTCCGCAAAAACCCTTAAGAACAGAGAGGGTAGATAACTTATATGGCTCCAGAGGAAAAAGGCAGCCTCTGACTCAGGCTCTGAACGTGAGAAGAAAGCTCATGCCTCTTCCAGGAAAAGAGGGAGAATTCTCCTCTGCCCACAGAGACATTAAAAGATCCAAGTCTCAGGGTAAAGAGACATCTGAGTAGAAAAGATCCAAAAAAGACAAGGCTGGCCCTTCCTTTTTTTTTTTTTAAATAAATGTTTTATTTGCACAGTGTTTATATATATATATATATATATATATATATATATATATATATATATCCAAAGCAGTGTTCCACCTGGGGCTTGCTGAACTCGCGGCGGGTGCAACCGGGAGCGGTGGTGGGAACCGCTTAAAAACAGCAAAAAACAAGGAGTTCATAATACTCCCAAGGTCCGGTGCACTCACGGGGTATGTATCGGCTATAAAACATCCGCAGACGCGTTTCTGGCTCTTGCCGTCATCAGTGCGGAAAAGCCGTTAATAAAACAAACACAGTCATTAAAACGGTCCTGCCATATGGTTGGTGGATCCTTAGCCAATGAAGGAGCAGCAATGGGGCGTCACTGTCTTAATTATTTATTGCCTAATGCAATTTCTATGGCGCTCCCATCGCTAAAAATCAATTGGCAGCCGTAATAACTGTGCCTGTACATTCCCTCGCCTGCCGCTGGATTAAAAACGAAAACACTGTGAGTGTCCCACATATGGTGAAACACTCTAGCTTTGTATAAGCTACGACCTAAATAGGTCAACAGAGTCCGTAAGCGGCGGTTCAGACAGCCCAAATTGAATCCAAAGCAGTGTTCCACCTGGGGCTTGCTGAACTCGCGGCGGGTGCAACCGGGAGCGGTGGTGGGAACCGCTTAAAAAACAGCAAAAAACAAGGAGTTCAGGTTTTAATGACTGTGTTTGTTTTATTAACGGCTTTTCCGCACTGATGACGGCAAGAGCCAGAAACGCGTCTGCGGATGTTTTATAGCCGATACATACCCCGTGAGTGCACCGGACCTTGGGAGTATTATGAACTCCTTGTTTTTTGATATATATATATATATATATATATATATATATGTACACACAATAGAATTGATGATAAATTCATAACAGTAGTGCATTTTCTTTAGCTTTTTAACCCCGTCCCACCCCCCCGAGGGGCTACTAAGATCTCAGTTTATCTTCCTGTCAGCCCTATCTGATCACACAATCTTTAATTCCCAATACACTTACTGCAGTGTTTTTTATCCTTTCTCCATTACTTTCCCATAGGGAGAATTTTAACAGTTTCCCTCTACCCAACCTGCCACTGGCACCCACCTTTTGACACCCTTAATTTGTGCACGGATCCCTTTTCTTGCATACACAGCTTTTTCTAGATTATAAACTGCCAGGAAGCGGGCAAGCCACTGCTGGAACGTTGGAGGGTTAGGATCCAGCCATGCGGATGCTATACAATATCGTAACACCGCCATGGCTATAAACAATAGCTCTTGACCCGTGTTCCCCATTTCAGTTTCCGTCACCCCTAAAACCATCATGCAAGGAGATAGAATGCATTCTATTCCAAGAGTTTCTATAAAAAATTTAGTGATATCTTGTTTTATGATCATGAGTGTGTTGCAGGAGGAGAAAATGTGTACCAAATCTGCCTGGTATAAAGCACATCAGGGACAATATGTCCCTTTACCATTCCCCCAGTTAGCAATTTTTTTTGGAGTATAGTAAAATGAGAAGCAGGTTTTATAATATTGTGCCTGTAACCGAGCCGGGATTAGTATCTTCCGCGCCATCTCGAATAAGTGCTGAAATAATGCCTCCGATATACCAATTTGCTCTTTCCATCTTTGTGACCACCGTCACAAAGATGGAAAGCCGTCACGAACATGGTGGCCCTTCCACCTCTCTTCAGAGATCTGGTTCGGCGTCTCCGTCTGCTCCTCACAACCCCAAAGAGTCTTCTGCAACGACAGACAGTCCGTCAGCGGCACCGTCGTTGAAGAATTTGCCATCTACAGCCAAGGCCGCAGTTTCATGCACACCGTCGACGGTCTCGTTGGTGACGACGGTGACAATCCAGACTGCAACAGTGTCGTCAAGCAAGACCTGGTTTTGACTCTGTTGTGGACAAGATTGTCGACGACGAAGATTTCCTCTTTGACCACTTCACTGTCGACGGCTGCCCCCATTGATACCCAATTGACGAAGACTCCTCAAGCCACCTCATCGACGTTGCAACCAGCTATGTCGTTGAAGGCCTCGTTGACGGAGGGAAAACATATTTTGAAGCCAAAACCATTGCTTCAGGACTTTTCCAAGATATCTCCTTTGCCTCCAGCTTGCAGAAGGAGTCAGAGATGAAGGCCTATTTGGCTCTGCATACAGCCCTTCTCAATTGAAGGTTAAATGTGAAGAGTCATATGAAGCGGAAGATATGGACAGCAATCCATCATGTTACCAACAGGGTGACTATTCCTTTGCTGATAGGGGTCGGCCCCCCTCTCAGCGCTTGGATACCTTTGAGGAGCATTGCCCTTATGAGGAGCAACATTACCTCCATGAACCCTCGGTCAGGGTCCCTATTTCTTAGGTTACAGACTTGAGTCTCATGTTGAATTACTGTTATACACGCTTCCCGGATTCCAACTCTGCTCAACGGCCAATGCCTCCACAAGAAATCCTTGTCATTGCTCCTGCTCCGCAAGTCACACCAAGATAGATAAAGGAAAATGTAATACCTGAGGTTATTTCCATTCCAGATAACCTACATGACAGTGAAGATTAGCAATTAAACGAGGGTGAGCTTCACATGGATCCTGACATTCTTGATGAATGGGACGAATATATTGCCCCAATGCCACCATTTCCTACCCCACCTGCAGCTGATTCGCTGCCTGCGAATATTGGTGGTTTCCATGACCTTCTAGAGAGGGTTTCAAAAGCTTCAACCTCCCTATGCCAGGTAAGCAGACAGAGTGCTTTCTCTATAACTTTAAACCTGGGACACAGTGCACCACTCAAGCTATCCCCATTGTAGACTTTTTGTGTCAGGAGGGGCTCAAACTAATGAAGACACCAGCATCCATTCTCGCTGTCGTACCTAAGCTCAATGAAAAATATAAGGCCCTTGAAAATTCCCCCACATGTCTTATTGGCCACCCTCGGCCAAATTCGATCATTATGCAAGGCACACAGAGGAGGGCCAAGAATCCTGCTTCGCCATGCACTGGATATAGAAGGTCGCTGCCTTGACAACATTGGCAAAAGATTTTCACGCCTGGCGGCCACTTCCATCAAAGCCTCCAATGCTATGGCCATCCTAGGAAGATACGACCACCAGATGTGGTCAGACATCTTGTCTTTGCTGGAGTATCTCTCTGAGGACAGGGAGAAAGAGGCGAGAGACATTCTAGCGGAAGTAAAAAGGGGCCTCTTCCGATATTATTGCCATTGCCATGGACATCTCGTCCACTGCCTTCAGGCAGATGGCTGGTGCGGCAGTGTTGAGACACCAGGGATGGCTTAAGGCCACCACTTTCCGTCCTGAGGTGTAGGCTAAAGTATTGGATATGCCGTTCGACAGAGAATATCTTTTTGGTAAGCACATCGATGAGGCACTCCAGTCAATCAAGTCAGATACTGACACAGCCACATCGCTCAGCAGCTTCCAGCAGAGAAAATTTCAGTCCTTTCAAGGCTGAGGTAAAGGGCAATAGCTCTCTCGACCGGAGTTTCAACAGCGGTTTCTGACTTGCTCTCAACAGGCCTATTGTCCATCTGTGAGAAAGTGCCCTCTTTCTGCATGGTATGCCCCCACTTTTTGCTGAATTGCTGATGTTCTTTGACTGAGTGTGCCCTGGGCTCCTGCTAATCAGGTACCCAGGGCCTATGTTCCTTCCCTAAAAACTGCATTGAATCCTAAACCCAATTGGCATCCCTGGCCACAGGTAGGCCCCTGGTAAAAGGTACCACAGGTACCCAGGGCACTGTGACCAGGGAAGGCCCCTAAGGGCTGCAGCACTTATTGTGCCACCCTTAGAGGCCCTGCACCTTTTCACACACACACTGCCTTTGCAGGCTGCGTGTCTTGGTGCAGAACAAAGTGAAGAGTCGACATGGCACACATCCCTGTGTGCCATGCCCACAAACCACTGCCCTGGCATACATCAGTCACCCCTTGCTTCCTCAGATCCAGACAAGAAACAAGAAGATAAGAAGAAGGACGAAAAGCCGTGCAGAGCTAACAGGAGGACGACGCCCACTGACTTGGCCCCAGCCCTACAGGCCTGTCTCCCCTCGAACCTGCTCCTGAGAAATCCCGGTGTGTCCTGCAGCCAGCAACCTCAAAAACCCCGGAAGACCTGCCTGCCTTCACTTCCAAGCCTGCTTCTCCCGTGAACACCGGACTTGTTCAAACTGCAGCTTCTGGCTCCGGCCGGATACCGCGAATCCAGCCCACTCTGCACCCGCCGAACCCGGCCCGAGCGGAAAAACACCACGAGGAGGTCACCCCGGCGATCCTGACCCGAGATCCGGGGACTCTTGACCTGCCTGAAGCCTCCAGTCGACGCCTGCAGCCTCAATCCAGAGGATCCCCTCTACCGCGACCAGAGCGGGTAAGGCTTTCCGACGTCCCAAGGCACCCCTGCATCCGACGCCCCACGGCCTTGTGTGCCCAAACCAACGGTGCCTAACCAACCCAAGACATCCCAACTTACCCCTCGAAGTGGTGGTCGCACCCAGAAGATTCTCGTCCCCGAGCCTGCAGTGTTTCTTCTAACCGGAGGTGCTCCATTGAAAACAGGGCACCCGACCTCAAAACAGCACCCTGCACCCGGCCGCCCTAGTGCCGCTGAGGGTGCACCTTTGGTGCTAATTTGTTTCCCTATTTGCCCTGACCTAAACCCTAGGAACTTTGCTCCCACAACCCAGTGGCCTGCTTGCCAGCAGCCACCAACCGGAGACCCCCTGTCCTCCATAGGATAACATTGGGCCTCAACACTCTGCACCCGGCCGCCCTAGTGCCCCTGAGGGTGCAACAACAGTGCATCACTGACCCTGGGGGACCCCTGAGTCTAACCCCAGAACCTTAACTCCCACAGTTGATTACTTACCTACAAACCGATAACCTGTCTTCCCTCCATAGGATAACATTGACACTTTTTCTCCAAAAAGTTTCTAAGTGTGGAGTTTTGAAATCTAAAAATATTCTTTAAAAATCGCACAAATAACCAAAACGTGTTTACTTACCTGTTTGCAGGAAATGTCCCAGTGGTGAATCTAGGTATCCAGCACTGAGTTAGAAAAGTAACGTGAAAAGTAACCTACCTGCAATTTACTGGAAAAGCCTATTCATTTCAATGTACTGTATTTGCGAAGTGTTGCAACCTACTGCATCCCCTGTAAATCAAACTGAAATGAAGTACAACACTGGAGAAGGTAGGTACCTCATTTAATGTGTCTCGTCACATCAGCTCCCAGGCAGCAACTGCCAGAGATAATACATTCTATGTTCCACGCAGGGAACAGTGCCACGAGGCATACAGTGAGGCAGAGACGTTCTGCATTCTACACAGATCCCCACGCATCCCTTACTACACAATAAAGAACAAAAGGAAGAGAAAGTAAGGAAAAAAAAGAATAATAACAAAATAGAGAGAAAACAAGATTGAATAACAAGGAAACACAGCATGATCAATGCATAACATAGTCTTGAAACTTAAAAGGAGTTGACCTTGCTCTGGAAGAACATCTTTTGGAAGAAGAGTAGTCCGAGCGAACATTCCTGGAAGAAGGAACAACATTAGCAGAAGAACAACCTGAACGAACAGGAGTTACCTTTACAGAAGAAAAATCAGAACGAGCAGAATGATCGTAAGGACCAAAATGAACCCCCATCTTCTCACCAACATACACAGCTTTGGATTGAGGAACAACAGAAATGGCACACTTGTTCCAAACTTTTCCATTCTCCAACACCACCACACGATCTTTCACCTCCTTTACCTTAGCCGGAGCAGAAAACCGAGAAGTTCCCTTGCGGATGAAACCAGGCTTTTTAATTCTTACCCAATCACCAACACACACAGGGGAAACTCTTCCAGAAACAGTGGCGTACTTCAATTGAACTCCAGATCTCACATCCGCTACCTTGCCAAGTCTACTCTGATCAACTTCTTTCCTGGACATCCAGTCTTTATTCAACTTTGAACCAGCAACCCTGCCCCTGAGCAGGGTGAAAGGAGACATCCCAGTACTAATATGAGGGGTGGTCCTAATCGCCCACAACATATCCGCAATGGCAGTACGCCAGTGCAAACCATTCACTAAAGCCAATTGTAGTTGATCTTTGACAACACGATTAAAGCGTTCAACCAAGCCGTTGCTGCGGGGGTGATAAAGTGAAGTTAAAACGTGTTTAATACCATGTTCCCTAAGGAAATTTTCCATTTCAAAAGACACCAGTTGGGTCCCATTGTCGGTCACTAATTCCTCAGGAAACCCCTCGCGGAGAAACACCTCCTTGAGAAAACTAATGATAGACAAAGAATTCACACACTGCACAAACAGTCCGGCCACTTGGACATCAAAACCAAAGCATACAGAGGAGAATCTCCAGTGATACCAAAAGGACCAGCAACATCGAAAGCTAATTTACACCAAGGTAGATTCTTGACCACAATCGGTTCGATGGGAGAGGGATAAGTTACCCGAGTCTTGTCACTTAATACGCACGCACAACAATCCCTGACATAATGCTCGATGGACCTGTCTACCCCAGGCCACCAGAAATCCTCTCTGACCCTGCGCTTCATAGCACGAATGCCAAGATGACCCTCGTGAGCTAGATCCAAAACCTTTTTTTGAATACTTGCCGGAACAACTAGAAGACCACACCTGCGTAATATACCATCCACCATGGACAATTCATCACAGACCCTTTTAAAAGGAATTAACTCTGGGGACAAATCCTTGTTGGCAGGCCAACCACGGACCAAATAATCAACTACCAATTTAATCACATCATCCTCTGAAATAGCTTGTAACCATTCACGCTCAGAAAGTGCGCCCTTCACAATGTCACCAACGGTACCAACAGCACACACAATGTCAAGATCTTCCTCAGTAATTCCACTGACGTCAACAATAAGAGGTAAATGAGATAAACAATCTGCAAAGATGTTTTTGGCACCAGCAACATACACCAAACGATAATTGAATTCCTGTAACCTATATTGCCATTTGGCAATACGTGGAGTGGCACAACCTCCACCTTTGGTAGTGAAGAGATCAACTAGTGGCTTGTGATCGGTCCTGAGGATGAATTCATTTCCCCACAGGAAATTTCGAAAGTACTGAACACCCCACCATAAGGCTAACACCTCTTTCTCAATGGTAGAGTAAGAACCCTCAGCACCACGAAGAGTCCTGGAGGCAAATGCAATGATCTCCTCACGACCATCACTTCTCTTTTGCATGAGGACAGCACCCAACCCAATGTTGCTGGCATCTGTAGAAACAATACATTTGTCATTAATGTCGAACAACTTCAAAGGTCGTGCTTGGACAATTTCTTTCTTGAGAAGAACAAACTGATCAACACACTTATCACACCACACAAACTTGATGTTTTTCTTCAGTAACTCACGCAAACAGGAGGTCTTGTCTGCAAAATTTCCCACGAATTTGGCATAATACTCTACTAAGCCTAAGAAAGAACGAAGTTGATCTTTATTGGTGGGTGGAGGTGCATTTTGAATGGCATCTAAAATCTTAACTTTGGGTTCAATGCCTTTGCTAAAAATATGGTGGCCTAAATAATCCACACCCTCCCAAAAAAATTTGCACTTATCCCTCCTTAAGGTAAGCCCATGTTGTCTCACAATATCCAGTACATGTTTAACTCTACTATCATGCTCAGCTTCAGTTTGTGCATACACCAATATATCATCTTGGAAAAACACAACTCCCGCTGTGTTTTTGAAAAGGTTGCCCATAAGGCGCTGAAACACAGCGGAAGCTGATGCCAAACCAAAAGGCATATGTTTGTAACGAAAGCTCCTTCAGGTGTTACGAAAGAGGTAAGATGTCTGGAATCCTTGCTTAGCTCAACCTGGTGGTACGCTGAGGAAATGTCAAAAGATGAAAAATACTTGGCACCGTCTAACGTCGTCAGCATTTCATTTATATTAGGCAAAGGCTGACGATCAATCCATATATTAGCATTGAGATCGCGCAAGTCTACACACATTCTAAGAGACTTATCAGCCTTGCGTGCAAGAACTATGGGGGCCAACCATTCGGAACCTTCAATGGCTTCGATTACATCCATGTTACACAAACGTTCCAGTTCATGCTTCAGCTCCATACGCAAACTCAGGGTACCTTACGCACCTTATGCGCTACCGCCTTGGCACCATCTTTCAAGATAATACGGTGCTGAAAACCTTTTAGCTTGCCTAGTTTGTCACAAAAGACTTCCGGATACTTCTGAATCCATTCATCACCTGATAAGTGTCCCACTGCCTCCTCAGTGGATAAATTAGAGGATGAGGACGAAGTATAAAATTTGCATGCTTCACGCCTAGACAGGACCATGTCGGGATGATTGGGATCAAGAATGATATCAAGCTCTCCTTGCTCCTCCCACCCCAACAAATTAGCACCATCCTCTACTATGTATACGGTACTAGTAGCAAAATCCCCACAGAATTCCAATTTGGCTTCAAATTTGCCAAGAACATCTACTCTCTTGCCCCCATACGCAAAAATCCTGATGTTAGACTGGTGTAATTGAATGTCTTCAATCCCCCCAAAATCCTTAGCATTAATGAGAGTAAATGGGGAACCGGAATCAGCCAAGAAAGTTAAATTTTTCCCATTCACACTGATGACACATGCAGGAGATTTTCTCTTGCATAAACTTCCCATGGACGCAATTTCAACAACACCCTCAGATGGTTCAGATGAAGAAGACAACATTAATAACTCATTGTCATTTTCGTCACTAGAGTCAATAAAGTCCTCTTCAATGGATTTGATGATCTGCATATTTCCTTTGTTGGACCCTGTAGCCTTGCAAAAACGAGCCAGATGACCTTTCTTTCCACACTTGAAACAAGTCTGGTTCAAGGCAAAACAGAACCTAGCATTCCCTAAATGAGATTTGCTCCCACATCGGAAGCAAAAAGGTTGCATCTTGTCAGGCTTGACTTTGGGCGAAGGTAGAGGAAATGAATTCCGCATCGCATTCTCGGTGGAGACTTTAGTAGACTTGACTTTGTGCTTTGCTGATAACTGTTTAACTTCAGTAGGTTGAGAATTGCTCATCTCCTTCATGCAAAATTGAGAATGCTCGATGCTTCTTGCAATAGTAAGGGCTGTTTCAAGGTCGGGATCGTCGGATGACAAAAGCTTTTCTTGAATTTTTTTGTTGCATGTACGCTCGATGAGTTGATCACGTATGATTTCATCTCTAAACTCTCTATAATTGCAAGTAATGGCAAGGGTTCTGAGCGCAGCGACAAAATCATCGATAGATTCACCAGGAACCTGGGCACGTTGTAAAAATCTATGTCGCTCAAGCACAATGTTCTTCTTGGGATTAAACCTTTTGTCCAAAGTTTTAATCAGTGATGCATAGTCATCAATGATTAATGAATCACCACTGTCCCCACCACTCACAAGGGTGCTGACAACCTCAAGAGGTAATGTTTTCAAAATGCTTCTACCTTCAGCACCAAGATTATAAATAAGAAGTGCCTTCTTCTTCTTTGAGGTGAACGTATCGCCATCAATGGCTTCTAGATAACTCTCGAATGTGTCCTTCCATTGTTGCCATAAAATGGGAGGAGAACCAGGAGATTGTAAAAAGGGTGGCGGAGCTAACACCCGATCCATAATCACACTGCGCGTGGGTGAGTTGCTGCCCACACAATTATGACAAATTCCAAAATGCCAAATATGCAATGAGCACAGTGAAAATATTATGATGCCCACAATGAGTGAATAACAACCTCAAACAGATGAGGAATGATGTGCTGTGCAGATACGTAATAAATGTTGAAAGCTGTGTGCATCAGCGATGTGAAGATTCAGTACATCAGTATAGATGTTAAACAGCTGTGCGCATCAGCGAAGAAAACATCAATAGTGTTGTTGTTGCAGTGCGCAAAAAAACATTTCAGTACTCTATTAAAGGAGCTGTGCGCATCAGCGTGAAGGCAACACGCACATTGAGTGAAAGTGCGCTGGTGCCAAAGACGCGGAATCCGCTTAAACAGCTGTGCGTATCAGCGAGGAAACGCACACGCGTTGCTATGGCAACGCATTCAGTAACGAGGAAATCCAAAATGGCTGCACGTTGCGACGTTACGTCGTTACATGGGGTGCCAGGCAGGTCAGGCAGATGCGTGCGACGAGTAGAGTGTCTGCTGACGTCACGGAAGCAACAGAAGACTGCTCGATAGCGCGCGCTTGCTGAAAATCTGTTAAAGTACATTAAAAATGGCCAAGAACGGCGTCGTTCAGGAGGCAGACCTGACTGGATGGCGAGCAGCAGCACCACAGGAAGAATCCACACGGGAGGCGGGACCACCAGGATGCACAGGAGGAAAGGGACCACACTGAGAGGGGAACAAGGCGCCAACAGGAATCGGTCAGCAGGCACAGCAGGCACAGGTTCACTCCGGAGGGGAAGCTGAAGTCGGGACACTCGTCGTCGCCAGTGAAATGAAGTACAACACTGGAGAAGGTAGGTACCTCATTTAATGTGCCTCGTCACATCAGCTCCCAGGCAGCAACTGCCAGAGATAATACATTCTATGTTCCACGCAGGGAACAGTGCCACGAGGCATACAGTGAGGCAGAGACGTTCTGCATTCTACACAGATCCCCACACAAACAAAGTACAATTTCTATTGCATTTTCAAACTGTTCTATGTTCAGCAACTTATTACTGCAAAGTATTTTATGCTTACCTGTGCCAGGCTTGCTTGGTTCTAAAAATAAAACAACAGTATATTTTTATACAAAAACAATTGGCCTAGAGTTCAGTTCTTGAGTGTGTGAATTCATTTGCTGACTGAGTGTGTACATCAAATGCTTAACAATGTCCTCTGATACTGCCTTACTGCTCGACCACTCTACCACAAATAGAGAGTAAGGTTCTATCTAACTTTAACCTCTGCCTACCTCTGGGGTCACTTGGACTCTATACACACTATACCTCATTTTGGTGTAGTATATATAGAGCCAGTTTCTTACATTGGTGGATCAGCGGTGGGATATACAACTTGCATTTGTTGGACTACTTGGTTACCACCTGATCACACGACAGAACTCTTAAATTGCCTTTAGAATTCTGATTTTTTCAAATTGGCATTTTTACCAAACTACTAAAAGTCTTGTTAGGGCCTTGCTTAAGTCCCTTTAGAATTTTTGAAAATAAAAAGTCACTGTAGTCAAGGGTAGAGGGGTTAGAACTTTTTTGTTAGAATGTCTCAAAAACAGAACCCAGCTATTAGTGAAGATAATAATGACATACAGGACATGGTTGAGGAGCTTGACCCCACCCCTTACCTTCACTTGTCTTTCAAGGAAGTAAGGTCCTTATGTAAACTTAAAAATATACCAATGGATCCTCACCCAACCAAACAAAAGCTCCAGGAGCTGTTGGCTGAGTATTCAAAGGCCCACTCCTCTGAAAATGGTGATGACCAGTCAGAGGGAGAAGGAGGTGAGGAGGATGGAGAAAGGTACCCACCTCCACCACTTCCTAGGGAAGAAAGGGTCCCTGTACCCTTACTTCCAAGAGTTAACCTCTGGGGACCTAGAGGCCACACGGGTGGCTCAGGCTCTGGTGAGGACATTGAGGACAGCCTCAATGAGGAGGACAGCCTTTTAGCAAGGCTGGCCAAAAGACTGGATCTGGAGTCCAGACTCCTGGCTCTAGAGAAAGAAAGAAAGGAGATGGGTTTAGCACCCATCAATGGTGGCAGCAATCTTAAGGATAAAGAGCAATCTTATGATCCTAAAATCCCCAAAGGGTTTGTCCCTAAATTTGAGGAGGGTGATGACATCACTAAATGGTTCACAGCCTTTGAGAGGGCTTGTGACATGAGAAAGGTGAAGAAACCTCTCTGGGGGGCACTCCTGTGGGAACTGTTCTCTGGTAACTTCAGAGACAGACTCCTGACCCTTTCTGGGCCAGATGCTGGGTCTTATGACCTCATGAAGAGAACTCTGATTGAGGGATTTGGACTCACAACTGAGGAGTACAGAATTAGATTCAGGGGGGCTCACAAAACCCAAAACCAGTCCTGGATTGATTCTGTAGACTACTTAGTAAAGACACTGGATGGTTGGTTAACTGGACACAATGTGCATGACTTTACTGGAATTTACAACTTGTTTATGAAGGAACATATTTTAAATAATTGCACGAATGAAAAGTTACATCAGCATTTGGTAGACCTAGGTCTAATTTCTCCCCAAGAATTGGGAAAGAAGGCAGTCCACTGGGTCAAGACTAGAGTGACTAAGACAACCACTGGGGGTGACCAAAAGAAAGGGGTTACAAAACCTCCCCAGGGGAAAGGTGGTGAGAATCCCCAAGATAAAAAGTCTGAGTCTTCTAAAGGGCCCCAAAAACCTACACAGGGGGGTGGGTCCCAAAACACTCCCTATACTCCACAGCCCTATAGGGGGAAGAACTTTGATTCTGCAAAGGCCTGGTGTAACAACTGTAAGAAGTTGGGACACTTAACTGGAGACAAGGCTTGCCCTAGCAAGAAGGCCCCTAGTCCTACAGCTACTCCTGGTATAACCAGTCTCCAGATGGGATCAACAGTGTGCCCAGAGCAAATCAGGTTGCACACTGAAGCAGTTCTAGTTTCAGAGGGGGAAGTTGAGTTTGCCACTGTAGCTGTGTGGCCACCCAACTTAAAGAAATACTTACAATACCCTTGGATTAATGGAACTAGGATAGAGGCTCTGAGGGATACAGGTGCCAGTGTCACTATGGTGAGAGACGCACTGGTTTCCCCTGAGCAATACTTGATTGGGCATACTTACCCAGTCACCAATGCTGACAGTGTTACCACTAACCATGCAATGGCTATGGTGACATTAGACTGGTGGTGGGGGGGGGGGGGGTTACTGGCCTGAAACAGGTAGTGGTCTCTCCAAAGCTACCAGCTGCATGTCTGCTTGGCAATGACCTGGAAACCTCAGCCTGGGCTGAGGTTGAACTAAAAACCCATGCAGCAATGCTGGATATCCCTGAATTGGTGTGTGTAAAAACAAGAGCACAGAGCAAAAGGCAGGGTGAAAAAGTGTTGGAGCCTGAAAGTATGGGCCAACCTACCAAGAGGAAAGGTAAGAGGACTGGGGAACCAGCTTCTGTTCAGCAAAAGGATCAGGACCCCTCTCCTCAGGGAGAGGACTTGGACACCCCAGAGGGAACTGAGCCTATGGAGCTTGACCCTTACCAGGTTGAACTCTTGGGCCCAGGGGGACCCTCTAGGGAAGAGCTGTGCCAGGGGCAGCAAGACTGTCCCACTCTTGAAAGCCTGAGGCAGCAAGCTGTTTCAGAAGCAAAGGGAGATGTCAGTGGTACCCACAGAGTTTATTGGGAAGAGGGATTACTGTACACTGAGGCAAGAGACCCCAATCCAGGAGCCACCAGGAGAGTGGTAGTGCCACAGAAGTACAGGGAGTTCCTCCTAACTTTAGCTCATGGCATCCCCTAGCTGGACATCTGGGCCAAACCAAGACTTGGGAAAGGCTAGTTAGCCACTTTTACTGGCCCCAGATGCACCAAAAGGTGAAGGAGTTTGTCAGCTCCTGTGTTACCTGTCAAGCCAGTGGCAAGACAGGTGGCCACCCAAAGGCCCCCCTGATACCACTGCCTGTGGTGGGGGTTCCCTTTTGAAAGGGTAGGTGTGGACATAGTGGGTCCACTTGAACCTCCCACAGCCTAAGGGAACAAATTCATACTAGTGGTAGTGGATCATGCCACTAGGTACCCTGAAGCAATTCCACTTAGGACTTCTACAGCTCCTGCAGTAGCCAAGGCCCTCATTGGTGTCTTCACCAGGGTAGGGTTTCCTAAGGAGGTGGTTTCAGACAGAGGTTCTAACTTTGTCTGCTTACCTGAAACACATGTGGAAAGAGTGTGGAGTGCAGTACAAGTTTACTACACCCTATCACCCACAAACCAATGGCCTTGTTGAGAGATTCAACAAGACATTGAAAGGCATGATTATGGGGCTCCCTGAGAAACTCAAAAGGAGATTGGATGTCCTCTTACCATGCCTGCTTTTCGCTTACAGAGAAGTGCCACAGAAGGGAGTAGGTTTTTCCCTCATTGAACTTCTGTTTGACCATCCTGTGAGGGGACCACTCTGTCTTGTAAAAGAGGGTTGGGAGAAGCCTCTCCAAGAACCCAAACAAGATATTGTGGACTATGGTCCGGAATGGCTGAGTACATGGAAAAGGCATCCAAGAATGGCTGAGTACATGGAAAAGGCATCCAAGAATCTTGAGGCCAGCCAGGAGCTTCGGAAGCACTGGTATGACCAAAAAGCTGCGCTGGTTGAATATCAACCTGGGCAACAGGTGTGGGTTTTGGAGCCAGTGGCACCAAGGTCACTCCAGGACAGATGGAGTGGCCCTTACCCTATCCTAGAGAAAAAGAGTGAGGTCACCTACTTAGTTGACCTGGGCACAAGCAGGACACCCAAAAGGGTTATCCATGTGAACCGCCTAAAGCTCTACAATGACAGGGCTGACATCACCATGCTGATGGTGACTGATGAGGAGCAGGAAGCAGAGAGTGAACCTCTCCCTGACCTCCTCTCATATAGCCCAAAAGATGGGTCAGTAGATGGAGTTGTCTTTTTAGACACCCTCTCTGCCCAACAGCAGGCTGACTGCAAGCAAGTCTTGCAACAGAATGCTAAGCTCTTTTCCTTGTCCCCTGGTCTGACAAACTGGTGTACCCATGATGTGGACACTGGTGACAGTGCACCTGTCAAAAACAAAATCTATTTACAGTCAGACCAAGTCAAGGAAAGCATCAGAGCTGAAGTCAGCAAGATGCTGTAGTTAGGGGTTATTGAACCCTCTGAGAGCCCCTGGGCTAGCCCAGTGGTTCTGGTCCCCAAACCTCACCCACAGGGTGGAAAGAGAGAAATGAGGTTCTGTGTGGACTATAGAGGGCTCAACTCTGTCACCAAGACAGATGCTCACCCTATCCCAAGAGCAGATGAGTTGATAGATAAGTTGGGGGCAGCCAAATTCTTAAGTTTCTTTGACTTAACTGCAGGGTACTGGTAGATTGGCATGGCCCCAGGAGCAAAAGAAAAAACAGCATTCTCCACACCTGATGGGCACTATCAGTTCACTGTTATGCCCTTTGGTTTAAAGAATGCCCCTGCCACCTTCCAGAGGTTGGTGAATCAAGTCCTTGCTGGGTTGGAGTCCTTTAGTGCAGCTTATCTTGATGATATTGCTGTCTTTAGTTCCACCTGGCAGGATCACCTGATCCACCTTGGGAAGGTTTTAAAAGCCCTGCAAACTGCAGGCCTAACTATCAAGGCATCCAAATGCCAGATTGGGCAGGGCACTGTGGTGTACTTGGGCCACCTTGTTGGTGGAGGCCAGGTACAGCCCTTACAGCCCAAGATCCAGGCCATCCTGGACTGGGCAGCTCCAACCACCCAGACCCAAGTCAGGGCATTCCTTGGCTTGACTGGGTATTACAGGAGGTTTGTGAAGGGATATGGGTCTATTGTGACTCCCCTCACAGAACCCACCTCCAAGTAAATGCCCAAGAAGGTTAACCTGACAGTTAGTTGCCAAAAGGCTTTTGACACCCTGAAAGAAGCAATGTGCTCAGCACCAATTCTGAAGGCTCCGGATTATGCCAAGCAGTTCATAGTGCAGACGGGTGCCTCTGAGCTAGGGATAGGAGCGGTCCTATCCCAGATCAATGATGAAGGCCAAGACCAACCTGTTGCTTTTATAAGCAGAAGGCTTCTCCCCAGGGAGCAGCGTTGGAGTGCCATTGAGAGGGAGGCCTTGGCTGTGGTTTGGTCCCTGAAGAAGTTGAGACCATACCGGTTTGGTACTCACTTCCTAGTTCAAACTGATCACAGACCTCTCAGATGGCTAATGCAAATGAAAGGGGAAAATCCTAAACTGTTGAGGTGGTCCATCTCCCTACAGGGAATGGACTTTGAAGTGGAACAACACAGACCTGGGACTGCCCATGCCAATGCAGATGGACTTTCCAGGTTCTTCCACTTAGACAGTGAAGACTCTCTAGGGAAAGGTTAGTCTCATCATCTTTCGTTTGGGGGGGAGGGGGTGGGGTTGTGTGAGAATGTGCCCTCTTTCTGCATGTTATGCCCCCACTTTTTGCTGAATTGCTGATGTTCTTTGACTGAGTGTGCCCTGGGCTCCTGCTAATCAGGTACCCAGGGCCTATGTTCCTTCCCTAAAAACTGCATTGAAGCCTAAACCCAATTGGCATCCCTGGCGGCCACAGGTAGGCCCCTGGTAAAAGGTACCACAGGTACCCAGGGCACTGTGACCAGGGAAGGCCCCTAAGGACTGCAGCACTTATTTTGCTACCCTTAGAGGCCCTGCACCTTTTCACACACACACTGCCTTTGCAGGCTGCATGTCTTGGTGCAGAACAAAGTGAAGAGTCGACATGGCACACATCTCTGTGTGCCATGCCCACAAACCACTGCCCTGGCATACATCAGTCACCCCTCTAGCTGGGTGCCCTATGACAGTGGTGAGGGTACAGGTGCATGAGCCCTGTACCCCTACAGTGCCCAAGTCCATTCCTGGGCACTGTAAGTGCAGTGCTGCCATTAAGAGTATATGGTGCTGGGAGTTTGTCATTACGAACTCCACAACACCATAATGGCTACACTGAAGACTGGGAAGTTTGGTATCAAACTTCTCAGCACATTAAACCCACACTGATGCCAGTGTGGGATTTAATGTAAAATGCACAACAGAGGGCATCTTAGAGATGCCCCCTGAAACTCGACCAACTTCTAGTGACCTGACTGAGTGGCTGCTTAGGCTGCCACCAACAGACATGTTTCTGGGCCCCTGGGTCGAGAGCCTGCTGCTCTCGGGGGCCTGAAACAATGCACATCCTGGGACGAGGTACCAAGCCTCCTCCCCCAGGCTGGGCAGGGTTCACGAAGGGGAAGCTTCAAAGGCATGCCGCCTTGGTGAGCCTCCCCAGACCCATTGCTGCTTTCAGCAACTGGTCCCCACTGGTTCTACCCCCCACTTTGGGCGGGAGAACCGGCGGGAAAAACAAGTGAGGGAAAGAGGTGTGCCCACCTCTGCCAACTCCACCTCTCAGGTGGGGGAGGCGAGGTGAAGCACAACTCTGAGTCCCCGCCATCTTGAGGATGGGGGTACCTAGCCAACCAGGGACAGGCTCCTGCCCCCCTCCCACTGGAGGGTGGCACGATAGGGGGTGTACCCAACCCCAGGGAAGGGACCCATTGGTCCCTGCCCTTTACCTACCTGTAGCGCCCCTAAATCTAGTATTTAGGGGGCACCCTGAACCTTGCTTCCTCAGATCCAGACAAGAAGAAAAGAAGAAGGACGAAGAGCCGTGCAGAGCTAACAAGAGGACGACACTCACTTGGCCCCAGCCCTACAGGCCTGTCTCCCCTCGAACCTGCTCCTGAGAAATCCCGGTGTGTCCTGCAGCCAGCAACCTCAAAAACCCCGGAGGACCTGCCTGCCTTCACTTCCAAGCCTGCTTCTCCCGTGAACACCGGACTTGTTCAAACTGCAGCTTCTGGCTCTGGCCGGATACCGCGAATCCAGCCCACTCTGCACCCGCCGAACCTGGCCCGAGCTCGAGTGGAAAAACACCACGAGGAGGTCACCCCGGCGATCCTGACCCGAGATCCGGCGACTCCTGACCTGCCTCCAGTCGACGCCTGCAGCCTCAATCCAGAGGATCCCCTCTACCGCGACCAGAGCGGGCAAGACTTTCCGACGTCCCAAGGCACCCCTGCACCCGCCGCCCCACGGCCTTGTGTGCCCAAACCAACGGTGCCTAACCAACCCAGGACATCCCAACTTACCCCTCGAAGTTGTGGTCGCACCCAGAAGACCTCGTCCCCGAGCCTGCAGTGT
Source organism: Calotriton arnoldi (assembly GCA_963921515.1). Taxonomy (NCBI): domain Eukaryota; kingdom Metazoa; phylum Chordata; class Amphibia; order Caudata; family Salamandridae; genus Calotriton; species Calotriton arnoldi. The sequence goes on from CAWUFW010000115.1 coordinate 5,026,377, forward strand.
TTCTTCTAACCGGAGGTGCTCCATTGAAAACAACAGGGCACCCGACCTCAAAACAGCACCCTGCACCCGGCCGCCCTAGTGCCGCTGAGGGTGCACCTTTGGTGCTAATTTGGTTCCCTATTTGCCCTGACCTAAACCCTAGGAGCTTTGCTCCCACAACCCAGTGGCCTGCTTGCCAGCAGCCACCAACCGGAGACCCCCTATCCTTCATAGGATAACATTGGGCCTCAACACTCTGCACCCGGCCGTCCTAGTGCCGCTGAGGGTGCAACAACAGTGCATCACTGACCCTGGGGGACCCCTGAGTCTAACCCCAGAACCTTAACTCCCACAGTCGATTACTTACCTACAAACCGATAACCTGTTTTCCCTCCATAAGATAACATTGACACTTTTTCTCCAAAACGTTTCTAAGAGTGGAGTTTTGATATCTAAAAATATTCTTTAAAAATCTCACAAATAACCAAAACGTGTTTACTTACCTGTTTGCAGGAAATGTCCCAGTGCTGAATCTAGGTATCCAGCACTGAGTTAGGAAAGTAACGTGAAAAGTAACCTACCTGCAATTTACTGGAAAAGCCTATTCATTTCAATGTACTGTATTTGCTAAGTGTTGCAACCTACTGCATCCCCTGTAAATCAAACAAAGTACAATTTCTATTGCATTTTCAAACTGTTCTATATTCAGCAACTTATTACTGCAAAGTATTTTATGCTTACCTGTGCCAGGCTTGCTTGGTTCTAAAAATAAAACAACAGTTTATTTTTATACAAAATCAATTGACCTAGAGTTCAGTTCTTGAGTGTGTGAATTCATTTGCTGACTGAGTGTGCACATCAAATGCTTAACACTGTCTGTCCTCTGATACTGCCTTACTGCTCGACCACTCTACCACAAATAGAGAGTAAGGTTCTATCTAACTTTAACCTCTGCCTACCTCTGGGGTCACTTGGACTCTATACACACTATACCTCATTTTGGTGTAGTATATATAGAGCCAGTTTCTTACACCATCGTATTCAACCAAGGCCTACCATCCGAACACAAAGCCATCTTATTTAAGGGCATGGGGACGCCGACATCCACCAGCGTTTGGAAAGTCTTAGGATACCAGCAGGAGACGATGAGAATCCTCGGGCCCCTGCCACCACAGTCCCACTTCAATTCGGTCCCGCCTTGTCCAAATTCTTCGATCAATGGAAATTCATATCTTCTGACAGATGGGTGTTAGAAGTTTTCCAGCATGGTCACGCCCTGGAATGTCATTTGCCTCCACGGAAGACATTGCATCACCATCTTCCAGTTCTCAAAAAGGAAATTCGATTACGCCTCTCCAAAACAGCAATAGAAGAGGTTCCACCCGATCAGCGTCATCTGGGATTCTACTCCCACTCATAAAGAAAAAGACAGGAAAATGGAGGTAAATAATGGACCTCTGGTTATTGAACAAGTTCATAACCATTGGGGATGCTTTCTCTCCAGGAGATCCTGCTTCTCATGCATGTGGGAGACTGTCTCTCCTCCATCAAACTCTTGGATGCATATTTCCACATCCTCATACGTACGGGTTGAAGTCCGCAACCGGAGTCTTAACCAAGTGCATGGCCCCAGTGGAAGCCTTTCTCCGACGGTCTGGTCAACAGGTATCCCCCTACCTGGACGATTGGCTAATCAAAGCTCAATCCTTCCAGGCAGCTAAGCAGTCTACAGATGCCTACCAGCAACTATTTCAGTCCCTAGGGCTTCACCTCTGTAGGAAAGTGGGTTTCTGTTGCAGTAACCCCCCACTTTTTGCCTAATTCTAAAGCATCTTTGACTGAGTGTGCACTGGGTTCCTGCTATCCAGGTTCCCAGTGCTTGTGTTCTTTCCCAAAAATCTACCTTTGCTTCTACAATTGGCACACCTCTGGCACACATGTACGTCCCTTGTAAAAGGTACCAGTGGTACCAATGGCTTTGTGACCAGAGAGGGACTCTAAGGGTTGCAGCATGAATTGTGCCACCCTAAGAGACCCCTCACCAAACACATGCACACTGCAGCCTGCATGTTTTGGTGCAGATAAAAGTGAAGAGTCGACCGTGCACACATCCCTGTGTGCCAGGCCTACCAGCACTGCAAGAGGCATGGGTAAGTCACCCCTACAGTAGGCCTTACAGCCCTAAGGCAGGGTGTACTGTACCTATTAGGGCATACCTGTGTGAGCAGATATGCCCCTATAGTTTCTAAGTCCATTCTTCGACATTATAAGTGCACAGTGAAGCCATACTGCATACATGGGCTGGGAGCCTGTCACTATGAGTTGGCTTCACCGAATCTCAAGATCTTTGGTAGAAAACATCTCAGATTAATGAGCACACACTGATGCCAGTGTTAGATTCATTAATAAATGCACTCAAAGGGCACCTCAGAGGTGCCCCCTCCAAACCTACCAAACCACTAGTGTGTGCCTGACTGGTCTGCACAAGCCTGCTACTTCTACACATGTTTTTGACCCCCTGAGGTGGGAGCTTTTTGCTCTCATGGGTCAGAAACAAAGCCTGCTCTGGGTGAAGGTGCTTCACACCTATCCCCAAGCAGGGACAGTATTGATGGGTGGTGAGCCTTAAAGGCTTCCGGCCCTTTGTTATGCTGACATGGGCCTCTCCAGCTAGTAGACATGCCCGCCTCCCTGACCAAGCCCCACTTTTGGCGGCAAGGTCAGCGGGAAAATTAGTAAGCATGAGCGGTGGGTCCCCTCTCAGCCAGGATCACTCCTAATGTCTCCTGAGATAAAGTGACCGACCCCCTCCTTTGAAAATTCACCATATTATTTGGCATATTTTAGCCAGTAGGGTTAGGAGTATGCCTCCTCCCCAGCGGGAGAGGACATACAAAGGGTGTCATCACCCTAAAGGCAAGTAACCCATTGGCTGCTACCTTCCAGCTCCTATAACTCCCCTAAATTGAGTATTTAGGGGCACCCCTGAACCTTAATCTTTAGTTCCTGATGACCTATGATAGAAGAGGACAAAGGCCCGTGCAGCAGAGGACGACTGAAGACACCCACTGACTTGGCCCCAGCCCTACCGGCCTGTCTGCAGCCTCGGATATCCTGCGAAAACAAACGATTCGTCCCGTAGCCCAGCAGCCTCGAAAGGACTGCTGCCTTCAACAAAGACCAGAACTCCTGAGAACAGCAGCCCTGTTCCACAAGAAACTCCAAGAAAAGCCTCTGTGACCTGCGAAAACCCGCTTCCGGATCCGCCACTGCACCCGACGCCTCTGGCCTGAGTCGAAGTGGCTCACCGGTCCCAGCGAGGTTCCCCAGCGATCCAGAGCCCGAGTTCACCGTGGGCTGACTCCTTCTGGACTCCACGACGATGCCTGCAGCCTCAACACGAAGGACCCCCGAACCGCGAATGGCTCCGGTAAGGCTTTTCCAACATCCAAAGACACCCCCGCAGCCTCCAGGCCTTGTGGAGCCATACCGACACTGTCCTTGCGATCCACAAAATCTAAACTTACCTGTCCAGCCAACGGTTTCCTTCGTCCAGCTTCCTAGTCCGAGCCTGTAGCCCTTGTTTGCAACTGTCGTCCCCCATTAATTTGTATTGGCTGCCCAATGCTGTGTTGGCACTCTGTA